>OX411556.1:30564055-31789055 GCA_948146395.1 Fragum whitleyi | reverse complement strand
GCCATTCTAGAAGTTGAAAGTCGGGTATAGTTATACTTGCAGTACAAAGTCTTCTTGTGCTTTTCTCAATCATTGTTTCCTGTGTGTCCCCTTTAAAGGCTAAAAATGTAGAGTTTTCGTATCTCACGTTCCACCTGATATCACAATCGTTTTCGGAATTAAATATTACCGTAAGTGTGAGTTCATCATCAACCAGCCCACTTGATTCTACACTTACCACTTTGATGGTCGGTACAAAGTCTACAAGATTGGCATCTTTATCTCCGTTTTCTTTGGGATTCGGCTGATCTTTTCCTCCATCAAAATCACCCATACCCTTCACCATGCCAATTTTGCCGCATAATTGTTCAAGTCCTTCAAGCAAAGTTTCTACTTTCTCAAACTTGCTTTCAAGTATTTTCATCCGATTGTCCAAAGATTCATTTTGTACTTGGCCATATGCTTTAAAGACCTAGTAAATATGCGACGGAACAGTTTTACATTATTCTAGCGACTATTATAAATCAAAGCACTGAAAGTACTGATGGTGAATGAATCTGTTGGCATTCTGAAGTGATATATTAGTATTGAATTTGTTGAGAAAAGAGAAATTATAAATGTAAAAAATAATCAAGGGAAAGTGTCTCGTCAAAATTCTAAATTCAAAGAAAGAGAAAGAGAGGAAAAGAAAAGTAGAGAGAGTGACAGACAGAGACAGACCGATAGACAGAGAGCAATAAGCCTCGAGAAAAGAAAACAGGCAACTATAGTGTCTAGATTAATGATTCTTTTCTTAACTCAAAAAATAGCAGTCAGAAAGGTAATTCAATTTCCACATGCGGAACCCATATTTTAGCAGATTAAACAGCAGTCTTTCTGCATTTTGACTTTTAAACGTTATCCGCTTTGGCTCTGGAACGACCTGAATGGGGTCACCCCATCCTCCGAAATTAAAAGACCGCTATTTCGTAATATTAAGCACAGGGTTTTAGTCTCTTTCGATAATATTCATTCTTGTGAAAGAATAATTATCTGATGCCATTGCGTAAAAAAGAATTTGAAAAAAAACCCAAACAAACAATTCGATAAAATCTATGTAGGAAGGTATTTTGTACAGCTAATGAATTGTCCAAATAAAGTCGTTGTTTAAATTCTATTGCTCCTATCAAAAGGCGGATAATCGTAAACCTATGAGGGTAGAAGATGGCATCTACGTACGGATGTATGCTTATCATAGTTTTGGTGCGAGAAATACCAAGTAAAGGTGCTCCAGTCCACAGGCGATTGATTCACAATCCAAATTTTGTGTTTTATAATATTTTACATACTTCCGGTAAAACAAATAGATTAATGATTGGATTGAGGAAATTCTAGAGCCATCCGAGGGATAGAAGCGCTACTATACAGTTGTAGTTACTATGCCAAGTACTTTGAAGAAAAATATTTTGTTATCAGTGTAAAACTAGGGTACAAAAAATGCCGTTATTGACTTAAACAACGCAGCTGCAGGTTAAGTATTCTATAGTTACGACGTTTCAGTCTCCATCGATGTTAAAATTAGAAATAAGATCTATCGTGTTGGAATATTTGTTCATTTGATTCTTTTATTTATTTGTCTATTTACGACATTCATATATTAACAGAAAATCGTAACGAGATTGCTATATCCCCTGTTTTCCGGCCTTGTTTGAAACGAAAAGAAAAACCAAAAACCAGGGAAAGGGATTTGGGTAATATGATACAAAAATACCTGTTACCTAAGATATTTACATTACACAAGTATGCAACAACAAGGTTTAGGATAAAAACGGGATTTAAGCAAGAGGTGTAAATTTGGTAGTTGAGAACATAAGTTGTCTGGCAATGGGTTAAATTTTACTTCATATCAAGGTTGGTTACCGTCAAGTGATGCGTGTTTATGTTTTAATGAGAATTTGGGCTAAATATACCGTAGGAACATTCCATTCATTTGTAAACTTGACCTTTCCGTACTTATAAGCAAAGACTTCATTCATAAGAACGCAGGTAAAATCGTAGTAGGTCATTACGTGTGGTATGGCCAATCAGGGGTGTGTAGAAGATCAAGAGTTCACTACCTAAATAAACAGTTATTCCCGGCAACTTACTACAAAGTGCAACAGCGAAGGCTTAGATAAAAAAATAGTATCTGTCAATAAAAAGTATAGACACAAACTTTGTTTTTGCTCTAAACCCTCCAAAAGGTTACGCGGATAATCAAAACGCTTCACTAAACATTGCAACCTCAATTTGTGTTTTTAAGTGGCAATTTTCATTATCTTAACTTGATGAAGAATGCTAGTATCACGCCATTAACGAAATAAACAGTGATTTTGTAGAGAGAATTCTTTAGAGATACTAAATTGAATCTAAAGCGGTACTGCTTTATTTGAAACCTATTAAGAACCTACAGGATTTTCCATACACAGTATATAACACTTGTGAACAAAAATTTCGTTCACCAAAAATATATGCATTTTAATGACTTTTTCGGTCAAATTCAAGGTATCCCTAGAGATCATTTTTGCACTTATAATGTTAAAACAAAACGCAGTCAAACACTTCGTTTTGTTTTCAAATTATAAAATGCTCAGTTTAACCTTTCGATGATTTTGATTTTTCGCCATATCGTCTTCAGTTATGTTTGTGACGTCATGTAACTCACGTGCTAATCAACGCACTTTTGTGGCTGGGCCCTTATTATTCCGGAGGTCTATTCCGTAGAATGCCCAAGGTTTCCGATTGAAGAAAACCTACCACTCTTTCGTTCGCTGTTTTTTTTTTATCTTTTTTTATTTTTTTAATCTAATTTTACTTTTTTTATTTTGTTGTTATTGTTGTTGTTGTTGTTGATCTTGTTTTTGGTGAACGTTGCTTTTGTGTGTAAGCTTTTAATAATATCATTTCATGATTTTAAATGTTTTTATGCCAACGTTTGTTTGGTTAATTTTATCATCAAGAGCAGACATGCCTAATAAGGGTATTTGAAATAAACCTTTAATATTAAACTTTCACTCATGATTTATTGGAAAATATTGAATTAATTCATAATTAAAATACTTAAAAAACAAATTCATTGTACATGTGAGTAAATGTTTATCAGAAAAGAATGTATATACCAGTACAAAATAAATCGGATATAAAATTTTGACATCCATTTTCAAAAGGCAGCAACCAACTGTTTGAAGAGATAAACAAGTGTTTTTGAAAGGTCATATAAAATCGTTTCATAGCTGAAAGACTTTAATAACCAGCATTATCCACTTTTCTGCTGGTTTGTTATGAATGCTTGTTATTTTTACAAAGAGGATAGACGTTTGTTTGAGTGTTAGATCCACTGATATTTCAAAGCCAACAGCGAAACTATAGCCTTTATTGGTTACGAAATGAAATCTCAATCGAACTCACTCGAAAAACAAACGATTTTTATTTCTTTTCAGCAAGGACTTTTTAGGCCATTTTTCTTAAAAGAAAAAAAAAAAACCTGCTACAAAATAAAAATAGATATAAGGGCATATTTTCCCTTGTCAGTATAAGGTTGTTACAATTATAACATTTTATCCAGCTTTTGTTTCGCAAGAAAATTACTGCAGTTATCCGATCATAGTAGAATAATTGGTGTAAGCGAAATCATTTCTTTTTACTTTGTGTACAGTAAGTTACATCGTGAAGATGACATTCAACTCAATCAAAAGCATTCTAAATCGGTCACTCAGCGCTCAATTTATCCATTTATTCCAAACACCCACTCTAACCACTCAAAAACGCCCCAGAAAAAGTAAAAAAAAATCAACAGCTACATTGAAAAGGAATAAAAAATAGAAAAAAAGTATCGCGATTTCGCCCTCATTATTGAAATCACTCATCGCACTCATTCACTTTCACCAAAAAATCATTTCAAGGTCAGTTCCATTAAGAACTTTTATATTGCGCTTAGTAAAAATTCGACTTATCACATAGGAAATGATAAATGGTCAAAAACAATCAAAATCGTATATCTTTATACATGTAGATAAAATAAATGTGACCCAACAGGCAAAAAAGGACCAGTTCTGACCACAGTTATATAAAAATATTCGAAAATTAGATAATGTGCTGGGGACCAGCCGAGGTCGTATTTCAAATATTCTTTACGGGAAGGTTGATGATTATCCAAAATAATCATTCTAGGTTCAGAAAATTACCAAGTGCATAATGTTTCTACCCTAGTCAGGCTTTGCAATACCCGTGGGATGGCTAGGATCATAACTAATGCACTCACAATATGGTCAGAAATAAGACATTACTTAATTGAAATCGTATAAATACTTTTCTCAAATCGATTTCAAAAATAAATATAAATGCCAGTTTATGTAATTTTACAAATTCATTAAGAATTGACAGTTTATGACAAACAAATTAAAAGAAATATGTAAAATCTACTTTTATCTATTTATGTATGTATTTTTCATTTATTTTTTAGTAATCTTTTTGGCCTTTTTAAAAAAAAAATGTCATCAAGCGCTATTCAAAATTCATACATGTAACATGTGACATAGGTAATTGCAGATTTTCTATAAATGTAAGAAGGTATGATTAGAAACTAATTTGCCTTAACCATCATTGCAAAGACCCTTTACTTATGCCCCGCCCTACCAGGGAAGTTATCTTCGATTATAAATAAATGAAGTGTTTGAAATAAATGAGAATGAATAAAATATGAACTATACAAATTGCTTTTGAGATTTAAAAGTTAACCTCGAAAAAATATTTTAAGAAACAATAATGGAAAAAAATGTGAGAAAAAAAAATAATGATGCAAAAAAGAAGAGAAAATAACATGCGACAGGAATAAAATTCATCATGCACCGGGGAAAAACTTTTACCAATTCTTTGGAAAACATGAAACGAAAAAAACCGCAGCATGATAAAAAAGACCCCCCTCCCCCAAGCAAGATAAAGATGTTTCCCGCAACATGGTAAAAAAAAATCATATAGGCAAGATAGTAATATTTAACTGCACAATGATAAAAAAATGCATGTAGCACAACAAAAATTTTCACCGCAGCAATTTAAACAAAATCCTGCATGATATTTCCCCCGCAGCATGATGAAAATTTCTGTGCAGTATGATGAAAATTCTCGAAGCATGACAAAAAATCTCCAGCAGCACAATAAGGAAAATCCCTGCAGCACGAAGAAAAAATTTCTAAAACCTTTTTCCTTAGAGCATGATTAAAACATTTTCCTGCAGCATGATAAAATCATTTCCTTGCAGCATGGTTAGAAAAATCCAGACATCATGATAAAAAAACCATCCTGTATGATAATATATTTTTCCTGCTGCACAATACAAATAATTCCCGGTAACATGATATTTTTCCCCTACATCATGCACACCAATTTCCCTCGCATGATAATTGTTTTCCCTGCGTCACGAAAAAAGAAAGTGATTCGGCATAATGAAAGAAATTCCCTGCGCCATAATAAATCAAATCAACACAGCATTTTTAAAAATTTCCAGCAGCATGATAAATTATTTCAACCAAGCATGATAAAAAAAAGTTCCCTGCAGAATAATAGATATTTTTCTTGCAAGGTAATAGAAAAAAATCCCGATGAAAATAAATCCTTTGCAGCATTATAAAAAATGTTCCTCGTAGCTTTATCAAAATAATTCCTGCAACATGATAAAATATTTCCTGTGGCATAGAAAAAGAGTTTCTCGCAGCACGATAGACAATTTTCCCCAGAACTTGATAAAAAAAAATCCAGTCAGAGCGATGAAATTGTTCAACGCAGTATAGAATATGTTCCCGGGAGCGTGATAAAAAAAGGTCCCGTCAGCGTGATGAACATTTTTTTCCTGCAGTATGAAAAACATACCATCAGCATGATAAAAATATATCCCTTAAGCATGATAATATATTTTCAATACAACATGAAAAAGAAATAGTCTTCAGCATGATAAAAATAATCCCCGTAGCATAATTAAAAAACAACAGCATTATTAAAAATATCGACGGAGCATGATTAAACATTTTTTGCAGCATGATAAAAAATTTCCCTACGGCATGATAAGATACTTTCCTTGCAGCATGATAAGAAAACACTCCTCGCAGAAAAATGAAAAAAAAAAAAAAAAACAAGCAGCAATATGAAATATTTTCCCTGCAGTATGATAGAAAAAAATCCCGCAGCATGATAGAAAAGTCTCCCCGTAGCATGTTAAAAATAATAATTCCTGTAGCATGCTGAAAAATTTTCCTTGTTGTGCACATGATTTAAAGAATTTCCAAAACTATTGTAAAAAATGTCCCGTATGAAAGAGAAAAACTTTCCTTGTGCCATGAAAATAAATTTTCTCGGGGGTATGATGAAAATATTCCCTGCAGCATAATTAAACATTTAAACATTTAATTATTGAACATTTGCCTAAAGTACGATAATCTAATTTCATCCGAAGCAAAAAAAAAAAAAAAAAATTCTAAGTCAACCATCCGTATCTTCCCAAAAAGATCATCGGACAGGAACCACATTAGCATATGCGCTTGATATCGTGACTAGGAACATTTTGTGAAAGTTTCATCCAAAGCGGTTCGTAAATAAAGGAGAAGATGTGTTCACAAGATTTGGACGTATGGACGGACGGACGTTCTGACATCGGGACGGACGGACTGACGGAGATTATGATACCAATATACGACTACCTACGGCGGTATAGGAAAACTTTCGCGAAGGATGATGGAAAACATTGCTGCTGCACGACAGAACAATTTCCCAACAGCATTGTAAAACTGCTGCATGATGAAAAAAATCCTGCCAAAAAATGTTACATAATGTTACATTTTCCATTAAAAAATCATGCAACATGAAAGTGAATTTTCCACGAAACACGATAAAACCGCATCGTGAAAAAAATATTTCCTGAAAAATGGTAAAAAAAATTCTCGGCAGCTTGATGAAACAATCATGAGAATCATCAAGCATAAGAGAAAATAATAATTCTGCAGCTTGATTATAGAGGTTCCCTACAGCATGATAAATAAAACCCAACGGCATGAAAAAAAGTTTCCCTGTAGCATAAAAAAATCATGCAACATGATAGTGAATTTTTCACGCAACACGATAAAAATGTTTACCGCATCGTTAAAAATATCTTTTCTGCAGCACGATAAAAAAACTCTCGGAAGCTTGGCGAAACAATTTCCCTGCATCATGATTTTGTATTTTGCCTGCAACATAATACACATAGGGCAGTTGGTAGCGCGTCGTACTGTCTATCAAGAGGTCTCGGGTTCGCTTCCCGACGGCGGCATTCATTCTTTCCGACTATTGGTCTCTCAACAATGGGTTGATAATCGTAGACCTATGTGAGATAGCAGTTCGGGGCTAAGAAAGGTTGTGATGGTTGTACTGATGATAGAAATACCAGGAATACATTGTTAGTTGCTCCAGCCGCCGCGATATAACTGAAAATCAACCAATCAATGAAACATGATAAAAAAAGAAATCCCCTTAAAATGAAAAAAAAAAAAAAAAAATCTGCAGCATGCTCTAACAATTCATTTTAGAAGGATAAAATACTTTCCTTGTAGCATGCTAGAAAATTCCCCCTACGTGATAGAAAATTTCGCCGTATTTTTCCTTGCAGCATGCTTAAAAAAATATTCCTTAAAAATCGATACAGCATGATAAAAAAGCCCTTCCCTGCAGCTTGATCAAATTGTTCCCAGTAGCATGGTACAAAATTCCCCGCAACATGATACAACATTTTTTGCCTCAAACGTTTTTTTTTTTTCTTCTGACAACAAGAAAAAAAAACTCTTCTCAGCATGATGAAAAAATTTCCATTCAGCATGAAAAAAAAAAAACTTCCCTGCAGCATGATTAATAATTTTCCCCGAAGCACGATAAAATTTTTCTCTAGCAGCATGATAACAGATTTCCCGTCAGCATAATATATCGATTATTTTTTTCCCGCGTGATGAAAAGTTTTCCTGTAGCATGATATAAAAAGTATCGATATCAAGATAAAAAAAAAAACGTTTAAATGTTTTCAGTGCACCATTTAAAAAACGCTAAATGATAGAAAAATTTACCAGCAGCATGATAATTATTTTCCCCGATGCATTGCTGTAAAATTTTCCTTGCAAAATTATTAAAAGATTTTTAACGCAGCATGATAAAAAAAAAAATCCCTGTCGCAGGATGGAACCTGTTCCATGCAAAGTCATAAAAAGACTTGTCTGCAGCATGATAAGAGGAATTCCCTCTGGATTATAATATATTTTTCCCGACAACCTGATAAAACATTTATTTCCAGCATCAAGATAGAAAAAATCCCCGCAGCATGATACAACAATTAGAATGTTAAGAAAATCCTCGCTACCTGATAAAAAAAAAATTCCCCGTAATAATAATAAATAAATCCCATGATAATAAATCCCACCCCCACAACATGATAAAATATTTCCAGCAGCATGCAAAAAATAAATCCACACAACATGATAAAAAAAAAACAAGCAGCTTGATAATTTTTTTACCAACATCATGATTTAAGACGATAAAATAATGTCTAGGCAGCATGATAAGACTTTTCCTAGGCATGATAAGATATTTTACACGCAGCAAACAAAAAAAATCCAACAGGATAATATTTATTTTCCAAGCGGCACGATAATAAAATGTTCTTGGAGCATGATGAAAGGTTTTCCCAGAGGCATGATGAAAGTTTTCCTTGCAGTATAAAGAAAAAGAAAATCCCCAAAGCAGTATTTCATGCAGCATTACAGCAAAAATCCCGCTGCACGATAGAAAATTTTCCTTGCAGCATGATAATCATGTTGCAAGAAATTGTTTATATCATGCTGTAGGGTTAAACCTTCTATCACGCTCCGGGGATAATTTTTTATCATGCATCGGAATCATGCTAGCAAAGGAAATATTTTATCGTGCTGCGAGGAATGGATTGATTTTTTTAAACCTTGCAGATGGGAAACATTTATCATGCTGCAGAAAAATCAGTTGTCAGGCTGCAAGGAAATTTTTCCAAAATGTTGCAGGGAAAATATTTTAATTTGCTGCGGGGAAATTAGTTTATCATACTGCGTATTTCTTTTTAAAAAAATACATGCTGCAGGGATAATATTTATCATGGCAAGGGTGGATTTTCTGTATCATGCTTTGGGGAACATTTTTAATCATGCTTCCGCTAAAAACTTTTTTATTATGTTGCAAGGTTAGAATTTTTAGCATGCTAGAGGGAAACATTTTCATCATGCTCCCGGGAAAACGTTTAATCATGCTGCATCGAAAAATTTTCATCCTACTGACGGAAAAAAATTATCCTGTTGCAGGGATTTTTTTTATCATTTGCCTTATAATTTTTTGTCATTCTTCGTGATTTTTTTATTAAGCTGCAGGTATTTTCTATCAAGCTGCGGGGAAAATTTGTTCATCATGCAGCAGTGTTTTTTTTGTTTTTTTTTTATAACATATTACAATGAATTATTCTTATATCATGCTGCGTGAACTCTTTCTAGGAAAGGAGGGTAATGAGACGTCCAAATGCCCCGACTAAACATGTCCAACTCACACATGCTTTGCATGAAGAATGGAATCCCCATGGCCATGATCAACACCCTTGGGAATTCCATGTAAAGACGAATCAGGGTTGCCACAGCTGCGAATGAAGGACACATTAGATACTGATATGTCCGGCTATTTTTCGCAAAACAAGAAGGGTCATCGTTAAAAGGGGGTATTATTTCACATAATCTTCATCGGAAATCGATTGAAACTTCAACAGCTGGTTCCATTCATATGACATTTCATACAGAAATGAACATAATAATCCAATAATATAATTTATCCCTTAAGCCTAGTTTACATTTGCCACGGTCGCCGTACGATATCGCAGCCTGCGACTTTTATTGTGATTTTTTGGACTACGGTCTACGGCGTATGTGTTCACAATGCCGCACGGTGACCGATTTTTAAAAATATTTGAGAGGGAACATACCTTGATGAGACCGTACAGGTTCCGTGCGATATCGCAAGGTAGTCGTGAGATTGCCGTGCAGAGATCGTACGGGTACCGTAAGATGAAATCATTTTATTCATGGAACTTTGCGGTTGCCCGTGCGGGCTGCACGGACTTGTTTAAGAATTCTTACAACACTTTCGGTGTATACACTCATATCAGATGGTACATATTATAAACATCAATATGGCATCAACCTTCTGAAAGTTTTATATCCTATCCGCACGGTTGCCGCAAAGTAGCCGTGCGATGTCTGTGAGATGCCCATGCGATTCTGCGGCAAAAGTATGGACACCTTGTGGATATCGAGCAGGTGCCGTGCGATGTTCGATAGGAAAGATATCGTGCGATATCCGCGCGATCATCGCAAGGCTTGCGTGCGATGTCCGCTCGGCGACCGTGTGGTGTCGGCACAAGGCTACGGGCTTGCGATTTTTGAAAATGTATATAATGTCTCGTTTATATTTGGCCTACTGAGCCCGTACGCCGCCCGTATCTCGCCGTAAGCAATAAATCGTGCGGTGCCCGTGCGGTGACACACGGCGCCCGTCCGATCATAGCACGGTCTTACGGGCACCGCAGACACCTGCGATTTCGTTTAAAAATTGTTATACACATCTTTTAAAATCTCAAGCCCGTAGACTTGTGCGGACATCTTACGGTCGCCGCAAGGACATCGCACGGAAGCCTTGCGATGATCGCGCGGAAATTGTACAATATCTTAACCATCAAACATCCAAAATAAAGACCGTAGAATCGTGTGCTGACCGCATGGCGTCCTCACGGGAATCTCAGGATTACCTTGCGATATCGCACGGTACCCGTACGGTCTGATTGAGGTATGTTCCCTCTCAAATATTTTCAATAACGCACGGTCACCGTGCGGCATTGTGAACATATACGCCGCAGACCGTAGCTGTCTGCGATGTCCAAAAGATCGTAAGAAAATTCGCAGGCTGCGATATCGTACGGCGACCGTGGTAAATGTAAACTAGGCTTAACATGTTTTTAATCTAGGTCGCAGGTTTCTGTGGTGGCCATAAGACCGTGCGATGATCGCACGGACACCGTATGTCATCGCACGGGCACCGCACGATTTTATGACTACGGCGAGATACGGGCGCCGCACGGGTTCCGTACGCCAAATGTAAACAAGGCTTTAAAGTAATCACTCTAGGCTATCCGGCGATTCTTTTTCGTCCTAGTATGTATATTTTGTCGTATCACAGTAAAATGGGGCCTTGCAATATTCGGTTGAATTAAAAAAAAGGAACAAGCATTTCAACTTGGTTGGACCAAATTATTAATGCTCATCGAACAGAGATGATTGCCTTCAGCTGTTAACGTAGATATGCGTTTGTATAAAATCAAAAAAATGTTGTAAGGGGTGGCGAATATTCGACGTATTTCAACAAGACTTAGTACTCGAACAGGTTTTTGATGTGTTTGAGATTTGCCGATAAATTTCGGATTCCAAAGTCTGAGAATGATAGATCTTCCATATATTGTTTTAGTTTAGACTTAGAAGTTTTTAAGCTAGACGTAAGGTGTTGTTTGTGCGATCTACAAAAATCTCAACAAGAGGTTATCTAAAGAAATGAGGTATAGAAAAGTATATCATCCCATATATTTATATGGGATAAAGTCGTTTGTTTGTCTATTTGTTTGTTTGAATGGGGTTTTACGCCGCTTTCAACTTTTTTTTTCATTTATATCGCGGCGGCTGTCCTGGTTTCTCCAACACTAGCACTACCATTACATCTTTTCCTCCAGCTGCTATCCCACATAGGTAACGATTATCGACCCATTGTTGGGAAGCAAATAGTCGAAAAGAATGAGTGCCGCCGTCAGGGATCGAACCCGGGTTTTAAAATCGTAACCCCGCTTTAATTTTTCACCCATTGAAAGATATATGATTATATAGGATCTGTCGTGAGATTATGCGATCTTAAGTCTATGATTGCAATGTTATTAAGCGAGCCTTTGTATCATTTATAATCTAGTGGAGGATTTGAAAGCCTTTCACATACGAAATCTAGTAACATATTCATTTTTTATAAGAGAAGCGGTATTGTTGTACGTTGGATCAGGAAAATGTGAGAGATGTAGCAATAATGTCCGTTGTCCGTCATTTGAACGCTGATCTCACACAAGTGTAAAACTGTTTGTAATATAATTCAGAACTCCATGAATTGATATTGACTCCGATCAAAACCTTTCTTAATCGCTCGCTCAGTGCTTCAATTATTCATTAAAAACACTCAATCTACACAGAAACGCTCCAAAATCACTAAAAAAAACTCAACAAATAAATTCAAATGGCTGGATGAAATCCAAAATTACTCTGAATTTTATCTTGAACAAAATCAGCGATTTTGTATTACACCCCATTAACTTCATTCAAAACTCAACCATCGCACTCATTCGATTTCATTCCGAAATCATTCAAATATTGTTCACCTCGTCAATTTCACAATGCATTTAACTGTAGAATATAAAAGTAACTACAAGCGAGAAACTGATCTGGTAGTGAACAAAACTATTATCCTCTGCATCGTACTTTCAAGTACATAAATCTAGATTTACTTTTGAGAAAACTATAGGCTTTCGATCTGCTCAGTTTAGTTGGCACTTCCATTTTTTACCCGCTTTTAAAGACTATATATCGCATTTGATTCAGAAATAATGTATTAAAAACTAACAGAGAATAAAAATGTGCATTTCTTATTCTAGGCTGCTGTGCACAGCAAGTCCCCCAAGCTTCTCTTTAACCACTCTCGTTCGGCACAACGAATTACGTTTCACTTTCTTAATTCATATAACGAGCAAAATAAATTTTCAGTCAAATAGTCACGAGCATCGGGAATTATACGATGGGTGATATTGGAATGCTTCCAGAATTATTGAATGAGTGTATGGAGCGAATTTTGAGTGAAATTAAAGGGAGGTTATCCGATATCGCAAGTTTTATTCAGGATATGGGATATTAATCACCCCCCCCCCCCCCTCCCCTTTAATAAGAAAACAATCATACAGAATGTCAGTGAAAATTATTTTTTCGAGCTATTTTTATTTTGGATGCAGTTGTTTATCTTGCCTTTGAAGTGATTTTGGGACGTTTTTGAATGGTTTGAGTGCTTGGAATGAATGGAGCGCTGTGTGATCGATAACGAATGGTTTTGATTGGACTGTGAGTGAATTTCATGGTGTTCTTAACTGCACATTTAAATACCTCTATACCTATCGTCTATGGACAGATGTACAGATAAAAAGGAGGAAATTTTTGTTTCTCATTGAAATATTGTGTTGTTACTACTAATTGGAATCGTCTTGACAAGACGATTCGAATGAGTCAAGGGCGTGGCTCCCATTACGCACATTACGCAATTGCGTACTAAAAATAAATCCTCTTTCGAAAAATCTCGTCGATGAATGATCATAACATCGAAACTACAGCTTATTCAAGCTGTAGTAACGATGTTTGAGTATTCACCAACGCTCAAACGCTCGGGTGGAGGGCCTTGGTCTTAAGTCGTAGTCCACATATCGCCTTAATCCCTTATATTCTTTGGTGGTCGCCTTCGAAATGCGTAAATATTTTAGAATCCTAGCTACGCCTATGTGAGTTCCCACAATATAGGATTTGTGAAAGAATTTGTGAACGTTTTTCATTTGAAACCCAAAATACACCCTCTGTCCGTAGATAAGCATGAATGTTCCATTTACTAAACAAACCCATGCAACAAACAAAATTTAAATCAAAGTGCTGTCAGCACTGTAAATCGTACATCATTGAAAGGCTGGGATAGTGCAATAGTTCGCCAATCAAAATGGCTCAAATTTGGACAATTAAAGTTGGTAAAATCTTTAAATTTGTGATTTTTTGTCTTAATACTCCATCTTTTCGAGGACATCGCCAGCTCATCCAACCTCGTGGGTCCGATTTTGAAAGTTTGCTGATTCGATAGCCCTCTGCTAGTCTAAATTATTTCTTAGCAGGTTTTTACGTTGTTATAATGAGCACGCGCCAAGCTAAAAGCTTGTCTGTTAATATTATTCCTCTCTCTATAGAGTTTAAAAGCCTGTTTAGCAACAAACATTTTTCATTAAACTATTTACAATTTTGATTACCAACATGTTTGTATTTCAAGCATTGGGTTTTCCCAAATACTGTAAATGCATTTTCCCTCAAGAAACACGTGAAATCGCCAACTATGCTATTTATATCTTTGGTTTCTGACAAATCGATTAAATCTAGCAGCACTCTATGATTATTCATGAGTTGTTCTAAAAATAGATCGCTCTTGCTGCTATCCTAGGGGAAATTCAAATGGCAGCCCGAGAGACGCGTGAGATGATGTAATAATCTAAAATTGACTGTAATATGCATGCGCAGAAAAGACATTCATGTGAACGGAGTTACCCACTGGTGGTAGTAAACAAACTTCTCATTTACCGCTACAATAATTAATTTACCATGAAATATCGTAATCCCATTAAGAAATGTGATAAACTCGTGCAAAATACTATATAAAATAAGAAAAAAAGTATTTGTTATTTAAAGTAATAGAGAATATTTATTTTTTTGTAATCGAATTGTTGCGCACTATTCTCGACGCCATTTTGGAACCCAAGTAACAACGGCCTGACCCAGGATCAGAAGCATCGAGGTTGAAAGGTTACAATGACATCACTAGTGTCGAAACCGAGGCCGTTCTG
Organism: Fragum whitleyi; assembly: GCA_948146395.1. Classification (NCBI taxonomy): domain Eukaryota; kingdom Metazoa; phylum Mollusca; class Bivalvia; order Cardiida; family Cardiidae; genus Fragum; species Fragum whitleyi. The sequence continues at coordinate 31,774,315 of OX411556.1, read as the reverse complement.
GTGGAAACCCGGTTAACTCGGGTCGAAACCGAGTCCGATATGAACTTACCCCTATATCAGTTTATCGTATGTTTTTGTCGGTTTATTTGTTGTTGAATAATTTTTCTTCATACTCAAATTTGAATTTAATGAAAATAGGATTGGAGCGTGATCAGAGTGCTTATTGAAATCAAATATTTCAAAATTACAAAATTATTTCTATTTGTTAACACATGCGAAAAAAAAGTAAACTTCCCACGCTCCCTGTTTGAGTGCAGACGACTATTGACTAATGATAAACAAGTTAATTGACACATTTCGAGCAGACGATGTCCATTTGCATCTATACCACGTGGTCTGAATTTACGCGTGGGTTTTGACCGAGTGATAATCATAACAGAATTTGATTGGTTGTCAGCCCTACAACTGGTAAATGACCGTTCGAGAAAGTTCAGAGCATGAATATTGTAAGTGCTACAAATTAATTATACAGTTAACCTATTGTACGTTTCAACTCCTTTACTCAACCGAAAATCTTGTTATAAACACTGAAAATACTAACTGGTAATTACTAAAAGCGAAAATTACATCAAATTTTGTATTAGCCTCTTCTCTGTTTGTCGAAAAGTAAATAAGGTATAAACAAAGTTTGTAGATTGTGACTGAAAAGGCCGTTTCTTCGGTGTTTGAAAACACATAATTTGGTTTGAACACATTGCTCAGAAGATAATGGTAAAAATGTAGTGGATCAAACAGACTGGATTTCTGGAAAACGGTAGATATAAATCTACTGCTTCGCAGTACGATTTAAAAATCAGTTATTGGTCCTTGAGCAAGAAAAGGGTGTCTGGTTGTTAATTAGCCAATTATCTTTGTGTGAGCCAAAAAAGGGTAATACCGGAATGATATTGAATGAGTGAAGGAGCGAGTTTTTACTGAATGGGACGTAATGAACGACAATGTATTGCCTCCCTTACATCGACTTATTTTCCTGTTTCTGTATCTTTTCGGGCCAATTAGACGCTTTGAAATCCACATGCGGTAATAAATAAAAGCTCAATGATTTGATCGATTTGAATGAAATGTTGATCAGTATAAAAGAGTATGATATTATGATATATTAGTTTATTTTATTTCATTTTCATTAGCTTTGTATTCATGCCTTATCATTGAATAAGTTTTATATTGCCATATGTTAACATGTTTTGCTTTTTCGCATATCTTTCATATTTAAATGTTCTAACCTATTTTTTTTTTCTTTTTTACAGGCTGTTCTGTTTTCTCATTCTGTTATTTAAGTCGGAAAATAGCTTTTAGTTAATGTTTATTCTTTGTGAAAACCCGACTCTAACTAAAGCTTCTTGTATCTTGTATCTAGCATTTTTTAACAATTTTGGAGCGTTTTTGAGTGAGTGTTTGGAATGAATGGATGGAACACAGAATGGGTGATTAAGAATGGTTTTGATCGAGGTGAATGTCAATTTCACAATGTTACTAAACGTTCCAGGAAGCATGATAATAAGACGTTTTCAGGATATTGTTTATACATATAAAGCAAAGGCACATCAATCGTTTCTTTTAATATGGGGTTAGGTTAAATCGCTTTTTTGAGGGCGTTAACATTTGCATACCCCATGGATCAATGCAATTGTAATCGCCCGAAAATACGCGCATTTTATTACATACAAAAACAAACTAAAATGTTAATTCAAACAGAGAATTAAAAATGAATCATAGGAGGGATATTAAACTAGCTCAAATCCCACTTTTGTGTCGGAAAAATTGCGTAATGCATTTCATCTTCACTTTTGTTTATATCGACGTTGTTTGGTTAATTTTTGACATCACAAAATTTAACGCGGGAATAAGATTAACTTGTATAATATGATATATATTAAAGTTTATTCAAGTTTTTAAGAAAACTGATACAGTGTATAGGCCCAGACCAAGGATATCTAAGTAAAAAAGTCGCGCGTTAACGACTGAATTTACTTATTAATCAACGTTTTCTCTCGATAACGCCTGGCTTTGTCCGTTAACGTTAGCATATAACGACCCGGAATCGTACATATAATGCAATAATTTGAGTTAATCGTATTTTGTGAACAAACAGTTTGTTTATTTTATGGTTATTGGAAATACTTTGATGAGACCGATTCTTCCGTATATGATCTGTTTAGCAACGCAATAGATAGTTGCTATATCCGGGTCTGGTGGTTTAATCGTTAGTGTAACCTTTGAGCTGTTTTTACGTTTCGTTACTCTGTGTTTGAAGCTTCCTTCCTTAGACTTCATCAAATCTTCACCGAATTCATCATTGACTCGAAGTTCAAGTTCTGGATGCGGAATGCCAAATACTTTGCAGGATACTAACGTTACATTTAGAGATGTCTTTAGATTTCCTGACTTCTTTTCATCAAAGCTTATTTCGACAAATTGCGTGACAGAAAACTTGGTATCAATAAATTTGCTTCCCAAGGTTACTCGGCATACATAGGTTCCATCTGGTTTCATGGCGTCCGTTGGACTGAAGTTGACCACTATTGAGTGAAGAAAATCATTGCTCCTCTCAAAGTCTACTGGTAATTGTTTCATCTTTCCATCCGATTTAACCTTAAATAACGCAACATTCGGAGTTGGTATCGAAGCTCCAAGACAAGATAGAGAGTGGTATTGTCCACGATGGTACTGAATAGGTTTTTTCGTTTGTATTGCTATCACTCCGGTGGGCATGATGCTATTTGTTTCCTGATTTATAAAGCGAATACCCAAACCATATTTATGGTCGAGCAAATACTTGTTTTCAATGCCCCTTTGTTCAACCCTTACTGATAAATATCCACCGAATATAGCAAGCTCCTTTCCTACCCGAATGACAAGTTTGTTGTCGCTACCGTTCTTTATTTCCATTTTAATATAATCGTTGCTAAAACTCCAAGCTTCGTTGTATTCGGGTGGGGAAGCTGTGGTATTTATATACGTAAAAAATGAATACGCAGCAAATTGATCTTCATTCATAGCTTCTATGACGTTGCTAGTCACTTCAACGGTTATTTCGACCTCCTCTAACATGTCATCCGTGAGTACCATAGTCGGTGAGAACTTGAGAATTCTATATTCAAACTCCCTTAAAGGTTCTGTTCCCTTTTCCGATAAGGCCGTTATATTAAAACTCAGCTGAACATTTTCCTCCGGTCCATATATAACTGCAAAAAGCCACTCTAATATTTTAGTGTCGGGTAAGCTAATATTTGCTGCGCACAGTCGCATTGTGCCATTTCCAATTGTTTTTACTTGTCTGTTTCCTTCAAATGCCAAATATGTAGAATTTTCATATCTCACGTTCCATCTAATATCACATTCGTTTTCCGAACGAAATATCACCCTCACAGTTATACTATCGTTATTAAGCCCACTCGATTCTACACTCACCACTTTAATAGTCGGTACAAAGTCTTTGAGATTAGCTTTTTCCATTCTGTTTTCTTTAGAATTCTGGTCTTCAATATCTTGTCCATCATCCAAATCTACTAAACCTTTTTCCACTTCATCAACTGTACTGCATATTTGTTTCAGACTCTTTAGTAAAACATCTACTTTCTGAACTTTGCTTTCTAAGACTTTAAGGCGGCTGTCAAACGCTACATTTTGTATTTCACTGTGCACTGTAAAGATCTAGAAAAGAAATGCCTACTATTATAATGTATTAGATATTTTGATTTATTAGATCATACCCTGCAAATTTAAAAAGACTCAACAGATTGTTTTCTCGAAGTAATAAATGCTTTCTGATTGTGTGCACATCTTTAGCATTTAAAAGAAAAACAAATTTTATCATTTCGTCATAATTCATATAAAAATTTTGTCATATTTTGTGTTTAAAACAAAATTTGAAATTGTTTATATAAAGCCATATGTTTCATAAGTAGAAAGCACTTACAAATCCCAAACAAATACAATAAGAAATTGTGACATCCATGTTGAACAATATAAAACAACCGAGTGAAAAGACGAAAGTTGTGTTATAAAATGTCAAAGAAAAGGGTATTAAAGCTCATTGACGAAAAACACCTATTATCCAATTTTCTGCTCGTTATAACGCCTCATGCGTCATATAAGCCTGTGCGTGACATTTCCAACAATTTCATGGGTGTGCAACGTTAAGACTCAGACTAGCCTGTGCAACTGCACAGTCTGATCAGAGTCTTCACATTATGATATAGATGGCTACGGACCTTTTCTGGCTGTGCACAATCGCAGAACATTTTTGATGCATTGCTTGGTTGTCCAGGTAGCTTATTTTCTGTCTGTCACGGACAGGCGAAATTGTTGGAAATTGTGTCACGCACAGGCTCATATTGCAATCCTACCATACACAAAGCTTCTGTAGACAGTATAGGCTAACTTTAGCCTGCACAGCTGAGAAGTTTGATTTTAGCCGACACCGCCCGCTTTCTTCTTAATTATTATAACAGATAATTGGACCATATTGACTCTGAAATGTCCTAAAAAGTTTCATTTGTTAAAAAATTAAAACACATTATGTTAAAGACTGAAGCTATTATGTTGAGTGTCCGTAGTATTTAATCAAAGTTTCAGACCATATACATTATAGTTTCTCATCATCATATGACAAATACAAATGGGCCTGTGAGTGACATTTCCAACAATTTCAGCTATGCATCAAGCAAATATTCTGGCCAGACTGTGAATTTGCACAGATTGGCTAGAGTTTTCTCAGTGCACTTTAAGCATACATGTCATATAGATTAGGTCTCAAAGTATCTTTATACAGTTCAGTAATATTGCTATTACCCTATGTCGACGTGCAGACCAGTAAATGTATGTGTCTCGTGCACAAGTCGAATTGTTGGACATGTCACGCACTGGCTCAGTTTGATACTTTCAAATGCCAAGATAGCAATACATTCAGTAACGAGGCACCATTACCAACTGGTTGGGCTAGATTTGTCACAAACTCTTCTTACAATTTTTCTTTACACTAACATTTTTTTAAAACAATCTGTCTTTATAAAAAAGAATTTCCTCCTTTTGTTATGCGTTGAATTTATGATCTAAGGATCGTAAAAGCTTTATAAAGTATCATTTTGAACATTTGAGTTTGTTCCCCCGGTTTTAACCTCGCGACTCAATGAGTTTCTTTACTCCTTTTGATCCCTGTACAAATGAAAAAAAAACAATCATTTTTATATTTGGTAATGAATGGATTTAACTTGTAATTTACAGCTCCAAAAACTTTTAAAGATATTTTGATCGTTCGAATTAGAAACCTCGGTTTAAACCTTGCGACCCAAACAATTTTCATCCACTCTGTCTTCATGAATAAGCACCTTCTTCTTTAAAAATGAATGTGTTTAATTTTTAATCTAGGGGCCGTAAAATCATTATAACACACAAGTATTTTGAACCTATAAATTTGAAGCCTCGGTTCAAACCTTGCAGCCGTGCTATCTTTTAACCACTCTGTCACTATATAAGCACTGTCTCCTTTTCTAGTATTTCGAGGGAGGGTTGATGAAACATCTCAATTTAATTGTCCTTCGGGTCTCGAATCGAGCACATTTACCAATCAGCCAATGCGGCGACCAGTACTATATGTTTACTATTTAGTAAATAAGTCTACACACACCGTAGAATCGGTTCGGCAACGACAAATGAGAGTCAACTACCACAGATTCAGCAAATTGTCTCAAGTAGACGGTAGGCCAAATAAATGTTCGTATAAATACACTGAAACGAACTTCTAAACGGCCACCTTACATTTGCCATATTTTAACATATCTATAGTCCTTGTATGAACTACCTTTTATTTCCATATGAAAGGTCGTTCAATTTGGCGTATTCTAAAAGAAAAATGGATTCGAATTTTTGTCTTCGGTGTGTGTACCAAACGATAAAACACAAGAACCCTCAATCACAAAAGTCATAAAAATTGCACATTTTCGAAGAATTTCAAATTTTCGGTCTAAGAAATACTTGGCGATTAATCCTAAACGTGACAAAATTTGATGACCATTTCGTGTCAGACACCAAATCACTGAAAAAAATAAACTTGTGGCTTTTCTGTTCCTCAAACAAGGATAAAATGTTAAAATTACCCCACCCATCAATGTTAATTTTGAAATCAGGGGTACCCTTGCATTCCCGTCAAATAAGCTACTTTCCTCACATGCAGCATGCGATACTTTATCAAAATCTGATTTGACATTTAATTTAAAAGGGTTTTGGCTAAAGAATGGTATCGAATTAACTCCATAATTTTCATCAAACCTTGTAAAAATCAAGAGAAATTTAAAGGTGAAAGTGCACACTTTCTTATGTAACTCAGTATATATACTTTAGGCATGCAGTAATCATTCGAAACATCGCTCGGACTTTTCCACTAACTGGAAAGTGTTTCGGATGTAAGTGTAGTGATGTTGGGTATCTCGGTAATTCGGCTATCACGTCATCGATGACGAAAATTCTACGTCGAAGTATTTCGCTAGCAATCTAGAGGGAAAAATCATCAACCGAGAAAACACAAGTCATTCCGATCTATTTTTTTTCTTCTTTCATTAGGGGTGGACTACCTAATTATATTCCTGTCAGTTCATAAAATAAAACTGTGACAAGTATTACATACAACAAATGTTATCATACTGTTGGCATAAACAAGAAGATATATATTTTGGTTGTTCTTCGTATACATGTATTTATGATTCGGAGAAGAAATGGTACATAAAAGAAATAAAATAATTTGAAATAAAAATGTCGACAGTTTTGATTTATCTCGAGAAAACACGGCTCTAAGTCACGCACTCCGTACTTCAGGTCGTTTGTGTTCAAACGTTCAAGTTTAAACGTTTCATTTTTTTTTTCAGTCATTCTAATCAACATAGTTGGCATAAAAATATAATTTTCATGTTATTTAACATAAACTTTAACCAACTTCTAACCGGTCACTCAAATAAAGCACGAAAAGTAATGTTCATTAACGTTAAAGATGCAAGTGTTTGGTAATTTCCGATAGCCTTTGCTCTTGGTAGACAGCAAAACCAAAATGCATCAAAAATTCTCAAGGGAAAGCAATTTAGCTTGCATGAGAGTACCCTCAATTTCAAAATTAACAATGGTGGGTGGACAAAATTTAACAAATTCGACTAATTTATGCAAATGAACGTCTGAAATAATGACTTCTTTACTTGTTTCTATTCAGCTACCTTTATGGCATCGAAAGCATATTGACTTTTCAACAACATAACGGTATTTCTTCGACTGAAATTTTGAAAATTCCCTGCAATAACTTGCGATTTTTTTTTTTTTACTTTTCAAAGTAGGGTTGGTGCCTTCTTTTGTCTGCTACAATCCCTCTGTCGGTCTTTTGTACACAATCCTTCTATCAAATTCTTCGAGATTGATTTGTATTTGCATGAACGTAATTTTCTTATCAATATTTTTATTGTAAATGTGACGAAAAGAGAAAAACATGCAGTGACCGATTAGAAGTTAGTTTCAGTTTAGAACTTGCACGTCAGCGGTAAAAGTAATCAGAGATAGCGAAATGTTTGGCGACAAATTTCTAGGGACTTAATGGGGGAAGTGCAGGGGGAAATGTGGGGGTAAATGTTCATAACATCGAGTTTCCTGTCCTATATCAAGCATGAAAACTCACGCGAGACGCAAGGGTGATGTAATTCCCTTTTGATCGCGTCATGTGAAACGGGAAACACGTCACAAACGCCCTCAAACGTCCCCTCATATCGAGCACAAGTCAGGTTACCTGATACAGACTATAGTTTAACAAATTCGGCCAATTTAGAATGTAGGCCTGCAACATCGGAATTGGGCGAATAAGAAGAATTTGCTTGAAAAAAGCAATTTCTTCTTTTCCCCAACAGTTCTTCACTAATACTCATTGCTTTGAGTGTCAAACTCTGGGACCCGTTTTACTAGTTCTTACGAAAAAATCGATCGTAAGTCAAAATCATAAATTGAATTGTTCAATTCTGCCTTGCATGGCAGAATTCCATATTTAGTTACTACTGTAGACGTAACTTTAATTTGAGACTAACGCAAAAAAAAAAAAAAAAAAAAAATGATCGTAAGATGTTTAGTAAAACATGCCCCTGATCACTTCTCTGAAACTAGATTAATCTATACATATAACTGTCACTTTTATATTAATCAGTATGCAGTTATTTCATGTTGTTTCGTGTAACAGTGAAAACTATTGTCCCGAGGTGAAGGGGGTGACGAGCGTAACTGTTGCCTGATGCCGCAGGCAGAAGGCAACAGTTCAGAATATCATCCCAGACACCGAGGGCTATAGTGTTTCACTGTTAAACGAAGCGCCATAAAGTAATTGTTTTATTACCTGATCAATGTTGTTTAACTTTTTTTCTTTGAAAATGCGTTTAAAAAAGCAGACATACAGAGAAGAAAAGTCGAGTTTCGGATGAAATCGCTATGAGAGCGCGTCACATCGCACCTATATTACACGTGCAACTCATTGACACCCCTTTTCAAGCGGGCAACAGTTCGGTGCTTAGAAGGCTTAGTTGAAACAGTCCATACTGTTGACCGGTCACGTGACGGATATTTCAAGTCGATTCAACTTCATTCCGGAATCATTCCAAAAATAGTTATCTTGTATATTTAACAATTGTTATTTAAATTGACCTTAACAAAAATGACATATCGATCTTTTAGAATCTGGGAACGGTTAGTTTCCCAGATATTCGTCCTTGCATATCAAAATATTTTTTTGTTTTTGAAAACTATTTGGTACAAGTAATGCTTTGTATGTGTCACGATCAAATGAACCGAGTGAAAAATATCACGACAGAGGTGTTATACAAATACTGGCATCGTAAAATTAACACTCGCTCAAAAGTAATCTTAAGCCGCTCATTTAGCGCTCCATTCACTCAGACAAAACATTCACTCCAACCAAATTCGAAAACACTTCGAACTAGTTCAAAATGATCAACTTTTCATTCAAATCAACCAAAATCATTCCAGAATTTTATTGGCTTGTATCGATTTTTTCATAGCGCCTGATTGGTCCTGAAAACACACAAACGGTAAAGTAATGCGTTTGTTTTGAAGGTGAGTAATAAAATATTGTTAATTTCGTCAAATCGGACGAAATTTGCGATATTGTATTACTTCCCTCTAATTTCAATCAAAACTCACTCTTCACACTGATTCAAATTCATTCCGAAATCATTTAACTTGTTCACGATTTTTCAAACTTTATGCCATTAGGGCCATCGAGTCCAAGGAAATTTAGTCATTGTAACTATTTGACAAAATCAGTTGAAAATCAGCATTTTTTTTTTTTTTTTTTTTGGCACGAAACATTCGGGCATTTTTCATTCTTTTTTATACACGACCGCTTATATAGTTCGATAAAGACTACATTATGCTATTCGTGCTCTAAAGATTATTGTAAATTTGATTAGATTATTTTCTTCTAGATTTTGATTTATGATAGGTAAAATTAGAAAATTAATATCCATCCATCCCCACACCACCCCTAAAAAATACATAATTTCTATATCCCTTTTCAGGTGCTTTCCCTATACATTTTTTAAAAAAGGTATTGCTGTAGCGGATATTTTGGATTCAAATTTCAAATCTTATAGTTATGATTAGAAATTCCTTCGTTGTTGGATAATGGGAATCATCCGGTCGAGATGAATCCAATGAGTACACACAACATAGGATTTATTGAGAAATAAAGATTTTAGACAGAAAGATCTCTCACCCTTTCTGATCTTAACGATATGTAATTATTCTCGGGTTGATAGTATCAATACATTATTTGCTCGAATTTACCAGTCTTGTATTCAGGGCGAAAAAAATGTTCGAACTGTTTGAAATCACACTCCGCTTTGCACGCAAGTGCCCCATTCGGAACATCACTCGGCCATTTACGTAAACTGCAACAGACCTCGGATATATGTAAGGCGGAAATGTGCATTTTGTTAGGCGGAAACAGAGAAAGAAAGACTAGCGCGGAAACAACCGGCGCTATCTTAAGATTTATATGTTTACAGTAAATTACGGCTGAAAAATCTTAATTTTGAGAATCATTCTCAAAAATTAAGATTTTCAGTCGTTTTTTTATAGAATCTAAAGATATTAATATAAGAAAACGACGGCCCGGTTTCAAGTCAGTGACTTAAACGAGTAGCGTTGGCGACGTCGAATGCTTACACTCAAAGTTTCGAGGGCTAACGTCATTTTAACTGACGTCATCGAGTTTATCTAGGGTTTTTCCGTAGTTTTCACAAATGGACCGTCTATGTACAGCCGAGGTTGATCGTGATATTGGCCGAGTGGTGTTCCGAATGGCAAGGGCCCGTACAAAGCGGTGTATGATTCGCAAACAGTTCGCGGCGTTATGTTATCCAAAACACGCGACGGGGAAATGCAATATTCACTCGTTGAGCTAAACTCGAATATTCAAGTCGTCACACTACTAAAATTTTTTTTTTTAATTTCAAAATTCGACCTATTTCTTTGAACACGCAAGCTGTGGTAATAAGATTAAATGTTTTATAGAGATAGCATCATTAGCGATGGCGTTATTACATTAGACATTAGATTTGGTAATTGATGTTTTCTTGCCTAATTCAATTTTATCTTCCTCAGAGCCGGCTTGATCTCTCTAACAAGTTTTCTTTGGAAATTAAAAGAAAAAAATATCGTCGATTCGAGACCAAAATGTCGTAACTACAGTTTTGATAAAGGTGTGTTTAAGATATGAAAGTCACCAAACAACGATATTCAGTTCAGAGTGGTGTGATATTGTGATCAAAGTGGAGAGGTACCGTCGGCTTCTCCGGCGTCCAAGAGGTCCCTGAGTTCGATCCCTGGAAGGTCTATCCACAATTTAGGCTCAAGTACTGGATCATTTCCTAGAAACGGAATCGAAATTAGCACTGCGTTCAGGATGTAAAATCGTTTTGCGAGTGTTTTGAGATGATACCCCGCTTTGCACGTGGCACATACGTGCAAAGCGGGGTATCCTTTCGAAAACGTTTCGGTGACGTTTTCATCCTGAACGCAGGGGATTTGTCAGTTCATCATCGACACTCTTTCTTTCCGACTATTTGTCTCTCACCAATGGGTTGATAATGGTAGACCTATACATGTGAGATAGCAGCGGGGGGCTAGGAAAGGATATGATGGTTGTACTGGTGAGAGAAATACAAGGATTCCATTGCTAGGTTTTCCAGCCGCCGCGATATAACTGAAAAAAATTGAAAGCGGCGTTTAACTCCATTCAATCAATCAATCAATCAATCAATCAATCAATCAATCAATCAATCAATCAATCAATCAATCAATCAATCAATCAATCAATCAATCAATCAATCAATCAATCAATCAATCAATCAATAAACAAATAAATAAATAAATCAATCAATCAATCAATCAATCAATCAATCAATCAATCAATCAATCAATCAATCAATCAATCAATCAATCAATCAATCAATCAATCAATCAATCAATCAATCAATTAATCAATCAATTAATCAATCAATCAATCAATCAATTAATCATCCAATCAATCATCGATAAAAAATAAATACGTCAGTAATAGGGAATTATAAAGTTTTAAGAACTACGAGGGGCGATCAAAAAGTCATGAACATTTCCTGCGACTAGGTAAATCGATTTCCTCACCATAGGTTGTTCTTTTGGTGGTGAACATGTGTGTCAAGTTTCAAGTGAATGCCTCCAATAGCATGGAACCAGAGGTATGTAAAAGTTTTCCCACAACGACGACGATAACGACGACACTTAGCCTAAAGCAATACCTCTGGTTTTCTCTGAAAACAGCCGAGCTACAAATGTCAACGAATTTGTTCACAAACTTGTATATAGATAGTGAAAAACTATTATTATTATTTAATTATTTTACAAAATAAAAAGCTTCATGTCTAATTTTGTAAAACTAAGGTTTCAGTCTAAATAGTTACAGACGACACGGCCTGATATTTCGCGCTTTCATTGAACAAGAGTAATTTGGGTCACCAGTGTTTACCTGTGATATGAAAGGTATTTTTAAATACAGGAAGGACAAACATTATGTGAAGCTCTAGATGAAGATGATCGCGGGTTTGCTGCGATTTTCAATCGTCCTGATCAGTCTAGATACCGGTCAAGCTATTAAAGAATGTAAGTAGATCTACACCCGACAGCGACTCCCAATCAGTCATCCCCGAAACTGAACAGCTGAACACTTTCACTTTCGTTATGATAATAAAATCTGCGTCGGATACTGCACTGCGTTCAGGATTACAAAATAATGCAAACTGTTTGCCAATTATACCCCGCTTTGCACGTGCACTTGCGTGCAAAGCGGGGTATAATTTGCAAACAGTTTGCACCGTTTTGTCCAGCTTCAATATCTTTTTTTCTACTTAAGGTTCATGTAAAGTGTTTGAGACCCAATTTTAAGGGCACTTCTGTAGCCCAGAAAGTCCCATATTTTAACAAAGTACAGTCTAAAGCACTATCAAGGTAGTGCTACAACCTTAGATATAAAACTCAGTCTCAAAAGGCTCTTTTGAAACAATCAATTTCCATTCATTTTGTCAACATACATGTCAAACTGGCTTGGTCTGTTTTCAAAATAGATGATAGGTATGGTGCAACATCACACCATAATATTGTGAATTATTTTCTGAGATTTATTTCAAATTATAGTTTTTTAATTCAATGATCTGTGATAAATAACTATATATTCATCATTCTGTGAAATAGAAATCGATATATTGCTAAACAACCTTACAGGTATATCGAACTGTTTATGTCTATTTATGTTGTGATAACACACCATACCTTACACAGGACTACACGTTTACAAAATAAGAATGACATATATGACATATGTGTTTAAAAAATAAGTCAAAATTAATTGCTTGCATAACTACGTTTTGGGCCCGAATTTCATACCAACGGTTGTAGTACTACCTGGATAGAACTTTAAACTGTACTTTGTTAAAATATGGGACAATTTTATACAACCGTCATGCAGTTGCTTGTTCTGTACAAAATGACCCTTTTCTACAATGTTTTGACCATACCGCTATAGCTATGACAGTCTTATGTTGCTCAACTGCTTGTGCTTTTAAAAAGCTTCATTTTGGTATATAATTTACCTGGACATACAGCTTTTTCTTGGCAAATGAAGTGCCCTCGAAATTGGGTCCCAAACACTTTACATGAACCTTAAGCCATTACTTTGAAACTTTGCACATGCTTCTGTGACCATAATATCAGCCTGTTGACAAACATTCATTTCTCTGATATTGACTTTAGTGGAATTTTACTGCTTCGGACTTAGAAATTCCTGGTTAAGTTTTTATGTGCAAATGTTGTATATCAGTTATATCTCCATTGCTACTCAAGCTATTGCTTGGAAACTTTGAACATGTTTCTGAGACTATAATATCAGCCTCTAGACAAAGATTAATTACCGTACTCTGATATTGAATCTAATGGAATTTAAATCTTTCAGACTTAGAAATTCTTGGTTAAGTTTTTACGTGCAAATATTGTATATCAGTTATATCTCTATTTCTACCCAAGCTATTGCTTGGAAACTTTGAACATGTTTCTTTGACCATAATATCAGCCTCTAGACAAAGATCCATTACTCTGATGTTGAATTTAGTGGAATTTTAACCCTTAACAGACTTAGAAATTCTTGGTTAAGTTTTTAAGTGCAAATGTTGTACATCAGCTATTTCTCTATTTCTACTAAATCTTATGCTTGGAAACTTTGCACATGCTTCTGTGATCATAATATCAGCATCTAGACAAAGATTCTATACTCTTGACTTTCATTTAATGGAAATTTCCAATGGTGATATTGATTTGCTGTTACTGTCCAGCACATGGAATAGTCGAGCTTTGCTGTCCTCCGACAGCTCTTGTTGTAACTGTAATTCCCCTTTTATTCCCCTTTTTATACTTAGAATTTTTGCATTATCAAGCACCTGAAGCCTAACTTTTGTAGCAACAGGAGGTGGTATTGTTTAAACTTATGATAGTACAGTTAACAACATCGTGAAATTGACAAGATGAATGCTTTTGGAATGATTTAGGAATGAAATTGAATGAGTGTGTGGAGTGAGTTTTGGGTGAATTTAATGGGAGGTAATCCAATGTTGCAATATGGGGAAAATTTGTTTAATAATATGATAATAAGATATGTTACAGGGAGAAAATCAGGGCTTGTCGTAGCTTTTAAAATTGGGAGTCATTGACCCCTTGAACACAAAATCTAGGGATCGACACTGTTTTTGTAGGAGCAAAAAAAAAAAGAGCAAAACATGAAAACTTATCAGTCTTTAAAGTAATCTATGTAACTGAAACAACATGAACATGAATTTATTGTTTATGTTGTTTCATTTGTATAGATCTTTTGTAATAGTGTGAAAGAAAGAATTGATCTATGTAATCTTTTATAATGCATGCGTTGCACCCCTGGAAGTTCAGTGGATCAAAAAGACCCCCTGCAAGAAATTTTTTTGGGTCAATACGGGATTTTTTTGAGTCAAAATCCTGGTTTTAGAATTTTATAAATCAATTCTTCTTATCTTGACAAGAAAAGGTCATTTGAAAAAGCATATTAATACTAATAAAATGTGTTTTTTCTGTTGTTTTGACCTCTTAAAATCATATTTGACCCCCAGGATTTCAGGATTAAGGAGTCAATGACTCCCTAATTTCAAACAGTAGCATGAGCTTAGGGTAGTTTTCTTGTTTTAAAGAGTCAATTTTCTATTTCAGTCAACTTGTTTCATCATTGTGACAAACTGATTTCAATGATCCGCAATGATATAAAAGGTGCCTTGCTGTATTACATTGATGACTCTCATTATTCCGATGGAAAAAATCCATGTATTGTTGAGCTTTGGGGCTGGTTTGAGAACGATGTTGCGATGCACTTTAGATATTTGAGCTGGACCATGAACACCCATATAGAAATACGACAGGGGGATGACTGGGAGACTGCAAGGCCTATTGCAGGTACGTTTATTAATTGTATTTCTCCTAATAAACACTACAAGGGGCCAGTCTCAGTTACACTCACCAATGGGTTGATAATCATAAACCTATGTGAGATAGTAGCTGGAGGCTTGGAAAGGATGTGATGATTGTACTGGTGAGGGAAATACCAGGAATCCATTGTTAGGTGCTCCAGCCTCCGCAATATAACTGAAAAATGTTGAAAGCAGCGTTAAGCTCCATTCAATCAATCAATCAGTCTCAGTTACAGAAAAGAGGGGGTATTACTAGTCTAAGATCTTAATTTCTCATCAAAACTCTATGTTGTTGGTACTCATTTTAAAATTTCTTATCAAGACAATTCCAATGAGTACCAACAAGAAAGCGTTTGGGTAAGGACCAGGAAATATTTAAAGTTGAAATCTAAAATAACTTCTCTTTTTGTAGCTCAGCTATGAGCTACACAAATAATGGACAGGGATCATGTATTCAGTAGGCATTATTCCGAGGCAAAATTTATATTAATATGATATTTTTCGATCCCCATTGCGTTTCATTTGATATTATTTTCGTCTAAAGAATCATTTTAATGGTAATTTACATAAAGTGCTCATGTTGAGCTATTATGACCGAGCTTTGACTGGCGTCCAGTTGTCCGTCAACATCTTTTGTGCACTCTTATAGCCCAAATGTCCTGCAACTTGGTAAGAATATTTGTTTACATCAAATCTCGCTCAAATTGGAAGTTGGGTCAATCTTAGAAAAACCTTGTGTGCACTCTAGAAGCCAAATTTTTGTCCCAATTGTCTTGAAACTTTGTAAAATGTTTTTCTCCATCAAATCTCGGTCAAGCTCCAAATTAGGTCATAAATGGGGTCAAGGGATCAAATGTTAGTAAAGCCATGAGGCCACAATTTTGTCCCAAATGCTATGTCTGTCTCCATCAAATCTCAGTCATGTTAGAAATTGGGTTAAGTGGGGTCAAAAATAGGGTCAAGGGGTCAAATCTTAGAAAAACCTTCTGTGCATTCTAGAGACCACCCTTTTGGCCAAAATGTCTTTTAACTTGGTCAGAACTTTTGTCTCAATCAAAATCGGGTCAAGCTTGAAATCGGGTCAAGTTGGGTCAAAAATGGGGTTGACAGCTCAAATCTTACAAAATCCTTGTGAGCATTCTAGAGGCCACATTTTTGGCCCAAATGTCTTTAATCTTGGTTCCGAATTTTATGTCTCCATCAAATATCGGCAAACTTTGGAATTTGGTCAAATGGGTTCAAAAAACGGGGTCAAGGGGTCAAATTTTAGAGAAACCCTTGTGTGCATTCTAGAGGCCACATTTTTTGCCCTATTGTCTTGTAATTTGGTCAGAATGTTTGTCTACATCAAATGTAGCTAAAGATCAAATTTTGATCAAGTGGGTTCAAAAATGGGGTCGTTAGGTCAAATCATAGAAAAACCTCATGAGCATCATAGGGGCCACATTTTTGGCAAATTTGAGGCACAAATTTGAGATGAATGTCTTGAACTATTATCGAAATGTTTGTCTTCTTGATATTTCGGACTTTTGTTGAGCCAGTCATGAATTTATAAAAGTAGTTCTGACACTTTGTCACCTTTGACAACTAAATACTTCAGGTGAGCGCTTAAAGGCCAATGGTCATCTTGTAGAATATTTTGCACTTACATATCTTATTTGTTGTAATTTAAAGGTTTTCAGTTCAAGTTCATACTGAATTTCTTTATATAGAGAAAGCAATGTCTTATTTTCAGGGTTACCAAAGATATTAAACAGTTCAAGTTTTAATCAACTAAATAAAGTCTATACCAGTGACTGGTTGGGTATATTTATTGCTATTCACAACCCACCCTCTAGATATGGACCCAGACTGTTTGAGTTGGCTTTAAATGTATTCCACACAGGTAAATATTGCGTTTTATCTGCCCTGGCAGAAAGTTAGCCTAAGAGTTTGCAATAGTATGTGCCACTAGAAAAAAAGAGAATGAAAGGTGAGGGCTAGGTCAAGAGAAAGAGATATGAGCCTGTGCCGGACATTTCCAACAAGATGAAATGTTTGTGACATGTAAATATTGAGAGACCCAGACAGCCAAAAACTGTAAATATAAAGTTACCTGATGGTCTACAGATACTTTGAGACCTTATATATCTTCTAAGCCCATAGTGAAGACTCTGGTCAGACTGTACGGATGTACAGGCTGGACAGAGTCTTTGCTTTGCGCATATTTGAAATTGTTGAAAATCTCACACACAGGCTCATAATATAAGATCTATTATGAGATTTGTTATTTATAAGCTGATCTTAACTGAGACTAGAATAGAAATGCTATCAGGCCAGCCTATTGCAAGTGAGTTCACCATGACAAGAGCTATTCAGACCATGAAGGGGGATAACTCCGAAAGTATTTTAAAATGATAGTTATACTGTTTTGTTTTTTGTTAGCTCCACTGGCCGAAAGGCCAGCGGGCTATTGTCATGGCGAGGTGTCCGTCGTCTGTGCGTGCGTGCGTCCGTGCGTGCGTCCGTCTGTCCGTAAACTTTTACTTTAAAAATTTTCTCCTCATAAAGTACTGGATGGATTCCAATCAAATTTCACAGGAATGTTCCTTGGGTGACCCTCTATCAGATTCCTTCAAAGATTTTTAATCGGTTGAAAATCATGGCTCTAGTGGGTAGTGTTGTAAAATCGGACTCAGATCAGAATCTATAATCGAATTGAATCGGAAACTGTTTTCGATTCAATTATCGATTTTAGAATCGAAACTTCATTTTTGTTAGAAAAGTACTTCTTTGTTGTCTGATGCAGTTGTTTAGTACCTCCAAAGGCTCAAGTTTGTCATCTGTTGTATACTAGTATCAACAGTAAGTGTTATTCAAGCTAAAAATGGAATTCAATTCAACTGTACAAGTAAATAATAAAGATCAAAAATATTGGGGAGAAATATATATGAGACAGAAATTCATTAAAGCCTTCAAATTTAAGTTCTACAATGTAATCTCATTTAGCAATCATACTAAGATGGGATAACAAAGTATCAAGTTACTTCCAAGTTGGTGTTTTTTTTTTGTTTCAGAAAATGATGATTAATGCACTTTGATAGTTAAATAAACGAAGGATAATTACCATTTTTCAAACCTTAATATATCACTATCTTCTTGTTAGTCTATAATAAGAACAACAACAAAAACATAATTGCTGACATCAATAATTATTCCAAATTTACATGCATCATTTATATATATTTATACGGTTGTGACTAGCAAGTCATTAGACAATCAGATGATGAATTATCTTTGTTTGTGTATGCCTTTTTGCATATAACTTGAGAGAGAAAACTTTGTAGCAATAACATTTCAGGCCTAGGTAGGTGGTAAAATTTCTCTTAATCTGTCAGTGTTTTTAGTGCTTTGATTTAAAAGCCGAAATTAGATCTACAAGAGTTGAAAAAAAGAAATGTCTTTTCAGAAGAATACAGGCACTTGAGATTTTCATAAAAATAACAGAAATAATTTGATGGGTCTAACATTCTTGGGTACGAATAAGCAGAAAATTATCATTGTGTTTGTGCTTTTGAAACTGGAAAAATACAAAAAATCAGGTTAAAAGACTACCTTCCAATAATTCTTTAAAAATTGGATCCTGAAATCAGTTCCAAGGCCTCCTAATTGATGAGATTTGTAAAATAGAATTTGCTTTTTTTAGCGGTGCCGAAAGTCGTAGAAAATCTGTTAACCGATTGTCAATCTTAAGATTGATGTTTGGTTTACATGAGAAAGTTTACCTTTTTATTCTATTTTCAGAATAGATTTTCAGTTAAAAAAGCATTTTGCCCAGAAAGTAGTGACGGACATTCGGACTGACAATCTGGTAACATTTACCCGACCCAGGGTTTTCGTTTCGGCCATGTCTGACGGTCATTCGCCATGACTGGATCTTGAAAAATATCCGACAAAGGAGCACTATTTCCATCGTCTGCCATTTTCAATTTGAGTTTAAGAGTGGTGTCCCTTTATTTTCAATAAACACAACAGATGAAAACTACCGGAAAGGAAAATAAGTAACGACATCGATTTTTCGATGCGAGAATCGATTGTCGCCGATCTCGGACTTCAGCGACGATTAATCGATATTTCCGTTTATCGTTACAACACTACTAGTGGGTGTGGCTAATTTCCATATATGGTAATAGGTGGCTTTTCTCAGAAACTAATTGATGGATATTTACCAAACTTCACATGAATTATCCTTGAGGGGCCCTCTATCAGCCTACAAAAAATCATTGTGATCAGATAAAAAATGTGTATTTTATGGGCGGAGGTCATTTCTCTATATGTTATATAGTGAAAACTTTGAAAATCATTTTCTCAGAATCTAATCGATAGATATCAATCAAATTTTACATGAATGATACTTGAGTAACCCTTTATCAGTATAGCAAAAATTATTGTGATCGGATGAAAAATGTGTATTTTATGGGCGGAGGTCATTTCTCTATATGTTATATAGTGAAAACTTTGAAAATCATTTTCTCAGAACCTAATTGATAGATATCAACCAAATTTTACTAGAATGATTATTTAGTGATCCTTTATCAGTCAATTAAAAAATATTGTGATCAGACCAAAAATATGTCTTTTATGGGCAGAGGTCATTTCTTCATATATAGGGTAAAACAAACTATCCTGAAAGGTTAAACAGATGGATTAGATATCATGGAAATTTTATTTCTGTGAAGTTGTATCAGTCTGCAAAAAAATATTTTGATTAGATGAACAGCATATTTTTTTCATTGGTAGAGGGTATTATAACATATTAAGTGAATATTTGATCACCCTTTTGGTATCTTCTCAATGATGAATTTTTCTAGACTTGTTGAATTTAATAGGTGTAATGATTATAGATTAGAAGGAACAAAACCTTTGTTGAAATTCAAATGTATAGAAACATTAGTTGAAATAAGTAGCCTGAGAATACCCACTCAGAATTGGTGAGTTTAGTTGAACGAAGGGTGAATCTGCACAGAGTGTAAAATGATGTTCTGACCTCCTGACATTCAGAGTGGGGTAGAAAGAGTTGAGTTAACTGCACTCTAAGGCATTGGGCAGAATAAAATAAATATATTGGATTGAATATTTTATTTCTTACTATCATTAGTTAGAATTTTGTTTTGATGACAAAGAATTTTGAAAAAAACATCTTTTAGTAGTGTTTAATTAAAAGTGGAAAGATCTACAATCAAAATTTTGCAGACCAACACCAGTATATTGTGCAGTAACATTCTGTTAGTTTTGAAATTCTTATATTTGGATTTTAACAAAATATCACTAGAATGATCCTTGGGTGACCCATTATCAGACTGCACAAAATTGTTGTGATTAAATGAAAAATATTTGTGTAACAGGTAGAGGTCAATTTAGTTATTCACTGATCATGAGTTTTTTATGCAGAAATATTTCAGCATATGACCCTTATTTACTTGAAATAAACATTCACTCATTCATTCACTTCAATTCTCAATTAAACAGCTTTATCATCCTCTAATAGTCATTATTTGGATATTCAGGCCTGTGGAGCGAATCAGGCGCTCAAGCGCCTCTAGTTTCTATTAAGATTTATTGCATTATACAACAATTGCAGCTGCAATTTGCGAACTGTAGGTAGTACTCTCATCTGATCTTGAGGTCAAACTTGATTTGCAAATTGTTGCGGGAAAAACATCAGTGGTATCTGGACAACTTTTCTAGTGTGTTATGCATGTACAAATGTGTTTTTAGGTACACCTTTAAAGATAAATGTATAGAGATAAAAGGGTATATTATCACTCTGTAAATTTATTCACCGCCGAAAATGTGCTATTACCAAACGATTAGCGGGGGTATATGGACGTATCTAAGACTTTGAGATTTATACGCATTCAAAAGGCGACAACTAAAGAATAATAGGAATATAGGATATAAAGGCGATATGAGAACTATGACAAAAGATAAATGCCCTACGTCCGCTCTCTTTTTATGATTTAAGCGTTGGTGAGTGGTCAAAGCATCGTAACTACAGCTTAAATAAGCTGTAGTTTCGATGCTGTGATCATTCATCAACGATACTATTCAACAGAGGATTATTTCCTGTACGCATTTGCTAACTTGTGTAATGGGGGCTACGCCCTGGGTATACCCTTCTTTCATTCTTGCTCTTTTTGATTATATCTTAATAAGCAGGGTACAATATAGACATGAAGTGATTAGGTTGCTTAGTAATCACATGAAAAATGATGTGCTGTAAGAGTACTTGTCCTAAATATTTCAGATTTCATCCCTTTTTGGGGTGACTAAAGAAATAGAATAATCATTTGTTTGTTGAGGAAGATATATTTTCTTTCATTCTGTGAACAACAAAAGCTAGATTTTCAATCATCTGGAAAATATAGCTTTTGTTTTCCCTCATGGAAAGAGAAAATGGATTGTACACTGATCTAAACGACCTTCATCTATGTATTCTCATAGGTAGATGTGAGAAATGGGAGTACAGTTGCGATAACGGTTGGTGTATTGATGATGATTTAAAATGTAATGGTTACAATCCATGTAGCGATGGCTCGGACTGTCAGGAGGCAGGCATGTCCAAAGGTGTGATAGCAGTTGTCTGTGTTAGCACAATCACAGGTGCTTCCTGCATACTGGCTATAGTGTATCAGGTTTTTAAACACTACAGGAAAAAACGACGCCGTTTACAGGTGAGATAACTTGATCCTTGTCATAAAAACCTTGATAAAATTGAATTAAAATCAAAGTGCTGAAAGCACTGGATGCGCTTATTGAAAGATGGTATTTTATCTAACTTTGTATACTGTTTCACACCCTAGCGGGTAACTTTGAGCAGCTGCACGTCTGTGCCAAATTAAAAGAAATAAGAAAAGTTAAGAAATAAAAGGTGATAATGATAAATGATTGATGATTTGGTTAAAAGAAGGGCAATATTGTTCTGGAAAACAAAAATTAAACTCGTCTGTTTGATAAATGAAATTCAGAGGGTATAGACTTTTATCAGACTGCACATACCTCTTCATCAAGGTCAGTGTAAAATTGAGCTTATCTATAGCTTAGCTGCTACACAAATCTGAAAGGGAATGTTTACCAAATGAATTTTATTCAGTTAACTCAATCACTGCAATCAAGTGCACATAAATGTTCATGTAGTTTCTATTATCCAATCATATTTTGTCCAGTGGCTACAGGGGCTCTCAGGGTTATTCAAAGGATCCAGTTACACTTATTGAGAAACTCATATTATTAGAGCCATTGCGTGACATTTCTAACAAATTTATGTGTGCATGATAAACAGACGTTAAGCAACCAGGACAGCAACACAATGCCATGAGAATATGAGAATATTCACTGATCCCCTTAAGGGGGTTAAGACCTTATCTATTTCCAGAGCACATAGTGAAGACTCTGGGTAGCCTGTGTGGATGCACAGGCTGGCCAGGGGCTTTGCTATGACCACATGCAAAATTTTTGGAAATGTCATGCACTGGCTCATTAATAGTTTTCATACCTTCGCCATTACTTTCTTTTGGCTTCTAGGTCAGCTCACCTTATACTCCTTGTCCAAACTATTTTTGTCTCTTAAGTATGTCATCTATGATTTTGATTCATGTACAGTTTACATTTTGACCTTATTTATTGTCAGACGAATAACAGGTTTCAAGAAGAAGCAGATATAACAAATTACTACAGTTGGTCTAGACAGAACGATCAACATCATAACAATCATGCGGACACAGACCATTCTAATGGTTATCAGGTACACAGCAGGTTGAATGCCAATAATAATGCTTCAATGAGCAACTTATTCGGTGACGACCATTCCTCTAGAAGCCATAGAACAAATCAGATGGAGCCGCCAAATTATAATTCCATTATATCAAACACTGACTCGTCAAATAATAGAACGGATATTTCTTATCAGGAAGATGGACCAGGAAATAGCAATAATATTCCAGACCCTCCAGACTACAATACTGCTGTCACATGGGCTGGTTCCCCTGATAGACTAGAAACCCAACCCAGTGCTCCTAGACTGGATGCTGAACCAAGTGCTCCTAGATTAGAACCTGAATCAAGTGTTCCTAATCAGTCCAGACAAGAAGAGACAAGTGACTTGCCCTCCTATAATGATGTTTTACAAAACGAGGAAGCTTACAGAGTTGGTGATAGAACAGTAGTGTATCGAGTATAAATCTATAGATTAGAGCTACATAGAGAGAGGGTAATCAAATGAAAGGGTACCATCTTGGCAGTGTGTGAAGTGTAGACGTGTCTGCCCTGACTGACTAGGGTAAAACATTTCACCATTGACTCATTGTATGAATCTAGAAAGATTATTCTTCCTTCCTGTATATTGAGAATTTTTAAAATGTGACCTCCAATTGACCTTTACCAAAATCAATTATTTTTCCAGATTTATTTTATAGAGTTCACAGATGGTCCTTTTTAGTGTGATGGGTCAAAAATTTCAAAATTGCTTTCTCAAAATAGGATGGAATTTTAAAAGGCATTTCCCGTCTTTGAGCTTTAGGGTCATGCAGTAAACTGGTTTGGATATGCTCAAGGTCAAGGTCAGACCTAGAGGTCGAATAACAAATATGACCTTATCAAGAGCACAATTCACCCTGGACTCACTGATAGTATGATATACTTTTTTGGAGCAAAAATTGTAAAGTATGAAGAGTATATAATCATATATGACAAGTCACAACTATTGAAGAACATCTACCTATAATTTGCCTTAATAGAAGTTACTATATCCTTAATATCACTGCGATATTCAGGATTAAAGGACAGGTAGCAATAATTTTGCGAGGGCATCCATGTCTGTGACATATTTTTAGTATTCATATCTTAATTTTTATGCCCCCGATAGGGAGGCATCATAAATTTGACTTGTCTGTCCGTCCGTCTGTCCGTCCGTCCGTCTGTCTGTCCGTCCATCATTCCGTCCAAAAACTTTAACATTGGCCATAACTTCTAAATCAAAGCGGTGTCGGGGGCATTGTCATCTTACAGTGACAGCTCTTGTTGTATATTATATAGATAGGTCTTATTTTTTACGCAAAATTCTGCTACGTTATTGTGCCATAAAAGTTTTGACAAACACTCTGGCATTTGTTAAAATTGTAGCCTATCATATACCCATCTCCTTCTATTCAAAGCTTTTTCCGAAGCTTTGATACACAGTATAGACTAAGATCAGCCTTTACAGACGTGCAGTCTAAACCTTAGCCTTAACCACCTGCTTTCTACATACTTTTTGAAGGGGAAATTTGTGCCAAACTAACTGAAATGTCCCAAAAATGGCAGTTTTTTTAGAAACATAATTTAAATTCTAATGCTGCCTGATCATTAAAAATAAAACTCTTTGACTGTGTGCGTTATTTTGTTTATCTACACAACGGTTTGGCATACAATTTAGACTAAGATCAGACTAAACAGATGTTTAGCTTAATCTTAGCCAACATTGCAATCATTGTAGAAGAATCTTGAATTAGACTGGATGAAATGTCCCCTCAAATTGGCAATTTGATGGCTTAGTGTGAAACAGTTGTAACTCCCTATATGTTTATAGGGAGTTACAGCCGTTTCGCGCTGAGCCATCGAATTCGATAGAAAAACAAACTCAAACTCAAGATAAGACTATTCACTTGGAAAGACATCTGTAAAGACTAAATTGAATCTCAGCATGACATTTCCAACTTTTTCAATTGCACACTAAAGAACTGCATTGTCTAACAAGAGTCTTCATTTCCCTCTTTGTAGATTATTTAAGGCATTATTCATGATACAGAAAGAGATTCTTCTCACTGCTCTGTGTTATTGTCAAGACTGTTCCATGTTCTCATCTCAAGCGTGTTTCAAATTGTTGGAAATGTCACATACAGGTTCAAGTAGTAACTGTGGAAGGTTTTATTGGAAAGCATCCCTCCTTGGCTAGAATTCCAGCAATGCTACCAACCTATACCAATCTTGAAAATCTCTCTTCAAAAAATAACATTTACATTAATACTGTATATTCATTGTTAGAGATTCCATTTATTTTACTGTTGCAGTTAATTGTTAGCTATTTAAAGTTGTTACATATTATATGTCTTACAAGTAATGCTATGCTTGCATAAGTTATTTAACCATTTTTTGCTCACCTAAGCACAAGGTGCACAGGGTGAGCTTTTGTCATCGAGTGATGCCATAGTCCGTCGTGTGTGGTGTGTCGTCAACATTTACCTTGTAGACACTATAGAGGCCAAATTTGTTCAGAATGATTGTCTTGATAAAATCTTGGACAAGACCCAAAATGGGTCAAGTGGGGTCAAAAATGAGGTCACCGGTCAAATCTTAGAAATACCTTGAAGACACTCTAGAAGCCAGAATTTATGCTCAATCAACCTGAAAATTGATCAGAATTATTGTTTTGATGAAATCTAGGTCAAGTTCAATATTGGTTCAAGTATGGTCATACATGAGGTCACAGGGTCAAATCTTAAAAAAACCTTGTAGATACTCTAGAAGCCATATTTTTTGCTTAATCAACCTGAAATTAGGTCAGAATGAATGTATTGATGAATTCTTGCTCAAGATCCAAATTGGGTCAATTGGGGTCAAAAATGAGGTCACAGGCTCAAATCTAAGAAAATCCTTGTAGACACTCTGGAAGCCATATTTTTTGCTTAATCAACCTGAAATTTGGTTAGAATGATATTCTGAATGAAATCAAGGTCAAGTTCAAAATTGGGTCAATAGGGGTAAAAAATGAGGTCACAGGATCAAATCTTAAAGAATCTTGTAGGCACTCTAGAAGCCCGTATTTTTGCTCAATCAACCTGAAAAATTGGTCAGAATGATTATGTTGATTAATTCAAGGTCACATTTGAAATTGGGTCAAGTGGGGTCAAAAAGGAAGTTACAGGGTCAAATCTTAGAAAAACCTTGTAGACACTATGGAAGCGCTATTTTTTGCTCAATCAACCTGAAATTTGGTTAGAATGAATGTCTTGATGAAATCTAGGACAAGTTTAAAATTTGGTCAAATTGGGGTCAAAAATGAGGTCACATGGTCAAATCTTAGAAAAACTTTGTAGATACTCTGGAAGCCATATTTTTTGCTAAATCAACCTGTAAATTGGTCAATATGATTTTCTGAATGAAATCAAGGTCGAGTTGAAAATTGGGTCAATTTGGATAAAAAATGAGGTCACAGGGTCAAATCTTATAAAACCTTGTAGATACTTTGAAAGCCATATTTTTTGCCCAATCAACCTGAAAATTGGTCAGAATTCTTCATCCTTACTAAGTCTACTTTAAACAATTTTTGACAGTTCATTCAGGATGAATGTCGTGATGAAATCTAGGTCAAGTTTGAAATTGGGTCAGTTGGGGTTAAAAACTAGGTCATGGGGTCAAATCTTAGAAGAACCCTGTATGCAGTGCTTCAGTCAAGCTTCTATCATCACTTTAGTATCACTATAGTATTGTTGGTTTACATATGATGTCAAAATTGACATACGCATTACTAGCTTTAACTGAAATGAAATCTTTGTTGATTCTGAAATCCACTGTAAGCTTCCTGTACATTATGGTATTTTGTTTTATCTTCATGATTTTGCTATAACAAAGCTGACCTCAAGCCCATTACTTTTCTGAAATCTTTTACCATCAGAATTTTCTTAATAGATTAATACCGGTGATTCATTGAATTACCATAGGTTTGACTTGTGCTTAGTGCTTAAACTGTTTGATTTTCAGCTTACATAGGTGCAAATAACTAAAGGTTCAATTACTGTGATCCTTCAATGTCCACCGTCCCTCATCCACATTTTTTAACCTTCTTTATCTAAACCAGAGTGCAAATTTAGATGAAATATGGCAATCATTTCCTTTCATCTGTAGAAGAGGCCATATATAAAAATCTTTTAATTTCTTTAAATTTGTATGGATCATCAGTTCATAGACCTTTATATAAATAGCTTAAATCAGATGCAGGCTAGATGTAACAATGGGGAGGGATAGAACTCTTGTCTTCAATTTAGAAATCTTCAAATTTCTTTATCTTCTAAACCAGGACCCCAAAAGCCTTTTTATATGGCATAGATTAGATGAAAGAACTTTTTGAAAAAAGCTTAAATCATCACTGTTTGGCAATCATTTGAAGATCAATCTATTTTAAAAGGTTCATATTGCAAGAGGAGCCATGCCAAATATGGCGTGTGTCATTCTTCTGGTTTGGAAGAAAAATTAAAGATTTCTATTTAAAGAAATTAAAACCTATAACCTCCCCCTGCCACTTTTCTGCCCCAGATTGTCCAACAGCCATGTCTTTGTTTGTATTTTAAAAAGGGTCTATTTACTGATGATCCATACCAAATGTAAAGGCTGTTAGCGACCTTCTTCAGATAAATTTTAAAGATGTTTTTTATATTTCATATATGGCCTATTGGCCCTGTAGCCCCCTCCTATGATCTTATCAAACTGTATTGCAAATTACAACCATATTTGGTCTGAAGAATTCCTATTGACAAATGGCTTAGATGATTGAATATTTGAAAACCTCTTTTTTAAGGGTTGTATAGACAAAGCTAGATGATAGGGCTATTTTCTCAGGTGAGTGACCCAGGGCCAACGATCCTACTGTTCTTTAAGAACGTCCACTTTATCAGAGATTCGGGTTGCTATGATGGCACTTAGATAAAAGTGGTCCTACTATGAGTGGTAGCTCGAGCAACATTGACTATGTGTTTTATAGCCATGATTAATATGTGTTTTTCTTTTGTAACGAACCGAGCACATATACAGACATGAATCATTCAGCGAAAAGGATCCTGACAACTCTAAATGGGCCGACTCTGTCTTAGTCTATATATGTAAATATTAACAATTCAGGGCAGGTCTCTCTAATTTGCATATTCACTGCGACTTACATCCCTTTAAACTGCTACACTTTATTTGCTTACATTGGTTGATAATGAAAGCATTATTTTTTAACCTTTACATGTATTGTGCTATTTACATTGTTACATTCTATTAACCATTGTACTATATTGAAAAAAAATATCAATAAATTTTTATAGATGGCGTTGTTTTTTCAAACTTGGTGAAAGGTATATGTACCCTCTTTGTTTAACAAATTTTTAGCTCGGCTGTTTTTGGAGAAAACCTGAGGTATTGCTATAGCCGCCGTGTCGTTGTCGTGCGAAAACTTTGACATTTTGTTATATCTCTGGTTTTACTGAAGGCATTCACTTGAAACTTGGCACACATGTTCACCATTAAAAGAACAACATCTACTATCAAGGGGGATAACTCTAGATGCATTTTGTGCGAATTATGCTCCTTTTTTGACTTAGATTTTTTCCCACCACCCAGCACTCAACAGCCAAGCGTAGGCACCCGTAGGCTGTGCTCTTGTTAGTTATTTCATATATGCTTCGAGCATGGAGGGACATTATAAAACTACAAACACACACACACACACACACAAGTCTTTCAGATGAAGATATTTATACCAATTGATATGGTTTGTAGATATACCATAATTATTCTAGTAAATACCCCATGGTGGTATATAAAAGGTAAAAGGGAGCTTTTATTTAGTAACCAATATATGAAGCAAAATGTCAATCAAATTGTTGTCTTATTGGTATTTTCCAGATAATTTGAGGTCAATCTCTTCTAAAAAACATGAGAGAAAAATGAGGAAATTAACTCAAAATAAGCTAAGAACTAATTTAAAAGACTCACAAGATTAATCAAAATATAGGCAATTTGAATCAAGAGAAAAGAGTGTTCTCAGTAAATAGTTAAGGAGGAAGGGTGTACTATTAAGTTGGACTATTTTTCTAGAGAAAATAAAGAAGATAAAACATGTATGTAACAACTGGAGGGACGGCAGAAAGTGGCATCTTTCGCACTATTTACAAAGAATTTGAAAGGTCATTTTGATTGCTAATATGAATTAAAGCACTGTTCTTTTCCATGATAGATCTAGTTATATATTGAAGACTGTAACCCTCCATTTGTACACCACATATTCCTGGAGTACTCAAAGCTTTGGCAGACAGTATAGACTAAGATCAGCCTGCGCATATGTGCAGGCTAATCTTCGTCTACCCTACCTGCTCGATCCAAGACCCTAAATATTTATGTACATAGAGATCCTATTCCAATTTAGTTATCTTAGATACCAAGTATTTTGAAAAATATTATGTGAGATACCATGTATTTTGAAAAATATCTTGTGGACTGATTAGTACTTAATTTCATATTACTACAGGTGACTATTGACGCAATGTACAAGAATTCTACCTCAGAAAAAAGTAGTACCAATCCATATACATGGCTAAGAGAATATCTCTTGAACCCTTTGTCACGTTTACAAGTTTTTATGCAAGTTTACCAATTTTTTGGGGAGCATAAAGTCTTCAGCTTGTGCGCGCATGTGTCCGTCCATCCGTCCGACATCATATCTCAGGACGCCTGGGCCTAAGTGCTTGAAACTTCATATATAATCTTCCCACCAAATTTCCAAGACACCTTTTTTGAATTTTCTCAATTCAAGGCTGCGTCACAGAAAAGGGTACCTTAATGTAAGAAATAGATTTTTGCCAATTTCTCTTAGTCTATTATTCAGAATTCAAGAAATTTCATATTTGATTAGCAAATCAGATCCTCTTGACCTTAAACTACCGAAAATTTACGTTTAAAAAAATGTGTCATGGGGAAAGGTGACTTAATGTTATAAGCTTAACGTAAACTATCTTTTTGTCATTCAAAATCTTATACTTTCCATAACTTTTGACTGGTTATAGATATAGTCTTCATATTTCACATGTGCACTGCTTGTGACAAGCCCCTTTTATTGATGCTAAGTTCAAGGTCATCAGTCAAGGTCATGTGTCAAGGTCACATTTAAGAAAATTAAAACTTTAAAACTGGCCATAATTTCGCAATGGTAAGTGATATAGCCTTCATCTTTCAAATGTTTATTTCTTATGACAAGACCTTTTATTAGAAAACTAAGGCAAGGATCTGGCCCAATGTCGAGGTCAAACTTTCAAGGGCAATAATTTCCATCTTAAAAACTCAAAGTTGGCCATTACTTTTAAATGAAATGAGAAAGTGTCTTTATATTTTACATGTGCTTAGCTTGTGATAAGACTTTTCTGTTGGTACTAAGTTCAAGGTCATCAGTGAATGTCATTTTTGAAGGTCGAATATGTGACAAAAAGATAAAACTTACACATTGGCCATAACTTTTGTGATAGGGTCTTCATATTTCACATAATGATTGCCCGGGTCAATGTCTTTATGTTTATACCAAGTTCAAGGTCATCAGTCAAGGTCAGTTTTCAAGGTTAATTTTGTGAAAAGAAACAAACCACAAAGCTTAAACATTGGCCATAACTTTTGATTAGTGATTGGGTCTTCATATTCCACATGATGATTGTCTTGGACAAGGCCCTTCTGTTGGTACCAAGTTCAAGGTCATCAGTCAAGGACAAGGTATATTTTGTAAGGTCAATTTTTTGTAGTGAAAAGTAATATTAGTCGTCACTTTGGATTGGTAAGTTATAGAGCCTTGAAATTTCACAAGGGCGTTGCTTGTGACAAAACCGTCGCGTGCACAACAAGGTTAAGGTCATTTGGTGAAAGTCACTCATTTATAACATAAACAGACTTCACAATTTGCTTTAGTTTTTTATTGGTAAATACACTTACTGTTGAAAAGTGGTCTCTAGAAGCAACATGTTCAAATTATGCCCCTTTTTTGACTCGGGTTTTTCACCATCAAGCACTTAACAGTCGAGCACTCGTAGGCGGTGCTCTGGTTTGTTTATCCACCAAAAAGCACTAAAGAAAATATTAAATTCGCCTTAGCATGAGCTACTGTTATATATATATATATATATATATATATATATATATATATATATATATATATATATATTCACTCGTGACAAACACTTGTTGGAAATTTACATTTCTCCCAGTGATTAGTCCTAAACATTTTCTCCGCAACACTGGGAACCCTTCAGCGTATGCTTTTATAACCTACATACAAAAGCTGTCATGGTAAACTGTTTTAGGTAAATTTTGAATGTTGATTTAAAGCATACTTGATTATCAAGCATAACCCGGGGAGCAAAACCCGTCACCGACGACTTTTTTTTTTTTACATTTGTGCATCTTGATCATACATGTAGCAAGTGCTTCTAATCTATCAAGGTCGTGATCAAAGGTTCAAGAGCAATAATTTTAATTGGATATGTGTTCTCCATCAACCTAGATCGAGAATTTGGCTGTCGGCTTTCATAAAATCAGATAAATTCACAGCATATTTCCTATGGCATCAAGCTTTCCTCCAAAAAGGGCGATATTTCTCTCTTTAACACTATAAGTTATTCTTTTAGAATGAATTGAACGTTGAATTTGTCCAATTGATCTTCTCTCGTTTCTCTACAATGTCCTTAGGGTAGTTGACCCGTAATAGTTCCACAACATTTCGGAATGCATGTTCTTTCACAATATTAACCAAGGTTTCGTAATAAAATCATAAGGAAACCTCGACTAACACTGTTAAAGTTCATGGCTACCGAAACGTTGTGGAACTATTGCGGGTCCACTACCTTAAATTGGAAACAAGTTTGAAACTCAATCTAATTTAGCAGGTTGATGGTGAATATTCCTTATACTGAATGTTATTTAGACGGTCCAGGAGCCCGTTTTACTGAACTTCTTACGAAAAAATTGATCGTAAGTCAAAATCACAAATCGTACCTGGCGTTATCATTCATTGTTAGATTCTGCCTTGCAATATCTCAGACGATTCCAATAAGATTATGCATGGCAGAATTACATATTTAGTAACTTCTGTAGAAGCAACTTTAGTGTTTGACTTGCACAAAAAATAATCGTAATTCGTTTAGTAAAACAGGCCCCCCCTAGTCGATGGGTGGCGTAAGAGGTCCCCTAGCCGCTGCGGAAAAAAATTACCGTGACATGAAAATGAGATCCCATATAAATCAGCTAAGCAAGTGTTCGGCGATCCCGAAGCGCAACGGCACTTTGCTGGAAATCCCGAAATAAAAAGACCAATTCCATAAATCTGCATTAAGTAGTTGCTAAAATCTCAGAACTGAATATCATTGTTTTACGACATCCAAGTTATTATAGTATGGTCTTCTATTTTCAAATGAAAACTCGTTAGAGAAATCAAGCCGACTCTGAAGAAGATAAAATTGAATTAGGCAAGAAAACATCAATTACCAAATGTAATGTCTAATGTAATAACGCTATCGCTAATGATGTCATCTCTATAAAACATTTAATCTTATTACCACAGCTTGCGTGTTCCAGAAAAAATGTTTGTCGAGGCTAAAGCAAGTGAGTCAAACTTGGTGAATCGCGGAATATCTAGAAAATACCTACAGTTAACAACATCGTGAAATTGACAAGATGAATGATTTTGGAATGATTTAGGAATGAAATTGAATGAGTGTGTGGAGCGAGTTTTGAGTGAATTTAATAGAAGATAATCCTATATCGCAAATTTTGTTCAGGATGAACAAAATTAGCGATATTGATTACCTCCCTTTAATAAAAAAAATACGTACTAGTTTTAAATATAGCTTTCTATTTCTTAAAAAAAACAATGAGGCGCTAACAATTTGAATTACGTCAGTGAAATCGCGATTTTTCTCTATCAAAATTGATTTTGAATGATGTTGTATTTTTTTTATTTTTCAATGGGTTTGATCGTTTTTGAAAGGTTTGAGTGAGTGTTTGGAATGAATCAATGGAGCGCTGAGTGAGCGATTTAGAATGGTTTTGATTGAGGTAATCGTCAATTTTACGATGTAACTAACTGTAGTCTAAGGGAATAGGAAGGCATTGTGAGAAAAGGTTTACTTGCTTTTAATAAACTTTTTTTCTTACAACCGTTGTTTATCTCCGCTTTTCAAGTCGAACACGCTCGTAAGTGAGAGGCAGATGTTTCACAATGATTTTGGTCAAAATTTGCTTAGTTTGGGGTCGATCTTAGTGATCAAAGTTTTGGGTTCATACCTCAATGAGTTAAATTAATTATTCTCCTCATATCATAAAAGATCATGTGTGTGACATTTATACAGTTAGCAATATCGTTAAATCGACATTAATTTCAATCAAGCCATTCTGAATCGCCCACTCAGCATTCCATTAATTCAAACCTTTAAAAAACGCTCCAAAATGATGCAATTAACAACTACATTAAAATATATACAGTAGAAATAATAAATCACTCTAAAAACTAATTGTCTTTCGGATGAGACGCCAAACAGGGCCCCCGTGTGACGGTGCTATACATCGAGCACGTTTAAGAACCACGGCAGATCTCAGCAGTGTTTCCTAATGTTTTCTTGCATATTCCCGTTTAAAAAATAACCGTCTTAGAGGGTGTCGCTAATATGGGCATATGTTACGTAAGCGAGGAGGAATAAACGAAAATACACAAACCAAAACAAGGTTTTGAAATGTGATGGCTGTGGACCACCGTCATGACTACAGCTTCATCATCTACATTGTTTTCTTCTATTTTCAAAAGAAAACTCGATTGCTCCGATGAAATTGAATTAGGCAAGAAAACATCAATTACCAAATCTAATGTATAATGTAATAACGCGATCGCTAATGATGTAATCTCCATAAAACATTTAATCTTATTACCACAGCTTGCGTGTTACAGGAAACGGGTCGTATTTTGAAATTAGCAACACACCATTTCCTCTGCGACTTTGAAAACATCTTTAGCAATTTATTAATATATAGATATATGTTTTATACATATTTAAATGCTTAATCACCCAGATACGATATGGTGCTCTACTGTCCCTTTACTACATTTAAGAGATGTCTTCTGTCTTGATACTTTTACTCTCTCAAGATCATATCTTGAACTGACCTATCATACCATAGGTTCTTAATAGTAGTCCATAGAGCCTTTCAAGCTCACATGGGCATCTTGTAATTATAACTGATGAATTCCACCCCCCTTTTTATTAAAGCGCCGTATGTGATCACACGTGGCGTCCGGTGGGTGGGTGACGTCTACATCTTTGCCCAGCGCATAACTGTAGTGCACAAGAATCATAACTCTACTTAGCTTATAGCTCACCTGATTGGTCTATAAATATAGACGTGGCAAGGCGTGGCATTTTTCACTTTGAAGTATTTGGTGACCTTTATCAGAAATTGTTCGCGAAATTTTGATTGGCCCATGAATATGGGCATGGTAGGGCAGGGCTTATTTTCAGCCCGAAATCTTTGAACGACATCTCCTGAACCACAGGGCCGATTTCAATGAAATTTTACCAGAATGTTCCTTACATGACCCTCTTCAGAAATTGTTCGCAAAATTTTGAATTGCCCATAAATGTGATCGTGGCTTATTTTGAGTCTTCTTAGTAATGAATGGATAAGCAGGGTCTATTTTCACTTTGTTATTCTTGAAATAACATCTCCTCTTCAACAATTAGGCAAATGTGAATGAAACTTTGCCAGAAAGTTACTTGGATGAGATCCACTGGTCCAATAAAATTCAGGTGAGCGGTTAAAGACCATTATGTCCCCCTTTTTTTAGTTACTACTCTTTGTTGATCTTGGACTACAATGTAATTCCACTCCCCAAGTCGACATGAAGCATTGTACCGGGCATATTGTTTGACAATGTACCACATTGCTTACCACATATAATCCATGTAGCCACATATAATCCACTATTTTTACCCTGGCAGTGCGGAGCCTAAGTAACGGGTCGTTGCATTTTAAATTGAGGTAAATCAACTTTTAGTAACAACTACTGTCTTCCATAAACAACTTTAGACAATGAATTATAGGTTGGTTACCAAAGTTATGCACGCATGAACGATAATTTCAAACTAACTTTTAAGTGAACCCAAATAATTGAAAAGTAAACTAGCCTTATTACGTCACGGCTAGGCCACCCTCTGCCAGCTGAATAATAACGCAAAATACTGAACTAACTCTAAGCAAGTTCTTAGTAAAATCTGAGAGTTATGATAAATGAGCCTGTGCGTGACATTTCCAAGAGTTTGACGTGTGCGTGAAGAAGTTACATTGAGCAGCCTAGACAGACTAATCTGCAACTAGAAGATTACCTGACTCCCTAAAGACACTTTCCAGACCCTATCCATCTACAAAGTACAAAGTGAAGACTATGGTCAGACAATGCGGATGCACAGGCTGGCCAAAGTCTTTGCTTAGCTCACTTTTGAAAATGTCGAAAATTTCACTCACAGGCTCAAATTGTAGCGATTGCCCCTTAACCATTGCATTAAAATGATGGGATTAAAAAAAATTCAAGAGATTTGTTAATCAGGTTTGGAACAAGATTCTTCTCTGCAATGATTAATGTAATTTAGATTTAATTCGCAATCAGGAATAAAAATTGCTGCCGTAAATTTAATTGCTCCTTGCTTAATTTTAATAAATTAGGACATTGTTCAAAGGCGTGAATTGAGGTAAAGAGAAAATTGTAATATCAGCGTTTTTAAATCGATTAAATCTTTTGCAACTCAATGATAGTAGATGTATAGTGGGAAAAAAACTTTATAAAAGAATTTTTGAAAGTGCAAAAAAAGAATGATTTTAAAAAGGCAGCGAAATGAAGAAAAGCCGGAACTGAATTTGTCCGATAAGCGATTGTTTTCGTTTTCATAATTTGACTGGATAGACCTAAAACGAATATCCACTGAGAAAGCTTGATAATGCATTTAAAAGCAATAAGATTCAGAATTCATAGTCCTAACTTTTTAGCTCACCTGAGAATGAAGTGCACATGGTGATTTTTTGTGATCACGTTGTGTCCGCCGTCCGTCGTCGGTCAACATCTTATGTGCACTCTATAGGTCAAATGTCTTGAAACTTGGACAGACTGTTTGATTCATCGAGGCCTAGGACAAAATCGAAATTGGGTCAAGTAGGGTCAACTTTTAGAAAGACCTTGAGTGCACTCTAGTGTCCACATTTTTGGCTCAATTGCCCTGAAACTTAGTCAGAATACTTTTCCTCGTAACATCTTGGCCGACTTTATAAAATTGGGTCAAGTGGGGTCAACAATGAGGTCAAGGGGTCTTTTTTTAGAAAAAAAACCCTTGTTTGCAATCTAAAGACCACTTTTTTGGCTCAATTGTCTTGAGACTTAATCAGAATTTTTGTCTATTTGAATCCTTGATCGACCTCGAAATTGGGTCAAATTCGGTTAAAAATGAGGTCAAAAGGTAAAATCAAGAAAGACCTGGTGTGCACTCTTGAGTCCACATTTTAGTCTTAATTGTGTTAAAACCTAGTCAGAAGGTATGTCTACTTGAATTTTGTGTTGAGTTCGAATATTAATCAAGTGGGTCAAAAGCGAGGTCAAGGGGACAATTCTCATTCTCATTAGAAGAATCTTGCGTGCATTGAAGAGGCCACATTTTGGCTCATAATTATGTCTTGAAACTTGGTCAGAATATTTGTCTACATGAAAACTCTGTAAAGTCTGAAAAAGTACCGAAGTAGATAAAAAATGAGGGCAATTTTTTAAAAGACCGTGTATGCACTCTGGAGGCCACGTTTTCACTCAAAATGTTTGACTTTTGTCTTGAACTCTGGTAGGAATGGTTGTGTACATGATATCCAAGATTGAAATTGGGTCAAGCGGGTTCAAAAACTTGGACACATGGTCGAATTTTAGAAGAAGAAAAATGTACACTCTTTAGGCAAAATATTTGGCTTTAAATAAAATTGAAATAATGTTTATTTGTATTTATAAATTCATTGAAGCAAAATTTTAGTTTTGAGTTAAGTCAGGTAAAGAATACTGTGCTTTGGGGTCAACTCTTTGTAAAACACTGTGAGATTGGTTGCCTACGTGGCACTTAGTTACAATTTCAAAATACTTTTGGGTGGGGCATTTGGCGAATATTCTTTTTTCAGACCGGCTTTGTTATGAAACCTAAACAAAGATTGCGACAGAATTTCCTTTTTCTTGTGTCTCAAACCGTCTCCTATGATAAAGGTCGACACAAGACTAATTACGAGATGTGATGTAGACGACGTTTTGGCAGCCTGTATTCTAGAAGATTGTAAATTCAATTAGAACTCCTTTTAAAGTCTCAATCAATTAAATTGAATGTGCCCGGATGAGAGTTTCTGGATTCAGCCTTCTCTGGCGGCAATATCCTCTATATGGGTTATAACATTATTATGAAATTATGCAAAATTGTTGTCGGAAAAAATGGCTGATTTGTTTTATCTACGCCCCCATTTCGTCGATTTTCGACCATATGTATTGAGCATGTACCTTGTCCACAATTTGTATTCCAGTGTATTAATTGTCGCTATCGTAGAGTATGCCGATACGAGCGACGCCCCAAGAAGACGATTTGCTGTTACATGTACGATGGTTAGTGCAAGGATACAAGATGAAAATAAAGTCGAGATCCGCATTGTATTTGTACATGTACTTTAACATGTATGACATAAAGCATCTAGAAACGGGGCACAAGGTGGGCTCTGACGGCAGCTTTTCTGTAAGTCAAGCTCTAAACTTACGTACATGATGCAATAGTAACCATAGAATTCACACGTGTGCACTAAAAAAACGAGCGTGCACGCGTATTAACTTTGAGAGCGTATAATATACAAGCTTCATGATTGCTGTTTATAATTACAAATTTCAAAAGAAAATGTGAGAGCTTAAAGTAAGTCCAACGAGCGAAAGTAATACAGGCGAGCCGAATAAGTACATGTGGACGACGCCCCCCCCCCCCCCTCCCCCTTTTTGCGCGGAAGCCTAAAAACAAGGCGAAGATTCCGTGAGCTTTAAGATAGCGGACCCGTAATAGTTTTGCAAAGTCTCAGAAGTAATGAACTTTAACTGTGTTAACCAAGGTTTTCTAATGATTTTCATTAGGAAACCTCGGTTAACACTGTTAAAGTTCACTAATTCCGAAATGTTGCGGAACTATTACGGGTCCACTACCTTAAATTCAACGATTTCATACCTTTTTTTTTAATTATTATCAAGGTATGTACAGTTCAGAACATCGTGACAAGATGAATGAAATTGGAATGATTTCGGAATGAGATTGAATGAGTGTGTGGAATGAGTTTTCGGTGAAATGTAAGGGATGTAATCCAGGGTGAACAAAATTAGAGATATCTATTACTTCCCTTTAAAAAAAAATATGCATGCAAATTCTAAAAATTAACTTTCTATGTCTTCATGAACTAATCAGACGCTTACAGATTCATTAAAGCCTGGAAAAAGTGTAATTTTCCCAGCGATTTTTGTTTGGATGTAGTTGATAATCTTATTTTTAAATGATTTTTTAGCGTTTTTGAATGGTTTAATTGCGTTTTTGGAATGAATGAATTAATGGAGCGCTGAGTGAGCGACTTAGAATAATTTTGATTGAGATGAATGTCAATTTCAAGATGTAACTTACTATACATGTACTTAATATTTGGTGCATCAAATTTTTCTTTCATTTTCTATAACGTAACACATTACCAAACAATTTTTTTTCAGTTGTGTTAATCGAAATTCATGCATTCTGATTGGTTGAAAAGATGGTGCCATTCCTCAATGAAAACACTTTTCGTTCGCTGCTATTTTGTAAGCTTGCGCATAAGGTAGCCCCAAGTGATATATGTCCAATAATGGCCGAATCTATACTGTATTATGTCATAAGATATCTTAAGAGAATATTGTTTATACCAACTAAATTCAAAATAATCGTTTGGAAAATTGCACTATTTCACTGACTTAAACGAATATGTAAGTATCTAATTAGTTCATGAAGACAAAGAAAGCTATCAATAGAATTCTCGTGCATATTTTATTAAAGGGGGGTAATACATGTGTAAATATCGCCAATTTTGTTCATCTTGAACCAAAGAGCGATATTGGATTACCTCCCCTGAATTTCACTCAAAACTTACTCCACACACTCATTCAATCATTCCGAAATCATTCCAAATCAATCATCTTGGCAATTTCATGTTATATCTGTATTTATTTAACTTCAATCGATTCCATAAATTTTTGTTCATACTGACTGGTTGACAAATTTATTTTCTTACAATTTGAAAACAATTTGGAACTCACGGTTATTTTCTATGCTTGTGTAATAAAGTACTTTTCCATACAATGTATTCACGGGGTAATTAGAAAATTAAGTTTCATACCTCAATGAAATCAAGAACAATTTCATTATTATATCTCAGATATCAAGACAATCAAGCTTAAAGGTAGAGATTCGACTATTTTTATATAGATTTCACTGGGATTACCTTATGTGCAAACTTACCAACTAGTAGCGTACGAAAAATTGTTTTCATCAAGGAATTTTTTTAAATAATCAGAATGCACGAACCTCGGTAGCCACAACTGAAATAAAATTGTTTGGCAATGTGTTGCGTTGATAGAAAAGTGAAAGAAATTTTAATGCAACAAATATTAAGTACAGTAAAACCTGTCTAAGTGGCCACCCGCACTCAGCGAGTAATCTTTGCTGTTAAATCCCTGCTTTTTACGTGCCTGTGATTTTATGATTGAGAAAACATTGAGGAAAAAAGAAGAAATTGCTTCTGACAAGCAATTTCTTCTTTTCCACACTATTTTCTACCCTACAAAATGGTTATTTTTCAAATTAAATTCACTTTAAATTTTCGACTGCAAAACCTTTGAATTTGGACAGGTCCAAAATTTTGTAAAACAGGAAAGTGTTAAGCAAGCGACCAACGAGTTAATGAATGTGACAAATGCACGGAAATAACCTGTATTTAGCAAGACCTGTCTTAAGCAAGCATTTTTTAATGTACCTTGGGTGCTCACGGTTTGACTGTACATTTTCTGTGCAGTTCTAGTAATTTGCATCAAGGGGGACGATAATCGATGTGTTGAAATTTTGTGATAGAAAATAAATGTTTTCAAGACGACAAAAACGAAAAGCTATTAGAGACGAAAACCTGGATCATTTATCAAAATGGGATGTTTTACAGACATTCTTTTTAAATGTCTGCAATTTCAATCGTTCGAAAAATATCATTTTAGAGATGAAGAGAAAGATTGTTTTGTTCCATTGCAGTACAGTTTGTAACATCGTGAAATTGACCCTAAGCTCGATTTATGCAATTCTAAATCGCTCGCTCAGCGCTCCAGTAAGAAGATTTAAACACGCTCAAAGCGTTCAAATACGCTCGAAATTGTTCTTCGAAGTTATCGTCGTAGTGCAGTTTCGTGGCTAAGCACGACAGTTGTAACTGCTCAATTGTGCAAGCGACTGCGTCTCGCTCTACACCAGTGGACTAGAAAGAAATTGCCGGCGTTCGTCCCGTTTTTATCCAAATTAAACTTTTAGTTGCAAAGAGATTCAAAATAGTGTTTTATATCGATGACTCAACGCAAAACAGTTGTAACTGCCTATAAGTTTATAGGCAGTTACATCTGTTTCGCACTGAGCCATCGATATATGTTTGAAGTAATAAATAGCCGATTTGTCTCTCACGGATGACAAGTTAATTTTCACATTTACATCCTTATTTAATTTTTAAACGATGTTGCTATGGAAACCGATTATCTTCGCGTGAAATAACCAATTTTAGGAAGAACTATCAAAGAAACGTGTATAATTTCTCCATAAATCAAATTTTTGTCGAACTTCTCAATTCAGAGGATAATCTCCGATGTTTTATGAAATATGGGTAGTCAAAAGAAAATTTATATTGATATAAGATGCGGTTACGATATTGTGTTAACCCACACACGAAACTTGTCTCCCTGGCGCAATGATGTACGAAAGCCACTACAGTTAGTTGTATCGTGAAATAGACATTCATCTCAATCAACACCATTCTAAATCGCTCATTCTGCGCTCCAATAATTCGTTCCAAACACCCACTCAATCCGCTCAAAAACGCTCCAAACTAACAAAAAATTATACTATCAACAGCTACATTCCAAATAAATATTTATAGCAAAAAAATGATTTCACCGGCATAATTTTAAATGTAAGTGTTTTCTTGATTCTTGAAGAAAATCGAAGCTATAAATTTTTATAGAACTAACATACTTATCTTATTAAAGGATGGTAATAAATACCGACAATTCTGTTCATCCTGAACAAATTAGCGGTATTTGATTATCTCCCTTTAATTTCCAAAATCATTCACCTTGTAGTCGCCAACCCTCGCCTTCGATAAAATAGAACGTCTTCGGTGATCAAATATGAGAAAGGGGGCATCTTGGTGTTTCTAAAGTGCCGGTTTTGAGTCAGACTGAGAGGAGTAACCAGGATCCAGAATATACAAATTGTCAAGCAGTGTCTTTCCAAATCAAGCTTTGCGTTCAGGATGACAAAAAGCACAAACTGTTCGCAATTTATACCCTGTTTTGCAGATGCACTTTCGTATAAAGCTGGTTATAGTTTGCAAACACTTTGCACCGTTTGTCATCCTTCACGCAGGGCTGGTTTCGGTATGCTTGTGACTTTGAAAACAGCGTCAATTCTTGTGCGCAGTCCCTTACTTGCACCCACCCTGGAGGATGTCTCGACCCTCCCCCCCCCCCCTTCCAAAAAAAGAAAAGATGAGGAATATTAAGCATATGTGTAAAACCTAGTTTGACGAGCTATTGGTAGATCAAATGTACGACGTAGCCCAAAACTGTCGTATAGATGTTCAAGTTTAAATAAGTGATCAAAGGTC
The DNA here is from genome assembly GCA_948146395.1 of Fragum whitleyi. Lineage (NCBI taxonomy): Eukaryota > Metazoa > Mollusca > Bivalvia > Cardiida > Cardiidae > Fragum > Fragum whitleyi. The sequence goes on along the minus strand of OX411556.1, from coordinate 31,732,487 downwards.
AATTTTCTCTATACAGATATAGAGAAAATTGACCTTTGATCCCTTACTTAAACATGTACATATATATGCACCTATAGTTGTATGTACATAATGCACATATGACAGTGTTGTCCTATTCCATTGGGCTGTTAAGCATGGGAAATTTACCCCTTTATAATCATGTAAAAAGCGTCTGTGAACGTTTAGAAATGGTAACCCGCTTTGTATGTAAGTGTTCCTGCAAAGCCAAGATAGGCGTAAATACAGATTTTCAAATTATTTTTACAATTTGTAAGACAGTATATTCCACAGTACTTTTAAAGCCGTCTTGGATTTTGGTGTTTTTAATATATTCACACGTTGAACAACATAAATTAACAATATAGAAAAAATAAACTGGAAGGATTTTATTGAAATCATAAAAATAAGTATATAAAAAGCATTATTAAATGCCAACGATTTCAAATAATAGAAAATAGAAAGCACCAATTTCATATTCAAAATTATGTGGTCCTTAAGTAGTGCTTGTCATCACGGTGTTACTGTGCAAACTTTTCAATGCTTCATGCCTAAAGCTACTCCCTTGATGGTATATGTATTTCATTTGATGGTGAGCATGTGAACCAAGATTCAAGTGGGTGTCTTTAATAAGGCACACGGCGAGGAATCACGTGATTCTAATTTTTCGATATTTTGCAATAATTCTGTAAATACTTGACCGCTTTGCAAACGGTTTGAAGTAGAGAAGGTGGAAAACGCCAGGGAATAGCTGGATGCTGTCGATATTTTTCAATAATTCTGTAATTACTTGTTCGCTTTGCGAACGGTTTTAAGTAGAGAAGGCGGAAAACGCCAGGGAATAGCTGGATGCTGTCGATATTTCCAATAATTCTGTAATTACTTGTTCTCTTTGCGAACGGTTTTAAGTAGAGAAGGCGGAAAACGCCAGGGAATAGCTGGATGTGGTAGATAAAAAAGTTATTGACGACCAAGTAAGTTTTTACTTGGTCGCCAATAACTTTTCTATCTGCAGATTTTTGTAACATCTGCAATATCCAGCGAATTCCGGACATTATCCCGCCTTCTCTGCTTCAAACCGAATTCAAATTTGTAATATATTGGCCGAATTATTGACGATTTTCAGAAACTGTTGTGTCACGTGATTTCCCGCCATGATACAAGAGATATCACAAAATGTAAAGGTTCTCGAATGACGACGACAACATCTAAAATGACGACTGACGAAACCAATGCTATAGCAAAATAGCAATTTTTCCATTATTTTCCGAAAATAGCCGAGCGAATTAAACGAACTTATGAGCGTATGCGTGACATTTCCGACAGTATCATGTGTGCATGAAGGACGGACATTGTGCAGTCTGAACATTCATACACCACATTAAAGATATACTCCGATTGTGAGCAGACGCTACGAGCCAAAAGCCATATATTGGGCGCACATTGAAGATTCTGGACAGCCTGTGTGGATGCACAGGCTGGTCTGAACCCTAAGTTACGCACATGTGATATTCTTTAAAATATCAAGAATAGGCTCCTCTTATCTTAAAAATCTTGATCAAATTTAATTCAATGGCCGGCCGAAAAGCCTCATTTACACCAAGATTTGCGGTGATGTTCAATTAGCCTATCGTCATACTGTGTAGATTTTCAAACTACATTTCAGATACGCATCAATCACACAATTTCAATTCAGATTAATTGAAAATTTTGATTCGCTTATTTTGATTAAAACTACTTTTTATTTGATTTTATTATTTTAATCACCTAAAGTCTAATCCTTGCTATAAATTTATCGGCTACAATGTGAGAAATCATGCAAAAAGGTATTTTCTGAAATCACCATGTTTAACAGAGAATCTGACTGTCACTATGTATATAATATAAATGCTGTATAGCGAAATTAAATACTCGATTAACTTAATGTGAGATATCCTAGTTTATTGCAAAAATAATATTATTATCGCTTACTTACATAACCGCTCTCATAACAGATTCTTTCCATCTGTGGGGCGAGTTATTTTCAATTCAATTTCCTTATTCAAAAGAAATTCGAGACTTTATTTGCAAGGCGTATTGGTGCCTCTAGGATTCCGAAAAGAACAAAAATGTAGAGAAATAAATATACTAGTATATAAAAAAACTTAAAATGCGACCTATGCATACTTGTTCGAAATGTTTTCATTCTCGCTCATGTATTTGAATTTAATCCAATCTTCTTCGTTGTAAAACTGTAAGGATTCGAGGGGAAGGCCAGGACAGTCCGTGTCGTGTATCCAGCGATTGGTTGATGGAACGAAATACCCCGCCCCCGACCAATGTCGACCAATGGCATCGAGCTTTGAAGGTAAAAGGGTGGGTACAGGAACTCCCGTGTAGTCACGTGGGTATCCGGACATCGATATTCCTGCAAAGACATATGCATGAAAATTTAGATCGGGTTGGGGAGAAGGTGTTATCCAGGAACGAGGTAATTTGAAAACTTGCGAAAGAAATTGGATCTAGCAGGGGCCAGCCAGAGATTGTATATCGAGGAAAATTTAATGTCGGCTAAAATGGCCATTTCAGATTGAGAAATTATGCAGAAAGCCAGGAAACTTTATCCTAGTTAACCTGAGCGAATCCTTACATTTAATATGTAGCCTACAGATGATACGTAATGCAATTTTTTGAAATCAGGCCGTCGACGGAATTGCTTATGTGACGTCCATTCGGAACATTGCTCGGCCTTCTCCGTAAACCTGAAGGTACCGCGAACCTTAGTGTAGTAATTTTGCATAATGTTTTAGGTTACTCGGCTTCTGGCGGTAGTTCGGTCAATACACTTGAAGAAAAGAACATTTCTTCAATGATTTCCCGATCGTCTATGCAGATATTTTGGGCATATTATAATTTGATGACAAAACGCAGTATAGCACTGCGTTTTGTTATCAAAAATTTTATGCCAAGTTATAATCTTTCGGCTTTTTTGTTGTTTTTTGCTTTGTTTTGTTTTGTTTTTTGTTTATTCTCTAAAAGTCATCTCGATGTTTGTGATGTCATGTTAACACACGTGCTAAATGACGCGATTCACTGCAGAGTCCTTATTATTTCCGAAGTCTATTGAGGTGATCTACGTCTTCACATTCTGTAAAAATTACCTAATTAGGTGCCGACATGACTGATTTAATTCGTCGTTACATAGACGTCTGATATCTTAAGGGTCTTGTCATTGTACAAGTTTCTAAAACAGCTTTGCTCTTACCCCTTAAACAAGCATGAGAATTATTTCTTAAATTTCTAATATTTTTTCGAAATCTTTTTCTTTTCTCGTGTAAAACGTTTATTTCTTTACACGTTCTCCAACTGTTCTGGCTTTCAGATTCGGAAGTTACAGCAAAAACACATGTTTTTCTTAAAAGACAAAAAAGCTGGTTCCAAGGTTACCATGCTATTTCTAGCGTGTTTCTATTCCTTTTGATGCACGCCTCGTTTGATAAACATAGCGCTACTCGTTAATCATGGAATTATTCGATCAGGAAGAAAATTACCAAATATTTCAAACTTGGAACTCATTAATTTATCCAATAGAAGTCAACAATGCCCATCATTCGATTCATTTCACCCTGTAATAGGCAATCTATTATGCACAAACAAGGAACATTTTGAAATGCAAGAAGTTTAGTCGAGGACAAGTGGATTCCAAGTAAGGACTGTTAAAAAATAAACCAGTTTATTAAGAATTACAGTATCACATAATTGTAATTTTGTCAATTCAATTGTTCTATCGACACTGTTGGATATCATAAAATCTTATTGCTATTCATTACATGACGTGACGACGACCATGCACAAATGTAGATATAATGAAAGTTTTGATCAAATGTAAGCCCATGCCCAATTTCTGCGAAACCCATTCCATATGCTAAAGATCCGTTGTATCAAAGTTTTGCAACATTCCGTTATTTTACACAAAGGACATACGAAACACTTTGATTCAAATCCGACAATGAAAAAATGAGAATTGGGGTAAGAGAAACCTGGCTTTGTAACGCACTGTCGTACGAAAATGGTTATATCAAAGGTCTGGCTGGAGTTATGTGGTTTTACTTTTTTCCATTGAAGCCTTACTAAAAGTAATGTGATTTAAACCTACGTATTTAACGTTTTCAACAATTTGAAGGGGTATTTCTCTCTCTCCTTCCCTCTCTCACGTTCTCTTGTATGCTCTCTCGCTCTCGCTCTCTCTCTCTTTCTCTCTCTCGCGCGCTCTCCCTCTCTCTTCTAACGATGTCCATGTCTTATCGATTGTTTTAGCATTTATCCAATAGATTAGGTGCTCCATAAATTACACAAAGGCTTATGCAGTTTATTATCCATCCGATGAGCTCTGCGGCTTTTCACCTACCTTACTTTCAGTGAGCTACCCGATTGACTATGTTGTTTTTCACTTCCCCGATGGGCTATGCAGCTTATCGCCTAACTAGTGGGTTGTGTGCTGCTAATTTATCAATTGGAGTATGTGTTTCCCGTGCCCTACCTAATGGGAGGTGCAGTGTATCATCTACCTTATTTTCTGTGACAAACCGACCGATTATGCGGTTACGAACATTCGCTATGGGCTGTGTGTTTATAATTTACCCAATAGATTATGTTTTCCATTTCCCGATGAGCTATGCAGTTTATTATAATTCCATGTCTTTGCCCTTGCAGGGCAGGGCGGGGCCTAAAATCGGTTCGATGCATTCAAGGTTAATCAGCATTCATTCATAATTACTGAGTTTAATAGATAGTTGTTCGGCGTTCTTTAAATCTAAGGTTGGCAATCTAAGGTTGGCTTTGACAGCTGAAGTTACGAGAATTTGGTAACGAAACGATGAAACGTGTTCACTTTCGCTTAACACGTTTAGCCATTGGGTTCTAAAATATAGTTATGTACGTGCGTTCACGACAGTTGTCGGCTAACTTTTGAGAGAACCCAAACTATTGAAAAGTAAACCAGCCTAACTACGTCACGGTTTATCCACACCCTGCTAGTTGAAAAATAACGCAGAATACCTACTCAATCGGTCAAGCTATTTATGACCTGCCTGATGCGTTATGTGGTTTAATACCTACTCGATCGGTCCAGCTGTTTATGACCTACCTGATGGGTTATGTGGTTTATTGCCTACACGATCTGTCCAGCTGTTTATGACCTACCTGATGGGTTATGTGGTTTATTGCCTACACGATCGGTCCAACTGTTTATGACCTACCTGATGGGTTATGTGGTTTATTGCCTACTCGATCAGGCGAGCTATTAATGACATACCTGATGGGTTATGTGGTTTATCGTTCTTCACTTTCCACTCTACCCAGTCTTCTTCTGACTCAAAATAGATTGCATCACGCCGGGCCTCACGAGGGAGGGATCTGTAATCGCTGTGTTTGATCCATCGGTTTTCACTGGGCACGTACCAAGCCGGGCCATAATAAACATGACTTTTACCGGTACCAGCTAGATAATTGTGGACGGGAACCATGTTTCTTGGACCCCTCTCAGCCAGATTGGTCCCCAAACTGGTGCTGTATTCTAGTTCTTTATTCATCGTTTTGGCTGTAATAGAAACGAGGAATTGTGCAAGTAGGGTGTTTATGCATATAGACCGACTATTGGGTGTTGTTTAGTGAATAGAAATTATTGTCCATGATGGTGGGAAGGGGGGTGGGTAACTGTATGTATACAATGAAATTGGACCGCCGTTATAGCGCAGAAGGTAGCGCGTCCGACGGCGGCACTCATTCTTTCCGACTATTTGTCTCCCACCAATGGGTTGATAATCGTAGACCTATGTGAGATAGCAGCTTGAGGCTAGGAAAGGATGTGATGGTAGTACTGATGAAAGAAATACCAGGAATCCATTGTTGGGTGCTCGAGACGCCGCGATGTAACTGACAGAATGCTGAAAGCGACGTAAACTCCATTCAATCAATCAATACAATAAATTTGAGTAATGATTCAGGACTCGGGTAGGAACGTTACCCTTGTTAGCTTTTCACGACGACTTGGCCATTTACCTTTTAGTTATTAAAGGGTGAAAGATAAAAAGTGCAAATTTTGATGAAGGATGCAAGGGAAGCAAATCCTATTTCACAGAAAATAATTTAGGTACCAAGTTTGACTGCTTCTTACGATTAGGAAGAAAAAATATCAAAATATCAAATAAATAATCTAGAACAATAAACATAACAAGTTATTTATAAGAAAAGCTATAAAATTTGACAAAATTCGAACTTCATCCCCTTTAAAAAGGCTAAGCGCTATATGATCCGCACTCTTTTAATATATTTGTATTTCGACTCCTCCATCTAAATGGATTCAAAGATAAAAGGAATATTTATAAGATTCACAGAGGTATGCACGCAAAAATCTAATCACGCCATGAAATCTCCCTTTTCAGTGTGGTCAGGTATCTAGTTTAAAACTGCAATTGATTTGAAACAACAACAACGACAAAAACACAATTTACTATAATTAAGTATCATTGAGAAAAACAGTAAAATTCTGGAAAAATGTTTAAGTAATTAGAAAAAAATAATAAAAAAAATTGAAGTGAAATGTGTAAGGGTAGTAATTCTGACAAGTAGGGTCAACCGTAAAGCAGTTGTTGAATAAATATAAAAAAAACATACATACGTAATGCTCATTTACCACGCACACGCGCACCGCGTGCGTGACAAAATAAGATTTATAAATGTCAGTCGCCATTCCATAGTGACCAATACAAAGAAACTTTATATGAGCAGCATTTTTGAGCAATAGTTTCGATTCTTGTTTAACTTAACAGCCTTTTCTATTTTTTTTTCAGGAAAAGCACAAATATACACCCTTACAAGCGGCAATTGTACGTGCGTCTTTTTCCTTCTTTGCGAGCTGGCCCTTTGCGTGAACGCATTTCACTCTTACTGTTTTGGAGCGCATAAAATAATCCGCTAATGGAATATATATTCCATACATAGGCCTAATCCTACGTGACACATGTGATTTTTTCAGGAATCTTTTTCCGTCATTTATCTAACTTTGGTCAATCATAACCTTTAAGATAAAAATCGAAATATGAAACAATCGCACCTGCATTGTATATTATTGCAACAGTTTAGCATTCTTTTAGAATCACCCTTTTTTTAGATTTTCTCTCCCATCACGCAGTGAAAAGGGACTTCCTAACCCGAAATAGGCCCTATAAACCCATAATAGTAGAAAATATTCAAGCGAATACACACACACTTTGGCCGCCGCCATAGCGCAAATGGTAGCACGTCGTTACTATCATTCAAATGGTCCCGGGTTCGATCCCTGACACTCATCCTTTCCGACTACTTGTCTACCAATGGGCTGGTAATCCTTGACCTATGTGTGGTAGTAGCTGGAGGCTAGGAAAGGATGTGATGGTAGTACTGGTGTGAGATTTACAAGGATCTATTGTTAGGCGCTCTAACCGCCACGATATGACTGAAATTATGTTAAAAAGGGCGTAACACCACATTCAAACAAACGTCCACACTTTCCACTGAGTTGACAACCGCTGTCAATTTGACACTTTAAACGTTGGATAGACCAGGGTCCGTGGATTGGCCTAGTATACACATAATTATGCAGGTAATATAGTTTCGAATACGATTTCTTTAATTTTGATCAAAAACTGAGAACTCGATCGTGCTTACCTTTGCTTGATTCTCAGTCAAGGATACAAAGCAACATGCAGTTTAAGTTTACATAGGACCAATTTATCTTGCAGGTTGTACCTACACACCGTTTATAATCCTAACAACGGAAGTAAACAACTTAAACCATCTAAACGGTGTACAGGTAAAATATTAATTTCAGGTAAGTTAACTTGAACAAAGGCGTTATATTCATGTCGTAAGATAATAAAACGATTGACTATCTGTTAGAAGTATTACACTTTGGCATTTACAGTCAGAATTTCCAACTGTCATTCAAAAAGAAGAGGAGATATACGGAATGTACCTCACCCCTGCCTGTAACATATCTACAAGTTAAACATGTCGTCTGCTATGGCATTCTAAAGAATTAAATAGTATGAGCCTGTGCGCAAGATTTCCAACAATTTCGAATGCGTACAATATAAAGACTCCGATCGGCCAGTACATCAACCCAATCTGAAAAGGGCCAAAATCAATAAAACTTTTTTGTTTCTCAAATGATATTTTTCTCAAACTTTAAATTCTAATCACAAATTTCTTTAATTTATGTCTTTTAATATGATTATCTTTTTTTTATTTTGAATGTTTTCTGTAGTTATCAAGGAAAAATATATCACTTATTCCAACTTAACAATCTGAGAAAGTTCTCAGTTGAGCACAAAAAAAGTTTTTATAATGTTGGGTCCATGCACAACCTTACAGTGCACTCAAAGATAGCTATGCCATGCACTTTCATTTTTTTGTTCACAATAACTGAAAACTTTTAATACACTGTATGGGCACTTACAGCCTTAAATGTTTGAACCCTTGTCACGCTGAATAAAAATCTTGACAAAAATGAATTACAATCAAAGTACTGAAAGCACCAGTTGTGCCATTTCTTAAAAGTAATAATATTTTGAAAACGCAAATGTAACATTTATCTTGTTTGTAAAGGAAAATCAGGTGGTATTGACTCAGATCAGACTGCACCTGTGCAGTCTGATCTTTGTCTATCACTCCTGTCTAAACCAGAATATTCCAGGCTCAGCATGACAAGGAGTAAGTACTGGATTATTGATTCATCAAACTTATTTTCCTTTCCAAGTGGAACTTGTTCATGTGACTGGGTACAATTTTATTTTCAGAATGTCATCAGTACCATTACCCAAACCCCATTATTCAACACCAGCCAACAACTATCTATCTGGTGATGGTAAATCCCTAGTATATTCTGGACCTGGGTATTATGTTCCTTCAGAGAGGGGAAATTGGATTCAGTACAGTGACTATAGGTAAATATTAGATAAATTATCTCCCTTTTCTTTATCATTGTAAATTTTTTTAATCGTAAATTTGGGGCCAGGATAATTATTATTGATCCAACTACAGTCGAACCTGTGTTAGCGGCCACCTGTATTCAGCAAGCAACCTGTATTAAGCAAGCGGTGGCCTTGTTCCAATATGTACCAATTGCTCTAAAATTGACCTGTATTAAGCAAGCACCTGTCTTAAGCAAGCACTTTTTGAATGTCCCTTGGGTGCTTGCTTAAGACAGGTTTGACTGTACCTGTGATTTTTAGTAAAAGGAGACAATATCAATAATAATAAACATTACAATTTACATGTAACTGTCGCCTCTGAAATATACCAAGGATGTATGACCATTCATAAGGTAAAAGGAAATTTATAATTTATCCAAACATAACCAATAATATAAGTCAGCATAATATATCCCTTTACCCCTCCTAGAAAGAACGGTAACATGTAAATTATAATGTTTATTATCTCCCTTTTCTAAAAAATCCCAGGTAGTAATGGTTATATAGAGTTAAATGCCACTTTCAACAGTATTAAAGACTTTTTGGGAAACGGTTTATTCACCTACATGTTTCTTACTGTAAATTTTCAAGGTACACAAATTGAGGGTTTAGTGCAAGACTGTACTAGGTGTATATACACTGTAAATACACTTAGTACAGTCTTGCACTGAACCCTTAAAATGTGACTTGGCAATGCAAAAAGGGATCATCTGGATACGCAAATTGTGCAGACTTTAGTTGAAACTTTTTGCACATTGCTTATTTTCTGAATCTAGCATAATCATTGTACCTTCCTGTTAATTTTTTTTAAATGCGACCTCTTAATGACCTAAGCTGGACCCAATCTCTTCTTTTTCTTTAAACATCTATTTTACAAATTTCCAAGATGGCACTTTTTGGGGTTACGAGTCACAATATTATATCATATATCATTATATATTTTAAACATACATTTCTGATTTTCAAAATGGTCCTTTTTCCACTGTAAAGGTCAATTTTTAACACAATATTTAAAATTCTTTGTCAGGTCACTGCCCAGGGAGACAAGAAGAGATGCAATAGAGTTTCAATCTGAAGATCAGTTTGTTGAGTTTATGAGACAGAGGGATACACCCTCAGGTACTTTAGTATTACTTTCATAATACAGTAAAACTTGTGTTAAGCGACCACTAAGGGGACCACCAAAAAGGTTGTTTATAGGAATGGTCGTTTAATACAAAATATCATGATAAATGTGAAAGTTCATTTTGATAGCATTTATAGATTGTCGGTCAAGGCGTAATGAATCCTATGATGTTCGAACCCAATAGAATCCTCTTATTGAGACAATTCTAATCGGCTCCAACATAGTTAGATTCAATGATAACAAATTTTTCGTTAAGAATGTCCTCATTTTCAGAGATTTTGCCTACTGTGAAGGGACTTTTACGGCGGTCGCTTTATAGAATTGGTCACTTAAAAGACGTGGTCGCTCAAGCAATATTGACTGTAATAATAATGATAATTTTATTCTATCTAATTGATTTCACACAATTTTAAGCCTTCTCTTTGTTTAAAACATATGCCTTCCACACGCAAAGCTATGTAGACTTATATCAGCCTGCACAGATGTGCAGTCTGATCCTAGTCTACACAGCCTGATTTCTACTTTTAAAATTATTTTAAAGAAAACCTAAGCTGGACCAGTTGAAATAGCCCAAAAATGGGCATTTTTCTTATACACAATTTAAATTCAGCAAAATAAAGGTTTACCCTTATCATGCTGAATAAAAATCTTTGTAAAATAAATGTAAAATCAAAGTGCTAAAAGCACTGAAAGTTTACACATGTGAGTGAGTATTGATTTCAGAAATTCATTGTTTTAGACCTTTCAGGTTTAAAAATGAAATTCAGGTGGTATATGACCTGAGATCAGACTGCACATATGTGCAGGCTGATCTTTGTTTATACCTCCTGTCAAAGCAGGAATATTCCTGGTTCAGCATGACAAGGGTTAAATTACACTCGTATTCTATCATCAAATTGTAAGAGGGCAACCAAGTACATGTAAGAGCCACCATCACAGTGCAATTGGTAGCGCATCAGACTATCATTCAAATGGTCACAGGTTCGATTCTTGATGACGGCACCCATACTTTTCAACTTTATGTCTTCCACCAATGGGTTAATATTTGTTGACTTATGTGGGATAGCAGCTGGAGGCTAGGAAAGGATGTAATGGTAGTACTGGTGTGAGAAATACTAAGAATCCATTCCTCGGTGCTCCAGCTGTTGCTTTATGACTGAAATAGTATTTTAAAACCCAATTCAATAAATCAATCAATCAACCAAATACAGAGAGCTTAAATAAATTGACCGAGTGACAAAAATGTCTGCAATCTAATATATGACTTGCATGTATAGTGTAGTCTGTACTTTCTGTTAAACAGACCATTGATTCCAAAACTTTGAAATCTGATTATGGGCCAATAAATATTTTTAACCATGCACAAAATTTTCAACAATTAACCCACTCTTTTATGATCTTCGGATATACCAAAACTTTAATTTCATAATAGAGAAAATATTGGGGAAAAAGAAATGGAAATGCTTATGATAAGCAAAGCTTTCCTCCTTCCATAATCTTTTCTATTTCACAACTTTTTTTTCTTTTTCAAAATTGAATTTTTTATTTTTGTCTGCAATCTCTTTCAATTTGATCAAGTCTAAAATTTTAAACTATTGAAAACAACTTTTGGTTTATTGAATTTTCAAACCCTAGGTTATTACCACAAGAATATAGGACTCAAACAATCGGGCACACCAGCACTGCGGCTATTTGGTTACACAAGAAACCTCCCCTCAATGCCTCCTAAAGATATTTTCCAAAATCCATGGCCTAAAAGTGACGCTTGGGTACCAATACAGCGTGAAGGTCGCGGAGAATATTACGGATATTATCATGAGGCCATCGAGAATGAACAGTTGAGACGTAAAAAGGAATATCCTACCAGCTGGAGGGTGGAACCAAGAGACATTCCAAAACTGTAGAAAGGATTTTGTGTCTAACACTTAAATATGTTAATACAGTTTGCTACCTATAAATTGCGAATCGATAGTTAGGCGTGAAACAGTTGTAACTGCCTATATGTTTATAGGCAGTCATAACTATTTCATGCTGTACCATCAAAGTGCATTAGGCACTTATTGACCTTTTAGGGCTAAGTTGTTGACATTATAGCATGCATTTGAAGACGTTTTTAAGTTGGAATGCAGAGCAATTCCAACTTAGATTTAACAAAACCGCAAAATGAACATAAGATAATTTCATTTCGGGTTTCTTGATAACACATATCACGTGAACAGGATGTGAATACACTCCGGCCTATTTTGTATATCTCAGCTTGACAAAGACATACAGTTTATTTCATCAAGATGTAATAATGTTGAACAATTACACAACTACCAATTCATGTAAATTATTAACACGCTAATTTATGTTTTAAACGAAATTTATTGAAACTTGCGTACGAATTTACTGGTAGCAAATGTTTGCATTACTATATTTGGATATCATGTGATAAGTCAAGTTCAATAAAGAAAGCTATTGACAACAGCACTTTCCAATCACGTGATCTGCTTATTTGGTAATGTCGCGACCTGTTTTTCGTAGAATTATGTTATAGCTTCTTTAAGAGGTCTAGTTTCTTTTTCGGAACGAACTTTTTACACACTTCGTCAAAATACCATACCGTAGTTCAAATGTTTTTTTTTTATTTAATTGTTTCGTAAACCATTATTAGAAACGCGCAAAATCTGCAGATTATTTATCTGTATTAACAACCCGATCCAGCAAATATTCTCTTTTTATTACTTCTCTTTAAAAAATAAAAAACGGAACCCCATTTCCAAATCGAGCGACAATTTCACTTGATGGTGGATGCAGAAAGGATCGATGAAGGTATAGATGCACAAGTTTAAGTGATAGACCAAAGATCAATTTTGTCTCTTTCTGATTTTGTCCATTTCCTTTAAAATTGCTTAGACATAAATTCACTCGTGCAAAAATACGCACTTGCGCAATCCTTAAAATATCATTGAGATTATCACAAGTTAACTACAGCCTTTGTTTTTATCAAATATCTGAACGAATTTACCAACCTCACGTGTTTTGCCTTCAGGGCCACGTTCTAGAAAGGTCCTACGACCGAAATTTGATCCTATCGCAACCATACGATTGAAATTGGCTTTCAAGAAACATTTTTGGCTTTCAAAAAACATGTATCGTTTTATTTTGCATAAATTTGTGTTACCAAAAGGCTAGTCTTGAATTTTGCGATTTTGACTGTACAAGCATAGTATTTTCTCGGATTTCATTTTTATATGCAGCTTGAGGGGGTTGTATATTAGCGTCATCTTCTCCGTCTGTGTCTGTCTGTTAGTCCGTACGTACGTCCACTTTTCTTGTGAGCACAACTCCTCCAAAATTTCTAGTTGGATTTGGATGAAACTTTCACAGAATGTTCCTAATCATCTGACCTCGCGCATAAAGTCACTGTTAGGTGAATTTCAGCCGCGTCATGGAAAAAGAGCCTTCATGTAAAAAAAATCTTGTTAACACAACTTCTCCCTCATTTATGGACCGATTTGGATGAAACTTTCACAGAAAGTTTCTGGTCACCTGACCTAGTGCCTATTGGCTAGGGTTTTGTGAATATTAGCCGTGTCATGGAAAAAGAGGCCTTCATTTGAAAAAAAACTTGTGAAAGAAACTCCTCCTTCATTTATTGGCCTATTTGGATGAAACTTTTACAAAATGTTCCTAGTCATCTGACCTAGCACATATTTTAACGCGGTTTGGTGAATTTTTTAGTCAAAAGTCGAGACCACCTGTGCGGGATGCGTCAGCTTAGTGGCTTGATGTCATAGTCTCTTGAGCGCATTCCAACTTATCAGTACTTTCAGTACTTTGATCTTTAATTCGTAGCTTCTAACACAACAGGTTTAAATTATTGCTGTCAATAGAAGAAGAAAGTTATAGCAAGGGTCCTTTTATTTAACTTCTTTTGTAAAAATTAATCGTAAATAAAAATCACAAATCTTACCTTGCAATATCTTATTGGCAATGTCTTTAGAAGACGATTCCAATTAGATGATGTATGCAGAATTCCATTTTTAGTTACTCCTGTAGAAGAAACTGTAATTTTTGACTTTTGCAAAAAATTATCTTCAGATGTTAAGTAAAACAGGCCCCTGGTACCTACAATTGACTGCATGCTGGAAAAATGAGGTAATTCAAGCTAAAGTGTTTAAATTTTTTCCAGTCAGGAATCTGAACAAACTGCATAGTGTATATTAAATCATGACAAATTTTCATCCATACTAGATAAGTTCACCTCTAGTTTTAAGAATAACCTGATGTAAACAAGATGTGTTTGTGAAACACGAATGCCCCCGGAACAGCATTTTTTTTAAAGTTTGTCCTTGACAGATGACCTTGACCTTGTCACATGACCTTGACTTTGGTACCAGCGGATGCGGATCATTGAGATCTATCATCATGCCAAATATTAGCTTTGTATCTTGAATAGGCTTGAAGATATTGGCAAGGTTAAGTTTTCGGGTTAAGTTTTCGGACAGACGGACAGACAGACAGATGGACATGAGTAAAACAATATGCCCCCGATCTCTCGATACGGGGGCATAAAAAATAGAAGGACTCTCACATTAGATTTGCACAAGCAGCTCCTAGTCACATGACATTTTGAACAACAACAACAATGTAAAATATATAACATTATGATGATCTTATCTTCATATCTTTTTTTTTTTGTGGCACATCTTTATTTGTTAAGTATTTCACAATCAGTATTACAAATAAATTTTTGAAATCAATTGAAGTGTTGTTATGGGATAGATTCGAGTTAATCCTCCTTCGGCAAAGCTTAAATTGGATAAGCAAGCAATGAAAGGATGACCAACATGGTGGCAAATTGTCGCAAGTTATGCCCGCAACATTGCTGGATGTCCAAGTATGAAAAACAACATAGGGAAATAACTCAAAAATTAATTAAGGTAGAGTTAACGTTCTTGTGCACTACACTCTGTAATAATGATAGGAACATAGCTGCCAAGTTCCAAGTCAATCATACATAAGTTGACAGAGTTATACTCGAGATTAATAAATGCACACCTCCCACCCTCCGGATGCCACAGGTGATTCTATAATATGTCCTGTCATTCAACAGGTGTTTAAAAGTCGTGCTTTTAAATAACAGGCACTATCATATAACAAACTCATACACAATGCCATTTTTATGACCTGATAGAACAAAGCAAAAAATGTCATTTAAACAAGTTATCTTTGTTAAACATGTATGCCCCCAAAATAGCCATGTTTTTTAAGTTTTACCTATATAGATGACCTTGAACTTGTAACATGACCTTGACTTTAGTATCTATAGATTCACATTATCGAGATCTATTATCATCCCAAATATGAGCATTGTATCTTGAATAGCCTTGAAGTAATTGGCAATGTCAAGTTTTTTGCAAACAGATAGGTGGACTGACAGACAGACAGACAATGGTAAAACAATATGCCCTAAATCTTTCGATGTTGGGGCATGAAAATGTACTTTTAAATCAGAAATGCCTTTTTTAGGGGAGGGTCAGGTATCAAAGGGAGAGATTTTGTTGGAATGGATTAACTTAACAAAACCTTAACCCTTCTCATGCTGTCCATGACATAGAGGATATTGAATGAGTGGTCATTTAATACTGGATTTATTTAACGAGTCATCTAAAAGCAGATAAAAACGAGGCTGTGCCGAGTTTTTATCTGTTTTAGATGAAGAGTTTAATAAATTCTGTATTTTATGAGCACAAATTTTATATTCTGTTTATAATATGACCCGAATTTTAGCGAAAATTCTTGTAATTCAACGTTTCAATTTTCCGCGAAACTTATAACACCGTTTCAAAATGATGTCACAAAACATAGATTATGACATCATTTTCGCGGTTAAAATAGCGTTGCTATTCGCTCTGAGCTCATTTGCATAGTTATTCCACTAGTGTAATAACACCCGTGTAATATCAAAAATATTCAATGGGATTATTTTACTCCGGCAACATTGGTCATATTATAAATATTCCTATTGTACACAAAGGAGCGGATGGACATCAGTTTGATTAAATTTTTTCCTAAGGCCTATATTTTTTCTAGTTATTGCCAGTTTTGCACATATGAATTTTAAAATCCTAGTTACACCGATGGATCAACAACAGCTTCTGGGAATTGAACTCCAACCCTTTCAATCAAGTGAAAGGTACCCTTTCTCCCAACAAAGGACACCAAACTTTATCAAGTATCATCCAATGTCAAACTGTCAACATTGGGTATCACATTTTCCATTTCGTTCTTGTCACTGCTGCATGGAATGTTCTCCACTTGGTCTCCTTTTTTGTCCACAGTAAAATACCGCTTCCTAAATGACTCCTCATAATGATCCACTTTCATCTCAGCCTTGGTTGATGGATTCTGAAACCGAGAATTATGATTTCAACACTGTTCTGACTCATTATGAAGCTATTGTATCCCCCCCTCCTACGAATAGAAGGGATAAATTGGTTTGACCCTATCTGTCAGTCTGTCCATCCATCCATTGGTCCATCAGCTCATTTCCAGACCTTTTTATGCCCCCACATCGAAAGAGATGCATATTGTTTTGTCTGTCTGTCCATCTGTCTGTCTGCAAAACTTAACCAAAAAACTTTACATTGCCAATATTTTCAAGGCTATTCAAGATACAATGCTCATACAGTCAAACCTGTCTTAAGCAAGTACACAATGGACATTCAAAAAGTGCTTGCTTAAGACAGGTGCTTGCTTAAGACAGGTCAATTTTAGTGCAATTAGTTCGTTTGGGAACTTAATGGCTGCTTGCTTAAGGCAGGTTGCTTGCTGAATACAGGTGGCCGCTAAGACAGGTTTGACTGTATTTTGAATGATGATAGATCTCAATAATACATCTGCTGGTACCAATGTCAAGGTCATAAGACAAGGTCATCTGTCAAGGTCAAATTTCTAAAAATATGCCTTTTCCGGGCAATAGTGTTTCACAAACACATATTGTTTGTTTTGTAACTCAAACTCAAGAACAGAGTGACCTGGAATCATGGAACTTTACATGATTGTTGCCCATGACCCAAATAGGTGCCTTAATGATTTTAATTAAAAAGAGTCTAAAGTCAAATCACAAATGAATTTAGTTGGAATACCATTCTCAGAACTTGGACAAAGCCCAAGAGGGGGGTTTAAGTCTGCTTTGTGACAGATCTAGTTTAATCTTATTTTTGCCTGTGTGTGACATTTCCAACAATTTCTTTTGTGCACGAAGCAAAGACTATGGCCAGCTTGTGCATCCACACAGTCTGACCATAATCTTAACTATGTGCTTTGTAGATAGATAGGGTCTCAAAGTGTAATAAGGGAGTCAGATAATCCTAAAATTGCACTATGTGACAGTCTAGGTTGCTCAATGTTTCTATTTCACACAGACGTTAAATTGTTGGAAATGTCATGCACTGGCTCATTTGCTTTCATTACATTGTCTTTTTATTAGGATTTTTTCTCTGTAAGTATTTTAAATTAGCCTGTGCGTGACATCTCCGACAATTTCAAATATGTTTGAGTCACAAACATAGAGCAGCCTGGACAGCCCAGCAATACAGCTCAGCCCAGAAAATTCCCAAACTGTATGAAGATGGGTTAAGACCTTACCTATCCACAGAGTGCATAGTTAAGACTTCGGTCAGACTGTGTGGATGCACAGGCTGGTCAGAGGCTTGCATTGAACTCATGTGAAATTGTTGGAAATGTCAAGCAGAGGCTAAAATAGAACTTTGATAGCTGGAGAAATCAAATCAAGAAGAAAGTGCACTGTAACGGAATAACAAATGATTGTGAGACTTCCTAAATGGATGTATCATTTCAAAAGACAAGAGAACCATGATGGTCCTAGATCGCTCACCTGCGTCTCTTTGACCCCTGGGACATCACATCAATTAAATAGGCAGATGTCAAAAAGGAGATAATTTCTACATAAAATCAATACCATGGAATGTTTTCAGCCAAGAGCAAGACTGATATGCCATTTCGCTCTTTGATTCTATGTAAAACGGGATGCACCTGGGTGGAGCCCAAATGTGACCCAAGGGTTTTGATATGAACAAATTGGTAGAGGTCCATTAGATGATGCTAGAAACTATATATGAAAGCTGTCTGCCTTCTGGTTTCAGAGAAGAAGATTTTTGAAGGTTTTCCTATTTTCACCCATCTTTCTGAAATGAGCTAAAAGGGATGCACCCGGGTGGAGCCAAAATTTGACCCCAGGGTCTTGCAATGAACAAACTTGGTAGGGGTCCACTAGATGATGCTACATACTAAATATGAAAGCTGTGCGCCCTCTTGTTTGGGAAAAGAAGGTTTTAAAAAAAATTCGCTCTTTGATCCTATGTAAAAAGGGGTGCACCCGTATGGAGCCCAAATATGATCCTAGGGTCTTGATATGAACAAACTTGGTAGAGGTCCACTAGATGAAGCTACATACCAAATATGAAAGCTGTCTGCTTTCTGGTATCAGAGAAGAAGATTTTTGAAGTTTTTCATTCTTTTACCCTTCATGCTCAGAAGAGCTGAAAGGGATGTGCCCGGCCAAAGCCCAAATATGACCCCAGGCTTAATATGAACAACAAGGAACATCCCTGCCAAGTTTCATCAAGATTGGCCCACTGGTTCAAGAGGAGAAGATGTTTAAAGAAATTGTGGACAATCGACTACACACGATGTACATAGTACGATCACAATAGCTCACCTTGAGCTCTTCGTCCTCAGGTGAGCTTAAAAAGCTGTACCAAAAACAATGGCTTGATTAATAACATGTACTGTGTTAAATACCTTATATATCCTCAGATTGTATTTTGCTGTTTGCCTTTTTTTTCAACAGTTTTGCTAACTAATCTCCAGAAGTAAGTGGTTACACTAGATAGCGCAAGGATATTACCACTGAGATCCCCTGATTTTTTTAACATGCTCTGTCTGAAGTTGGGTCTTGCTCTTATTTCTAACAACCAATTTCAATGACTATTATTTTATGTCAGTCTTAAGCATTAAAATTAAGTCAACCAAACCATGAGCTACTGGTAATTTGACCCTTCTAAATGTAACTGTTCAGGAACCAAAATCCTACCAGTATATCTGCTATCTTCTCCATGGTGATCAAGCGTCTAGACACTTTGGAGTTTATGATCTGTTCACAGTTATACAGAAGCTTGAAACAGGAATGTGTAGGAATGTTATCATCTGTGTAACTGTACAGGATAAAACATAAACATGAAAAATATCTTTAAAGAATAAACTGTATTTTTTTACTATATTTGACTTGCAATTTATTTTATTGCTTTAGCATTTGTATTCACATGTTGAGACTTTATAAATTATGTGATATCTTGCGTATTAGGGAAACATTCACTTTAAACTTGGAGTACAGAATATGTTCACTGTTAAGAGAGCTGACAAAAATCATCAGAGGATGCAACCTGAAATGAAATCATACTATAAGGTAGAAGACATTGTGTTAACATTTGCTTATTTAGAGTGATTTATGTTTTTTTCAAAAATATTTTCTCAATCAAAAATAATTGGGATATTAAATCAACAAACTGTACAAGAAAGTATTTAGCAAACCATGAATAAAAAACATGTTACTCATGCTCACAAGTTTCCAGTCTACTTACTCTTTTCTGACAACTGGAAGCCAGTATACCAGTCTACTGTTCATGTGTAAATGTTGTGCCGAAAAGTTGAGGAGATCTTTAAACATGTCAGACAAATTGTATTGGTCCTTTTTAGATAAGTGATCACCAGCATTCACGCTCCTGCAAATTGAAAGATGATATTTTCCGTGTTTTGCTAAAATCTCGTACAGCTTACGAGGTTTTAGAATTACGTCAATTGCATTTTTTCAATCTAGTTGAATCTAGTTACAGCCATAAAATCTTAATGTCATTTTACAGTTTACTCTAAAATTTTTTCTCTTATGTTGACTATTATGAAAAAAATTCTTTCTTTAACAACATACAATTTTTTATCAAAGATAAAAGAGTTATATGTCCTTTTAAACCCCTTTTAAGTTTGACATCAATTGGACAACTGCAAATTGCATTTCATAAGGAAGAAAGACATATTATCAAAACACAAATACCCCAGTAATAGCACATTTTTTTTAAAAAATATGACCCTAATAAATAAACCTGACCTTGAGTATCTATTTGAGATTCTATCACAACATTCTATTGGTTTAAACCTATTTATTTTACATCAATTGGGAAACAAGTTTTTACAACTTAGATTAATCCCTCTCGATTATGCTTTCTGGAAAATTCACCAATACACACAACGAATGTGTGGGCCAAAGAATGAACCAAGATAGGCGCTCCTGGGAATCAAATTCAGGGCCTTTGGGTCAAGAGGCCAGTGAATCATTTTAATTTGAGCAAAGCTAAAACTGCTGTCTGTAATCTGATGCATTTTGTCTTTTACCCTTGTCATGCTGATTTGGCAGGAAGTATAGACAAAGAATATTCTGCGAATACGTGGAGACTGTTCTTAGCCTTTACCCCTGGTTTTCCTACTTAAACCAGATATTTTTATTTTCAAAAAAGAAAAGATGACTAATATTTAGTTCATCCAGTGATTTTGGCACTTTGATTTTATTGCATTTTTGCCAAAGTTTTTATTCAAATAATCCTATTTACTGCTCAACAAAGATATTTTTATTACTTTTCTATATTGTGGGAAAACTTAACGCTTGTCATGCTGAACCCGGAATATTCCTGCTTTGGCAGGAGCTATAGACAAACATCAGCCTGCACAAAATGTGCAGTCTGATGTTAGTCTACACAAACTGTTTCTCACTTTCAAACTAGAATTGTCAATAGATTTAGTTTTTCAAATAAAAATTGACCTACAGTTGGTACTTTCAGTGCTTTTTTCCCTTTGATTTTGAGGAAAATTTTTAGCCAAAATTTATTCAGCATGACAAGGGTTAAAATTTTGGAATTCTTTTGATTCTGTTTTAGACTGGTCTGATTACAAAGAAGTTGAAGGCAATGAGTTGAAGTTGAAAATTTTTAATTTTATTCCTGGGAAAAACAGCTAGGAAAATGAAGATGTTCATCTTAGGCATCAAAAAGAGGAATAAGTCCTCTTGAATGATCAGGTGAAGACAATCTTGTTATGAGTATCATAATATATATCCATGGAGGTGGGACAAGAACTTGGGTACCCTGGTATCTGGAAGGGTACCCTTCCTACCCAGGTACCTTTGGGAGTCAACTTCAGAAAAGAATTGAAGACTTTTTTGATCAGTCTTCATTTTTTCTTGAAGTTGATTTCTAAATGGTCCTATGGTCCTCAAAACTTACATGAAACTATTTGCAGAGGCATGAATAGATTTTTTATGAGTCACAGACTCGCAACACCTGCATTCCTGAAAAATCCTGTCAGAATTAGTATGTTCGACCCCACCTTCCGGTCCCGCCTTTGTATTTAGTTGATAAAATAAATAGATGGACAGCTACCTGTGGGTAATGAGATCTTGGGTACCAAAGTATAAATTTTCTAGTGATCAGAGCTCTTCTTATCCACTTACTTCTCATTTTGTTCCTGTCTACTAGGTTGATCTAAAGCTGTCTTTTTGGCACCTTCTCTTATACCATATGGTGCTGAAATGATACATATGGGTGCCAACACCTGGCTGCAACTGCTTGATTATAAATAAAATCTTAACTGCTAATGGGGACATTATTCTTATAAATATATTTTTGAGGGATACCCATAAAATGATAGATTCTTGGAAAAGTGGAGAAACACAGCTTCAAAAATATATACATTAAACAAGAGCACCACCCATGGGTGCTCAGCTGCAGTTGCTGGATAACACAAAGAAATTTATTCGAAAAGGGGCATAAGTCTTACAAAACTACTTTAAGAGTTGTCAAAAAAGAGGCATAAGTCTAACAAAAATGCTTTCAGAGTTGCCCGCCTTGATAGTCTGAATAGCTCTTGTGATGGCGAATACATGTACATATACAATTTCTTTTCTAAACTCATTTCTACTAACAACTTTGTGATGGTGATCTTCAAGTTAAAGGCTTATTTACATTCTATTTGCTATGTTAACACAGAAAGTTAGATGGTTATATCTTTAACATTATGTGGCAAAAAAAAGTTAGAAATGTAAAAAATGATTTTCAGATGATTTATCATGAAAAAATATTGTCAATTGTCTTGAATAAAGCTTGGATAAAGCGGCTTTTTGAATGCATAGCAACAATAAGTTAATTTGCAAAATATTTAATCTACTTACGATCTGTTATAATAGCATCGAACAATGTTTGAAATCTCCACAAACCATGTTTTGAAGCGTCGGCTACCATCACGTCAATATATAAATGTTCACACCCATATTGACATAGATTGGCTCGTATACTCTCATCATGGTCTCTCTGAACTTGGTTTTTTCGACTGGGTGCAGCTATACAAGAATCAATTCAAGCAAAATATATAAATAAAAAACAAGATGTGCTTGTGAAACACGAATGCCCCCAAAAGGGCAATTTATTAGAAATTTGGCCTTGACAGATGACCTTGACCTTGGTCCCAGCAGATGGGTATCAGTGCGATCTATCATCATACCAAATATGAGCATTGTATCTTAAATAGCCTTGAAAATATTGGTAATGTTAAGTTTTTGGTTAGTTTTGCAGTCAGACAGACATTTAGATAGACAGATGGATGGACAGACAAACAGACAATGGTAAAACAATATGCCCCTGATCTTTAGATGCCGGGCATAAAAATCAGATCAATTTATGACCTAAGATCAGCCTACACAGATATAAAATTTCATCTTTGCCTACTATACAGTCAAAGTTTGAGCTAGAACATACCTGAAATTGGCAATTTGTTTGAAAACTATACTGACTGTCATAAAAAAGGCCAAACCAAAATTTTGAAGAAAAAAAAATTCTATTGGCAGAAGACAATAATTTTATCAATAAATTAGAATTATAGCCTAAACTCTACACATCCTGCTATCACAAGCTCTCTTCACAAACTCATGTTTCCCGTGGTAAGTTTGTCGTAAGGTTTTACTCGTGCAACACTTGTGACTTGGACAAATGATTTTGTTTTTGAAACCTGTACAAGTGGCTTCGTTAGTCAAAACACAACTTGATATTTGTCCAAGAAGGATAAATATATTCATATCCATAATGCCAAGGCCCGTAACCATGCATTCAAAACAGACCTGGTTGTTGTTCAAGGCAATTTGAATACCAAGGGGTACATAAACCAAGTTTTACAGCCTGTTGTCCAACCCCTAATTTGCCAACAACCTGGACTCACTTTTATTTATGATAATGCATGTCCACACACAGCACGTATGACCAAAAACCTTCTCCAAGCCAATAATATTGACGTTCTGCCATGGCCATCCAACTCACCGGACTGCAATCTAATCCAGCACATGTAAGATATCCTAGGACGTCGTTTACATCAACGTCAGCCACAGCCTCAAACATTGCAACAGCTGACTGACGCTCTTCATCAGGAGTTCGTTTGCATCCCGAGGTACCTTCTGCGTAATCTGTGTGGCTCAATGAGATGCAGACTGCAGGCTGTGATTGCTTAACATGGTGGACATACTGGTTACTGACACCTTTAAGGCAGTGGTCATTTCTAATCTTGAATGAAATGTGACAATTGTTTTTGTTTTAGACTAAAACTTTTCTCCACCTTTGCAAAACATCCAGATCAGAATCTTCCGTCAAAAACAAATAGTACTTGTATTTAATGTCCTGCATTGAAACCTTGCTGAATGCATGTGAGGCTTTAATTATGACAGTCAGTATATATTCACATTCAGAAAAAACAAGCTTAAACTCACCTCTAGCATGTAAGAGAAGATAATCAATATCTGTTCCAGAGACATGGGCTCCAAAATGAGCTGCAGCTACTAGTAACCCTCCTGAAATAGCCAAAACTGAGCCTTATGTACCGGTTGTATTCAGCCCTGCGTTCAGGATGACAAACAGTGCAAACAGTTTGCAAATTATAACCCCGCTTTGCTTTGAAGTGCACATGCAAAGTGGGCTATAATTCCCGAACTTTTCGCACAACTTAGTCATCCTCACTAATTAGATCTTTATCTATTAGAATGTGTTTAAGGCCTCTTTTAACAATCTAACAGTAATATCCTGTGGGCTGATGCACCTATCAAAAGATTCCTGGTATTTCTACCACCAGTACTTCTATAACATCCTTTCCTAGCCTTCAGCTGCTATCTCACATAGGTCTATGATTATCAACCCATTAGACAGAGACAAATAGTCAGAAAGGATGATTGAACCAGGGGCCTTTAGATTGACAGTTGGATAACTTACAGATTGCTGCTATCAATCAAAAAATTGATTAATCAATCAAAATAATCATTCAGAGTTCTACCCAGGCTGCAACATTGCACTAATACCGCTAAAAAATTGCAAACGGCGCAGAAAAAATCAAACACATGGGCCAAACCGCGAGCTAATTTTTTTACATACAGCGTTGGCAGAAAGACAGCTTCTTTGACCATGGCGATTTAGCTTACTGCAAAATAAAAATCAATATGGTTACCCATGCCACGCTGTTGAATTGGCAACTCATTAACGTCATTAAAAAATTAGTCAGGGACCATTCTGTAATTACATGTTTCTGAGCAATGGATCAAACTAAAAGGTGTCATAGGACTATTTCTGTCTTTTTCACATGGACACTGACCAAAACAGAGAAAGTTTATGATGAAGTTGATTCTTCTGAACCCGGACTGAGTCCTCAAAGCCCTTTTAAGGCTTCATTACCACCAAATGTTGATAATCTCTTTTCAATTTGAGATTAAAGCCGTAATTCTGTTTGTATACACATTGTAATGTATTAACATAAAAGATAATATAAATAAGTTGTTATAAATAACAACTTATCAATATTATCTTTTATTTTCATACATTTATTTAAATTCAAAATTTGAGAAAATTCTCAGTTGATCCTGATAATCTCAGGCCCTGGTCAAGGTTTGGAGAATTTATCATGGCAGGGCTTTGCCAAGTCATGATAATTTCTTGCAGCCGAGACCAGATAACATTGATATTATAAGACAGTTAAATATTATTCATTCTATATATCATGCAATCAATTTTCAGCCCTTAATTATAATAAATCCTTAAAAAAAAACAGGTCAAAGTGTAAGTAAATTGTTTCTAAAAATAGACTGCCTGATATCATGTTATGTTATCAGATAGGTGAAATCAGGTTAATAAAGGCTACATTGCATGATAATATGTATTTATGGTATAAAGTTGGCCCTCAAATCATTTGCTCTTTTATTTCTGCAGAGATAATATAGTGTTGAAATATTTAAGGGGTTTGTAATAACAAAGGTCCTACGTGATGTCTAGTAGTATGAAATTTACAAATGCAAAAATATATCTCGTAGAAATTTCATCAATGTTAATAATCTACAAGAAAGAATCAATTTCTTACCATACCATTTCTTACCATCCTAGACATCGGAGGTAGGCAGTATCTGACACTGTATTAACCAACAAAACAGTGAAGAAGTTTCTCAAATATTAACCATAAAAGCTTATAAATTTGACCCTGCAAGCAAAAAGGGGTCATCTGGGGACTCCATAAAATATACTTTTTAAAAGATATATTGTAACCAGTAGAGGTCAACCAGAAGATGGGTTTTGAAAATAATTATAAAAAAAGGTGGAATAATTATTCTGAATTCAGAAAACCCATTTGATACGAAAAACAAAAAATATTTGATCCTTGTCAGTCTGCGCAAATTGCGCAGTCTGACCAGGGTCAATACTTTTCTCACTTCCAAGATGGCCCCTTTTCTTGTGTTGGGTCACAAATGCTATCATTCAAAATGTAATATACATGTAATATTAAGCATCTCTACTCACCAGACCCAACAAAAGGATCATGGACCCACATATTTGGGCCCAAACCTGCTATGTTTGCAATAATCATGGACAGCTGGGCGTCCATACTAGTATTGGCTGGAAATAAAATTAGAGGACCATGATGGTCACATATCGCTCACTTGAATATGTAAAATCAAAGTTTGAAGAACCTCATTCATTTTGTCTTAAACCTTTTCAGGAGGACCATAATGTTAATGCAAGACTGACAAATAAATAGAATCATATGATTTCCAATATGATAATCATCTATAAAGAGTACTCGAAATGACATAGGGCTTATTTTGATTACAGATGAAATTTGAAAGATGAAGGCATTTGCTGTTTTAAAAGGGAGGATTGTTGGTGCTTCCATTTTTTCTTTGTAAAACAAGATTCTGTTAGGGTCAGCACAACCCCCTTAAACTGGCATTTTGGAAGAAATTATTTATGCGACCTTTAAGCTTGCACTTAAAAAAGAATGTGACATGAACATAGTCTCATCTTTTTCTTTTTGAAAATGAAAATCTGAATATGGGAAAGAAGCAGCTATTTTTGAAAACTGCATAGTATAGGAATAATACATTTATAGGGACTTACAATAGTTTTTTTGCTGACCCCTTATTGTGCACTATTTGCTGTCAATAGTCTTACAAAATATATTTTGTACAGTATGCCTACCTATAAATTTCCTCTTCTTAAGATGGTAGTCCTGAATTATCTCCCTTTGCCCATCTGCAACCTGATAAATAAATAATTATCCTATTAATCCTTGTTATGCTGAAAAATACATTTGGCCAAGTTGCATTAAAATCAAAGTGCTCAAAGCCCTGGATGTAGTAACTGTGTAAAACATTTATGCCCCCCCCCATGAGAGCAGGTCAATGGCATATTCTTTGTCAATCAACAGAGGGCAATAACTAAAAACTATAATGAATAGAGTTACAGTTCTTGTGCATTATTCTGGATTCAGCATGACAAAAGTTAAGGAAATAATGATTGCATTTTTTTACACTTGAGAAAATATGGTGGAAAAAGAAGAAATCACTTGCGTCATGAAGGTCAATGATTTGAGCCTGACCATCCTAGGGGTATTTTATTGGCAAAATATTTAATAGCCAGTATAAGTCAGCTGTAGAATTTGGTAGCTGTGGATTTTCATCTCTCACTCCCCCCTCTCTCTCTATCTCTCTCTCTCTCTCACTTAGAGACACAAAAACATACAGATAGAGTGACTTAGAGCTACTTTATCAGCTTAAGCTTTTGTCCCAAGCAAACTAATATTGAATATAAATTAAAACAATAAAAAAATTCTTACCCATCTGCCAAAATATACCATACTAGGGGTGTCCGATGGTTGATTTTCTGTTGATCCATAATCCAGTAACACATGATAACTTTCACAGGCATTCTTCAGGTCTACTGGCCCATCAAAGTTTAATGGTATGTTCTGTGACAATCAAATTACTATTGTTACGTGCCAATGTAAAAAGAACAAAGAAGCCAGCAACAAACTTGACACTTAACAATATTTATTGTCAATAAATATTGTTAATTGTAAAATTTGTTGGTGGCTTCTTTGTTCTTGTTACATTGGCACGTAACGAAATTTGGGGGCTTGTTGTCCAGAATACAAACATCAGACAATCAAGCAAAGAAACAAGGCAAACAAATTTATTGATCCATAATCCAGTAACACATGATAACTTTCACAGGCATTCTTCAGGTCTACTGGCCCATCAAAGTTTAATGGTATGTCCTGAGACAATCAAATTACTATTGTTACGTGCCAATGAAACAAGAACAAAGAAGCCAGCAAGAAACTTTACAATTAACAATAATTATTGACAATAAATATTGTTAATTGTAAAGTTTCTTGCTGGCTTCTTTGTTTTTGTTACATTGGCACGTAACAGAATTTGGGGGCTCATCGTCCAGAATACGAACATCAGACAAACAAGCAAACAAACAGAACAAAACAAATCAAACAAATTTATTGATCCATAATCCAGTAACACATGATAACTTTCACAGGCATTCTTCAGGTCTACAGGCCCATCAAAGTTTAATGGTATGTTCTGTGGCAATCAAATTACTATTGTTATGTGCCAATGTAACAAGAACAAAGAAGCCAGCAACAAACTTGACAATTAACAATATTTATTGTCAATAAATATTGTTAATTGTAAAGTTTGTTGGTGGCTTCTTTGTTCTTATTACATTCGCATGTAACCAAATTTTGGGGCTTGTTGTCTCGAATACGAACATCAGACAAACAAGCAAACAAACAAAACAAAATAAATCAAACAAATTTATTGATCCATAATCTAGTAACACATGATAATTTTCACAGGCATTCTTCAGGTCTACTGGCCCATTAAAGTTTAATGGTATGTTCTGTGACAATCAAATTACTATTCCCTTACAGAAATACAAAGTTTGCTGCAAATTTGCAGCAAATTTGCCGCAAATTTGCAGCAAACTAATCTGTTTGCAAGAACAGTTAGCAGCAACTTAACATGTGTTTGCAGCAGAAAATCCATTTACTGCAAACATTCTGCAAACACCTTAGATAAAAAAAATATGTTCCTGCAAACTATTCGCAAACAGGAAGTTTGCAGTAAGTTTGCGAGAACACATTTTTTCATTAGTTAGATCATGCACTTAGCAGGAAGTTTGCAAGAAGATGAACTTTGAAAAAAAATCTTATAAGTTTCATCCCAATTGGAAATAGCTATTTTGAGTCATTTATTAAACCTTCCCATGCTTATCTAAGTATTTTCTGCTGTAGGCCGACAAAAGGCTTTAGCAGACAGTATAGACTAAGATCAGACTGAATATATGTGCATTCTGATCAAAGCATACACTGTATCTAAGTGTGAAAATACTGTTGGAAGAAAATTTACTAAGAATTTTTTCTTATTATATCATCCAGTCCCTTCATTATACCAGTACCTAAAGCAGCCGAATACTCCATTTTTAAACTCATATATCATTTTCATTAAATACTATTAAAGATATATGAATTTTTGTGCACATGCTCAAAGAAGGTAACTGTAAATAATTCAAAAGCCATCCCAAACATGAAAAGATACCATCTTGGTAAAGTATAAAGTGAATATTAAAATAAGAGGTCAGATCATTCATCAGAGGTTCAACACTGAAAACATTTATATGGTTAAGCAATATTCATTCTAAATTCCGAAAATTCATAAACCGGAAAAGTTTTAAACCCAGCCAGCCTACCCAGTGTAGTCCCTACCCAAGTTGAAACTTTCCACCCTCCTAACATGGTTCTATTTTGCTTAACAGCTCACATATATAAATTTAACTACTTCATCATTGCTGCGAACTTGCTGCAAACTGTTTGCGAGAACAGTTTGCCTCAAATTTGCTGCAAACAGTTTGCGGCAACTGTTTGCAGCAAATTTGCAGCAAACTGTTCTTGCAAACATTTTGCAGCAAGTTCGCAGCAGATTAGAAGCCACATTAAGTTTATTACTATATAAAAAGATCATCTCATCCATCTGCCTCAGTGGTCCAGTGGTTGAGCGTAGCAGTTAAAAAGGTATGGTTTATCAATTTCTACTTAGATAAGGTAATAGTATAGTGATCTAAGGTATAGTTGAAGGTCAGCATAGGTCTACTCTGACAAATGAATATAGAATCATGAAATTTGAGAAAGAAATCTCAGATCTACATATTAATAAAATATTTTTTGTGACCTTAACTAGAAAACCCCGGTTCAAATCCTGCAGACTCCACAATTTTTTTTTTTTTTTTTTTTTTTTTACTAAAAACCTTGAGAAACCAAAACATTGCACATAAAATCATTTATGACCCATGGATTACAAAAGAAACTTATTAGAAATGGAAAAATACCTTATTTATAGTAAGAGAGTTGTTCAAAAAATTGTTTGCAGGATGTTTGCAGCAAGGTTGCAGAGAGTTTGCCGGGAGTTTGCCAGAACAGTTTGCTGCAAGTTTGCAGCAAACTGTTTGCAAGAAAGCTCATTTGCATACGAAAAATGAATACGCAGCAAATTTGCAGCAAATATTTGCTGCAAATTTGCAGCAAATTTGTCGCAAATTTGCAGCAAATATTTGCAAGAGGCAATATATTTTGGTAAGGGTTGTTACGTGCAGACAGACAGATTGAGGTATGTTAAAAGGTAAAACAATATACCCCAAATTGCATCGATGCAGTAGGCTAAAAATATCAAATTTGAAATAAAAAACTAACTTACATCTATGATTTTAAGACTTTCATTCTTGTTCAATTTCTTGTTAAAAGCTGATACTTGGTACCTGAATGACTGTTTGGATTTCAAGTATGGATCCTGTAACAAGACATATTAACATCAGGGATGTGAAAATAAGAATGGGGTCTAACACCACTTTCAACATTATTGCATTTATATTACAGAGATTGGTTCACCTACCTATGATTTCCTGTTGTTTCAGACTCATACCAGTACAACCACAACATTTCATCAGAGTCACCAGCTGCTCATACCATTTAGGCATAGGCCTACTACTTATTATTGACTTTTGTCAAATGTGGAATGGGAGTTGGCAGAGCCTGGACTTGAATTCACAGCCCAATGTGTAACCTCTAAGCGAGCCGGGCTCCAGCAAATGGTTATTTGAGGGGTCAGCACAAAACTATTGTAAGTGACTATGTACAGTTTACAACAGCATGAAATTGACAAGGTGAATGCTTTAGAAAGGATTTTGGAATAAAATTTAATGAGTGCTATGAGTGAGTTTTCAGTGAAATTAATGGGAGGTAATTGAAAATTGCTAATTTTGTTCAGGAAGAACAAAATTAGCTATATTTATTACCTCCCTTTAAAGCTGCTCTTTCACAGATCAGGAAAATGTGATTTTTGAATATTTTCGTAAAATCAATTGGAAGTAATGACCTCATCATGTTGAAGCCTTTAAAATAATAGGATTCAACCTGGTAATGCATGGAAATAAAGACTGAAAAATAAAGCATCTACTAACGCCTTAAAAATTATTTTTTCAATTTAGAGACAACTATTTACCCATCTGAATTCCGCATGTTTGTCTTATTCAATCAATGATAAAAGTATTTGACAGCTGGAAACCTCATATCAATACAAGCCAAAGTGAAAGATTATTCAGGGAAAGTAATGACTTTGTAATTTATAGACTCAAAATAAATAGACTTTATCCCTTACTGATCTTGTTGCTTCAAAAAATAAGTTACAAAATTATTGAAATATGTTATTTCAGTGCCAATGCCCTTGTGCCATTCTTAATTGTCTAATAAAACACACATTTCCAATCTAAGAACAAGTTTTGTAAATTTTTTTTATGAAAAACTGTGAAATGAATTCAAATGAATGAATCCAGCACTGAATGAGCAATTTAGAATGGTTTTGATTGAGATGTGTGTCAATTTTACAATGTAATTTACTGTATAAACAAAGGCACTTACAATAGTTTTGAGCTGATTCCTTGAACTTTCTCACATAAAGCTGTGAGCATTTCTCAAAGGCTGCTAGTCTCAAAGAAATTCTAATTACCATTTTGATTTGTTCTGTTTTTGTTTCGTTTTCTTTAATTGCATGAGTGGTTTTTGCCTTCTGCCTTTTGATGGCTTTATGATGTCTTTTCTTTCAAGAGCATCTACATAGACGTAGACATTCTTTATTGACATAAGCTTATACAGCTTCTAGTTGTACAACATAGATGAAATGTACATTAATACGTAAAAATTAACAAATGGTAAAGAAGTTTCTACACATACATACATGTGCAATACAAGATTATTCATGATTAAAGCTGTTGAAATTAATAAAAGCCATGTAATTTATTTTCTATAATTTAGGCCATTTTGATGGGTCAGTACTTTGTTTCTTTGAATGCGGTTTTAAGTCGCTTTCAACAATCTTTCAGTTACATCGTGGCAGCTGGAGCACCTATCACTGGATCCCTTATATTTCTTTCATCAGTACTACCATCACATCCTTTCCTAGCCTCCAGCTTCTATCTCACATAGGTCTACGATTATCAATCCATTGGATAAATAGACAAATAGTCTAAAAAGGATTGGTGCCATCGTCAGGACTTGATGGGTTAGTGCAACACTATTGTAAGTGCCTATATAATTATAGGCACTTACAAAAGTTTTGCACTGACCCCTCTTTTAAGAGTCAAATATTCCTTACTGTAAAATCCTTTGGCAAAGTTTCTAACTGCTTGTAAAGGTTATCGAGTGATTCTGCTGAGGTCCAATATTCAAAAATAGCTCTGAAACAGAAAGAAGGTAACTAAAGTCATTTTCAACATAAAGTAAAATGTATTACCCCTTCCCATTTTGCAAAACTTTAGATTGGTCTTAAT
Source organism: Fragum whitleyi (assembly GCA_948146395.1). NCBI lineage: Eukaryota > Metazoa > Mollusca > Bivalvia > Cardiida > Cardiidae > Fragum > Fragum whitleyi. The sequence goes on along the minus strand of OX411556.1, from coordinate 31,700,070 downwards.
TGAAAGAGGTTGCAGACGCAATGAAAGTGGGTCCAATTTTGAAAAACAAGAGTACCATCTACAGGTGCCTACACTTGGCTGTTGGGTGCTGGATAGTGGATGAAAATCAAAGTCGAAAAGGGGCATTATTCACACAAAATGCATCTAGATTTTTCCCCCTTGAAAGGTTTCTCTATTGAACATGATCACATGTGACAAGTTTGAGATGAATACCTTCAGAAGAACCAAAGACATCACAAAATTTCAAAGGTTTTGCATGACGATAATGATTACAACACCAAGGCTATTTCCTCGAAAACAGCCATGCTAAAAATCATCTACTAAACACATGGCACACTAACAAAACTAATTTTCTTTCAGATGAGACGTTTAACTGAGGTCTCGTGAGATGGTGCTTTACATCAAGCACTTTAAAGAACCATGGCAGATCTCAGCAGCAGTTTTGCCATGTATCCTTGCAATATCTCTCGTAACAACAGTCTTCTGGGGCATCACTCATATGGGCATACGGTAGTTACGATAAATAAACAGAAATACATGTACACACAAACTAGGTTTCTTATGATAACTGTTTCCAATGCCCCACTTTTCCGACATAGGCTTTTCTGCCTGCTTTTCTGCCTTAGAACAAGTGTATTTAGAACAAGTGTATTTTTCAAGTTCTTTTGTACATACTAAGTAGATTTAAAAGATCAATTAGCATAATGTTTGTATCATAGGGGAGAAAAATTTGTTTTAAATAATGAAAATGCTGGGCTCCAGCATTTCATTCATTAACCCTTTCCTGTTTTACAAAATTTTAGACCTGTCCAAATTTAAAGGTTTTGCAGACGAAAATTTAAAGTGGATTTAATTTGATAAATAACCTTTCTGTAGGGTAGAAAATAGTGTGGAAAAAGAAGAAATCGCTTGTCAGAAGCAATTTCTTCTTTTTTCACAATGTTTTCTCAATCATAAAATCACAGGCACGTAAAAAGCAGGGATTAAACAGCAAAGGGTTAAGACAATGTTTCATCCATATTCATATATTCTCTTTTTGCAGAGAAGTTTATTTTGATCCTGGACAAGTAAAAAATTATCTTACAACTTATTATAGATAAGGTTATTTCTCATCCAATCCTTATCATGTTCAAGCTAATTAGAGTAAGATTTATAAGTTTGCTGTTTAGAGCAAACAGCTAAGCTCAAAGTTTTTAAACAAGAGTTGTCCGCGGACAACGTAGCTCGCCCAAACAGCTGCTTGTCACAAACAGTGCTTGACCGAAGACCGAAGTTCAAAGTGGTTTCTTTCAATGTTAAAGTCAATGATCTAATATATATCTGTTTGAGTAGTAATTAAGAAATATAAAAACTTTTTTGTTTTAATTGCATGTATAAGGTTAGGGTAAAGTGAAAGCCTACAAGCAGATGAGGTTACCAATGGAATTTCTTTGTATCAAACATGATGTTTTTCTTTAAAATTTTTCTAAGTCCACAAAAGGTCAAGATCAAGGTCAAATTGTGAAGGACCTTGGTCTCTGTAGAAGCCTATCACCTAGTGAGTATGTGTATGAAGTAATAATGTCCCTGAGTAAAGCATTTAGAAAATATAAGCAAGGTTAAATTTTTGGTTAAAGTTTTTCAGTTTAATTTTTTCCAAGTCCATAAAAGGTCAAGGTCAAGGTCAAATTGTCAAGGCCCTTGGTTTCTGGTGAAAGCCTTTCATCTGGTGACTATGTATATGAAGTAATGATGTCCCTAGGTTAAAGCATTCAGAAAATATAAGCAAGGTTAAAGTTTTTGGTAAAAGAATTTCGGTTAAAGTATTTCAAAGTTCATAAAAGGTCAAGGTCAAATTATCAAGGACCTTGACCTCTCACAAAAGCCTATCACTTAATGAGTATGTATATGAAGTAATGATGTCCCTAGGTTAAAGCATTCAGAAAATAATAAGCAAGGTTAAAGTTTTTGGTTAAAGTTTTCAGTTAAAGTTTTTGTAAGTCCACAAATGGTAAAGGTCAAGGTCAAATTGAGAAGGACCTTGGTCTCTGGTGAAAGCCTATCACCTGGTGAGTATATATATGAAGCTATGATGTCCCTAGGTTAGAGCATTAAAAAAATATATGCTAGGTTTAAGTTTTTGGTTAAAGTTTTTTGGTTAAAGTTTTTCTAAGTCCACAAAGGGTCAAGGTCAAGGTCAAATTGTCAAGGACCTTTGTCTATGGTGAAAGCCTATCACCTAATAATTGTGCATATGAAGTAATGATGTCTCTAGTTTAAAGCTTACAGAAAATATAAGCAAGGTTAAAGTTTTTTTGGTTAAAGTTTTTGGTTTAAGTTTTTGGTTAAATTGTTTTTGAAAGGGTTAAGGTCACAGTCTAAAGGTCATTTCGACATAGATGTTGGTCTCAAATGAAAGCCTATGCCCTAATGAGTGTTTCTGTAAAAAATAAAGCCTCTAGGATAAATATTGATAGAAATAAAAAACTTTAACCTAATGCCGACGCCGACACCGACATCCGAGGGTAAGACAATAGCTCTTCCGAGACTTTCGTCCCAGGCGAGCTAAAAATGGAACACATACCTTATCAAGATGGTCCTACTGGCAATTTTCTTGGCATCGTTTTCATTCTCTAACTTTATTGTAACAAAAGGACTCTGAAGAAAGAATCAATGGTTGTTTTTCATAAAAGATATGAAAAGAATATTTGTCAATTTCATTAAGGTATGAAATTAAAAACCTAAAACCACACTGTATGAATACACTAAGCAGATTCATACATAAGTGTGATAAAGTTTTTAGTTTCATAACTCTAGTTTCAAATCTAATGCATATTATAAGATGGAACACATTGAGAAAAAAATGCTTCTTGCAGGCAATATCTCATTATTTCCTAAATGTCCTAAGTCATGTAAATTCTTTATCATATCAAAGAAGCATTTTCCCACAATTTTCATACAGTAACAAATTATTGGGCAAGTACATATGAATGTATTAGTGAGAGTTACAAGTCTTTGTTGCAGTGGCGGCCAAGGTGTGCTGTTTGTTAAACCCAATTCACAATTGGGGTTTTCAAAGGGGTTAAAGAGTGGAGTCACTTTGCATAAAGCAGACTATTGACCGAACTTTAACTTTTACCTTACATACACATGTTGGAAACATAATTCTAAAAAAAGCTCATTTTTAGGTAGTAGGACGGTAAGAGTTCCGTAAAGTTTTGAAGTAATGAACTTTAACAGTGTTAACCGAGGTTTCCTAATGATTTTCATTAGGAAACCTTGGTCAACATTGTGAATGTTCTTGAGTTCCAAAATGTTGCGGAACTATTACCGTTCCACTACCTTAAATAAGAATACTCACAGACTTTGGTAAAGGTGGAGTTGTAGCTTCAATCTTGAAAAAGTCAATTATAGATTCTAACTCCTGAAAAAAAAAAGAAATTATTTTTTTTATATCAGCTCCTTAGTGGGTCAAGCAGAGGTGTCTGTTTAAAAATAATTACAATATATAAGAATGTAACATGATCAATCTATATTCAGAACATACAGAGTTAAAACAAAGTTTTGATACTAAAGTAAGTCTGAATAAACCGCACAGTCATGCTCTTTGGGTAAATACTTTTCCCACTTCCCTTTTTTTTTAACTTTATCTTTATCTTTTTGACAGATCACAATGATTCTGTATGACATTTCCTACAATTAAATATAAGCATAAATTGAAGACTCAGATCAGTCTGTGCAGTAGCACAGTCTGATCAAAGCTTTCACTTTGTACTCTATAGAGTACAAGATAATGACTCGAAAAAATCTCTAAACAATAAGCGATTATTTTCAATGCATTGCAGGGATCGACACGAACACCAGTCCTCAGGCCTGAGACCTATGGATTTTAGGGAGGACTTGTAGGTATTAGTTATCTGTAGGTTCTCCAGGCCTGTGGTTAATGGCAGTATTTAATATTTCAAATCTGTCCTGTTTTGAAAAAAATGATTGCCTTTCCAATACCAAAATTTACATTACCAAATTGAAAACATTGTAGAAAAAGAAGAAATTGCTGGTCAGTTTTTTTGCTGGGTCAAGAGGCTGACGCTCTATCCCTAGACCACAGACACCACAACCTCAATCCATTGAGGATTAATTAACCATTCGTAGAAATCAATTAAAAGATGAAAAAAGTCAATGGGTGATAAATTTAACTAAAACTAGCGTATGTGGTGTATGATTTATCTAACTCGATTTGAAATATATGGTCTTTTATGAAATCTTGATAAGAAATAAAGCATAGTGTTGTAGACCTTTATATATTTTCAAAAAGATTTTTTTTCGATTATTCTTTATTTGTTATTACAATATTTTTTTGGGGGGGGGGGTCAGTTTGACTAAGCGGAAAATCTGCTTTGGGGCGTTTTGACCAAATTACCGGCCATTTTGACAGAAATACAGGCCGTTTTGACTTTGGGACATTTTGACTTTGGGCCAATTTGACCAGCACCAGAACTGAGATATTAACAAAGACATTCAAGAGAGGGGGAATGATAGTGTCAACTAAGATGACGGCCCAACCATCCAGGTATCCAAAAAGAAATGGTTCTTTCAGACTTTCACCCTAAATTACTGAAATGCTAGAAAAAAAAATGTATGGCAAATGTTAAAGTGTTAACAAAATGATAAGTCTGTTTAGGTAGTCCTTGCATCCTTGTTAATCAATTAAAACTGTCAGACTGACATACATACAGCAGTTCTAAAATTAATATGATCGTGGGCAAAATACAAGATGAAATTCTTGGTCATTTCTTTCATCACGTTTCCCTTCGAAGTACTTTGATTATGTATCTGGTATCCCGCTTTGTTCAAAATAATTGGTTCGAATCAGACAACCAGCTGGGAGCTAAATTTGTTGTTGTTCTTTCGATTAGCAAGATGTGTGATGATATTTTTGAAGATAACGACAAAGATCAAGAAGTTTTTGAGCGCGATTGGAGAAAATCCGTGAATCAGATAAATAATGTAAGTATTGAAGTAGGAAAAATTCAATTCTCAAGGTTACTTTTACCGAATTAAACACAGTGTCATTGGTTTTCGTGACCTTATTTTTTTGGAAGTGGCTAGCCGTACGGGTCCGTACGACTAGTCTTGTAGGCTAAACGTACGGACCCGTACGGCTAGCGTGTCCTTACTGGATAGGCTAGCCGTACGGGAGTTTTTCAACCAATCAGAATACGGTATTTGATTTCTGATTTTATGTCATCTTCGGGTTCACCAATCGATCTGTTCTATGATTATTTATCTTTTATTACTATTATTATTAAAAAGAAAAATAATCGTAAAACACTAGTTAGTGCCTGTAACAACAATTATGATGGTAAAATGGTCTGTTATCTTAGTTTTATGCAATCATCGACCTAGTTAAGTACTGTATTGTATGTCACGTTTCCCGAGTTTGTTTTTCACACCGTTTTGGAATGAAACAAACATTATTTCATGATTTTGAAAGCCCAATCGGTAATTAATTGTTATTGATTAGAGGCCAATAGCAGATTTTTTAGCTCAATCATTAGACGTGCTGGTTTGTCATTTGTGTTGAAAATCTTGTCTAATATGCAAACGTGTCGGTAACTTGTAATAGGATTTACCTATTTCACCAAATGCTTTAGAACGGACCGTTAACCTGTAAACGTGTTCGGAAAAATTTCAACGTGTTACGGAAGTTTTCCGATACAAAAAGAATAATAGTGGTGGCAAAAAATCACTAGAGACGGGCGCTGAAAAATTAAAGTAAAAAAATAAGCATTCTTCCTATTTCGATCCTTATTTGAAGATTCTCGTATCAATTTCAATTAAAGAAATTCACACTTAAATAAGCTCAGACGTTTGGTTTTTCCCATCAACACAGTCATACAGGCACTGAATTGCTTTTCCGATTTGCAGATTTTGGTTATTTGAATTTTTTCGTATTTCGATTTTAAATTACAAACAAAAGGTCATTTTAAATGTGTAATTTCTGTAAAGTTCCAACGACAACGAAAATTTAAATTTTCTTCTTTCTAGTCCTTTTCCCACAAAAATAATAACATTGTAAATCTCTGGAAATAAGAGTTTTGTAGAAGATCATATTTTAAGAATTATTCAATGCAGGGACTCGGGGTCCGAGTTCAATGCGACATTGCGACAATTTGGTTGCCCAACGAATAATTTCCTTATCAAGGAAGATAAATTCACGCTTTTGTCGTCCGGTAATAGACTTAAACTCTTGCACTGTATATATTTTATATACTTTTAAGCCACATACAGACAGAACGCAAAAATACCGAAGTACGCGAATAGAAACATAACATTTATTTTTCATTCCCGTTCTGTATTCTGATTGGTTGAAAAACTCCCGTACGACTAGCCTGTCCAGTGAGGACTGGCTAGCCGTACGGGTCCGTACGTTTAGCCTACCAGACTAGCCGTACGGACCCGTACGGCTAGTCACTTCCTATTTTTTTTCAGGCATGCATTCTGGCTGCAATATGGTCTAAGTGAAGTAATTCATTTTCCGTAGGCGTCCAGTATAATATTATTGGTCAAAGCTCAGTCCAAGAGTTTACGAAAATGGTCAAACTTGTCTTAAATTCATGGTCATTCATTCGAGCATGAAATCATTAATGAAATCAAAATTGGTATGGAATTATCCCCTTTCTCTTTGACTTTTTGGGCCAGTTTTGAGATGACCCTTACCACGTAGACTGGAACCACTGTCGACTATCATAAAAGCCCATAGGTAGCACCAAAACCAAGTCACACGGTATTAGCTTTTCAGTATATGATGAAGTGCACGCACCTAGCACTTCTGATTGGCTAATGAATTGTTTGTGAACAACAAGCCAGGAGGAGGCGCCATTTTGTCTTCTGCGTAAGTTTGTTTTTAAGGTTAGTGTCAACCGGGGTTTAGTAAGACAGAAGATTCTGTAGGGTCGATGATATTTATTGTGATTCTGAATATGGTAAGAAAAACCTGCAAGATAAATACAAAACATATAAAACTATTCTTATTGCACTTAACATAAATTATCTTGCATAAAAAAGATCTTAAGAAACAATTCTTACCGAAGCAGTAGTAAGCAACTCTAAACTTTGCAGTTTAGAGAGACAAGTCCATATACATCATAAATTAGAAACTTCTCTAATGAGAGCTAATGGCGGAGTGATCCAAAGAGAGGGAAGGTTCAGAATAGGCGGGAACAGATTTGCACACGTGCACGCCAATCAGTACTCTCTCGCTCACATACGCACGGTGATTACAACTCACGGAATACACACACACACTATGAAATGACATATGTGATAGTTACAGTTAGTAAAGTGTACAAATTTACAGATGTCTGTACAATGATGAATATTCGCAAATGAACCTCTGGTTACATATTCCCCCCGTTTGTTGAAATGGCACCGACATTTCCTAGAAAAACTGGGAAGTAAATTATGTTTAAAATGATGACAACATTTAAAACTGTTAGTGCAAGAAACATAAGGGAAAAGCAACCAGTAGAACGTCCTAGGATAAGGAAAATCTCCATTGGGCTTAACATTACTGCTGTAAAGAAAGAATAATTTATCCCTGTTACATACAACCATGACCTGTAAAGGAAATGATGAACCGGTTAAATTAGTCAAATGGCCCCTAGATATTAACCTTCCGAATGCGCAGTACGATAAAAGCACTGAAATTGCGGTAAACGCAGAACAGAAATATTTACACAAAAATTTCAACATCATCCAAAGAGGTCATGATGGGCATCACCCATTCACCATATCGATCTGGCGGACGACGATTGCGGATAGGTCGGGCTGCCCTCGCCGGACTAGCAACGGCTGGCTGATTTTGGATAATGAGATCAGGACCGGGTGAAATAGGGCGATTGTTTTGAGTAACAACAGGACTTCTGGGACTAACAGGTGGGGTTGAGACTCGAGTCGGGCTGGTGTTTTGGGCTGACCGAGTGATTCTCCGCTGCGGAATGACATAACGTGGTATATCAGAATCAGACTCGGAATCTGTGTGCGAGGACTCGGATTGCGTTCCTTCACAGTGACGTGGGTTGTCATTGCGGACTAATCCCGTTTCTTCCAGAGGAAGACTGTTGAAGGGTAACAGCAAATTTCGATGTAGACATCGAATGGATCCGACCTTATCACGGCGCCTGACCTTGTAGACAGGGATATCCGGATTAGGCATCTCCAGAACAACGTAAGGGTTAGAGTCCCAACGGTCTGCAAGCTTGTGCTTGCCCTGGAGCCCAACATTTCGGACGAGGACAGTGTCGCCTATCTCCAACCTAGAGTCTCGAACTCGCCTGTTATAGGTGTCTTCATTCTTCAAAGACTGCTTTCTAGCCTCTGCTGCTGCAGATCGGTACGCATACTCCAGCCTCTCCCGCAATCTCGTCGCATAAGCCCCATGGTCGGAGGTCGGATGATCCCGTTGGAAAGTCCCAAGAAAAGTGTCTACGGGGATCCTGGGGTGCCATCCGAACATAAGGTAATGGGGCGAGAAACCGGTAGAGTCATGCCTAGTACTGTTATAGGCCTGGACAAGAGGTGCAACGTAGGCTTTCCAGTCCACCTTCTGCTCGCTCGAAAGGGTACCCAGCATCTTTAAAAGAGTCTGGTTAAACCTCTCCGCCGAGCCATTCCCCATCGGGTGATATGGAGTTGTCCTAGACTTCCTGATCCCCGAAACCTTACAAAGATCCTTTATAACTTTGCTTTCAAAATTACGGCCCTGATCGCTGTGAAGACGTTCAGGAAAGCCATAATACTGAAAGAATCCGTTATAAAGAGCCTTTGCAGTAGTTTGGGCAGTCTGATTACGACACGGAACTGCTTGAGCAAAACGGGTGAAATGGTCCGTAATCACTAGAATGTTTTCTATTCCCCCCTTGCTAGGTTCCAAAGAAAGAAAGTCCATGCAGACAAGCTCCATAGGTCTTGTTGTATGAATAGGGACAAGGTCGGCGAATGGACGAGCAGGGGTTTTCCGGGCAACACATCGCTGACAGCTCTCAATCCATTCATTTACAGTCTTTTCCATGCCTGGCCAGTAAAAGCGTTGCCTAGCCAACCACAGGGTTTTCTCTTTCCCTTGGTGTCCAGCAGAGTCATGAACACCTCTCAGAGCTAAATCTCTGTAGGATTCAGGCAAAACCAGCTGTTGAACGGGTAGGCCGTCCAAAGTAGCGGTTCTAAACAGAACTTTGTGGTCGATAATAAGTCTGTTCCATTCACGGAAGTATCGTTGGACCTGAACGGATTCTGACTTAATACCTTCCCCCCTGGGTCGAAAACCGGTACTTAAGAGGGACAAAACACGGGCAATCACTGGATCTTTGGACTGTTCTAACACCCAATTAATTGAACTGAAATCGGCAGAGTACTGAACCTCCGCACTCGCGACATGAGGAGCAACAGTATCAGACACACAGTCAACCAAAGGTGTAGAAATCATTGCAGCCTGGAAGACAGCTTTGAGTTCGTCATTAAAGACGTATCTGCGGGAAAGGCCATCAGCATCAGAGTTAAGCTTACCACTACGATACTCAATAGTGAAGTCATAATTGGCTAACTCTGCTAACCAACGGTGACCTGTAGCGTCAACTTTGGCAGATGTAAGCACATAAGTTAAAGGATTGTTATCAGTCACAACCTTGAATGAAGAACCGTAGAGATACTCCTTAAATTTGTCAGTGACTGACCATTTCAAGGCAAGAAACTCCAATTTATGGGCTGGATATCGGCATTCTGGAGATCTTAAACCTCTACTGGCATAAGCAATAACTTTCTTAACTCCATCTTGAGTCTGGTAAAGAACGGCTCCAAGACCAAGAGAGCTAGCATCAACATGGAGTTCAAAAGGCAAAGAATAATTAGCGTAAGCTAAAATGGGTGGAGATGTTAACTTTTGTTTAACAGTGTTAAAAGCATTCTGCTGTGCATCTCCCCACACCCAAGGTGCGCACCTCTTCTTCGAATTCGAAGTTTTGGCCTGTTTACTTGAAAGGTGGCCTTCAAGGAGAGAGTTTAAGGGCTGGACTATTTGGGCGTAATTGTGGATGAAACGGCGATAATAGCCTGTAAACCCTAAAAATTGGCGCAACTCCTTGACATTTTTGGGGATGGGCCAAGTGTCTACAGCAGATGTCTTATCTGGATCGGTCTGAATTCTGTCCTCTGATACAATATGGCCGAGATATTTTACCTTTGTCTGAAAGAATTCACATTTAGAGGGTTTAAGACGAAGATTGTGTTCATCGAGGCGTTTAAATACGGACTCGACTCTCTGAATATGTTCTTCAAAGGTACTAGAAAAGATAAGAATATCATCAAGAAAGATGAGACATTCTTTCAGATGCATATCCCCCATGCATTTCCCCATAAGACGCTGGAACGTCGCAGGGGCATTAGTCAAGCCGAAGCCCATTTTGTTCCACTCGTAGAAGCCGAGCGGTCCTACTGAAAAAGCGGTCTTAGGCTTGTCTTCCTCTTCGACTTCGACTTGCCAATATGCAGAATGAAGGTCAATTTTACTGAAGAATTTAGCAGAGGACAAAACATCTATGGTGTCATCGAATCTTGGAAGCATGTAAGCATCCTTTCTAGTCCTGTTATTCAGCTTTCTCCAATCAATGCAAAAACGAAGACTACCATCTGATTTTCTTATAAGGACTATATTACTTGAATAAGGAGATTCAGACTCTCTAATCACTCCAGCATCAAGCATTTCCTTAACATGATGCCTGACTTCCTCAAACATAGCTGGAGGGATACGACGGTATGGTTCTTTAAAGGGGGTAGAATCCTCAAGAACTATTTTGTGTTTAACCAAGTCGGTTTTCACAGTGTATGAAACATTGGTGTTATCAGGAGTCTCTGTGACAACGTTGACAACATCTGAGGGCAAATTACGAACAATTCCATTAATGGTTGTTGTTTGAAAAGGACCAACAGTAAAGGGTTTCCGCGCTAAGCAGCGTACAGAAAACGTGTTGCTGTCTAACATACTGACTGCTGACATCCAAGCATCATCAACCGATGATGAATACTCCTCTAAAACATCTTTACAACGAGGTAAAACATTAGTTCCTACTATTACGGGACAGGTTGAATTAAACTGATTGTCCGGCATCACTAGGATAGGAACATCTAGAACAAAGTTGTCAATAGATGGAATAGAAACAGAAGCTTCAATATAGCCAAGGTACTTCATCGAGGTTCCATCGGCAATGGACAACGAAAGTCCTAATGAATCAAGATCCATTAAAGATGGTTGGGATGGCAAAGATTGAAAAGCCGAATGGGACATAGTCGTTACCATGGATCCACTATCCACTAACGACTTGAATGGTTTGCCATCAATGATAACTGAGGTAACATTAGCATGACCAACCAATCTATGGACAAGATTATTATCAGGGTCATTGGTTTCACCAGCCTCGGTTTGACCCTCAACGGAGGCGGTTACTCTTTTGACTGAGAGTGTGTGTCGTAACTGGATTGGCCTTGAGATTGCTGAGTCTTGGGCTGCTGCTTCCAATTCTTATTTTTACGACGGCCTCTCCAATTACCATTCCCACTTTGGTTTCGATTCTGCTTAGCCGGCTCGTCATCACCAAGTTTTTTCATGATTTGATCAAACTTGGAATCAATTCCATTTAATTGTGACTGCATAGAAGTCAGTTGGGTAGAAAATTTTGCATCTAAACGGGACTCAAGGTCTTTTAACTTAGTTTCAAGAGAAGGGGATTCTGTGTTTGATTGCAAAGGATTGTGATGGATTTTCTTAGAGGACGAAGCACTAAGTTCCTTCTCCTTTAATCTTACTTTGCGCAACAAGTCCCCATACTCTGTACATGTTTCATAATCAATTCGGGTTTTATCCCTAAGGCCTGAAGAAGACAACCCAGTCCAGAAACGATGACGTAGCATGTCATTACGTACTGAAGGACTCATTGAAGAACCATCCATGGCAGAGTATAGAAGAGATTCAAGTCGACAAGAATAGTCGATAACGCTTTCATTAGCTTGTTGAACTGCAAAGAACTCTTGCATCGTCACATTTCTGGGAGAAAGATCACTAAAAGTGGAATCAAGTTTCTCAAGAAGTGTAGTTATTGTAAGACCATCCCCTAAAGGAATCAACAGCCTTCTAGCTGTTCCCCTCAACGAGCTACGCGCCATCTGTAACACGTGAACAGTCGGGAGATCATTACCGGAAACCAAGCATCGAACCTCATACCTCCACTCTGCGTATGAAACTTCACCCTTGGGAATAGGATCGTGTCCCGAAAACAAAGGCAATTTAGGAATGAAGGGTGGGTAAGAGTGGTGTGAATGCGGGCTCGCAGTTGCATCAGCAGTGCCAGAAAAATTTAAACTCTTAATCGGAGTTTTAGGTTTCGTACCTGGATCTGTCAAAAGCTTAGAGGATGAAGGGGTTGCAACCTTAGGAATAATAACAAATTTATCCTTCAGAATATCCAGCATCTCCTCTTCCGTCAACGGCAACATAGCCTTGGCATCCGGTGATGGCGAATCAGAAGTCGACATAATGTGACTATCAAAAGTAGGAAAGCAAAAGCTAAAACACAAAAAAAACAAAGTAGTAAACACTTAAATTCATAAACAAAGTGTTGATACAGAACCGTAGGCTTGAAATAGAACAGCTGCACGAGAAATGCAATCCAAAAGTGGAAAACCCTATTCTAAAAATAGAATACACATATACACCCAATAAATATTTCAACCAAAATAAACACAAGTTAACTACCAGGAAATGCGAAAATAAACTTGCAAACGGCAAACAATTCACAGTCAAAGTGTCCTGGTGAAAATTTATTTCAAAAGTGTTCAAAGGGAAATGGGTTTTATTCTTAAAATAGATTGAGATCGGGTGCAGACACGAATCTGGTGATCCTAAGTATGTGGCAAAGGGTTAAAGTTGAAAGCCTAAGTTCAATCAAAGGGTAAGCTGGATGAATAGGGGTAACACCTGAAATGTGAATAACCAAATAAATTAATACCTATCCTTCCTAGCTTTGTATGTTGTAGGTACGCTCGCAGTACTGCTAAGATTAAGTTGAACTGTGATGTTAGTGTTAGTATACACACAAGAAAGACAGGAAGAATAAAAAGTTAACGGATAAATGCCGCATTCTCTCACATTTCACAATCTCACAAGAAAGGGTAGCGTTTAAAAATGAAAGTGAAAGAAAACAAATGATAAAAATGATGAAATGAAGATGCAGTCGATTTTTAACTCAAAAATTAATGTGTTTATCCTATGAACAATCTTTTACGCTGTTCCGGATAGACAGAGAAATCAAAGGATGAACAACTTATGACACAAAATGCTTAAACTAAATACTAATGAACAATACAAAAAATACAGGCGTATCGTTCAGCTAACTATGAACTATTGTCTAATTACATGTACATTGCGAAACTAAATACTTAAATTAAATGGTTTTTTGCTATTTCCAATGATAATTTCAAAATGGATAAACCTCGTAAAGACACCAGATAATTTCCACTAATAATTATTCGTTCAAGACAAGTGATAAATGTCAATGTACAACTGAAGCTGTATTTTCACGTTTATCACAACATTGTTGGAAATGAAAAGTTTTGTTCTTTTACAGCAGTATTTCAAGAAAATAAATTTATTTTTTCCCTAGTATTCTCAACAATACTCATAAGGCATGCCAAATTTCAAAATAAATGTAATCACTCTGATATACACTGTAAACAAGCACTACCAAAATCTGCGCTGTATTTACGATGTTTCAGAAAAATAATTTTCTATAGATACACTGATTGGGTGCAATCAACTGTTTAACTATTACAAATTACAATACTATTCAGTTAATGCAACAATTTAACAAGATTATGAGCTTTATTTTCTGACCTTATGTAAAACTTATTAACGCGGATCAGTCTGCTACATTTTTACAAACCAATGCTTATAGGCAAGGGAATCGTTTAAATTGATTAAAGCAATAATCTATCCAAGACAAAAAGAAATAATGTAGAACATAATGTAATCCATTGTTTCTATAATTGAAATAGATAAATTAAATAGATGGACAAGTTCAGATTTCAATTAAGGTCGCTAATGTTTACAAACAAAATGAATAAATATAAACTTTACTTGTCACGATTTGCACGTGGAAAGCAGACGACAAATCGGTCAACAGATAGGTAAATAGTTCGATTTTCCAGTCGAGTAGCTATGGAATGCAGTCAAAACAATCATATCAGACTAATCCTGAACAGATAAATTCAGTGCAATAGTGGGTTAAATGAAAATTTCGAAATAATGACTGTTTAAATCATTTTGCAAAAACGTACCTAGAAATTCTATGCCAAGTCAGACTTGAAAAAGGTCTATAACTGGAAAATAAATCTATTACTAGATGTTTATTTCTGAAATATATCTAAATGAAACTGATCTTTAGATATTATATCAAGGCAAAAGGGCACTTGCCGAACAAGACAAATGAAAATAATGAAATGAAATGACTTACATGATCCTAAAATATTCAATCCTTAAATAACACATTTAAAACACACAAGTACACAAATTCATAAACATGAGTTTCCAACGATGATCAGGCTGCTTCAGTAGAATGGAAGAGTTTTGGTTTCACAAACCAAGACAAGCGCAAGTCGATGAAGACTGCTTGAAGAGTAGAAAATTCATATAGTACTATACAGCACTAATAAGCCATGGTACCTACGTACGCGTTAAACACAGTAGAACACTGGTGGAAAAGAAAAAATAATACACTAGCTAGCTTTCACTCGCGTCCAAAGAAATGTAGAAATCAGGAGCGCTCCTCTGTGGAAAAAGCTGCCTGGGACCTCATTCTTTGAGCGATAGTGGATTCTGCTGCTCCGGCTTCTTGAATTCAATTCGTCGGGGAGCCAATGTCAACCGGGGTTTAGTAAGACAGAAGATTCTGTAGGGTCGATGATATTTATTGTGATTCTGAATATGGTAAGAAAAACCTGCAAGATAAATACAAAACATATAAAACTATTCTTATTGCACTTAACATAAATTATCTTGCATAAAAAAGATCTTAAGAAACAATTCTTACCGAAGCAGTAGTAAGCAACTCTAAACTTTGCAGTTTAGAGAGACAAGTCCATATACATCATAAATTAGAAACTTCTCTAACGAGAGCTAATGGCGGAGTGATCCAAAGAGAGGGAAGGTTCAGAATAGGCGGGAACAGATTTGCACACGTGCACGCCGATCAGTACTCTCTCGCTCACATACGCACGGTGATTACAACTCACGGAATACACACACACACTATGAAATGACATATGTGATAGTTACAGTTAGTAAAGTGTACAAATTTACAGATGTCTGTACAATGATGAATATTCGCAAATGAACCTCTGGTTACATTAGTTTTAAAAGAGAAAATATACATTGATAGATAATTTACATAACGGGGGTAATTTACATACCTTTTTTCGTCAGTATGTAATTTTTACACACATATATTAATGAATGAGTGCCGTTATCTCTTTAACTTTTGTTACAGAGCATAGCCTTGTTTTTCCATATTAGACTGGAACTTTTTTGTATGGACAGGCCTCTAGACTGACTAAAAATCGATGTATACTTGTCGGCTTCATACATGAGTTGATAGTTGTCCCAGTCTACCTTACCATGAAGCTATTTTTTGGCACCTCAAGGAAATATACCCCTGCTTAAAAAAAGCTATTGAATTAGATGAATTGTTTAAAATCTTTGATCATATAGTATTTCAACAACAGATTATAAACAAAGAAAAATGTTCAAATAATTTTGAATTTCAATAATATTGACCAATCAAACTTTGATCTTTTGTTTTTATAGACCTGAGATTCCAGAAAGATTTGTGACAGATCATGTGAAATTGACATCTATACCTAAGTATATCGAAAAATTACTTCAATATTACAACTTTTTTTCTCTTATCTGTAAAAAACTTTGGACATGAAAGAGAAATTTTCTAACAAAAAAAGGCTTGATAACAGTAAGCATTTTATGACTGATTTGCCATTCAACCTCTCTTGTCAGTTCAGCCCATTTACATTTATTCAAATCCCTGTGGTCAGTGATCACATGACTGACCAGGAATGGAACACCTTTTCAACTCACCTGAGCACACCGTCAATTTTGATTGACCCCCTAATATCAATGTGGCAGGGCAGGGCAGTTTTTTACCCCGAAATCTTTAAACATGTTCTCCTCAGTAACCATTAGGCCAATTCAAAATAAACTTGACAAACACTTTCTTTGGATGACCCTTCTCAAAACCTGTTTTTTGAAATTTTGATTGACCCTGAAATATGGGTGTGGCTTATTTTGAGCCCAAAACCTTTTACTGACATTTCCTCCTGAACCACTGGGCTGATTTTAATGACACTTTACCAAAATGTTTCTTGGGTGACCCTTTTTAAAAAATTTTGATTGATTGAAACAAATGGGTGTGGCAGGAAGGGCCTTATTTTGAGCCTGAAATCTTTGACTGACACCTCATCCTGAACCATTGGGCTGGTTTCAATGAAACAATAAAGAATGTTTCTTGGGTGACCCTCTTCAAAAATTGTTTGTGAAATTCTGATTGGCCCATAAATATGGGTATGGCATGGGTGGGGGGGCTTTTTTTGAGCCAGGGTTTTGACCCTCAAAAATCTGAAAATATCCTAATTTGACCCTTAGAAATTTCTTCCAAGGGGGTCATTTTGACCCCCTTGTTAGAAATTTCTTATGGTCGAAACTAAGTTTTATGACTCAAATTTTAATAATGACGATTGCATAGTATTTGGAATTTCATAAATTAATATCTTAGCAAGAGAATGTCAATTGACACAACATAGTTCTACTCTCAAAATATGCCCTTTCTCTTGTTTTGACCCCTTTAAAATCAGTTTTGACCCCCAGAATTTCATGATTAAGAAGTCAATGACTCCCTAATTTCAATGGCTAGCACAAGCCCTGTTTATAGCAAAAATGTTTTACAGGCAGGATACAGAGAGGGGCTGGATAAGGGCAAGGAGGAGGTCCTTCAAGAGGGCTTCAATAAGGCATTCTCTACTTCTTCACAGCTTGTGTATAGAATAGCAGAATTGAGGGGTAAAATCAGGTAAGAGATTGTAAATGAAATAAATTGATGTAACTCAAGATATCTAACAAAACTAGGGGAAAAACTGATTTTCTCCACTTGTCTCTGGACAAGTAAGTGATGATTTTCTACTTGTCCACGATCTAAATGACAGTTTGTCCTCAAAAGAGTGAATGGATAAATTTTGAGAAGACATTGTTTAAAAAAGAAAATGTTGCAACCCAGCATTTCATTAAAATTAATGATTTCTATCCTTTCATATCTACATAAGGCTTATCATTGTATTTCTATCTATTTTGCACCATTCTGAGATACATAATAGTATTTGCTTGTCCATGGACAAGTGGCCTAGTAAATGTTCTTGTATATAGCCTAAAGTAAAAAGAGGCTGTCGGACAAGTCAGACATTGAATTTCCACAACCCAAGAAACACAGGCAAATGACCCAGAAAAAGTAAGCTGTATTGCCCGTCTTTATATATCTATATTTTTTATCTGGAGCATATGGGTGTTTCAAATGGGATGCTCACTTTGTTATCCTGTCTGAATACAAATATATGATGATCAGCGCTCTTGAGTTTTTTTTTTAAGAATTTTTTATTCAAATATAACAATATTGTTGGTACCTATAGTCAATCTTCCTCCAGCAACCACATCTTGTGACCATTTTTATTTAGGGACCGTTTTTAAAATCCCCTTTTAAGCTCACCTGAGCATGATGTGTTCATGGTGAGCTATTGTGATTGAGCTGTGTCCGTTGTCCGGTAGTCTGTCAACATCTTGTGTGCACTCTAGAGGCCACATTTTTGCTCCAAATGTCTTGAATCTTGGTCAGAATATTCGTCTCTATCAACTCTCAGTCAAGTTCATATTGGGTCAAAATGGGGTCAAGAGGTCAAATCTAAGGAAAACCTTGTGAGCACTCTAGAGGCCACATTTTTGTGGTCAGAATGTTTTTCTCTATCAAATCATGGTCATGTTTGAAATTGGGTGAAGTGGGATAAAAATGGGATTGAGGGGTAAAATCTTAGATAAACCTTGAGTACATTTTTGGCCCAAATGCCTTTAGAGACTCATTTTTTGCCCCAAATGTCTTGAAACTTGGTCAGAATGTTAGTCACCGTCAAATGTCAGTCAAGTTTGAAATTGGGCCAAGTTGGGTCAAAATGGGGTCAAGTGGTCAAATCTTAGGAAAATCTTGTGTGCACTCTAGAGGCCACATTTTTGGTCCAAATGTCTTGAATCTTGGTTAGAATGTTTTTCTGTATCAAATCATGGTCATGTTTGAAATTGGGGTTAAAATGGGGTCGAGGGGTAAAATCTTAGATAAACCTTGTGTACATTCTTGGCCCAAATGCCTTTAGAGACTCATTTTTTGCCCCAAATGTCTTGAAACTTGGTCAGAATGTGTGTCTTAATCATATTTAAGTCCATTTTAAAAAAGGGTTTAGTTGGGTCAAAAATGAAGTCAATGGGTCAAATTTAGGAAAAACCTTGTGTGGACTCTAGAGGACAAATATTTGTTTGAACATATTGTTTGAATGTTTGTCTTGAAATCTTATACGAGTTCAAAAGAGGGTAAAAAACTAGGACACCTCTTCAAATCTTGAAATTCTTTTGTTACTTTAGAGGCAATATCTTTGACTCAAATATAAAATGGGAATTTTGTCTCCTAGATATCTTGGACTTTTGTTGAGACAGTCATGAATTTCAGATAAGTAGTTTTGACAGTTTGCCACTTTTGTCAACTAAATGCCTCAGGTGAGCGCTTAAGGGCAAATGGCCCTCTTTTTTGAAAAAATATATCTTACAAAAGTAGGTATTGTTGGTCTAAAAGTTACTGAAAACGAACCTTTTGTTGTTTAAACTCACCAGAATCGTCTCAATGAGACGATTCTTTTGAGTTTTAACAACATAGGATTAATGAAAATTTTGCAATTATATGCTTATTCAATCAAAAGGTATGTTTCTTATTTGCAAGCAAAACATGTATAAAGCGACCGTTTTCTTTAATTACCGCTTTTTGGTGGTCCCGTCAGTGGTCGCTTAACCCTTTGCTGTTTAATCCCTGCTTTTTAGGTGCCTGTGATTTTATGAATGAGAAAACATGGTGAAAAAGAAGAAATTGCTTCTTACAAGCAATTTCTTCTTTTTCCACACTATTTTCTACCCTACTGAATGGTTATTTTTCAAATTAAATTCGTGTTTAAATTTTCGTCTGCAAAACCTTTGAATTTGGACAGGTCCAAAATTTTGTTAAACAAGTTTTACTGTAAAAGTACAAGTCCTTCGCTTTTGGTACTCATTGGAATAATCAGTTACCTGCAAAAGTCTCAGAATTTTTTTTTTCCATAGCCAAAGCTCAGTTGGAAGCACAAATGACCCAAGAATGGTTGAGTCCTAGGTTTGATCAAATGAGGCAATTAAAGTATAATTGCAGGGTTGTATATATATGCATTTTCTCTACTTGTCTCTGGACAAGTAAAAACATGATTTTCTACTTGTCCAGAATCAACAATTTACATGAACTAGTCTGCAAAAAAGGCAAATAGATAAATTAGAGAAATCAATGTTGTTAAAGAAGAGAATGCTGGAACCCAGCATTTTCTTCATTTAAAACAATATTTTCTTATCTATTGATAAAAACATTTGGCTAATGAATTTCTTTCCTCTATTAAGTACCATTCAAAGTTTTGTCCTCCTTTTACTTGTCCATGGACAAGTGGTGATGAAAAATGTACTTGTTCTTTAGTATTAACTTGCCATTATGTATGTCAAACCGGAAGCCGCAAAAATTGATCCAAAATTAATTGGAGGGATTCTATAAGTTCAAAGCAAGGGATTCCGTCAGACTCTTTCTATATCCATAAGATTTAATTGTTCTTTTAATCAGAATCTTTTTTTTATAACCCCACCTACGAAGTAGAGTGGGGTATATTGGTTTCACTATGTTTGTCTGTCTGTCCATCCGTCCCTCCATCTGTCCGTAGACCTTTTCATTTCCTGACTCTAACTCAAGAACCAAGTGACCTAGAATCATGAAACTTTATACAAATGTTACTTATGACCCAAGGAAGTGCCCTATTGTTTTTGGGTCACATAGGTCAAAGGTATAGGTCACAGTGAGCCTTTGTTCAATTTTTGTTTCGGGTCACTAACTCGAGAACAAAGCGACCTACAATGATGCAACTTTATGCAAATGTTGCTTATGACCCAAGGAAGTGTCCTATCGTTTTTGGGTCACATAGGTCAAAGTCACAGTCAATTTTTGTTTCCAGACTCTAACTCAAGAACCAAGTGACCTAGAATCATGAAACTTTATACAAATGTTACTTATGACCCAAGGAAGTGCCCTATTGTTTTTGGGTCACATAGGTCAAAGGTCAAGGTCACAGTGAGCCTTTGTTCAATTTTTGTTTCGGGTCACTAACTCGAGAACAAAGCGACCTACAATGATGCAACTTTATGCAAATGTTGCTTATGACCCAAGGAAGTGTCCTATCGTTTTTGGGTCACATAGGTCAAAGTCACAGTCAATTTTCGTTTCCAGACTCTAACTCAAGAACCAAGTGACCTAGAATCATGAAACTTAATGCAAATACTGATTATGACCCTAGGAAGTGCCCTATTGTTTTTGGGGCACATAGGTCAAAGGTCAAGGTCACAGTGAGCCTTTGTTCAATTTTCCTTTCCAGACTCTTACTTAAGAACCAAGCAACCTACAATCATGAAACTTCATGCAAATGCTGCATATGACCATTTTTTTGTCTGGAGCATATCTCAAAAAGTATGCACTCTAGAAATATGGAACTTCACATGTGGATTATAAGATCTCATTTAGGAGAAGTGCAATGCTTAAGTACCATATCAATACTTCTTACCAATTTTTTTGAGTTATTGCCCTTTGTTAATTGTCAAAGAATAGGCCAACCTCTATTATCTATTAAGGTTTTACAAAAATCTCTTGTTAAGATACAAGAGCTTTTAAGCTACGTGTTCTTCTATTTCACTCTGTACATTCTATTTTCAGTAAATAATTTCTTATAATTTTTCAGTGCAAAACTGTCGAACAACCTTATAAGGAAGGGAAGACTGACAGACAAACAAGAATTAGATCTTCAAATACTTCTTCAAGATGTTGTTGAACTGGAATCAGAACTTCTCCAATGTGCAAACATCAATATTTCAGACTGGATCAGTGATTCTAGCAAGTTATATTCTGACAATGGGGATACTAGTATAAAATCTAGAATACCAGTCTGTGACTCTGACCAATCAGATGAAGTGAGGATGGAAGTGAAACCAGTCAATAGGATAGAGACTGGAGCACAGGAAGACAAAACTGAGGACCAGACAAAAAAATCAAGTGAATCTTTGATAGGTAGATCTGTTCCAGAAGCAAACAGTGACAAACTAAACCAGATCTATATAGAAAGAAAGTTAGTGTCTTTGACTAAGAAGTTTGAAAGTATTATGAACACACAGCCTTTAAAGCCTATTTAGTGCTGTTTTCAAAGAAGAAAAAAGTATGTTGAAATGAAATAAAAGTCCGTCAACAATTGAATCACCAATTGTTTCAATTAGAAAGAGTTACAGAAAAAGTAACCTGCAATTAAATACATCAGTACTTGAATCTCACTGGTTCCAATCAAAGACCTCTCTGTACTAAATCAAGTGATATGCAATGCTGATATGAAAGCTAGTCTGTTCAGGGTATGATACTAACAGTGTCTCAGGGTCTTGAGAATCCCAAGTGTTTGGAGGGATCCCATGAGGTCAATGCAACGAGGTCCATCGGGATCCTTCAGCATTTTTCAAGTGCTATTTATTTATTTTTTATGCCCCCGATAGGGAGGCATCATAAATTTGACTTGTCCGTCCGTCCGTCTGTCCGTCCGTGTTTACTGGTGACCACTTATTGGATAGATTTTATGTTCAAAAGGCACTTATTGGTTACTTTTTCCTTGTTGGGTATACCCAATAAGAGGAGTACTTTTATTACGTACATGAGCCTATCGTTGGTTACTTCCAACGAAATACCCAATAAAAGATTGGACTTTTTTTTGTCTAACAATTGGTCCGTGTGTCGGACTCCTCCACAAAATCTCTCTTTAAATTTCGCGCCGAAAATGCATTCGGATACATTCGGTGTATATCCGCAAAGCTGTAAGTGCGCATGCGCATATGAAAGTTTCCGTTTCCTGTACACGAGTGATCGATCGATACTGAACTGTGTCACGAATCAACGAAGTTTAAGTAGGTAAGTTTTCAATTATTCTTTATATTTTATGTTGTTATTTAGCGAGGAAACTTTTTGGATAGTTATGAAAATGTGTCGTTCTAATTGTGTTGAATCAAAGGTGCAGTTTGCAGGATTGAAATGGTGACTGGTCAACTCGGCCCATCGGCAACTCGGCCCAACGTATAGGGGACTTCGGCACAGGTAGTGATGACGTCATCAAAATATGAGTGGTTGGCGTTTCCAACCATTTTTACATACACAAAGAGCAAAAAATCCAATTTTCAAGTAGTAATTTTATACATTTGTAATGATTTATTCCAAGTGATGAAGGTGTCAAAATGTAGATAAATCACCCCTTCTTCTGGTTATGCAGTTGTCATCATGTGACAATGTCTTTGAAACGAATAATTTGTGTCGAAATGTAACCACCCGGAGAGTCATACGAATCCAAATGATTCGTAGTTGAGCAACCAAAGTATCGGAATGGGACACGAATAAAGCTGTATTTACGGCATTTTTGGCCATACAGCAATGAAATATGTTAGTTTGAATTTCAATGCTGATTTTTTTTTTTTTTTTTTTTTTTTTTTTATCTTAGTAACGGTATTCATCCCGTCTCAGAACATCCAAACATAGATTTAAGTTTTGTATTTATCCTTAATGGTCTCAACAAAATAAATCCAGTCATTTTAACCTAGGAATATTGAGAATCGTCCAAAGCTATCTAAATATTAAATCCAAATTGATAAAAATGAAAACACACACACGTTTAGAAATTAAGGTCATGTTAGATAATAAGCGAACGTTGCAAATCCAAGATAATCGGATGAAACGGCTTTTCGAACACATACTGTTAGGTACAAAAACCCTAACAGAGAGTTTACATTATGCGACATGAAAAACCATACATTTATCGGCACTCATCACACAAACATGTGTCATACAGATTGTCATTCCTAACCCAATGATCTATACTACACGGCGAATCTCTTTGATCTGACCATAACCGGATGCGCCAATCAATATTGTCAATGTCATAAAACGGTAGCCGCTTATCCCACACACGTGCACGGGTCATTAAGATCGCCCTTACTTACGCAACGTTTTATACCACATTCCTAATTTTCTTTGATCTGCATCAATCAAGCCATGTCATTTGCCACTGATTGGTTGCTTTCAGTATGACACAACTAGTCTTTGAGCCCAATGAAAGCTTGGTTTACACATCAAATATTATGCATAATCCAACATGGAAATAACATGCTGTCATATAAAAAGTCAAAATATTCCACATGCTTCAAAGCATTGCAACTATAGAATTGCAACATTTGACTGATTACAATCCTCCGAAGGCCATCTCGTTGATATTATAGAACTATTACAGTCAATCAAACACATGCTTTTTGTAATCTTTGTAATTATTAGCAGAAGTGTAGAATTTCAACCAATCAAATTATTGACGGATCCTGAGAAGGATTGCAGTGAGGGGTCGAAGATGTGTCATTAAATTATCAAAGAGAAATTCAATTTAAACTGGGCACTTATAGGAAAAGGCACCATCTATATTTTAAGTTCCAAACCTCTTTACAGAAACCCTGTATCCACCACTGCAAATGATAAAAATGTTTTCGAAATGATAAAATCAAATTCATTAATAACTTACGATATTCATTCATTCATTCGTTAGTTTGTTCGTCCGTCCGTCTGATTGTCCGTCTGTCCGTCCGCCTGTCTTCCTAGCCGACTTTGAATTCATACGTCAGTCGGTCATGGAACATTCTTAGTACCATAAAAAATCTTCAGTTTGAAGATTTTGTATTTAAACAGGTCAATTAGCCCAAATCGAATACCTTTTCACTGTTTTCAACAAGGTGAAAGGGTTTGTCTAACAAATAATCGATAATGACACCACTTGTCATTCAAGAATCAATATTCCCTAATTAGGGAATGCCATTAGGCATCTAAGGAAAATTATAACATGCCGAAATATTTTTATAGTGTAACAGATATTGTTTGGATATATAATGGTTATATTTTGAGTGATTGGAAAAGACTATCAATGACGATTTACCGAACGATTTTGTTCGCATAAACAAACAAAACATAAACCTTTTTTTATAATAATAAGATATTAAAGAAAAAAAAATAATCAGGATTTAATAAAATCAAGATAAATCAGCGGTAAAAATGATAAAAGTTTGCAAAAAATCAACCAAATCGATGTTATTCCTTTTTGATAGTGGTGTTTTCGAAGCATGGTAATTAATTCTAAATTCGTGTTATTTTCTTTATAAGCATGTTTTCTGAAAAGTTCGAATGATTTACTTTTCAAAAATGTATTGTTTTGATACCTTTTTCCTCAAGTAAAGCGAAAAAAGTGATTAAGATTGGGCAATATTTACACAAATTAAATAGAGCGAGGCGATTCAACGCCAACCATTTTTATTGGCTAGTGGTCTATGACGTCATACCGAAGTTCCCTATAACTCGGCCCAAATTGAATTTTATGCCAAATCATTATTATTTTCAATTCTTTTTCAGCATTTTTATTTAAATTACAAAAGTGTTCAATCTTCATTCGGTTTTTAAATAATTTACGTATGCACCAGAAAATTAAAAAGTTAAATTGAAATGTTAGGATCATTTTTAGAAAGGAACATAATCAAACAATAATTTCATAAAATATTATTAAAAAGGCAAAAAATGTATATTAAAAAATAATTAAGATAAACCCAGTAAGGTATAATAGCATCATTTGCACAGAACTTGTACATATTTTATGAAAAATAGTCTATGTTACTATAGACTATATATTTGGGCCGAGTTAACCAGGCAGAGTTATTAGATTGGCCAAGTTGATTGGTAACCATTGAAATAGATTGTTGGCCGAGTGGTTAATGTGCTTGACCCGTAATGGGTAGCAGTGGTTTGAACCTATTGCCTCTTTCTAAAAGCGTATGGTAACTTCTGGAATGAGTTAGGACCACGATAGAAAAAAAGAGTCATTCGACCCTTCATCGTGTTTTCCTCCGATTCCTCGAGTAAGAAAAAGGAAAGAAATAAACTCTTCGATTGTTTTCCTTATCCGACATGTTTTATTCTATTTTTGGCCTCAGAAAAAGCAATGTTTAGTATTTAATGACATTCATGACGAAAACAGACATTAAAAATTGCTATTTGAAGAAATACTCGAATGGATATCTGTCACTTAAAATTGTCAGATGTATTAAATGGATCATACATGAAGATCATGTATGAAGATCTACTAGAAGAAAATAAAATTTTCAACATATGTTTTTTATTGTGCATTAGAGTAATGCGTTAGGGTTCAAATTTAATTAGAGTTCTATTTGTTTTTTTCGCAAGTCAACTTAATTTGCAAAATGAAAATGCATCTTTTTCCTTCTATGTTTAGTACCAGTAAACTGCCCCATTCCCAATGACAAAAAATATCAATTTTTCCCAATTTTGAAAATGATAATTCCCAGTATTTACCATACTCCTTTAAATTGTTCATGTAGGTAGAAAATTTAAGAAAATGGTACCTACTGAAAATGTCACTTTATTTGAAGAAATTCACTCTAAATATGCCAACTTCGGATGTACCGATTTTAGGACAGTATATTTTCGGGCACTTTGAGATTGAATTTTTTATAAATGATTTTGAGTTATTACTAAGTCTTAAATAGTTTATATCTTACATATGAATATTTAATGCACTTTATAAGCAGCTCAAAATTCCCATTTCGGCAGAAATTCCAAATTTGACTGGCACTGGACCCTTTCCGGAAATGGTGAAAAAAATCACTGGGCTCACTATAGATTCCCGGTCTTAACATTAAGGACGAAAAAAAATGAAATAAAAGTATATTGTTTCGTGTGTAGGGCCAGCTCTGGCTCAAAAGTTTTCTGAGCCACTCCTTTAGCCACTTTGAAAAACAAGTGTGTCGGAAAACGTAGAAATGTACATGAATCACGTAGAAGTGAGAGAAGAACTTACGAAAAATAAAACCCGTTAAATTTTTTTCTTACCATCCCAGGAGTCTCCAGTCCATGTTTTTGAAAATCATGCATGTAATAAAATTTAAACAAACAAAATACCAGTACTAGTCCGGGAACTAAGCTGTCATTTGCATTGTATTTTCAAAAATAACGACACCAGTTCCGGCAAAACGTATTCAGTAATTTGATTTGACAGAAAAATTTCGGTATAGTGCAACTTTACAATCAAGCCCACCTGGATGAAAAGCAGCGTAGCATCAAATTGGCCAAAGAATCGGCTGCAGAATGGCAACGAAACAAACAACCCTGGCCTCTTTTATTTTACGCAATAAAAAAACACCATGGTTCGACACCTACCGCTCTTTGCCACCAGCCTGAAGGACCTATAAGCCATAAAGCATACAGGTCCTCCTTGAAAATAACAGGTTCTCCATGAAAACTATTTATTCTTCAAGTAGTAAAGAAAATAGTGTGGGAAAAGAAGAAATTGTAAATAAAGGCTGTCAAATATTCAACTGAAAGTCAAAAGGCATGCTGTAGTCAACATGCGATGTTAGGCTGGCAGGAACCCTAGAAAAAAATTTTTCTTTGGTTTTAAACCATTTTCACAGTGGTTTGTGCCGAAAAATTGCTATAATTTTTGTCTTTTTTGACATATTTTGGCAAAACTTTTTTCAGCATGTTAGTGGGAATTGTTTCTACCTTAGAGGGGAGAAATCAGGGTTCCCGAAAACCCTCAAATTGGGGTTTTTCACCCCCAATTTGAATCTTGTACCCCTAATTTTTGCAAGAAGCCTTCTTTGTTTCATGTAAAGGGGGTACAAGTATGCTGTAAAATGACTGTTTTCACCCCAAAATTTAAAAGTCAGTGGGAACCCTGGAAATATATTATTTTGAAAAGGGAAAGGGCCAGAAGGACCCAAAATCGGTGTCGCGAGGGGCCTGCTTTTTCATACCTTATCATTTCGTAACAAATTTGGCACTAGTACTTCATTATATGTTTTCTTAACACTTTACGTGAACAATATTTTGTCCAAGCATTTATTGATTAGTTTGAAGAACAATTTCCCATAATTCTTTGTCAGGAAGCCTTTCTAACATGTGACCCACTCTTATAAAAATTGAAATTTTGAATATTATTCAACTTATTCTTCAGATAATTTGCATTGTCTTAGCAGTTGTACTAATTATTAAGCTCTCATTTCTGTACAGATTGATATTAACCCTTGTCATGCTGAATAAATTTTGGCTAAAAATTTGCATCAAAATCAGAGGGCATAAAGCACTGAAAGTATCAACTGTAGGTCAATTTTTATTTGAAAAACTAAATCTATCGACAATTCTGGTTTGAAAGTGCAAAAACAGGTGGTGTAGACTAACATCAGACTGCACAAATGTGCAGGCTGATGTTGGTCTATAGCTCCTGCCTTAACAGGAATATTCGGGGTTCAGCATGACAAGGCT
This sequence comes from Fragum whitleyi, assembly GCA_948146395.1. NCBI lineage: Eukaryota > Metazoa > Mollusca > Bivalvia > Cardiida > Cardiidae > Fragum > Fragum whitleyi. The sequence continues at coordinate 31,672,222 of OX411556.1, read as the reverse complement.
TAAATTTCTTGGGTTTTGGGATGGATTTTATGGCTATTAGTATTGTTGGTTATTTGGTGAACCAGCCTTTGATTAAATGTAAGTATGACCAAAAATTGATAGTGTGTTGAATTAGCTAGCCTCCTCCTTCATCATGCCACATAAATGTGCAATTTGTGTAGCAAAGCAAATAAAAATGACAATGATTTGCAATCATGTCATAAGGACTGCTTATGACATTGACTGGCCATTTAGTCTAACCAGTTAACTTGTTTATTTACTGGTATGATTGTGTGAATGCAGTTTATTTAAATGTTTTTTTATGATTTTAGAAATCATGGATTTGACTTTCTGGGCAAGCTTACCGGGGCTCCCTTATTGTGTCAAATGGCCATTGGATTTCCAGGGGCAGAGCACCAGGGGAGAGGGGGGGGGGGGCTTGGATCAAATGAAAAAAAAAACTTTAAAACTCTTCATCTTCTGAACTAGAAGCCATACAGCTTTGAAATTTGGCATGGATCAGCTCATAGATCTCTATTAAATATTTAAAGCCATGACTGATGGAATACCAGGTGCAGAGCACCAGGGGGGGTGGGGGGGTAGAACTTCACTCAAATTCGAAATATCAATATAGAGGCCACATTTTTGGCCCAAATAACTTGAAACTTGGTAAGATTGTTTGTCCTCATGAGACCTTGGACAAGTACTAGATTGGGTTAAATCCTGTCAAAATCTAGGTCAATGGGTCAAATTTTAGATAAACCTTGTGTGCACTCTACAGGCCACATTTTTGGGCCAAATGACTTGAAACTTGGTCAGAATGTTTGTCACCACGAGACCTTGGACAAGTTCAAAATTGGGCCAAGTCAAGTATAAAACTAGGTAACTGGGTCAAATCTTAGAACAACCATTAGTGTACTCTAGAAGCAACATTTTTTTACCAGTAATCATTAGTTATTTTATAACCTTGTAAACATGGCTTCACTTGAGCGCATTAGGGCCAATGGGCCAGCCTCTTGTTTACATTTTATTTTCAACTAGATAGGTGATTTTACAGTTCAGTTTCATCGGCCCAAAGTCACCTTCTGTCAGCCATTTTTTTGACTGATGACTTTGGAAAGTCTGGAACTTTTAGTTGGTGCCCTTATTAATTAGTTAAAATAAAGTGATTTCACAAATACACAGCTTATCTGCAGCTCTGTTTAAATCATGAAATTTCTTTGTAAAAGTTTGTTATAATCATGTTAGAATTAAAAACATTGTCAAAAAGAAAATAGACAAGAATTTTAATAATTACTTATCATTCAAAAACCAAAGATGGCATATTTGTAAAACAGTCATTGTTTAATTGATTGACAATGTCACATTTAAGAAGTGCTTGTCATAACAATGACATCATAAGTTGATGATCAAATTTTAAAAAAGTTTTGTTTATAAAATGCCAAAAAAAATTATGAATTTTTAGTTGATGTAGGAGTTATGCATAACTCGGTTTGCGAAGTTATGTAAGTCTTAACAGATTGTCAAATGTTTATAGATATGTTGGGCCCGACCATATTTTATAAGTAGAATGATGATATACTGAATATATTGACCAAATATTTGCTGGGTATCTGATAAGAATTTCAATTTCAAACAAGCACAATCGAAAGGGAGTTTAATTCTTGGGTAGTTTGTCCAATGATTTACTGGTTATATTGTCCAAATATTTGATGGGTATCTAACATAAACATTAATTTGAAACAAATCCAATCCAAATTGACTTTAATTCTTGGGTAGTTTGTCCAATGATTTACTGGTTATATTGTCCAAATATTTCCTGGGTATCTAACATAAACATTGATTTGAAACAAATCCAGTCCAAAGGGTGTTTAATTGTTGGGTAGTTTGTCTAATGTTTTACAGGTTATATTGTCCAAATATTTGCTGGGTGTCTGACATAATTATTAATATGAAACAAACGCAGTCTAAAGGGCGATTAACTGTTAGGTAGTTTGTCCAATGTTTTATTGGTTATTTTATCCAAGTATTTCCTGGGTATCTGACATAAACATTAATTTGAAACAAATCCAGCCCAAAGGGCTTTTAACCGTTGGGTAGTTTGTCCAATAATTTACTGGTTATTAAACCCCGTCATTTTCGGCGAAGGGATATAGTCATGGTCTCCATCCGTCATTCTGTGGATCCGAGGTTCCGTCACTAAACTTGTCCGGAGCATATCTCCCAAAGTATAATAGCTATCAACTTTAAACTTTATGGGTGGATACTCAGATAGATCTCATGGAGGAGGATTGCAGTGCACTAGATTTACAACTCTTGCTTGCAATATTTTGGAGTTATTGCCCTTAGTTACTTTTGATACTTAGATATTGTCCGGATCATATCTCCAAAAGTATAATAGCAATCAACTTGAAACTTTATGGGTGGATACTTAGATAGATCTCATGGAAGAGGATTGCAGTGCACTAGATTTACAACTCTTGCTTGCATTATTTTGGAATTTTTGCCCTTAGTTATTTTTTATACTTAGATTTTGTCCGGAGCATATCTCAAAAAGTATAAATACTATCAACTTGAAACTTAATGGATGGATCGATTTCATGGAGGAGAAGTGCAGTGAACAAGAACTACAACTCTTGCTTGCATAATTTTGGAGTGTTTGCCCTTTGTTATTTCAATACTTATATTTTGTAGAGGGTCAATCTCTTAATGTACAAAAGAATCCTTAATCTATTAGAGTCCGGTTTACTATCAAGCTTTCACGGCAGGGGATGGCCATGTCCGACATGGCTCTTGTATTGTCCAAATATTTGCTGGGTATCAAACATAAACTTTCATTTGAAACAAATCCAATCCAAAGGGTGTTTAACTGTTGGGTAGTTTGTCCAATGTTTTATTGGTTATTTTGTCCAAATATTTGCTGGGTATCTGACTCAAACATTAATTTGAAACAAATCCAGTCCAAAGGAAGTTTAATTGTTGGGTAGTTTGTCCAATGATTTACTGGTTATATTGTCCAAATATTTGCTAGGTATCTAACATAAACTTTAATTTGAAACAAATCCAGTCCAAATTGACTTTAACTGTTGGGTAGTTTGTCCAATGATTTACTGGTTATATTGTCCAAATATTTACTGGGTATCTGACATAAACATTAATTTGAAACAAATCCAGTCCAAAGGGTGTTTAACTGTTAGGTAGTTTGTCCAATGTTTTACTGGGTATTTTGTCCAAACATTCGCTGGGTATCTAACAAAAACATTAATTTGAAACAAATTCAGTCCAAAGGGACTTAAACTGTTGGATAGTTTGTCCAATGATTTACTGGTTATATTGTCCAAATATTTACTGGGTATCTGACACAAACATTAATCTGAAACAAATCCAGTCCAAAAGGACTTTAACTGTTAGGTAGTTTGTCCAGTGATTTACTGGTTATTTTATCCAAATATTTGCTTGGTATCTGACATAAGCATTAATTTGTTGAGTCCAAAAAGCCTTTTAGTGTTGGGTAGTTTGTCCAATGATTTACTGGTTATATTGTCCAAATATTTCCTGGGTATCTGACAAAAACATTAATTTGAAACAAATCCAGTCCAAATTGACTTTAACTGTTGGGTAGTTTGTCCAATGATTTACTGGTTATATTGTCCAAATATTTCCTGGGTATCTGACAAAAACATTAATTTGAAACAAATCCAGTCCACAGTGAATTTAACTGTTAGGTAGTTTGTCCAATGTTTTATTGGTTATTTTGTCCAAATATTTGCTGGGTATCTGACACAAACATTAATTTGAAACAAATCCAGTCCAAAGGGAGTTTAATTGTTGGGTAGTTTGTCCAATGATATACTTGTTTAATTGTCAAAATATTTGCTTGGTATCTGATATGAAGATGAAAAAAATAAAAGCATTGTTTTCTTTTTAATCTTCATATTTATGTTATCACATTTGGCAAAAGGAATTGGTCATCTTGGTCCTTTTGTTTTCTTAACTTCTCATTATTTTTGTACATACTGTAACTAGGTTATAATTTTTATCTCAAAAAAAGACATTTCTTTTGTTTTAGCCATCCTCAAGAAGAAGAAGCGGCAAACCACATTGGATGCCTTTTTGGAAGACAAAGAATGGATAAAGACAGCTGGTAAATATTTATAAGATCCTCTTCCTTTTAAGCTAACCTGAGCACCTGATATTGGTCAGTGGTTGCCTGTCACACTGATGTAACATCAGTGATGTTGCTAAAAACTGTGAGCTCCAGGTGTCTCCTAGCCTTTGTGTTCCATGACCCTTATTACACATGTGTCCTCTTGTAAAGTCTGCTAAAAAATTGGCACATTTGAAGTTACCAAGCAAAAGCCACCGACTGAGTGATATTATTGGAAGGCTTGTAGGGTCTCCTTATGATAGAAAGATAATAGATACTGTAACTGCTTCCATGTTTTAAAAAAAAACATTAAAGGGGAAAAAGCATGGCTTAATGGTATGCGTCTTTCGGTTCATGTTTGCATTGAAATGTGCCCTTGTTTTTTAGCTTGACTATTTGAAGAATAGGGGGGCTATTCCAGTCACCCGGGTTTTTACGTGCAAGTGTTTAAAATCTCTGTTTCTATTAAAGCTATTGCTTTGAAACTTTGCACATGCTACTGTGACCATAATATCAGCATCTAGACAAAGATTCATTACTCTGATAATAAATTTAGTGGAATTTTAACCCTTTTCGGATTTAGAAATCTTGGTTAAGTTTTTAAGTGCAAATGTTGTTTATCTGTAATATTTCTGTTTCTATAAAAGCAATTGCTTTGAAACTTTACACATGCTTCTGTGGCTATAATATCAGCATCTAGACAAAGATTCATCACTCTTATATTGAATTTAGTGGAATTTTAACCCTTTTCGGACTTAGTAACTCTTGGTTAAGTTTTTAAGTGCAAATGTTGCATTTCTGTAATATCTCTATTTCTACTAAAGCTATTGCTTCGAAACTTTGCACATGCTTCTGTGACCATAATATCAGCCACGTGACAAAGATTCACGACTCTGATATTGAATTTAGTGGATTTTTAACCCTTTTTGGACTTAGAAATTCTTAGTTTTTACGTGCAAATGTTGTATTTCTGTAATATCTCTATTTCTACTATAGCTGTTGCTTGGAAACTTTACACATGCTTTGACCATAATATTTAATTTAGAGGAATTTTCCTTTTTGGCCTTAAAAATCTTTAGTTATGTTTTCATGTGCAACTGTTTTATGTTAGTTGTATCTCTGTTCCTACTAAAACTATTGCTTTGAAACTATGCCCATGCTTCTGTGACCATAATATCAGCCTTTAGACAAAGATTGTTTTCTCTTGACTTTCATTTTATTGAATTTCCAATGTCGATATTGATTTGCTGTTACTATCCAGCACTAGGAATAGTCGAGCTTCGCTGTCCTCTGACAGCTCTTGTTTAATATCCCAAAGGGAGGCATATTAAGATAGAAACGTCTGTCTGTGTGTGCATCAGAGCAATAACATTCTTGTTACTTTGTCCTTTATAGGTGATGCTGACGTCAATACTGCTGATGATGACATCAATACCGCTAATGCTCATGTTAATACTGCTGATACCGGTGTCTATATTGCTGATGCTGTCTTCAATACCGCTTATGCTGATGTCTTTATTGCTGATGCAGATGTCAATACCGCTGATGCAGATGTCAATACCGCTGATGCAGATGTCAATACCGCTGATGCTGTCTATACTGCTGATGCCATTGTCAATACCACTAATGCTGATGCCTGTATCGCTGATGCTGACATCAATACCACTGTTAATGTCGATTTTGCTGATGCTAACATCAATACCACTGATGCTGATGTCAATACAGCTTATGCTGTTGTATATATACATAGTAGATAATAGCTCTTGGAAAATTTTCAACAAAGCCCATTATAATATCAAAGTGGTGAGAATACTGTAGGGCGCCGTCATGGGACAATATTATCAGTAAACCATTGGATAAACTACCCAACAGTTACACTCTGGACTCTTTTTGATATCGATGTTCATGTTGGATACCCAGCAAATATTTGAACATTATAACCTGAAAACATAAAACGAAGAATTTAGTGTAAAATCTATTGAAAAGAATGTGTCAGTTGTTCTAAGTACCCATTACAATTAGACAGTAACTACCCATAAAGTGTTCTACTGTAAGATTACATCTGGAGAGCTAAAAGTACCCATTAAGAAGTACCCATTAATATTGGACATTATCTACCCACAAAGTGATCATCTGTTGGTACTTCTGTCCGTCTGTCTGTCCGTCCGTCTGTCCGTCCGTCCGTCCGTCATTCCGTCCAAAAACTTTAACATTGGCCATAACTTCCTTATTACTATCAAAGCGGTGTCGGGGGCATTGTCATCTTACAGTGACAGCTCTTGTTTACACCAAAGTTACAACTCCACTTTGACCTCTCTGTGCCATTATACTATAAAGAACTAGGTAGAGTTAGGCAAAATCATTATAATATGAGCCTGTGAGTGACATTTCCATTAATTTGAAATATAAGTGAGGTACAAACATTTGGTAGCGTAGGCAGCCACATACTGAAAATCTTAAGTTACCTGGTGGTCTACAGATACTTTGAGACCTTATCTATCTTCAAAGCGCATAGTGAAGACTCTGGTCAGACTGTGCGGATGCACAAGCTGGTCAGAGTCTTTGCTTTGCGTATTATTGAAATTGTTGGAAATCTCACACACAGGCTCACATATCATTTATAAGAGTTATTTGTAAAAAAATGAACATGCTTCGTCGTATATGTTTAGGTCTGACCTCCACAGATTTCAGCGTGAGGTAGCATTACGCCTTCATAATGTGGGAGACCCATGTTTAGTTTAGTTAACTAATATGAATTTCTATGCTCTTTGTAATGCTTTTCACTGTACCCGTTCTGATCAAATTCATTCTACATTGTTTACTCAGTGCTTCAGCCGTATCAATCGTTTCACTCACTCAAAAAAGATTCAAATTTCTGAAAAATCAAGCAAAATAATCCAAAATCTTCAATATATTGGCTGTAGCAGATTGAAAGCCTCTTATTGGCCCTTGATGATGATGCGAAAATCTACTTTCCAAACAGTTGATTACATGTACATAGATTTCCAATACAGGGAGGATATAACGGAATTCTCATTTCAGTTGAAATTAGCAATGTTGAATTACCTCCCTTCATTCAAATGTCATTCATCACACTAATTCAATTTCATTCTGAAATCATTCCAAAATTGTACACCTGGTCAATTTCATGATGTCTTAACTATAAATAGGATTACTAGATGCATTCTTGGAGAATTATGCCCCTTCCTCAACCTAGATTTTTTAGATAGTTATTTCACTGGTTTTGTGTTGAGATTATCAAATGATAATGAACCGTTATTTTCTGATATTATACTCAAAAGCCTTAAAGAACAATAATATAATTTAAATATTTACAACTTGTTGGTCTCAGTGGTCAATTCATATATTTTGTATAACTATGTTTTGAATATGTTTTATAAAATGAGCAGGGCGTGTGTTAATGTTTGATATTGGGGAGTCATTGACTCCTCACCTGAGAAATTCTTGGGGTCAAATCTGAATTTAAAGGGGTATAAAACGCCAGAAAAGGTAAATCATCAGTAGAATTTTGCATAATCAAGAGTCACTTTAACTGTTTCTTGTAATGATATGAAACAAGTATTATATTTGTAGATTTTTAGCTCACCTGAGCACGCAGTGCTCAAGGTGAGCTATTGTGATCGTAGAATGTCCGTCGTCAGACGTGCGTCGTGCGTCGTCCGTCGTCCACAATTTCTTTAAACATCTTCTCCTCCTGAACCAGTGGGCCAATCTTGATGAAACTTGGCAGGGATGTTCCTTGGGTCAAGCTCTACCAAAGTTGTTCAAATAAATGAAATCCACCCTTAACTTTCCCTTTACCCTTAACAAAAAGGGTGAAAATATGAAAATCTTTTAAAATCTTCTTCTCTGAAATCAGAAGGCAGACAGCTTTCATATTTGGTATGTAGCATCATCTAGTGGACCTCTACCAAGTTTGTTCATATCAAGTCCCTGGGGTGATATTTGGGCTTTGCCCGGGCCAAACCCTTTTTACATAGAATCAAAGAGCAAAAATCTTTAAAAATCTTCTTTTCTGAAACCAGATGGCACACAGCTTTCATATTTAGTATGTAGCATCACATAGTGGGCCTCTACCAAGTTTGTTCATATCAAGACCCTTGGGTCATATTTGGGCTTTGCACAGGTGCATCCCTTTATCTTTTATGAGCATGAAGGGTAAAAAATGAAAATCTTCAAAAATCTGCTTCTATGAAACCAGAAGGCAGACAGCTTTCATATTTGGTATGTAGCGTCATCTAGTAGACCTCTACCAAGTTTGTTCATATCAAGACCCTAGGATCATATTTGGGCTCCACCCGGGTGCTACCCTTTTTTACATAGAATCAAAGAGCAAAAATCTTTTAAAGTCTTCTTTAATTGAAACCAGAGGGCACATTGCTTTCATTTTTGGTATGTAGTATCATCTAGTGGGCCCCTACCAAGTTTGTTCATATCAAGACCCTTGGGTCATATTTGGGCTCCACCCGGGCGCATCCCGTTCAGCTCATCTGAGCACGAAGGGTGAAAATAGGAAAACCTTCAAAAATCTTCTTTTTTGAAACCAGTAGGCAGACAGCTTTCATATTTAGTATGTAGCATCATCTAGTAGACCTCTACCAAGTTTGTTCATATCAAGACCCTGGGATCACATTTGGGGTCCACCAGGGTGCATCCCTTTTTACATAGAATCAAAGAGCAAAAAGGCATATCTGTCTTGCTCTTCGCTGAAAACGTTCCATGGTATTGATCTTAGGCAATTATCTTCTTTTTGACATCTGCCTATCTAATTAATGTGATGTCCCAGGGGTCAAAGAGACTCAGGTGAGCGATCTAGGACCATCTTGGTCCTCTTGTTTAGATCTAATTTCTGAAAATCTAAGGTATAAAAATCATGTTTTGACATTTAGTAATTCCTCTCCAGGGAGTCAAAATGATGACCCCATTGGGAGAAATTTCTAAGTGTCAAATAAAGATATTTTCAGATTTTTGGGAGTCAAAACCCAGGTTTAAGGGTCAAACACAAGCCCTGAGTATATTTACTGTCAGACCAATTCTTGTAAAGATTTCTTGATCCTGCTGGCTGAGTTGACGTGATAAAAATCAAATCAAGCAAATTGAAAATTAACTATTTTCTACCTCTAGATAGATAAAAAAATTTTTTTATAGAAAGCCCAATTACAGTTAACAGCATCCTGAAATTGTCAAGATGAATAATTTGAGAATTATTTTGGTGTGAAGTTGATTTAGTGGAGGGAGTGTGTTTTGAATGACTTTAAAGTCCCCGTCTGTCTTTGTTAACGTTTCCGAATGGCAAGACAATGATCTTAAACTACTATGTACGCAAAAGCTATTTATACCCCCCACCTAGGAAGTAGAGGAGGGTATATTGGTTTCACCATGTCTGTCTGTCTGTCCATCTGTCTGTCAATCCGTCCGTCTGTCCGTCTGTCCGTCCGTAGACCTTTTCGTTTCCGGACTCTAACTCAAGAACCAAATGACCTACAATCATGAAACCTTATACAAATGTTCCTTATGACCCAAGGAAGTGCCCTATTGTTTTGGGGTCACAAAGGTCAAAGGTCAAGGTCACAGTCAGCCTTTGTTCAATTTTCGTTTCCGGACTTTAACTTGAGAACCAAGTGACCTACAAGCATGAAACTTTATGCAAATGTTGCTTATGAGCCAAGGAAGTGCCCTATATTTTTTGGGTCACATAGGTCAAAGGTCAAGGTCACAGTCATTTTTTGTTCAATTTTCATTTCTGGACTCTAACTCAAAAAACAAGCGACCTAGAATCATGAAACTTCATGCAAATGCTGCATATGACCTCAATATTTTTTACTAACACATCCTGCACTAATAGCACTTGCATTCTGAAAAAGTGCTTGTGGGGGGTATTAGTACGCTCTGCGACAGTTCTAGTTATTTTTATTTTATTCTCAAAATTAAGCTTGAATTGCCATCATGGCGCAGTTGGTATCGCGTCGGACGATCAATCTAGAGGTCCCAGGATCAAACCCGGACGGCAGCACTCATTCTTTCCAACAATAATCTACCACCGATGGGTCAATAAAGGTAGACCTATGTGGGAGAGCAGCCGGGTAGGATAGGATGTAATAATATGTACTGGTGTGAGAAACACCAGGAAACTGTTGTAAGGTGCTCCAGTCTTCGAGATATAACTGATAAAAATGTTGAAAGCAGCTTAAAACTGCATTGAAACAAATCAGCTTGAATTGGTAATTCTAATGTTTGGTAATGCAAATGGTTATAATGGGATGATCTAAATATAGGCCTCAACTTGTTGAATGTTAATGACCCGCACCATTTTTAACTCCAAATAGAAAAGAGCGCATTACCACTCCTGCATGTGGGCATTTTTCACATGACTTAAATCTCATTTACATATATAATATTATTGTATAGGGCAAATTATGCGTTTCCTGAAAAAGCTGTCGATTGACATGTATTTCTATGTAAATCATCTTTCACAACCCTACATCAAGAATAATTATTCAAAGTATACCAAAAAAATAGTGATTTTTTTTTACTCTAAACGCAGATGGGGGCTTTAAAAGGAGGTAATACGATTGTTACATACAAACTGTCCTCAACCAGGGACTCTAATTATATCAGGGACTCTAGAAATATTTAGGTTCCATGCCTCAACCTGAAGCATTGCCGAAAAATATCCGACATGAGCCGGTGTCAAACCAACGCGGACAATAATTTTCAAATATTTTGGTTTACAAATCCAATGGGCTAACCACTGAGCCAAAGAAGATCTTCCCTGACACAGGTGTCCGACATTGCATTTAAACCTACGAAGCTATTCAGGACAGTGGTGAGAGTGGTCTCCCATAACTAGTCTCATTTAATGCATCTACCATATTTCTCCTAATAAACGCTCCCATGAACTATACATAACATGGTCAGTATGGAAACTGTTGGCATTTTCTTATTAAAAAATCATCTAAATTGATGTCTTTTATGCCCTTTTCCTCTAATTTTAGGTCTCAAAAAGTTCCTAAAATTGAGGCATTTGGAATGGGTTTTCTTAGTGAAAAATGCAGGGGTGCTACTATTAGGGAGGGTGCTGTTTTTAGAGAAAATATGGTATGTTATTTGATCCCACAAATGGCATAAAATAACACTTTTAAGTTAGGAACTGGCAAACCCTGGTGAGCATTATAGAACCATCCATCATTGTCCTCTTGTTTAATATTTTGACCCAATGTTGTGTACGCAACTTCGATTTTGGGTACAACTCATTACGCCAATGAATAATAAACTATACTGAGCAAAAGAAACGTCATCCTAGAACAATTTTATTTTTTACAAAAAACTTTTTGTGGAAAGGCTTATTTTTGAACTCTTAACGAACAGTCATTTTCCAATTGATGTATTACACGAGTGATAGCAATAGTTGAGATACGTTCATCTGTGCCGAGCTTCTAAATTACGACACTAAAAGTATGGCGAAAACAAACTTACTCAATTCTAGGCAGTGGTTGGTGATGTGATCTCTGAATGGATCTGTTTGTGCTAAGACAGGGTTTTGAGTGGATTTGTAGTAAGCATTTTCCTGAAATTTGACATCAATAATAAAAGGTTTTGGGGATGCTATAGCATTTATATCTTCTCACAAAAATAGGGAACACTTGAATTTTGCAAAATTGCTTCGACAAATTCGTCCCATCTAATTCATTGAATACCAAGGATATTCAAAACCCATTTTAACAACCAGGCAAACATTTGATAGAAGGGATTATTTTTCTTTAACTTTGAGCCCTTTTGAAATCACTTTCACCAAAGAACATAAAATGTGTCTTAATTTTCACCATTTTCTGCAAATCCAAATAATGCGGCATTTCTTTTGTGATTCAGTATACTTTTCGACTATTTGTCTCTCACCAATGGTTTGATAATCGAAGACCTATGTAATATAGCAGCTGGAGGCTGGGAAAGGATGTGGTGGTTGTACTGGTGAGAGAAATACCAGGAAATCATTGTTAGGTGCTCCAGCCGCCGTGATATAGCTGAAAAAATGTTGAAAGTGGCGTTAAACTCCATTCAATCAAATCTTTCTGATGAAACATACAGGGGCCTTCACACCTCAGCAATGGATAATTTGATGACTCAGTGCAAAGCAGTTGTAACTGCCCATTAACATATAGGCAGTTACAACTGTTTTGCACTGAGCCATCGAACTGTTATGCTTAATGGGATAGGCAGCTGAATTAAAGTTCAGCACGGAATAAGAGAAGTGGCACATGTTTAACTGGATTAATGATTCCAGGAATGATAAGTTTCACGAATGTCCATAGTATGACTGAATACTGTTAAAGTTGGCATAAAACGCCTTAAAAACTAAAGAAATGATTTCATTTGGGACCCCTGCAAAGTAAACTTTTGAAACGTTAATGCACCACAGGCAGAGGCGTAGTAATTGGTAATATTGTGGATCTAATTCTCATCAGATTGGTACCTTTCCATATTCACTGTAAAAGAATGAACTTAAACTCTTCTTCAACTAAGATTGTTTACTATCAAGATTTTGAAATATTAGTTAAATTAAAGAAAAGTTTGATAGCCAGGAGAGTGCTACAGGCCTTCATTTGCCTCTTGTCTCTGATTATCGAGCAACGATGTACATCTTGTTTTGAGTCTTGAAGACCTTTTTCAGAGGTACAGAAAGGAGGGGGTATTTCCAATCTAAAATCTTCATTTCTCAACGAAAAATTTTTTTGTGGATACACATTTGAATAGGCTCGATGAGACTATTCCAATGAGTACCAACAACACAGGGTTTGTACAAGAAATACTGAAATCTTTTTATCTAAAAACCAAAATACCCCCTCTATCTATAGCTCTGCTTTTTACCCATGTGACTAAAAACGTTATGTTAATGTATTTTATCATGACGGGGCGTGCACATGCATATAAAGGGTAACCTGATTGTCCTTTATCAGTAGAATTTATCAGTATGGGAGTGGCGATCTTTAAAACTGGATACCCAAGAAACTTAAAATAGAAAATTTTTTAAGGGTATTTCCAATTTATTAAAACTCGATACAATACCCTTATAAAAATTTTGTACAAAGACGAACCAACTAATTGATACACTTTCAGTCATTATTACCCACCTACGATGTAGAGGGGGGTATATTGTTTTCACCCCTATGTCTGTCTGTCCATCTATGCGTCCATAGACTTTTTACGTTTCTGGACTCTAACTAAGAACGAAGGGACCTAGAATCATGAAACTTCAAACAATTGTTGCCCATGACCCAAGGAGGTGCCCTTTTGGTTTTAGGTCAGGAGTGTCAAAGGTCAATGTTACATTTGAACTCTGTCCAAAAACCGTTTACGTTACTGGGACAAAGCGCCGGTGGGAGGTATAAGTATGCTTTGCGACAGATCGAGTTTTGGAAGCCACAAATAGCTACATTTTATGGTTTAACCCTTGTCATGCTGAATAAAAAATGTCGGAAAAATCTTTAAAACTGGATACCCAAAAAACTTAAAATAGAAAAAAAAATTAAAAGGATATTTCCAAATTTATTGAAATTTGATACAATACCCTTATAATTATTTTGTACAAAGACGAATCAACTAAATAACAAACTTAAGGTCATCATTACCCAACTACGAAGTAGAGGGGGTACTTTGTTTCACCCCTATGTCTGTCTGTCCATCTGTCCGTCCATAGACATTTTACGTTTCTGGACTCTTACTCTAGAACGAAGTGACCTAGAATTATGAAACTTCAATCAATTGTTGCCCATGACCCAAGGAGCTGTCCTATTGGTTTTTGGGTCAGAAGTGTCAAAGGTAAATGTCACATTTGAACTTTGTCCAAAAAAAAAACGCTTTCGTAACTGGGACAAAGCGCCGGGGTTGGGATGGGCATAAGTATACTTTGCGGCATATCTAGGTTTCGAAGCTGCAAAAAGCTACATTTTATGTTTTAGATACTTATGTAATCACAGAAAAAAACTGTTTTTGAATAAGAGAAACAGTGATTTTTTTCGTCACTGAGTAATCAAGATGTTAATAATTTTTTTCGGTCGCAACTGTTTTGGGCGGCACCGAAATTGACAACACGGACAAGAAAAAACAACAAAAAAAACTTAAATTACTATTTTTAAGATCCTAACGTACCTCATGCGGGATGGCACCATTATCTATACGCCGCAGGCTAAAGTGGACGTATATATGTAACATCTCCGTCCGTTCCGACGTCTATACGCACAAACCTGTGCATTCAACTCTCGCGTCATTTGCTGCTAGTAACATCGTGAAATTGACTTTCATCTCAATCAAAACCGTTCTAAATCACTCACTCAGCGCTCCATTCATTCATAACAAACACTCACTCAAATCGATCAAAGACGCTCCGAAATAACTAAAAAGATGCAATCTACAAATACATTGAAAATTATAAATAGAAAAAAATCGCAATTGCACTGACATAACTGAAATTGTGAGCGTCTGTTATGTTCTTGAAGAAATAGGAAGCTTTTCATAGAATTTGTGCATATTTTATTAAAGGAAGGTATATACATAACGCTAATTTTGTTCATCTTGAACAAAATTAGCGACATTGATTTACCTTTCTTGAATTTCACTCAAAACTCGCTCCACGCACTTATTCAATTTCATTCCAAAATCATTCATATTGTCAATGTCACGATGTTCTTAACTGTATCGGCTGATTTGCATGAAACTCACACAATGCTCATCGACATCTCACTTTGCCGTATCATCGGGGTTGGTGATGTTCTGCCATGCAATTACAGTGGGGAAAATAGTAAAATTGACGTGGGTTCGATCCCCGGTGGCGGCAAATATCCTTTCCGACGTTTGTCTCTCACCAATGGGTATGTAATCGTGAACCTATGTGAGATAGCAGTCGGGGGGCTAGGAAAAGGTGTAATGGTAGTACAGGTGAAAGAAATACCAGGAATCCATTGTTAGGTGCTCCGGCCGCCGCGATATAACTGCGAAATTGTTGAAAGCGGCGTAAATGTTAATTTCGCCATGTTATTTACTGTATGTTGAGGCGCATATTATGACTCTAGCACTCTAGTCTTTGTATGACAAGAAATTTCTAAATTACATATACATATACAGGGTTATAGTCTCTGATCAACAAAACAGGGTCTAAAGGACTCAACCAAAAGGATCTTAGGGGTTCTTTCATGAAGTTTGGGAGTCCCTGTTTAAGATGAAGACCATTTCTTTTAAAGCAATAATGTAGTTTTACTGTGAATTTAGAGCTATTCCCTATTCAAAGGTGAAGGAAGTGTTGATGTTTATTATTACTTGGTGCTCAACTTCAGGAAAAAATTGAAGACTGTTTAAAACAGTCTTCAATTCTTTTCTGAAGTTGCTCTCAATAGGGTCAATGTGACTCGTATCCGAAAATTTTGAGGGTCCTGGCTGCATATATTGAGTCTCAGACTCGCAAAACCTGCATCCCCTAAAACCCTGCATATATGTATATTTCGAGTTTTAGCGATTTCAGGAATTCACCGTCGCCGCTTTGTCAAACGTTTATATAGAGAATAACTGTTTCAATGTTAGATCGATATATAGGCCCCCTTATATATAAAACGAACAACAGAAGTGTTTCTTTCACGAGTGGTGGAGCCACATAATGTAAAATTAATAACTCAAATAATCAAACGATTATTCGTTTTCTTTTACAAAAAAAAGTGAGAGACAAAATCCGAACATTTTAGGACAGATTTTCTTAAGGTAGTGGACCCGTAGTAGTTCCACAAAATTTCGGAACTCGTGCTCTTTCACAATGTTGACCGAGGTTTAACTATTAAAGTGCATTACTTCCAAAATATTGCGGATCTACTATGGGTCCACTACCTTAAAGCTCGTCTTTTTGCACGTGATTACTAATTGCTATAAAACGTCATAGCGTTATTTATTTGTTTGCTCCGCTTAGATAATGCTTATTAGCGAATTGAACGAAAGCAGGGTATAGCTTTTTGGTAATTTCAATGGTTTTGCGGCGAGTTAATCAAATAATTTTCCGAAAACCATTAAGGGAAAAGAGATTCCTCACTATAGCTATTTTGAAGGTGAAGAACCTTATAAAATATAATATACCAACACAATTTCACGACAACTTGGCTTTTAAAACATTAAAATCTGTTATTTATGACATAAGGGTAAGAATGTATCAAATATCTTGGGTACCCGACATTCAAAACCAGATAATGGCGCGTTTCGAGTTGTGGTGAGTGGAAAGTTTATTTTCTTCAATTTTGTCGTAATATTGTATCTATTTTGTCGTTCGGCGAACACAACTTGAATAAAGATGTAGTTACGAGATTTTGATCGAACAACGATGATTTATTTGAAAGAAAAGTGTGCGAAACAAAGAAAACATTTTTTCTTTGAAAGTTAATCCTTTATCTATCAAGAAATGTACATGTATATTCATATCTATGTCACTTTTAGAAAAAACTAAATAAAACCTTGTTTCCCGTCTTTTCTGTTTAAAACGATCCTGGGTAAAATCTTTTGATAAGATGAAAATCACGTCTTTTATAGTCGAGGGTCGCCAAGGACGAACTTCTAAGGAGAGCTTTTAACACACCCCTAGATGCCGGTGTCGGTGATGGGCTTTTACATGTACCTGTGACTAAGGTTCTTTGTCCTATGACACCGACCTTTACTTTTGACCTACCAAAGAAACTTAAGGTAATTGACCTGTAATAGTTCAGCAACATTTCGTCTCTCATGAACTTTTACAATGTTGACCGAGGTTTCCTAATGATCATTAGGAAACCTCGGTTAATACTGTTAAAGTTCATTCCTTCCGAAACGTTTCGGAACTATTACGGGTCCACAACCTTAAGGTCATGAACCCGTTATAGTTCAGCAACATTTCGGAAGTCATGATCTTTGACAATGTTAACCGAGTTTTACCAATGAACCACGGATACTTTTCAACCAAACTTTACATGATAAGCTTGGGATGGCGTTTATTTCAATGTTGAACAACAATCTGACTGTTTGGCTGAAAACATCTTACAATTTTGTGATTAGAAAATTAAAAAAAAAAAAAAAAAAAAAAAAAAAAAACACATCGCGATATTGTGACTTAAGACTTCTAATACATTTAATCACATCGTGAAATTGGCAATTATTTCAATCAAAGCCATTCAAAGTCACTTGCTCAACGTTCCAATCATTCATTCCAAACTCGTTCAAACCACCCAAAAACGGTCCAAAATTGTTTTTAAAAAAACACTTCGAAATCCTTAAACCTGATAATCATTTTAATCAAATTGATCAAATACTTGCATGTTTTATTGCCTGGTTAAGATTAAAAGCGACTGATCCGTCCGTAAAAATACAAAAACAGAAAAGTATGTAGAAGGGAGGGATCTTTGAAGGGAGGTAAAATATAATCGCTACGAAAAAAGCAACTATGTTTTACCTCCCTTGTAAATAATTCATTGTAACATCAATCCAAACCACCCAACTTGTCAATTGTACGATGTGACAATGTGACGCGTCATGTGAAAGGGGACCATCTGGGTTGTGCGTAAAATGTCGACCCTAGTCAGACTGCGCAGACCGTCTAGGATCGCATCTTTTTGCGCTTAACAATTTTTCTAAATATAGAATGACCAACCTAGCTTACCGCGAAATTATTTTTGAAATGCGACTTCTGGTTGACCTGTACTAGAATCAATCTCTCCTTCAAATACATGTGTGTATCTATCATACAGAGTAGGAGATTGTCCCGTTGTGCCTGACGGTTCACAAATGTAATGCGTTGTTAATAATTTTGTAGATATCGATGTGTTTGCACAGGGAATAATTGCAAGATGTCCATGGTTATCAAAGTAGTGCTTATGCTTTCTCCTTTCTACACAATTTTGGTAAGTATTTTGCAAATTCCCACACTAGAAATTCCCGCTTAAAGCGATATTGGTTTATAATACATGTTTGTATCATTTTCTTTTAATAACGATGTTTATTTTATAGGAATATTACGATGTTCTGATAAAACGATGTATTTTCTACCGTACAGTTGCGAACGTTAAATTGTTTCATTTGCCTATCAAAACCATTCTAATTTACCCATTCAGCACTTCAATCATTCAGTTTAAACACTAACTAAAACAATTTATAAACGTAAAGAAATCACTTAAAAAGCACAACAACGACTGCGTGTTTGAGGACTATTCGATGAATTCGTGGACTTTTGCTGTAAAATATGAGCCTTTGCGTGCGATTTCCAACAATTTCAAATATGCACAAAGCAAAGACTCTGATCAGCCTGTGCATTCGAACAGTCTGTCAAGAGTCTTTACTATGCATTTATTAGATGGATAAGGTCTCAAAGTATCTGTAGACCATCAGGTAACTTAATGTTTACAGTAGGTGGCTGTCTACACTACTCAATGTTTCCGACTCACGAACGTTTCAAATTGTTGGAAACGTCACACACAGGTTCATATTCACTTTTTAATCGTTTTGGCTTCATATATATCTAATTGAAATATGTGCTTAGCATGAACAATTTGCTTAACTCATAGGAATGACAGACGTTTCCAACGTGAAATATCTGAATAAGTTATTCACGTTATGTTGGAGGCGCCGATTTTTCTGTTTTCGGAAGAAATTACTTGTTAAAAATGAACGACCAAAAATGACACCAATGTAGTAGACGTCAATAAAAAGCATTAACTTACTTTTCGAAAAATATTTTAAGTGTGCAGGCTTCCCTAACATCGCTTTCTTTTTCAACAGAAGTACGCTTTTACTTGTATTTTACGTGATGTCTAAGTTTGAATTACATGCGATTATAAAATTTCATGTTGGGCTAGACAAAACGCTAATCAAGTAATAGATATTATCAAAGTTTCGACGACACCATTAGTTCCAGTTTGCGATTATTCGTCTTTAAACAGCGTTATTTATCAACAAAGTATATAGATAAAAATCTTGGATATGAAACGGGCAGGGCATTGTTAGCTCCGAGCGACCTAAACGTTGCAAGTTACGATATTTTAGTCGTCCATCCATGGAAAGAATGACACAAAATGGCAGAAAATGACTGGGTCCAACAGTCATCTCATTACAGTGTATAACATCGTGAAATTGACTCTCATTCCGACCAAAACCATTATAAATCGCCCAGTGAGCGCTCCATTTATTCATTCAAAAACACTCAATTAAACCATTCAAAAACGCCCAAAGCACTAAAAAACGATATCAACAAATACATTCAAAATGAAAAGTCGCTGGAAAAAATCCTCGTTTCGTTTATTTGATTGAATTTTATAAGAGTTTGATAGTTCATGAAAGAGAGGTATTAATAGAACTTGTTGGCATTTTTTGTTAAAGGGAGGTAATCAATATCGAAAATTTCGCCCAATTCGTATTAACCCCTTTAAATCTTCAACACTAGCTCCACACACTCATTCACCTCCATTCCTTATTAATTCCAAAATCATTCATCTTGTGAATTTCACGTTGTTGTGGTAAACTGTAAAACTAGTGTTTTGATTGGCCAATCAATTTTTTTTTATTGATAGCATCGCTCTGCGAATTTTCTTTCAGTGTGGTGAAGAAGCGAAGCCGGGGATGTATGATTTGATGGATTTAAGCAATGACGGTATGTTTCCTTCCAGTATTCCTTCTTAATTCTGGCTTAAAATATCCAAAGTGTAATGAACACCCCCTTTTTATCAGTAGGGTTAATTCTTGTTAGCTCTTTTGCAAGCTGCCATTAATGACGATTGGGAAAACAAATGTGGCTCCTAGATTTTAGATCAAAGCGCTAAAAGCGCGGAGGGCCTGGTTTATAAAGAGGAAATGTGACATTTGAAGGCATGCACTCAAATTTTGAATCTTTTTAGCAATGCTTTTTAAGGCGAGGGAAACCAATGGTTCCATTTACCTATAGGGATCGTAAGCCACATTCCGAACTCACTCCAAAGAAAAATATCGAACGGTATGCTCACGATATAGCGTTGAACCCACCAAAAACAACTAATTCCCAAGCTATAGATAACTACGCCCGATACCGTTTTGCAGAAAGGGGGACCTCGCATTTTGATGATTTTAGTTGGGTTGTTTGGAATGCTACTAGTCTTGTCAATTTATCCATTCGATATTTCCTTTTAACAACCATAGTAATGTTGTTTATCTAGGGACACAAGCTCGTCGGCTCTTTCTTTTACATTGAATTGAATTCCACAAAGAAATTACTGGGGGAACACAAGAAATTGATAGGATCAATATCTCCCTTTCCCACAATATGGTCCACCCTATACTCATACCCCATTATTTTTTTAATTTCTACCCTATATATCAAGTTACACTCATGTTGATTTATTGTCTGCAACCTGTTCCAAGTTGGCCCAGTCTAAGATTTTTTCGTCTGTTAAAAAGTTTAAGGATGCGACAAGGCTTTAACCTTTTCTAATTTAGATTATTCCATTACAAGACAACAAATGTTTGGACAGGTCCAAATTGTAAAGGATTGCTGCAGATTACATACAATATGTGGGAAAATTAGTAAAAATTGTAGAAGAAAGGTTAGATAATATTAGGGAGAAAGGAGAGTGTGTTAGTTGGCAGCATTTTCTTCTTTTCCCTATAAACAAGGTCACCCGTCAAAATCAAATATAAAAGCTATGCATCTTTAAAACAGCAGTGATTTTGGCAGTGATAAGTAAGAAAATATCTGGTATACATGATAAGGACAAGGTGAATAATCAAGGTTATATTAAAACAAGAGTGCCATCGTCACAAAATACGCCGCCACTTTGCTGCTGTTTCACGAAAATAATTGTAGACACTACTTATTTTGACAGAACCAAATTCAAAATGACCAAGTTTCATTTAAATCAAGACAAAAAGTTAGGAGGAGTTGCCTTCACAAGGCTGCAATTTCAATAAGCCCAAGACAATAAGTTTTAAGGGGGCATAATTCAGGGAAATAAATGAGCCATAATATCCTTGATCCATGTACATCTACAAATTATGGTGATGACATTGACCGAATTTCATTTAAATAAAGACAAAAAGTAAGGAGGAGTTGCGTTCAAAAGGCTGCAATTTCAATAAGCCATAGATACTAAGTTTTAAGGGGGCATAATTTAGGGTAAAATTAATGAACCATAAAATCCTTCCTTCATGCACATCTACCAATTGAGGTGATAACATTGACCAAGTTTCAAGAAGATCCAGCCAGAGACTTAGGAGGAGTTGCGTTGACAAGAAAAGTGGACGGACATTAAGCCCCAGAGACTAAGTTTTAAGGGGCATAACTTAGGCAAAAATCAACGAACCATAAAATCCTTCCTTCATGCACATCTACCAATTGAGGTGATAACATTGACCAAGTTTTAAGAAGATCCAGCCAGAAACTTAGGAGCAGTTGCGTTGACAAGAAATAGGACGGACGGACGAACGAACGGACGGACGGATGGACGGACGGACGGACGGACAGACAGACAGACAGACGGAGAAGATGACGCCAATATACGTCCGCCTTCGGCGGCGTATAAAAAATGACCGCGTGTGTTGTTTCGTCTATTCACTTCCCTCGCCTTCAGTATTATCAGTACTTTGATTTTAGCACAGCGTAGTAATATGCAAGCGCTGCGTTGAACACATAAAGCACTTCGTGTCGAATTAAAGTTGATGACGAATACTAGACCTATTTTTTGCGTGCGCTAGTAAGTAGACACTTTGTTCGGTTTTTGACACGATTATCTTTTTCCTATGTAATTTCCCTGAAAGAGGGTTGTTTCTTATGGCCTGCTAAACCAGGCCTACAAGAAAATTGCCATGAAACCCCTTTCGTATTTTTTCGCGTGTTTCTAGTGGAATGTTCCCATTTTTAAGAGTCCATTCTTGTGATCAGACAAACTATCTAATTAAGTTTCATGTAGATTCGTGGCCTCTAACTAGGATTTTGTCGTTAAGGCTCTTCTTATCCTGTGTTTTCTGATCGGACGGTCCGTAAAGAATTGTCCAAAATTAAGCTTCTAAGGTGCTGACAAGAATGTTTATTAAGGCCCATTCCATGTGGTTTTTTATGGAACGTTCCAATTTCGTTAGGCTTCGTTTTTGTGACCTTACAATCATTAAGCAAGGAGTTTTTCCTTGAGAACATTTTCAGATGGAACGTTTCAAATTTCGAAAGGGATCGCTCTTGTTATCGGACAAACATTTGGCAAATTTGATGACGATTGAACCACAATATGCAATTTTTGCATATAATGCGAACAAAAAATTAGTAACCGACGAACAACATACTGAGGACATTCAATTATCACTTAAGCTACCTTAAGAACGCTGCGCTCATGGGAGCTAAAATCTAAATTATTCTATATTAAAAATAAAGTATAGCTG
This sequence comes from Fragum whitleyi, assembly GCA_948146395.1. Classification (NCBI taxonomy): domain Eukaryota; kingdom Metazoa; phylum Mollusca; class Bivalvia; order Cardiida; family Cardiidae; genus Fragum; species Fragum whitleyi. The sequence continues at coordinate 31,649,685 of OX411556.1, read as the reverse complement.
GTTGTCGCTTCTTTCTGAACAATAGTTTTTTTTACCCCTTCCATCATTTGTAAAATTAAGCTTGGGATAGGTTTGATTTTAAAGGATAAACGCCGCTTTTGTCAGTCTTTCAGTCATATCGTGGCTGGAAGTCCTATCAATGGATTCCTGGTATTTCTAAGCCAGGTAAAACTAAAAACGACCACAAATTTAGGTCTGATTTTTAGCTCACCATAGCACGAAGAGCTCAAGGTGCGCTATTGTGATCGTAAAATGTCCGACGTCCGTCGTGCGTCGCGCGACGTGCATCGTCCACAATTTCTCTAAACATCTTCTCCGCCTAAACAAGTGGACCAATCTTGTTGAAACTTGGCAGGAATGTTTCTTGGGTCGAGCATTACCGAAGTTGTTCAAATAAATGAAAATCACCCTTAACTTTCCCTTTGCCCTTAACAAAAAGGGTGAAAATAGGAAAATCTTCAAAAATCTTCTTCTCTGAAACCAGAAGGCAGACATCTTTCATCTTTGGTATGTAGCATCAATTAGTGGACTTCTACCAAGTTTGTTCATATCAAGATCCTGGGGTCATATTTGGGCTGTGCCCCGGGCGCAACCCTTTAAACATAGAATCAAAGAGCGATATTTTTGTTTAAAAATCTTCTTCTCTTAAACCAGATGGCAGAGCGCTTTGATCTTTGGTATGTAGCATCACCTAGTGGATCTATACCAAGTTTGTTCATATCAACCCTGGGGTGATATTTGGGCTTTGCCAGGGCGCATCCCGTTTAGCTCTTTTGAGCACGAAAGTAAAAAAAGAAAAAAAATCTTCAAAAATCTGCTTCTCTATAACCAGATGGCAGATAGCTTTCATATTTGGTATGTAGCATAATCTAGTGGACCTCTACCAAGATTGTTCATATCAAGACCCTGGCATCATATTTAAGCTTCATCCGGGCATATCCCGTTTAGCTCATCTGAGCATGATGCGTGAAAATGGGAAAATCTTCAAAAATCTTCTTCTCTGAAACCAGAAGGCAGATAGCTTTTATATTTGGTATGAAAAATCATCTAGTAGGCCTCTACTACCAAGTGTGTTCATATCAAGATCCTGGGGTCATATTTGGGCTCCATCAGGGCACATCCCTTTCAGCTCAGCTGAGCAAAATTGGTGAAAATAGGAAAATCTTAAAAAATTGTCTTCTCTGAAACCAGAAGACAGACAGTTTTCATATTTAGTGTATAGCATCATCTTGTGGACCTCTACCAAGTTTTTTCATATCAAGACCTTTGGGTCACATTTGGGCTCCACCCGGGGTGCATCCCTTTGTATATAAAATCAAAGAGCAAAAAGGCATATTTTTCTTGCGTTTGGCTGAAACCATTCCTTGGTATTGATCTTATGTAGAAGTTATCCCTTGTTGACATCTGCTTATTAATTAATGTGATGTCCCAGGAGTGAAAGAGACTCAGGTGAGCGATCTAGGACAATCTCTTGTTAGCTCTATTGGCGGCGATCGATAGTAAATACAATGAAGTAGCTATTAAAGTGTTTCCGTCTATTATCTTACAACTATACAAATATCCATGTGATAACATCCCGTATGATATTTTTTATGATATCACATAGTTATTTTTAGAACAATGATATAATGTGGTTATTTTTAGAAACTTGCATTTCAGTTAAAAACACAGACGAAAACAAGACAAATAGAGGTTATAAGATAAATATAATACATACTTAGTGTATTGTATGAAAAAAAATATCTAACTCGGTTGTGAGAATAGATAATTGTCTCGGCGGAGCCTCGACAATGATCAATTCTCCCAACCTCGTTAGATATTTTTTTCCATACAAAACACTAAGTACGTATTATATATTTATCTTTTAGGAATATTTTCCTTTTGTTTTAGAGGGACCTTTGCTTATCCTTTCATACTGTTCATACAAATCGACTCTAAACCGCCAACAATTCCACAAAGCCAAGTGTTTGCAAAAGAAAACCCAATCGTATGCTGTGTATTGTTTGAAACCGAGTCGTAGAAAATCCAAACATAAAGTAAGTTATTTTACATTTCATATAAATAGATTGAATAATTAGATTCATTAGATAAATGGAAATCATGCCCAGTTAGAAACTTCGTGAAATTGCGAAGTTGGACGATTTCAGAACAAAAAAACATAAGTGTGTGGAGCGAGTTTTGAATGATTTTGAAAGGAGGTAAAACATAATACATGTAAATAATTGTATGAAATTAGCGATTATTCTTTACCTCCCTTAAAAAAATCTACGTATTTCTTCTGGTTTTGCGTCTTCACGTCAAAGACGTTTACGAAATAAAAAGAAAAAAAGAAATAAAATCTTGCAATTATTTTTTAGCTTTGATTGAAATATTGATCATTTTGAACGGTTCCGAAGCCTCTTTGATCATTTTCGTAGCGTTTTTTTGGAATGAATGCTTGGAGTTTTGATCAATTTCACACTGTGATCAACTGTCACATATGTAGCAATTTCCAGACATGTATCCGCAGACTTGGCCGACTGTGCATCTTCGCAAGCCAAGGGTTCTAGCCCCAGTTCGTTCCTTACAAACTTAAGATGCAAACAGTGCGGATTGTAAATTTTGGCACCTGCTGATCAACAGAATTACAATATCAACCGACCATGTCATGTTTTAGACCCCTGTCATGCCGAGCTCGGTATATCACCGCTGTAGTAGGAGATTATAGAAATGATCAGTCTCCACATGATGAACAGTCTGATCTTCGTCTATAATCCAGATTACAATTACTTATCAAACTAGAAAAGTTTCGAAATTATATTTTCAAAGTAAATGCTACCACACAATCCACTGCTTTCACCACATTGATTTTACAGCAATTTTTGTCAAGCTTTTTTTTAATCAGTATGACAAGTTAATCTTGAATGGTAATTTGGTCTCAAACAATGTTCCCGTTAAACTGTCTCCGAAAGACTTCTGTTGACTCAGGGCCCGAGGTTATAAAACCTTTTTTGTGCTCAACTGAGAATTTTCTCAAATTAAGAATTCAAATAAATTTATATACTTATAAGATAATAAAAAGCAAGATTTTATTGATCCGAGTCTGACCCTGCTATTAAGATGATGAAAATTCAGATTATTCCTACTTGACCTTGCACGTGCTTTCATAGGAATGAATAACACACGGTATTGAATGTAATACATAATTATTTTGTTTATTGTTAAAATATGTCGGTAATTGTTATCTAAGATTTTTTCCACAGAGGTAAGATTTTGTTCAAATTAACCAATGTATATTACAACAGAATTACAGCTTTAATCTCAATTTGAAATTTGAGGAAAGTTTTAGTTGAGAATGAGAACATTTTTGTATTTACGAACACTGATCTCTTTTCAAATATGATCCCATGTTTGATATTTGATATTTGTAAAAATTAAACGTTCGCATGGGTTGCAATCACTTCAAGCGGTCTAGAAAGCCACATAGTGCAATGAGTAGATTGCAGGAATGCCAAAGTTAAGTGTTGTGAATTAGCGAACTGGTCTGAAGCTCGTTCATTTGACGCCGTGACGTCATCAAGGGGCCAACCCCTTTTCGACCCGCCAAAATCATTATTTTCAAATATTTTCTGAATTTATCGGCCGATTTTTTTTTAAAAAAAAAGATTCATTTAGAGTGTCCAAGAACGCCCGAGCTATTCGTTTAATTTCTGTGCATATTTAGATAGAAAAATAGGCCCTAAACGCTTACTATTTCGCGAATTTTAAGATTTGACGTTCCTTTTTTCATTTCATTTTTTGTAAATAAATTGTAGCCAAAAAATTATGCTTTGCATTAATCAAATTAAAATTATATGTTTTCGGGTTAGATTTTTTTTTATTAAATTCGATTTTGTGAAGTTGTTGGTGCATTTTTCGTCGAATTCGACGTCGCACCATAACCATCGGCAATATGCTTACTTGGCGCCAATCTCCGTGCAATAACATAATCAAAAATAGTTGAAATTAAGGTTTATTGTAAAATGTAGGATTCAGAAGTATTAAATCTAAATGTGATTTTAAGAAATAAAAAAATCACTTAAGTTTTATCCATTTAAAAAGACAGCTTTTGTGAACATTTGACGCGACGTTGAAATATCCTTTGATTTGCGATACCTTCGCGGAATCGAATTTTACAAGAAATATAACCCGAAGACACATGGTTTTTATTTCAAAAATCTTCAGCGGAATGGTTTGGCAGTAACATATCTTAATTTCAGCATAGGTCACCGGACAAATTTTCGAGAAAAAAGGCAATATTTTCATTGACTGTACTCTAAAACAGCAACGCAGAAGGCATTAACATTAAAAACGCTACACTTAATTGCATTTCTTACACTTATATCTTCATATCAATAAAACATAACATCAGGCGTCTTTTTTGGAAACAAATGGCGTTTTCGGGATAAAAATCGGTTGATTATTTCCGGAAAAATGGACAAATATAGATTTTGGTACCTAAAAAAGGGGTCGGCCCCTTGATGACGTCAACTCTACGTTATGAAATTCTTTTTTTGACCGAAATATGAAATTGAGTACCTCAAAGCTCAGTTTTATTGTATTAGACATGAATTGCAGACAATTTAAAATCTGGACCTAAAATGCCCTCTTTGCGTCCGCAGTTACCATAATTGAAATCTATCAAAATATTCTACCTTTTTATTGGCTGGTGTGTATTTTAAAGTGTCTGATTGGTCCACGAAGACACAAAAACAGTGAAGGGGGTATATTTTATTCCAGGGGGGTAATGAATATTGCTAATTTTATTCATCTTGAACAAAAATAGCCATATTGGATTGCCTCCCTTAAATTTCACTCAAACCTTGCTCCACACACTCATTTAATTTCATTCCAAATTCATTCCAAAATCTTTCATACTGTCAATTTAACGTTGTTATTAGCTGCAGATCTGTAACGTTTGATTAAAAATAAACATTATTTTCTGAGAAATTAAGCAGACAACTGATATTTCTATGAACGGTCCACAACTCTATCAAAAGTTAATGGACAATAGGAATCGCCGATACAGTTAAGAACATTGTGAAATTGACAAGTTGAATTATTTTTCTTACGATTTTTTGGACATCGCAGAGAGCTATGGTCTGCGGCGTATGTGTTCACAATGCCGCACGGTGACCGTGCGATTTTTTAAAAATATTTGCGGGGGAACATACCTTGATGAGACTATACGGGTCCCGTGCGATATAGCAAGGTAATCGTGCGGGCATCGTACGGATACCGAGAGGATGCCGTGCGGTCACTGCACGATTCTGCGGGTTTTATTTTTTTATGTTTGATAGGTAAGATATCGTGCGATATCCGTGCGGTGTCCGCACAAGGCTACGGGCTTGTGATTTTTAAAGATGTGTATAACATTTTTTTTTAAACGAGATCGCAGGTGTCTGCGGTGCCCGTAAGTCCGTGCGATGATCGCACGTGCACCGTATGTCACCGCACGATTTTATGGCTTCGGCGAGATACGGGTGCCGTATGGGCTCCGTAAGCTAAATGTAAACTAGGCTTAAGTTATAAACTGTTTGTCGGCGTCATCACGTATGATATGATTGTAGCTTTAGTTTGTAAACTTTCGTGTTATCATTTGTTTATTACATGACGGCTAAAATAGTACAAGCAACATATATATCAAAAACGCTTTAATGAATTATTATTACATAACAAGCAACATATGTATCAAATGCTTTAATGAATAATTATTACATAATAGTATGGCAGAATGGGGCATGGAGTCGCAGAAAATCCCCGAGAGATATCATTAGAGTTTTAGTAAGGAACTAGGCTCCGGCTCCCCATTTATTTATTTCCATCCACCCAACCCTCAATGGATGTTACTCTCCTCTCATGGAGGTGGCCATGCGTTAGGGACCCAATCACAGGCCGGGTAGTCCCACAGGGTCCTATCCCTGTTCCACCAGCCCAGCGTTAGGGACCCAATCACTGAGCTATATCTATTTTCCAACCTACAGGGTCCTATCCCTGTTTCACCAGCCCAGCGTTAGCGATCCAATCACTGAGCTATAACCTCTAAACTCTCAACCCCCTTGGCTCAGTGTCCAATCACAGAGCCATACTATACAATGGATCGGCCCTGAGCCTATTCCTTCTCCCGCCAAAAATTAGGTAAAATATATAGATATTCAGCAATTTATAAAATATTCCTAATAAAATTGATATCCCTCTGGAATTTTCCGCCACACGAACCATGTTCGCCCCAAAATTCCACCAGTATTCACCGTCATTTCATTGAGTCTCCACCTGAACAATAGATACCTTGAAAATTAAGGTTGGTAACAAAACATGAACAATAGATACCTGGAAAATTAAGGTTGGTTACAAAACAAAGTCAAACCACATTGGACAGTTCTTCATCTGCCCTTACCTCACCACCACTATCTTCAAGTGGTATGTTTGTTAAATAACTTCATTCAATTTGATCATTATGATCCATATTACGAGTTTATTATTGCAAAACTCATTCTACTAAAATTAATGGAATGCTATTGCAAACCATCACCAATCAATTTGTTTCCAAGACAATACCATGTTACCTCACATAGGGCATTCAATCTAAGATGTAATACTAACCGTACTACATGTAAGTCATGAAAGATAATTTTCTACTCATAGCAACAGTCTATCCCAATTCATTCTCTTATGTTTTCATATCACAAGTCATCTCTTTAAATCTTAAACATTACATAGCCCACTAGTGCGCCCAGGAAATGATATCGATATAAACATTAGATAATTTATAATCTGAAATAGACTTAGAAAAATGGTTTTAACAATATGTCATGCAAATGCCTGCCTTAAAGCTGTAAGGAGTTCCTGCAATAAAAATGATTAACAATAATTAATTTCAAAATATCAAGGCAAAAAGAGTACGCAACTAAAACATTTGATTGGATATATTTTCTAATCGAAATATCTGTTGAGCATCATGTAAATCACTTGAAAGTGCCATCTGAAATGAATAAAAGTGTGTAAGCAACTTCACTGCATGATTCCGATGGGGAGATTTTACAGGTCCACTTTTAGAAAAGAGCTTATTGGACACGCAACAAAGTTAAAAGCATTTTAACAGAGTCAAGTTATATATGTATTATTACTTTTTCTATGATTCTTAATTATGAAACTACACCATTTTAAATAACTGTCTTGGTTGTCCAAGTACAATCATCACCCTATTCCCGATTAAATCAGACTTCAAGTGAGACCCCCATACTGATGCTTTTCACAAAAGCTGTTAAAAATATTGATCTGTTTTTTTTTTCTTTTGTTGTTGTTGTTGTTGTTGTTTTCTTTTATCAAATTGGGTATAAAGAATGAGAGATCAATTACACAGGAAGAGCATTCTCTTTGTTTTTTTGGTTTTCCCTTTAACGTTTTTTTTTTTAATCTATTGAAGTAAACACAATGTTCAAGACAGACTAATCAGTTTCAGCCAACAAAGCTTTGTATTAAGTGTACCATTTCACTGCAGAATCACTGCATGTATTGCAAAAGGTTAAAAGATTTATCTATTTATTTATTTTTATTTTCTACTATTATTTTTTGAAAGTGCTAAAATTCTACCTGATCTCACAAAGATATCAGATGTACTTTTTCAACCAATTCATACTAAACAGTCTTGTTTTGCTGCTATTTCTGACTGCATAGCTGCTGTATAGCTCCCAGGATAATATTAAAGAAACGAGACACTTTGCCAGTTCAGACTTCACGAATACCCTTATGTTTACCGGACAGGGGGTCTGGTAAACGTATTATTTTTACCAGACCAAACAAAATTCCACCAGACAGAACAATAGTACACAATGTGTATTTGGCTAGAATCAATGGGTCAGTCGGTCCAGTATTCATTGGCAACTATCGTGAACGGCATGATTTTTTCACAGACATGTCGGTGGGACTGGCGGCACCTCATGAAGTCCGCAGATCTATAAAAGGTACTCTAAATATTGAGCTCATGTGTTCATACCTGCAAGGCATACAGAACAGACTTGGTGGTTAGCAATTAGATTATGGATCTTTTGGATAGGAATATTCATAAAATTAATTAAAAACTGTAAAAGCTGAAGGTCATAAACCAGGGCCATATGATCAAGGCTCCACCATCTTCCTCAAGGATGTCCTGCCCTGTAAGCAGTATCTGATATACCCTGAAAAATAGGTTTAATTTCAACACTCTCAAAAATGTCTGCTTGCAATGGGTGTTTCTTCAACCAATCATTATGGAAATGCCAAAAAATTAAACAACTCCCTGGCCTTCGAAAGTACTTATTCCAGGTTGGGTTCAAATAAGTCTCGATATTGGACAAATTTCTTATTTTTCATAACTCTACAAATCTTAAAATAGCATCGCATTAGGAAAGAAATCGTACTTGGATCGAAATCGCATATCAGCCTTTGCTTTTGCATTTCCTGCAAAAATAAAACAAATAGAATCTAGATAAATGATTCCATGTAAGTAATCAATTCATCATAATGTCCGCCTCTCTTCAGCCTAGCGACAACGAACAGTTGTCCCGCCATTTTCTCGTCCGAGAAAAGCAACCCCATCATTCTTTCATCAATCCAGCGAGAATTTCCCTCTTCGCTGGCCAATATGAATATATCTTCATCTAAGTAATCTTCTTTCTATATCTCGGCATCACAAAAATCCAAACTGCTACTCATAGATCGTTAAAATTGCATTAATTGCAGTTATCAAAATATTTTTGATGATTGTTCTAATTAAAGCGCCATCTGATGACTAGTAAGTTTCATGCTGATAAATTTCCCATGAGTAACCGGTGCACCGGTCGGTGACTAGGTAAACAAATCCCCTTCAATTTTAGGCAGTAATAAATCGGCCTACTTCAAATAAATAGCCCTTATTTTTTCCAGATGAAGAGCTGTCTAAGACTGAAGAAAAATTTAAAGGTGTTTCATTCCGTGTTAGAAAAAATTCAACCAAGGAGAGCCAGTCTTAAAATCGATGCGAAGGATTGTAAGTTCCCAACGCTTATATAACCGAAGGCTAACGAATTATTTGATTTTATTTTTGATTAATAGATAATCTTTTATTGTCATTACAGATTTGTAATTTGTCTTAAGGTAGTGGAACCGTAATAGTTCCGTAATATTTCGGACTAATTTCATCATTAATTTCGTGCAACTCGGACGAAATTAGTGACATTGAATTCACCCAAAACTCGCCCCCCCCCCCCCATTACAGTTCATTAGGAAAGCAATCCAAATTTATTCATCTTGTCAACTTCACGATTTTTTAACTGTAACTATGTTTCATACTTTAACCAGTATCGTTAAAATATACCCTGAAGCCATCTGAGAATTTCTCAGGATTTGTAAATGAAGTCATGGTGAAGAATAAGTAGAGATAGGTTTTTGTCAGGTGAGCTTTGAAATCTTTATTTTTATATAGATTTCCAAACTTATTTTTGATAATACACCTATACCTATAAAGGTATGTGATATTCAAAACAAAATCTGTATATCTATTGATGGTGGAGAAGATTGAAGCCAAGTTTTACTGAAATCCATTCATTTCTCTAGAAGCTATAGTCAAGAAAAAGCTCAATTTGAGAACATTTGATATTGATTCGTTCCCTTGAATTTAAAACGACATGTATCTGAAATTTGTTTTCAATGGCACATTTTTTATGATGTAAGACATCAGTGCTATTCTATTTTACAGTACATTTACAAATAATATTACAAATAAAAATCGGTGATAATTTTTTCCATTACTTTGACGAATACCATAAGCTAGCCTAAATTACGGAGAAATCTTTCATTCAATGGCAATGTGATCATATGCCTGCCGCGTCTATCTTCATGCACCTGGTCTGTATTTAAGAACAGAAAACTGCACTAACGTTTTTCAAATTTATCCCAGCTTTGCAGGTACACTTGCTTGCAAAGCGGGGTATAATTGACAGGCTGTTTCCACCGTTTTATCATGCTGAACGCAGGACAGAACTTACCTACATGTAAAGATTCGAGTTCTTGTACATGTACTCCTTTCTTTTAAAAAAGGGTGACTTTCTTCAGAATGTTAATCTCTTAGATATTAAAGCCAAAATGAAGGTCGGACCTTCGGGTTTAAAAAAAATGTTGGATACTAGGGACACAAACTATTTGAGCCTGTGCGTGCGATTTCCAACAATTTCAGCCTGACCAGTTTTCACTATGCGCTTAGTAGATAGAAAAGGTCACAAAGTATCTGTAGACTTATTTAGGGCCCTATAGTTTGTGGCTGTCTATGATTCTCAATGTTTGAACATCGCGAACATTTCAAATTATTGGAAATGTCACGCACAGACTCATTTGTCTTTGGAATGTGTTTTTATCTATTTCTTTTTCAAAAATTTCTTTATTTTAGATAAAGTATGTGGATCAAAAAATACAGCACAGCTTTACAATGTTAAAAGAGCCATGTGTTGTAATGGAAAAGTCCATAGAGCAAATCAAAGACGCACACAATGCTGTGGAGGGGTTCTCATAAACAAGGCCCGCGATATTACAACGAAGAGATACGCTCGTGCATTAGATGAGCAGCTATGTTGTGATGATAAGATATATAATCCTACGACGCACTATTGTATTTCTGGGCAAGTCGTTGAAGTGAATATATTGCGTTCAACTCGGTCAATAGACGAAGGTAAAAAATCATATCACACTAACGAAGATTGTGCAAAAGGAATATCTGTGAAAAAATGAGAATGATATAAGAATAAATGAACATTGTTGATAAGTTTACATAGATAAGTTTATTCACTGATGATGGTCGATCTTAATTTTATCTTACAGTTAACAACATCGTGAAATTGACAAGGTGAATGATTATGGAATGATTTAGGAATGAAATTGAATGAGTGTGTGGAGCGAGTTTTGAGTGAAATTAATGGGAGGTAACCCTTTATCGCAAATTTTGTTCAGGATGAACACAATTGGCGATAAAGATTACCTCCCTTTAATAAAATATACATACAAGTTCTATAAATAGCTTCCTGTTTCTTCAAGAACCTATGAGAAGCTTGCAATTTGAATTATGTCAGTGAAATCGCGATTTTTCTCTTTCAATATTTTTTTTGAACGACGTCGTAGATTATATATTTTTAAATGGGTTTGAACGTTTTTGAATGGTTTTAGTGAGTGTTTGGAATGAATGCATTGAGCGCTGAGTGAGTGATTTAGAATGGTTTTGATTGAGATGAATGTCAATTTCACGATGTTTTTAACTGTATAACTATACCAATATCTGTATGATAACATCCCGTATGATATTTTTTATGATATCACATAGTTATTTTTAGAACAAAGATATATTGTGGTTATTTTTAGAAACTTGCTACTCCGTTGTCCGTGTTGATTCGTGTGAGTCTCGCTATATATAAGAGCAGCCCGCTCACTCTGGACCGTATCACTGCGAATCGGGGCGATTGTGTCCTTCGCACCTCTCCAGAGAAATTTGTCACCATTTCGATAGACCAATCGTGTTACATCGTAGTGATTTCATACTGAAAGTAAAATTTCGACAATGCCGTGGAAGTCTGAGAACGATCTTCGTGGCATTCATCCGTGAATATGTGACCTAGAAATAAGCGATAACTTTATTTAATAATGTTGCGTAGCTTACCTATTATAGGTAAACCATGCTATTCGAATGTTTATAAACAGACTTTCGACGAGTTAATATATGTTAGTTGGGACCAACGAATCTTTGCTGCAACGGTCTCTAACTATACTGGAAGATCACAGAAACGCAAAGCCACTGGCATTTTTACCATCCTTGAATAACATCTGTAAACGTCATGTGTCATAGCGTAGAAGTAAGATGCTTTTGAAACCGACTTCATAAAGGAAAAACTAAAATTGAAACGACAAAAAGCATTTATTATCGATAGGGAGTAAATAGTGTTTTTCGTGTTGAGATTCTTTATTCTATCAGTATATAGGTGATTTCATTTATAATTAAGTACCGTTATCTCACGCTTGTTAAATCTCATTTCAAACCACCCCTACTCCTGGCTATACCACATTTTCCCGCGTTTTCGAATACCACGGTTAGACTATACAAGTTAATTATTCGACTTTGGTTTCGACACTTGTGATGACAATTATCTTAATGTAATTCAGATGTAGATGGGTTCATGTTAGGGATTACTACCTCAGAATTCATTCAAAAGTACGAAACCAAAGTACCAGATGTTGATCTAGAGGCAAAGGATGCTAACACAGAGTCCCCAGAGAAATCTGATGGAAGTCTGAATGTTGGACCTTTAATTTCCATCTTAACTGGAGCTGTAATGGTCGGCTTCATGTTGAGTGTCGCTGTTGGTAAGTGGCATAATCCATTATTGTTGCCTTATCTACTCACTTTTATAGATTGTCTACATATATAACTTAACGTTATACCGTAGATTGGTAACCAAAAACTATCGTTACTTCAACTTTGACAAGCTTAAGTTACGACGATTTGGTAGCCCAACTATGAAATGTGTTCACTTCCGCCAAAACCTTAAATAAATATTCTTCTCCCAAACCGTAAGACCTAGAGCTTTCATATTTGTCACATAGCATCACCAGATGCTTGACGGCCAAAACAGTTCAAATTATTGCTACATGTTGAAAATTAGCTCTTTGTTGTGGTATTATAGGTTTCTTGTTTTGTTGTCATACTGTAGTCTAGGATGTGTTTTAGTTTATGACCTTTCATTTATTTCCTGGTCAAAGGTAGATAATGCAAAATCAATAATTCAAGAATTTCATGCTTACTTCCCTTGTAATGTTGCAAAAAGTATAACTGTATTCTAAAATTAATCCTTGTCATGGTGAATTTAATTTTTTCGTGAAAATGTGTTGAGAATGGCATACTTATTGAAATCACCTAAATAAGGGTAATTAGGTGGGTAAAAGGTTTGTGGATTAAGGCTGATTATATAGGATATTTTTGAGGTCAGAATTTGAAAGTCATTACAAAAATAGTTCAAACGATTCTTAGTCATGTTATTTTTCAGTAAGAGTGAGCTTTCTTAGGTGAAAGTATAACCATGTCATCTTTTAAATATGTAAATTCGAGAGATGTACTTATTTTGTAAGCTTACACGTGTAGAAATATATGATTAGATCGTCTTTATGGAACAAGTATCAAAGGGAGATAACAGCATATGATAAAGGTACAAAGTTATTACTGAAATACTTCTTCTACCTATCTGTACATTTATACACCTATCAACAAAGAGCCTTATTTCCAATAGATATTTAGATGTACTGTCAATATGTAATGAAGGCCACTGTAGAAAAAGTGTTTTAAAAAGCAATTTCCCAATCTCTATAAATTTTTGTTATCGTGTTTGTCATTTTCGTTGTAGTATCCTATAATTTGTTTTAATTCAGATGAATCAAACCCGAAATTACCAGGTTATGGATTGAACAAAATTCATTTAACAATTTTGAGTTTATTAAGCGTATTAGTTATTTGAGTATTGAAGTCTTTTGCCATATTAGATTTCATTTTTTATACATACATTTAAAAGTTCAGTCCTGAAAACTTAAAAAAGGTATCAATTTATAATTGTGTCTGAAACCTGCTGACTTTTATAACCTCCGGTCGTTTGATTTCTATTTTGAATCTCTCGTTTAACCTCACCTGACCACAACCTGGTTAAGGGGAGCTTTTAGTCCACCACAAGTCCGTCGTTCGCCCTTCCATTTCCGACACAATGCACACTGTCATTACATTTGTTCGAATACTTTGACGATTTTATATATATATTTCATTAACTTTATTTGTATACATTATTAATGTTTGAAAAGCGGTATTTTGTTTATTATAGCAGCAGTTAATTTAACTTAAGTTTCCCCAAAGAATAAATTAGTAAGGATAACAATTATCCATCCAATATTTGGAGACAAATGTCGGCAATGATAATTGCCTAAACCGGGGATTGAACCCTTGTCTGAAGATTTTGAGCTTTGTTGCGTTATGAAGACATGCAGATTCTATAAGGAGTGTATAAACATTTGTATAAGAATCACATAAACACTTTCGACGTATCAAAATGTGGAAGGGTCCTTTGGATATCACTGAAAAAGAGGCATTATTGACAATGTTCTTTTTTACTGTCTAGTGACCACAAATGAAGTCACATCTTCCTTTAACTTTGTCAGAGTGGTTGTCATGTCACAAGGATGAGTCCTTTTCCTAACAATTTTCTTGATTACACTCTAAGAGCCAGATTTTTTTATTCAATTTCACAAAACATGTCTGCATAGTCATATGGATGAATCCTATTGAAAATTGTTTCATCTCTTTAATAGAAATGGGGAAATAGGCCTGAATGACCTTTTTCATTCCGGCTCTAAGGGTTACATTTTGGTTAGCACCTCTTCATGTTTGTCTGTTCATGAAACCACCATGAAACTTGTCTAAACTAGGAGGCTTTTAGACAAAAAAATTCGTTTTGCTTAAAAATGCCTTTAATGGTCATTACATGATCTTAATAGGCATTTCATTTTACAGAGGGAAGAGTCAATGAGATAAAGGTGAGCGATATAGGACAATCGGGGTTCTCTTGTATATCTATGTCAATTACAGAATATTTAGTATTCTTAAAATATTGGAGTTAGGAAGAAAGCCTTCGATCAATAACAAGTAGGTCTTCTAAGCTGCTAAATTGTTAATTTAAGTTTGATTTTATGTTCTTACCGGTATCTCATCTACGAACTCAGGTGAACGTTTTTAAAGGAACATCTTTCCATTCTTGTTTGTTTTTTGTCTTTTTTTCTTTTGTTTTGTTTTGCAGGAATAGTATTATTGTAGCTTTTTTCATCGAGTGGAGGAGTCATGTGTAACGATAGAGTTGTTGTTGATGCAAAAAAGACAAGAATGTCACCTAAAACTTTATTGTTGATGCAAAAAAGACAAGAATGTCACCAAAAACTTTACTGTGACTTATATAACAACGTTTTGATATCAGTACCATTACGTTAAATCTGCCAAAAAAATCACTTTGGAAATTTAACGCAATCGATGAATCCGCCAGGAAAAAATCTATTGACGTTACTCGTCACGTTAATCAGTTAAAAAGCGTTATAAAATACCTTTATATTTTCAGTTTGTCGAAAAAGAAATAAAAGAACCAATCACAGTGTAAACCAATGTTTAGAATCACCACAGAAGGACATGTCAGATAAACCGAAAAGAATTTCTAACGCCCAAACTTCAGATCAAGTATTTAGGTACATAAATGACAACTCTGACCAAGGTTGTTCAGCTTATCCTTTAGATGTTGATTTGGATGAATTAAACATTGATAATATTGAAGCAACATTCGTTGAATCCGATTGTACATTTGAAAATATTGAACTGCAATCTCAATCTATGAGTATCAGTCATTGCAGCCAACAGAGAAATTCTTACAGTGAAAGTCTCCATAGTACAATTACATGTACGTTGCGAATGGAGGACTTAATTAAAGATATTGCAGTCAATACAAAAAACTTAACTGAAAATATTTTGAAAGATTCATCTACACAAACACCAAGTGATAAACAGAGCAACAGGAGGGACATGTTTGGCAATCCTTTCAACCTGTCGTGTTTCCTAAATAAGAAAACTTTACATGTCGAGCTAGATAATTCTGATGCAAGGATGACTATATCTAAAAAGGATGTACAGCAAAACGACATTGAAGTACACGTTTCAAGTCATACTTGTCTTATGGATGTAAGAAAGAAGATGGAAATTAAAGAGGATTGCAGTATCATATCTCCTTGTATCGAGTATGATCTACCAGGGGTCAAAAAGCTTCAAGACTTTGCAATAATCGACCTTAAGCTTGCAAGTAGTACATCAGAAGGAGTACAAATTTGGAGATACAGCTACAAGGACGATTCCAAATGTCAAGAAACCATCGAAGTCCCGATAGTTCAAAGCCTTACATTAGACCTTGAAACATTTTGTATCTTACAGGATAATAGAGCAACTGTGTACACGAAGGTTTTTAGTACCTATGTATGTACCAAAAATAATACTGGAGAAGAGAGGGAAATTGAGCTTTGGGGTGTATTATATGCCAAGATGCAGATCGTGTCAGAAAGGAGGATTCTTCACCTGACGTTGTACATCGTTGAGAGGCTCTTCCATGAAATAAAGGATTACAAGAAGGTAAGTCGTATATTTTGGGTTGCATTATATGCAAAGATGCATCATATCACCCAATGAATGTTGATATGAGGTTTAATGAGGTAAAGGCATTCAGAAAATATATGCAAGGTTAAAATGTTTGGTTAAAGTTTTTGGTTAAAGTTTTTCTAATTCTAAAAAAAGCCATGGTCAAAGTCAAATCATCAAGGACCTTGGTCCCTGGTTGAAAGCCCATAATCTGATGAGTGTGAATATGAAATAATGATGTCCCTAGGTAAAAGCATTCAGAATTAATATAGACTAGTGATCCAATCTCAAATTTTGAGACCAGGGAGGCCCGATTTGTAATGGATGCAGACAATGATATTTTGCTTGCCCAATATCTGAGGAACATTGCTAGGCTTGTCTGCAGATTCACAATCCCTTTTGTAGGTCAGTACAGAGGTCAAAGGTCATTGAGTGCAAAACAGTAGAAAATCGTATTAATGAACAATTCTTTTATGATATGATCAAAATAAATCCAGGTTTTTAGTATCATATAACTGTACATATGCAAATAATATTCACATAATTATATACTTGCAAAATAGCAGCAAATTAGTCAAAAATAAAAGATCAAAGTACTAAAAGTACTTCAGTTCTAAACGGAGAATGTTTGGATAAAAGCAACATATTAACTTTAGCATACGGATGAATTCATGTGATACATTTACATAACTATATTTAACACTCAAATATAAATGTATATATGGCTTTCCCCTTGGTCTAGTGCTCGAACATAACATTGAACTCTAGGCAGTTGAAAAACAAAATCAACTTTTTTCCTAGGAGTCAAACAATGAGAAAAAACAAATTCAATCTAAAAAGATGTTTTACTCATAGCACAGATATGAGCATCATTTGCTGATGGCTTCAATGTAACACAGGACAACATTGTAGAATGAGTGGTTGACTTCGATAAAAGGTTCTGTAACTGGAGAACTATTGAATTATTAGGTTTTCCAGTTGGATCGGTGTGAATTTATGGGCTTGTTGATATGTTACTAGGTTTCACAAATGTTTGTGGAAAATCGTACATGTGATGAGGTACACAACATTTGAAGTTTTGCAATTGTGTGAACCTCTAATTGTAGTTACATTGCCAAGATGAGATTTCAAAGTCTGCATGCCTTCCAGGAAAATGCACGTTTGACACCTTAGTGTTTTACTTGTTCCAGAATTTCTGAGATAGTCATTGGTTGCAGCAGTACTTAATTTCCCTCTAACAATAATTTCTCGAATTCACTTGGGTATTCAGTATGCTACAACTTGATTCACAGGGAATATTTTTCTGAGTTAACTTGATGACTTAAGTTTGGACCAGTGTTTGTCTATTATTGAGTGATAACTCTTTGAAGCTTTGTCCAAAGGCGTACTGTTGTATACGGATTCCGAAGGTTCAGGCTGTAAGGGATTTACCTTAAACAACGGTTCTACGAGATTAAAGACTAGTCCTAAATCAAATTAACTAAACCATTAAGGATAAAATACAGTAACATTTGATACCTTTTAAAGCTCTGTTTACATTTTACTCCATGAACAATTGAGGAAACCTGTGAGCTTGCTTAGAAACAAGAGCTGTAGGAGTACAGCGAAGCTAGACTATTCATAATGCTGGATAGTAACAGCAAATCAATATCGACATTGGAAATTCAAATAAATGAAAGTCAAGAATCTTTGTCCAGAGGCTGATATTATAGTCACAGAAGCATGTACAAAGTTTCAAAGCAAAAGCTTAAGTAGGAACAGAGTTACAACTAATATAAAACATAAAAAACATAACCAAGATGTTTACGTCCGAAAAGGGAAAAAATCCCACTAAATTAAATATCAGAGTACTGAATCTTTGTCTAGAGGCTGATAATATGGACACAAAAGCATGTGTAAAGTTTCCAAGCATTAGCTGAAGAAAAAATAGAGATATAACTGATATACAATATTTTCACGTAAAACTTAACAAGGAATTTCTAAGTCCAAAAACTGTTAATATTCCTCTAAATTCAATATCAGAATAATGAATCTTTTTCTGTGGGCTGATATTATGGTCACAGAAGCATGTGTAAAGTTTCCAAACAAAAGCTTTAGTAGAAACAGAATATTACATATGTACGTAAGTTGCACGTAAAAACTTAACCAAGATTTCTAGGACGAAAATGGTTAAAATTCCACTTAATTCAATACCATGGAATTGAATGTTTGTATAGAGGCCGTTGTTATGATCACAGAAACATGTGCAAAGTTTTAAAGCAATAGCTTTACTAGAATTAGAGATATAACTGATGTAAAACTTTTGCATGTCAACACTTAACCAAGAATTTCTGAGTCTTAAAATGGTTAAAATGCAATAAAATTCAACACCAGACTAATAAATCTTTGTCCAGAGGCTGATATTATGGTCTCAAAAGCATGTGTAAAGTTTCCAAGCAAACACCTAGGTAGAAATAGAGCTATAACTTTTATATAATACTTGCACGTAAAAACTTAACCAGGAATTTATAAGTCCGAAAAGGTTAAAATTCCATTACATTTCAATATCAGAGTATTGAATCTTTTTCTAGAAGTTGATTTCATGGTCATAAAAAGCATGTGCAAAGTTTGGAAGCAATAATTAAGGTAGAAATAGATATTACATCTATACAACATTTGCACGTAAAAACTTAACCAAGAAATTCTAAGTCCGAGAAGGGTTAAAATTCCACTAAATTCAATATCAGAGTAATGAATCTTTGTCTAGAGGCTGATATCATGGTCACAGAAGTATGTGAAAAAATTCAAAGCAATAGCTTTAGTTGAAACAGAAATTTTAAACACTTGCAAGAAAAAACTTAACCAAAGCATTACACCGACACTGACGCCCGGGTGACCGGAATAGCCCCCCCCCCCTATTCTACGAATAGTCGAGCTAAAAAGTTTTTTTTCTCCAGAATTTAGCGTAAGTTTTTGTACTAAGTAAAAGAAACAAAAACTGCTCGATAATTTTCATTTATATTTCACACACTTTTTGGGGCATTAAAATCAAATCCAGTTCGTATAAAAAAGAATGTGTCATCATGCTTACCTAATAGCAAATCCCTTATTTTCGAGGCAACAGTATGGATCCTCAACACTGACATAGGAAATTAACATTGACAATATCGTTTCGTGTTTATAAGCATCAATAACCCGTCGCACTTATATTTTACGCCGGTCACAAGTTTGAATCTTTGTGCAGCCGTTATGAAATAATTTTACAGGCCTAAGTAATATATCTAGCAAGATAAATGCCTACTCATATTTTTTTAGAAACATTTCAATTTTTTCAATACAAACATTCAAAATAAGTTTGTGACACTTACAGTATTTTTAGTCACGACCAGGCTTGAGGATGTGACATACAAGGACTAGAATTAAAACAGAGAAGAATGGGTTCTTTGAAGAAATTTCAGATAATGAGTAAAGTATGGGATTATTAATTTTTATTAGAAAACATAAGTGTATTTAGGATCAATTTTGTGAGAAGCACGTAACAATGCTTATTCACTTTGTAAGAACAGAGGCACTTTGAACTATTTGATCAGGATTTTAACAAGCAAAACAGGGAAATAGGGATGATTTTGTCACTGGACGACCAATACATTGGAAATACAGCCTAAACATGGCTTTAGTAACTAGTGTTTGACACCCGAAGACGATAAAACAAAATAATTCATTGGGGTAGGCTTGTAACATTTTCGACATCAGGAAAACGGTAATCATGTGCATTTCACACATTTTTCCTGAGTTGATAGTTTCGAAAAGTTTAAATGATGATATTTAAATAAAATGAAATGAATAAATAAATAAAGTTTACTCTGAAGGTGATAAAGTTGAATATGGACCTTCCATTTAGCCTAGCTTACACTTGCCTTATGTAGTCCTTACGGCTCCTGTTAATCTTTAACTCTCGGCGTCCTACAGCTAATAACATCGTGAAATTGACAAAAGGAATGATTAAGGATTGAAATGAATGGGATGAGCGACTTTCGAATGAATTCCAACGTTTTTGGTTGAAACTGGTAGATCCTATTTAATCATGTATTGTTACATAAATTAAGATCTGTGTCTTCACATACAAATCAGACTTTTCAAAATTCACGCTGGTCAATGAAATCATTAAATGATTTGAGTGCTTCTAATTTCGAATTGATTACGAGCAATTCGGGAACGTTGTGAATGATTTCGGAGCGTTTTTATTGAGATGGTTTGGAATACCAAGAATGAAGGGCTGACCGAGTGATTTGATTCAGAATGAATGTGAGTGGAGTCTTTTGCACTAGGGCCCTAATAACAGTATGATGTCAATGTGAGCATCGCGCGATTTTACGGGAACTGTAAACCTTACGATTATAAGATTATAAGATCTGTTAGGCTAGGCCAAAAGACACGAGTCTCAAATAACCGAAAAAACAAACAAACGACAATAACAACCAAAATTAAAACTAAACAGGTCTTCAACTATACGTGTAAGCATCAAACCTGTTAGACTCTAGATTGACATTGATTGATTGATTGAATGGAGTTTAACGCCGCTTTCAACATTATTTCAGTTATATCGCGGCGGCTGGAGCACCTAACAATGGTTTCCTGGTATTTCACTCACCAGTACAACCACCACATCCTTTCCTAGCCTCCAGCCGCTATCTCACATAGGTCTACGATTACCAACCCATTGGTGAGAGACAAACTAGATTGACATACTTTACTTCATAACCAATTAGCATTCACCGTTTTCTCATTGATTGATAGATTAAAAGTCTTTTTCACAAAAGAATCAACAAGTATGTCTTACTTTTGACATCCCTTATGCTTTAAACTTCTTTGCGTGCAGTAATGCAATCTTCGTATGGTATACTGGTGTTGAGTGATGTCACGTCCATGGAGACCAATAATTTACCTTTGGAGAGGGTTTTGATTCAATTTTACAAAATAACAGATTATAACATGTGACCCTTCATGCGTAAAGGGACCATCAAGGAAAAGCGTAAAGTCTCGATTCTAGTCAGACTGCACAGACTGAGCAGACTAAATAGGATCGAAACTTTTCTCACCCTGGTAATTTTCTGAATCAAGGATGATCTAACTACCTTTCTATGAAAGATTTTTTTAAAATAAAGCTCTGGTTGACCATTAATAGAATCAATCTCCTTTTCAAATGTCTATTTCACACAATTCCTAAATGGTCCTTTATCGCATGACGGGTCACATATATACGTTTTTATTAATTTTACTCAACAAGTTTCAAAAATATTTTCATGGGGACTATCCGAAGTCGTCGGAATCAATGTCAATATTTATATATATGGACTTTTACAAATACATGTATGCATATGTATGAAGTAAAATGATCATAGTTTATATTACAAATGATGATAAAAGCAAATTAAAATCATCTTGAATACTTTAACTTTCAGTAAACATAATGAATAAATGTGCTTGGGGTCAGTTTTGTAACACACAAAATGAAAACAAACTTTAATGCCTAAAATATCAGTACTTTCAGTAATTTGATTTCAACAAAGGTTCCGAAATGCTACTTTTTGTTTGTGTAAACATTTGATCTATAGAATTGAATAATTATTAAACTATTTCAGTCAATTATTCATCAAAAAAATCAGCATAACAGTCAGTTAATAGTGATATATTGCCGTAATAGCGTAAATGTACTTGATGACCTTTGACCTCAGTAATTTGCATAATAGACATTTCCTGGACTGCAGACAGGGCAGATTTTGTTCAGCAAAGGTTGATGAACAGTTTCTACTATATAACTTTGAATTACATTTCGGGCCGCCCTAAAGTGATTTCTAGAGGTCTCCTGGATAATAGTTACTTGTCTAATAGGCAAACGTGCAGAGCAATACACCCCCTCGTCTTCGAAATGGGAATTAGTTTAAACAAAGAAGTAAAAAATAACAAGAATTGAAAATTGTGGCAGATATTATAAATCAACCTGTATTTAACTGTCTTAGTGCATGATAGATAACATTTACACTGAAAACATTATGTCAAAGGCATTTTCTTCTGGTAGGTATTGGATGAGGTTGAAATGGAATATAATACCAGAAGAATCGCCCATGAAAAGGTTCAGCTACCAAAAGCTGTAACCGACAAGGACGTCGTTGAAACAGAGCTGGCAATCACCAACAAAGACGAATGGGACTTCATTAGAGATCGTCGGAATTCCATTGACAGCAACGAATATGCGAGCAATGTATGTTACAACCAACTTTAGCCCGTAAAAAGGGATTTGTGGTTTCAAATGGGTTTTTATGCCGCTTTCAACAAACTCTAAGTTAAAATTCGGCCATTGGAGAACCTAACAATGGATTCCCAGTTTATCTCACA
Source organism: Fragum whitleyi (assembly GCA_948146395.1). Taxonomy (NCBI): domain Eukaryota; kingdom Metazoa; phylum Mollusca; class Bivalvia; order Cardiida; family Cardiidae; genus Fragum; species Fragum whitleyi. The sequence goes on along the minus strand of OX411556.1, from coordinate 31,627,094 downwards.
CCAGTACTACCATCACATCCTTTTCTAGCCCCCAGCTGTTATCCCGCATAGGTCTACGATTATCGACCCATTGGTTGAAGACAAATAGTCGATGAGTATGAACGCCGCCGTCGGGATTCGAACCCGGGAACTTTTGAGTGGTAACCCGATGCGCTACCACTGCGCTTTGACGGCGGCGTAAACGAGAGGATTATAGGCCAGTGGCTCTATGAAAATTCTGTGACAGGATAGTACTGTTTAAGATTTTCATGTGTAACATGAGGTATAAAAGGATAACATGCATATTTAACGTTGGTGAGGCCATGATAATTAATACTTACCTACTTAAGCACCGCCTACGGGTGCCTACGCTCGGCTGTAAGTGCTGGATGGCAAAATAAGTAATGGACGGTGAAAAAACTAACTAGAAAAAGGGGCATAATTTGCAGAAAATGCTTCTAAAGTTCATCATCATGCAATCATCATGTGAAATATGAAGGCCCGATCACTGACCATTCAAAAGGAATGACCAATGTTATTTTTTTTCACAAGTTTGACCTTAAAAAGTGACCTTGACCTTGACTGATGATCTTGAACTTGTTACCAACAGAAAGTGCTTGTCCCAGGCGATCATCATGTGAAATATGAATGCCATAGCACTTAACATTCAGAAGTAATCGCAAAATGACAACGTTTTTGCATTTTTTCACAAATTGGACTTTAAGAAATGACCTTGACTATTGACCCTGAACTTCGTACCATCAGAAAGTGCTTGTCCAAGGTAATCATCATGTGAAAATATGAAGGCCTTAACACTTACCATTCAAAATTTATCGCAAAACGTCAAAGTCTTTTCATTTTTTTTTCTCACAAATTTGACCTTGAAAAATGACCTTGACCTTGACTGATGACCTAAAACTTGGTACCAACAAAAGTGCTTGTCCCAGACAATCATCATGTGAAATATGAAGACCCGTCCACTTACCATTTAAAAGTTATCACAAAATGCCAAAGTTTTCGCACGACGACGACAACGATGACAACGTCGACGACGACACCAAGGTTATAGCAATACCTCGGGTTATCTCCGAACACAGCCAAGCTAAAAATGTAATCATACTATAATGTGGCAAAGGTATGGGAATAATCATCATGTATAATCAGAGTAAGAACATCAATTTTCGCATCTAAGGTCAAACCGTCAAATAACTTCATGAGTAAGAAAGTTAGACACATGATAAGTTAATATGTAAGTCGATTTTCATAAGCATTTCAAACATTGTATACGGCCATTTTTCCTGTGACACATAAAAACCTTAACCAATTTCGAAAAGAAAAAAAATCTTGCAATAGTACATGTATATCATTTGGTGCAAAGTGTACAGTGTGAATGGAGATTTTTTCTATAAAAATCTCACAGGACTCTTTTTCCCATATCCTTTAACTGACTTTATTTTGAAAGAAGTATTGCAAGGATTAATCAATAATTGTGGACTCAAGAGAGTTAGGTTTACCAGGACCTTCCAAAGTCACATTCAATGTCAAATAAACAATATAACCTCCTAGTTTGGTAGGAGATTGTTTTCTTTTTTAGATTTCTGCCCATGTTTATTTGCAAAAATTCATGTTTCCTTGAGAAACCCATTTTGGACACCTGGAGCTCATTTCTAACAATTGACGAGAACCATCAATTGATATCGCATTCAATCTATCAAACCTCAAAATCTTTCCTTCGTTGCTTCTACGTAAAATAGTTTTTCAAAGCTATTATGACGATATTCATAAAAAAGACCATTGAATAATGTCTCATCCAGAATATCTTATCTCTAAACCGTGAGGGTTTTAAAGATTTTCTTATCTTTGGACCTTTCACTTTTCATAGTACCTATACTTGAATGTTGGAATTAAATTATTTAATAAATTTCATAAAACTTCACGATGCCCCTGCCAAGTTATAGCTGGAATTTCAATTAATATAAAAGTAGTAATTATTATAATTTAGTTGAAGAATTGTTGACCACCAACACTCAGAAACCGATCAAACATGATGTGTTTGTTAAACACGAAATCCCCCACCACTGCCATTCTTCAGATACAGTAATTTGAAACAATACTGTAATCTACAGCAAACCTCAAAATAATACTGTAATCCGTGTCTATAATATAGTAAAAGTAGTTTAAAATTTGGACATATTTGACATTGAAAAAATGATCTTGATAGATGACATTGAAAGTGGTATCAAAAGATATGTCTAGTCACAAGCGATACCCATGTGGAATATTAAGGCTATATCCCTCACCAATCAAAAGTTATAGCCAATGATAGAGTTTTTGGGGGGGACAAACAGACTGACAGGTAAAAAAACAATATGCCAGCTTATCTATCGATGCGGGGGCATAAAAAGCTCACATTGAGCAATCTTTGCTCAGATAATCAAAAATATCATCACACCAATTATGTCCTAGCTGTACTCTGAAAAATGTGTCAATGCTAAATTATCTTTCAGACACATGAGTTGAGTGACATATGTTGTCAAAAGCGATCCGTGGAATCAGCAAAAAGTACATGGGACGTTCAGAACGTAGAAGGTTGTAAGCCTACGCTTTTTCAAGGTCACGTGTACATCAAGGCTGGGACGGACCGTAAACGTAAACCTGTGTTTACAGTAAATCAAGAAGTGGAGGTAAATTGTTAACGTTCCCCTCATTTGAGCCTGTGCGTGACATTTCCAACAATTTGAAATTTTCGTTAGATGAAAACATTGAGTAGCGTAGACAGCCTCATACTGTAAATATAAAATTACGTGATGGTCTACAGATACTCCGATGCCTTATATATTTCTTAAATGCATAGTTAAGATTCTAGACAGACTGTGCGGATACACAGACTGTTGAGCATATTTGAAATTGTTCGAAATCTCACGCACAGACTCATTTGAAAAATATGAAACGTATTTTGCGTCAGTATGTAAATTCTTTGAATAATAAATAATTTTTAAACGACTTAAGAACAAATGTACGTAACTTGATGCAACATGAAGATACTGTTTTTCTTTTGTACTATGAATAATAAATTATTTCTTGAGTATATATTGCTTATCAAACATGCATTCATAGAAGTGCGTTTGACTTCAAAACTTAGTGAGAGTTCAATGTTGTTTTTTCTTTATCTAATTAAAACCAGACCAGATGTACATGTATACATGTAATTGATTAAAAAAATAAATGTGACCTATCCGAATCGTACATAATGACTTATAATAACTTTTTGTTTTTGAGACGAATACTTGGAATTCCATGTACAAATACTTAGTAACTTGTACATTTTTTTGTTGTTTCAGAGTACTTCAACCATTCAGGTCAGAGGTGAATGTTTGAAAACATATCAATGTAGCTACGATCAACGAACACAAGTGTTTCCCCATAAAGAACTTGACAGCAGTTGTTACCCAAACAGTGATCCTTTTCAACATAGAAATACTGTAAGGGATCAATTTCAACCTATGTAAACATGTTGATAGTGCGCCAATTCCTATTTTGTTCATGGTGCCTTAAAATACCTAAGTGACTTTTAGTGGGATAAGGGCAATTTAATATCAATAACGTGAAGTGAACAAAAGAAATATTAAATCATATCGTAATCATGTGATATTCCACCGAGACATCTCGATTATCTAATGAAAAGCATTCGGGACAAGGGGACAACTGGCATGGGTCGCTCAATTGTCGAAAGGTGCATGCACGTACCTGATCCATAGGCAATCAAGAAACAAAATAAAAATAGCTTTTAAGATGTACAAACTTTCGAGCTCTTTGCCAAATGAAACACTTCCAATCAAATGTGGTTGACATACAAAATAAGTCTAGACAGGAATGACCTAAGCCCATAAATACATATTTTTAATCTGATCAGAATAGTTTTGTAGACTGATAAAGGGTCATCCAATGATCATTCATGTAAAATTTTACAAATATCCATCAATAAGGTTAAAAAAGTCACTTTTTACCATATTTGGAAATAAGCAACGCCTATTAAATCCATGGTATACATAGGAACAAAACTCCTTGAACAACTTTGAAAAGGGTCACCCAAGGACCATTTCTGTGAAGTTTGGTTAAAATGCATCCAGTAGTTTCTGAGGAGAAGATTTTTTAAAGAAAAAAAAGTTTACGACCGGACGCACAGAGGCACGAACCGATGCTGATGGACACAGTGCCATGACAATAGCCCCAGTGGCCTTCGGGCAGTTGAGCTAAAATCCAAATCGATGGCGCAGTACAAAAAAGTTGTAACTGCTACAAACATATAGGCAATTACAACTGTTTCGCGCTGAGCAATCGAAATATAAAATCTGCAAATCACTTAGTACGAAGGTCAAGGACTTTTAAAGTTTTCGAGCATCGAGTCCTGCAACCCTTCCACACTTGCTCGGACCTAGCAAGTCCAACATTAATGGTTAAAGTTATTTTCATAAAGTTATATGAATTGATAATTCATACAAAATATAAAGTCTTTTAGCCTAATGGTTCAGACCCCCTTCCCACTGGTGCTCCTCCTCTGATGGTCTAATGGTAATGTTTTCACCGATTTTCAATGCTTAGGACTGATTTCTAAGAGAGCCACCTATTAAAAAAGTGTGCATAATTTGGTGTAAAATGTTCCAGTACCCATGTCTACTTACCATTCACAAGTACATATTCGATTTTTTTAGGCCAGACAATTCTATAACAACAGGATTTATATTGGACTATGTAAAATGTTGTCTTACAATGGACTATGATATCTCCTATTTGTTGAGTTTCATGTATACTCAGTTCCAAAAGAAAGTGTGCACCTTTGAATTTTGAATATCTCTGAAATTACACAATCTATCGTCATGAAACGTCGTATGACGATCCCAAAGAGTATGTGAGAACGATATTTGAAAACAAAATTCGCAGGATGAGCAAACATTATCAGCTGAATTGAGACATTTGATTTTGCATGATTTGCATGTGCATCACGCGTTAGACGAACAACTGGTCTGACAATGCATTCAGCTAAATCTTTGCGGCTTTGCTAAGCATAAAATCACATTTTCAATACAATCGTGCATGATGCTACAGCGTAGTTTGACTATCCAATAAACGTCTTGGAACAAAATCGAACCTTGTCAGATTTAGAACGTCATTTAAATTGGTTGAGCATTCCTGTTCCAATGGAATTTGAGATCATCATTTTGTAAGGCCTTTAAAAAGCAAACTGAGATATCATAGAACGCAGTAGCACCATTCAACGACAAGTTACTGGCCTATCAACGTAGCAATGTGTAACGTTGATGTACACGTAACGTCTGCATAAACATTAAAACTTTTGTTTGGAAATGGCTTGGAATGGCTTTTAAAAGTTTTTAATGCTACATCAACACATGGCTCTTACCAAAGAAAAAAATATAAGGAGGTCAAATGAGAACAATTTAAGTTCTGTCAAAGCGTATGCAGCATGCGATACTTTATCCTAATCTAATTTGACTTTTGATTTCAAAAGGTCTTGCCTGAAGTATGGTATCAAATTTACTCAATAACTATCCTCCAACTTTGTAAAAATCAAGAAAAATGCAAAAGGTGAAAGTGCATACTTTTTTATGGAACTAAGTATAGATTCCACCAAACAAATTAGCATTCGGATATTATGTTCATAGAATTTTAAGAAATAAGTTTAACCCTTCACATTCTATTAACAGCATATTGCTTTAGTGCACAAACCTTTTCCAAACAGTATAAGCCAAGAACACCTTGCGAAGATATGCAGTCTGGTATGAGCCTCAACTGCATGCCATCTATACAGCTATTGTGGAAACTTGAGTTGGACTGGCTGTTATAGCCGAAAAATAGGTAACATAATGTAAACACAAACTCTAAATTAGATATTGGCATTCATCAGAAATTAAATATCTATTTCAAAACATTTTTTGCCAATACTTCCTAGTCTGTCATTAACTTCATTGACTGTATTGCCATTCTTAATAGAAACGCAGATACAATCATTGAGGGAATTGAAAATGTCTGCAAAAAAATAGGGTAAAGATTTGTCTAAAATTATTTCAATGGCAAGAGATGGCGCTAGTGTTATGATGGGAAAAGGGTGGCTAGGAGAAAAACTGAGGGAGAACTTACAATGAAATACTTGTCAAATTCACTGTGTCGCACCGACTGGCGCTCTGTGCTAGCCAAGCTTGTAGAGGATTGTCAGATTATCATGGCACTATGAAAATGATATTCTACTATCTGTTATAATGGACTACGAGGATTGTTACAGTTCTGTGTGATCAAAATGGAGATATGAAAACTGGTACAAAAACCCTGAAAGAGTCCTGAAGTTATATGTGGCCACCCCTTGGGAATGAAGTCAATGCAATTTGGGATTGCTATCCAGCTTTTCCATGGCTCTAAACAATGAAGCATCTTCTGGTAGTCCTGAGGCTTAAGCCCTCTTAAAGATATCCACTGAAGACTGCATTCCTAATGGATATCCTTGGGATTGTAAATAAACTTTGTAAATTTCTACAGAAGGGTGAACAAGAAAATTATCTTGTAGACATTATGGTGGAAAGTACCCTTAACATTTTAGAGCAAATGAAAAATAATAAGGGGACATCCTTACAAAGTGCTATAAGGACATGAAGGAAGGTAGATTCCCTGATCTGAAGTTGTTACCCCCCGTTCACACAGGGCTGCGACTTTAGGACGATCATCCCGATCAAGCCACGATGAGAAAAAGTATAAGATCGGGGCGGACCGGGGCCGATCGGCGTCTAAATCGAGCAATTTGGCAAATAATGATCTTCATTACGACCGTACTACGATGCTCCCACGTCCAACGCGCTACTGACACGCTTCAACTACGATGTTTCTACGATGTTACGCCGACCGTTGCCGACCAGCGGCCGCGTTTACTGCGTTTATACTACGCTGCCGCTACGACATTCAAGATCATTCTACGACGCTACGCAGACCTAGAAGACTGTACGACGATATCGCTACGGTGGTGCCGGTCATATCACGCTTGTAGTACGCTTCTAGTACGATTCTGGCGATGAGGTATATAAATCTTGGGTTTCAATCATTATTTTTCACTTCTTTCCAAACTTTAAACATGAACAGACTTATAAATGCTGATCTGTTTCATCTGGCTTTACTTCATCAAGAACAAATGTTGGTTGAAATTGAAATTGCACAGATCTTTAATAGGCGGAGGCACAGAAGAAGGCCAAGAAGATACTGGGTACGACCATGACTATCTGCAGATGGGAGGCTCCAGTTTGGACACTATGGCACACTGCTGCGAGAACTCCGAATGGGAGACACCAATTCCTTCTTCAACTTTTTGAACCAGCGATGTTCGATGAGCTGCTCTAGAGGGTAAGCCCTAGGATTCAGAAGAAAGATACAGGCTGGAGGAAATCGCTAGAACCAGGAATCAAACTTGCCACTACTATCAGACATCTCGCTTCAGGAGATAAGTACCCTAGTAATGGGAGCGTTGTAGGAGCGAACTCGAAATGTTACCGACTGTACTACGCTTTAACTGCGCTTTTACTACGATCCTGAAGATCTCCCCCGATGCTTTCGCGCTGCTTGTACGATTACGGCGCCTTTACTACGCTCTTTTTACGACTTTACCCCGATTCTTGTTGGCCACGATCCCACTACGCTTATTTTGAGCATGTTCAAAATAAGCGTGGCGAGAGCGTAGAGCTTCCCGATCATGAAGACCTTACCACGATCATACTGCGCTTATAAAGACTCCACTACGTTTCTCCTGCGATCGGCCACGTTTTCGGCCCTGCTTTGATCGTAGTAGAAGCGGCGTCTATGTGTGAACGGGGGGTAAGATTTGAACAACCATAGTCAACATTGTTCAGAAGAATTGTATCAAGTTTAAGAGTGGTAAGGTCCTAATGATAAGGGATAAGGGAATTTTTGCAGTTCAAAATTATGCTTAAAACATTTAAGGGACAATTGCTTCAATAGGTATGCAGACAGTTAATAGATCAATTTCCGATGGCTATGGCTATGCTTACAATGCCTTTGTCAAAAATAGCTTCTGAAAGAGGCTTTTCCTCTCAAAACCGTTTGAAAACAAGAGGGCCATGGTGGCCCTTTATCGCTCACCTATTTTACAATCTAAAAAAGTTGTTCTCAGATTTGACCTCCTGACCTAGTTTTTGACCCCACTTGACCCAATTTCAAACGTGTCCGAGATTACATCAAGATAATCATTCTGACCAATTTTCAGGTTGATTGGGCCAAAAATATGGCCTCTAGAGTGTCCACAAGGTTTCTCTAAGATTTGACCCTGTGACCTAGTTTTTGACCCCACTTGACCCAATTACGAACTTGTCCAAAATTTCATCAAGATAATCATTCTGACCACTTTTCAGGTTGATTGACATAAAAATATGGCCTCTAGAGTGTCCACAAGGTTTTTCTAAGGTTTGACCCCGTGACCTTGTTTTTGACCCAACTTGAACCTAATTAGATCTTGTCCGAGATTTTCCTTGTTAAAATAATCATTCTAACTAATTTTAAGGTTGATTGGGCTAAAAATATGGCCTTTTAGAGTGTCCACAAGGTTTTTCTAAGATTTGACCTCCTGACCTAGTTTTTGTCCCCACTTGACCCAATTTCAAACTTGTCCGAAATTTCATCAAGATAATCATTCTGACCAAATTTCAAGTTGATTGGGCCAAAAATATGGCCTCTAGAGTGTCCACAAGGTTTTTCTAAGATTTGACCATGTGACCTAGTTTTTTACCCTACTTGACCCAATTTTGAACTTAACCCAGATTTCATCAAGATAATCATTCTGACCACTTTTCTGGTTGATTGACCTAAAAATATGGCCTCTAGAGTGTCCACAAGGTTTTTCTAGGATTTGACCCTGTGACCTAGGTTTTGACCCCACTTGACCCAATTACAAACTTGTCCGAGATTTCATCAAGATAATCATTCTGACCAATTTTCAGGTTGATTGGGCCAAAAATATGGCCTCTAGAGTGTCCACAAGATTTTTCGAAGATTTGACCCTGTGACATAGTTTTTGACCCCACTTGACCCAATTTCCAACTTGTCTGAAATTTCATCAAGATAATCATTCTGACCAATTTTCAGGTTGATTGGGCTACAAATTTGGCCTCTAGAGTGTCCACAAGGTAAATGTTGTTGACGCACGACAGACAACGGACATCAAGTAACCCCAAAAGCTCACCTTGAGCACTTCGTGCTCAGGTGAGCTAACAAAACTGATGTCAGCATTTAGTGATTAACGTCAATCTGAATTAATCAGAATTACGACAGAGGAACCTCGCTGCAGTGAATTTCATGTTAGTGCAGAAATTGGTAAAATCTTTCCAGTTGAATAAGAGAAGAAAATAATTATTCTGTAATTTGACTTGTCAAGTTTAGCAACTGGGATTCAAGAAATCCAGCAGGGTCAATATCAAATACATACAAAACTATGTTTTTGTTTTGTTTTTCTATTGCAAAGCAAATGCATTACTGGTAATGTTACTTTGTTACAAATTTAAGTTTTATAGCATAAAAGACAACTATAAATCTAAATAAAGATTGATATGCATTCATTGTGTTAATTATTTGTTTGTCACAAACTGTACAAAACCCAGTTCTTGAATCACAGACCAAATTGATATTCCTTATTTCAATTCTTTAGCTTATTAACAAGCCGATGGCTTATTGTGACCAGTTTACTAAACGGTATTTTTACAAACTAGAAAGCCATGAATGGCTTGAGTCACTCAACAGGCTTGAATTTCTTGTAAAAGTTTCCACTATATAACTTATAGAGAAATGACCTCCGCCCATAAAATACATTTTTTCCATCCAATCACAATAATTTTTGGTAGACTGATAAAGAATCACTCAAGGATCATTTCAGTGAAACTTGGTTAATATCCATCACTTACATTCTGAGAAAATGATTTTTCAAAGTTTCCATTATGTAACATATAGAGAAATGACCTCCAACCATAAAATGCATATTTTTCATCCGCTCACAATAATTTTTGGTAGACTGATAGAGGGTCACCCAAAGATCATACATGTAAAATTGAATTGATATCTATCAGTTAGATTCTGAGAAAATGGGTTTCAAAGTTTCCACTATATAACATATAGAGAAATGACCTCCACCCATAAAATACATATTTTTCAACCGATCACAATAATCTTTTGTAGACTGATAAAGGGTCACACAAGGATCATTCATGTAAAATTTAATTGGTATCAATCAATTAGAACCTGAGAAAAGTCACTTTTTACCATAATTGGAAATTAGCCACGCCCATTAAATCCATGTTTTTCATTGGATCAAAATTTCTTGAACAACTTTGAAAGAGGGTCACCAAAGGATGATTTCTGTGGAGTTTGGTTGAAATCCATCCAGTAGCTTCTGAGGAGAAGATTTTTAAAGAAAAAGTTTACGACCAGACGCTTGGACGCACGTACGGACAGACGCAGGATGGACACAACGCCATGAAAATAGCCCCAGTGGCTTTCAGCCAGTGGAGCTTAAAAGACTTGACCCCCAAAAATCTGGTTTGATCCCAACCCCAAAAAAATGGGTTAAAAAGGTCATTGACCCCGAATTTCAGATCTTTACACAAGCCCTGTATCATACTAGTATCTTATAATCATGTATTGTAAAGCGACAACAGTTTGCTTTCTTGATTGTGGCAAATAATTCATTTTCTCTAGGCATGTTTTTTAACATAATATTTTGTTGGCGTAAATATTTTTATTTTCATTTTTATATTCATTTTATGATGCTTGATTATCATATTTAATGTTTTAAGCTAAGACCTTTAACAAAAGCCATATTTTTTATTGGTGAGTGGTAGAGCCATCATATTTTACATGATGATTGCTTGGGACAAGACCTTTGAGGCCATATGTCAACGTCAAGGTCATTTTTCAATGTCAAATTTCTGTTGAATTAAAACTTTTTTAACATTGGTTGTAACTTTGGATTGCTAAGTCACGGTGTTTTCATGTTTCACATGTGCATTGCTTGTGACAAGACATTACATGCAAAATAAAGTCGAAGTCGTAAATCAATTCACTTTGTGTAGGTCCCTAATTTCTTCATGAAAACCTTAACATTAGCTATTGGTTTTGATTAGAAAACCATCCTATTCATTTGGTTATTGCTTCAGACAAGAGTGTTATATGTCATGCTAAAGGTCAAATTTAAGAAGAACAAGAAGGCCAGTATCACTCCACTGGCACTTAGCTTTTAATTCATAAACTACTAATTAGAAGATAATCATCAATTTTACAAGAATGTCCTTTTTGTCAATGACATTGATTAAAATTTCAAAGCAGCTTTAATGTGCCTATAGTCATATGATAAGCAACATTTCAATCACAAAAATCTGTCAAAAAATGTACAAGTTCTTAGTTGTGATCAAAAGTTCATGAGAATATCTTAAAGCGCATGTTCTTTACATAATTTCTGTGTCGTTTGGCTATATTCTGAACAGAAGTTTCAGAGAAGAAGAATTTTTTATACTTCATCACATGAGAATTTGTTCAGTGTCGCGACAGCCTGTAGAGCCTTTGTCATCTGCCTGACCAAAATTTTGCAAACAAACCTGAAAGAGCATGTTCTAAGCATCATCCCAGTGAAGTTTGGATGAAAACTGACCATTAGTTTCAGAGAAGATGTTTAAAGAAAAAAATTGACAGACGGACACACACACACACTCACAACGGACACCAGGCCATGACTATAAACCGGTTGGACTAACCCAAGTGAAGCTAATAACAAGAGGCACAAGAGGGCCTGTATGGCTCCACTGGCTTAAAAATCTTAAGATTTGAAAGAGAGATATTGAAAATAGAAGGTCATGAAAGTTAACAGCATTCAGAAGGTATTCTAACTTTTTCTAAGTTGTAACTAAGTTATGAAGGAATGAACTTATTTAACTAATATGTAAAATTATAAGTAAGAAAACTATCTAGATATCACTTTAAAACAAGAGGACCAGACTGGCCCAAAACTGCTCCCCTGAATTTTATTGATCAAGTAGATCTCGTCCAATCCAAATTTCTTGAACAACTGTAGAAGAGGGTCACCCAAGGAACATTCTGGTAAAGTATCATTAAAATCGGCCAAATGGTTCAGGAGGAGATGAGGTTCAGAGATTTTGATGTCAAAATAAGCCCCGCCCTGCCACTCCCATATTAGGGGGTCAATCCAAATTTCTTGAACAACTTAAGAAGAGGGTCACCCAAGGAACATTCTGGTAAAGTTTCATTGAAATTGGCCCAATGGTTCAGGAGGAGATATTGTTCAGAGATGTCAGGGTCAAAATAAGCCCCGCCCTGCCACACCCATATTGGGGTGTCAATCCAAATTTCTTGAACAAATTTAGAAGAGGGTGGCCAAAGGAACATTCTGGTAAAGATTCATTGAAATCGACCCTATGGTTCAGGAGGAGATGTTGTTCAGAGATGTCAGGGTCAAAATAAGCCCTGCCCTGCCACACCCATATTTGGGGGGTCAATCCAAATTTCTTGAACAAATTAAGAAGAGGGTGGCCAAAGGAACATTCTGGTAAAGATTCATTTAAATCGACCCTATGGTTCAGGAGGAGATGTTGTTCAGAGATTTTGGTGTCAAAATAAACCACGCCCATATTGGGGGTCAATCCAAATTTCTTGAACACCTTTAGAAGAGGGTCACCCAACAAAAATTCTGGTAAAGTTTCATTGAAATTGGCCCAATGGTTCAGGAGGAGATGTTGTTCAAGGATTTCGGGGTCAAAATAAGCCCTGCCCTGCCACACCCATATTTGGGGGTCAATCAAAATTTCTTTTAAAACTTAAATACAGGGTTGCCCAAGGAACATTCTGGTAAAGATTCATTGAAATTAGCCCAATGGTTCAGGAGGATATGTATTCAAAGATTTTGGTGTCAAAATAAGCCCCGCGCTGCCACACCCATATTGGGGGTCAATCCAAATTTCTTGAACAACTTTAGAAGAGGGTCACCTCAGGCACATTCTGATTAAGTTTCATTTAAATTGGCCCAATGGTCAGGAGGAGATGGCGTTCAAAGATTTCGGGGTCAAAATAAGACCTGCCCTGCCATGCCCATATTTGAGGGTCAATCCAAATTTCTTGAACAACTTTCAGAGAAGGTCACCCAAGGAACAGTCTGGCCAAGTTTCGTCAATATCCACCCATTGGTTAAGGAGGAGACAATGTTAAAAGAAAAGTTTACGCGCGCACGGAAGGACGCATGACAGTCACCCCACCATGACAATAGCTTGCTGGCCTTTGGCGTTAAAAACAAACAGTGGCAATAACTTTAAATTAGTAAGTCATAGAACCTAAATATTTAATCTGTGTTTAGCTTTTGACAAATCATATCCATCTATAATAAAGCCAAGGTTGTTGCTCAAGGTCGTTTAGAGGTCATCAATTTATGACACAAAAACTTTACTTTAATTACTATGATTTGTAAAGATACTAAATGTTGAAAAGTAGTATAGAGCAGTAGTCTAAGAAAATCAGGGTCTGAGGTTATAAAACTTTTTTAAAAGGATTAACTTTATTTCACTTCTGAATTCCTAATTCATTCATCAATGATTGAATGATTGAATGGAGTTTTACGCCGCTTTCAACATTTTTTCAGTGATATCACAGCAGCTGGAGTACCTCACAATGGATTCCTGGTATTTCTCTCACCAGTACAACCATCACATTCCAATACCGAATGTATTAAACTTGTTATCTAAATCAGAGAAAAACTCTGCCAAACCTCATATTTATCTGTTTATAGATGACAGCTGGAGTACCTCACAATGGATTCCTGGTATTTCTCTCACCAGTACAACCATCACACCCTTTCCTAGCCTCCAGCTGCTATCTCACATAGGTCTACCATCATCAACCCATTGATGAGAGACAAATAATCTTAAAGAATGAGTGCCGCCATCGGGGATCAAACCCGAGACCTCTAGACTGACAGTCAGACGTGCTGCCACTTGCACTATGACGTGGCTATTCATTTATCAAACTGCTGTTCTAAAAATATGGCAGTAGAAGGGACATTTGAGTTTAACAAACTAACAAACCTATTATAGTCATTTTTGGTGGACGTTTACGTTCACCAGTGTTAAATCTGCGTAAGAACAATCCTGTCAGATGTTAATAGGTTTTAAAAACAGTAGTGCTCAATTAGATTCAATTTACTCTTTTTCAAGAATTTTGTCCATCTGACAACTATGCATTTTAAAAATGGAATGAAACAAGAATTCTACATAACTTGTTGAAACATCAAAGACATCTTTTGAGTGCGAAATCATTTTCAATTCTGAGATCGGGTGAACATTTTGCTTGTGTATAACTACTTTTCAGGCAGATTGAGTAATTTGCCCCTTGTTTCCAAATGGTCTATGGGAGGTCACTCGTGAAAATGGAATTACTGTAATGGTAACCTCCCCTGACACTACTAATGATAATAGAATAATAACCTAGATCACATACATGAATACGGATACAACGCAAACAGGTAGTGTAAAGCAGTTAGGTTGTGCGATGTTTTATTGCGATGCAATACAGGAGTCCCCCACCGGATAACAAAAAATCCTTTCTTATAATATATCTCCTACTTACTAGATCTATAACTGTATACAAAATTTGAAGTTGCTAGCACATTAGGTTTTGAACAAAATGTCCCAAACAAAAATATAAGAGTAAAAACAAACAATGGAAAAAACTCAAAAAGTGGGCGGAGAAGAATGATTCTTGTACATGCCACTTTTCCTCAAGGAGATCTATAAGTGTACCAAGTTTGAAGTTGCTAGCACTGATGGATCAGGAGATATGGTCCGGACAAAAATGTCAGGATAAAAAACAACAACAGACAATAACTAAAAAAGTGGATGTGGCAGAGTAACAGTTCTTGTGCATTACACTTCTTCTCAATGAGATCTACCAGTGTACAAAGTTTGAAGTTGCTAGGGCTTATGGTTTAGGAGATAAGTACGGGACAAAAATGTAAGGGTAGAAACAACAAAGGGCAATAACTCAAAAAGTGGACATGGCAGAGTGACAGTTCTTGTACATGACACTTGTCCTCAATGATATCTATAAGTGTACCAAGTTTGCAGTTTCTAGCACTTATGGTTTAGAAGATATGTTCCGGACAAAAAAGAAATGGTAAAACCAACAAAGGGCAATAACTCAAAAAGTGGGTGTGGCAGAGTAACAGTTCTTGTACATGACACTTCAGATCTATACGTGCACAAAGTTTAAAGTTGTTAGCACTTATAGAATAGGAAATATGATCCTGACAAGAATGTAAGACTAAAAACAACAAATGGCAATAACTCAAAAAGTGGATATGGCAGAATAACAGTTCTTGTACATGACACTTGTCCTCGATAAGATCTATCAGTGTACAAAGTTTGAAGTTGCTAGCACTTATGGTTTAGGAGATATGATCCGGACAAAAATCTAAAGGCAAAAACAACAAAGGGCAATAACTCAAAAAGTGGGCGTGGCAGAATAACAGTTCTTGAACATGACACTTGTCCTAAAAAAAATCAATAAGTGTACCAAGCTTGGAGTTGCTAGCACTTATAGTTTAGGAGATATGATCCGGACAAGAATGTAAGGCTAAAAACAACAAAGGGCAATATTTCAAAAAGTGGGTGTAGCAGAGTTATGGATCTTGAACATTACACTTCTCCTCAATGAGATCTATAAGTGTACAAAGTTTGAAGTTGCTAGCACACATAGTTTAGGAGATATGTTTCGAACAAAAATGTAAAGGTAAAACATCAAATGGCAATAACTCAAAAAGTGGGCGTGTCAGAGTAACGGTTCTTGAACATGACACTTCTCCTCAATGAGATCTATAAGTGTACCAAGTTTGAAGTTGCTGGCACATATGGTTTAGAAGATATAGCCCGGACAAAAGTGTGACGGACAGACGGACAGAATGAATCCAGCAAACCTATAGTCCCCCTACCGGTAACCGGTGGGGGACTAATAACTTTAATCAATAAATCTGCAATTTCCTGTTTTATCACAAAAGTTCAGGTCATATAATAAAGAGAATATCAAATTCCTGCTCATTAAATACCAAATTTATTAAACTTGTTATCTTAAACAGAGAAAAACTCGGCCCAACCTCATATTTATCTGTTTATAGATGGCTCGTTTTCGTATTTATCTGTTTATAGATGGCTCGTTTAATAAATTTCGTATTCCATTACCACTCTTTCATTAACCTCTAAGTCATTCTTTTGGTGTTTCTGCACTGAATCTTTATGTGTTAATTATGATACTTGATTAAAATACACTGTATTTTAACGCCCATTCGATGCTTTGAAATACTCTTGAGTCAATTAAGCAAAAAACATGCTGCTTAAAAACGGCTTGTTGATGTATTTAAATCCATTTTCATGATTACTCCCATACCAAGGAAGGATTCTGCTGGTAAGCCCTGTACTCATCCATAATGAAGAAGGATAACTCTGTCTCGTTCACTGAAAATTATTATTATTATCTTCATACAGTTGTTCAAGCCTCGAAAGGTTATCTAGGAAATTGTTTTAACAAACTGAGGGTTCAGTGCAAGACGGTACTATCTACACAATGCATTCACTTAGTACAGTCTTGTTCTAAGCCCTTGAAACGTGACCACTTGTTCCAGAGAATACCTACACAGAAGAGGGAAATGTGTTCATTGTGGTCTGCCTACACAAGTACGGTAAAGACTTTTCTTTCTTTTCATTTTTCCTGAGATAAATCAACCTACCAAACTGATAACAAGTGTGTTTTTATAATATGACCTACGTGCTGGGAGTGAAATAAATGCGTTGCATATTTTTTAAATTACACAGGTGTTCTTACACTAGTGGAATGACTATGCAAATGAGCTAAGAATGTATAGCAAAGTTATATTTTTATTGAACAAGAGGGCCATAGTGGCTCTAAATAGCTCACCTGAGTTTACTGTCTATTACAATTTGGAGAAAGGCTTTAGTTTAATGACAAGGCAGTAACAACAAATATCACAAATTCAAACTTGTTTGACATTTCATCAAGATAATCATTCTGACCAATTTTCAGGTTGATTGGGCTAAAAATATAGCCTCTAGAGTGTCCTCAAGGTTTTTCGAAGATTTGAGCCTGTGACCTAGTTTTTTACCCAACTTGACCCAAATTAAAAATTGTCGGAGATTTCATCAAGATAATTTCAGGTTGATTGAGCAAAAAATATAGCCTCTAGAGTGTCCACAAGATTTTACTAAGATTTGACCAAGTGTCCTAGTTTTTGACCCCACTTGTTCCAAGTTCCAACTTATCCAAGATTTCATCAAGATAATCATTCTGACCAATTTTCATGTTGATTGGGCTAAAAGTATGACCTCTAGAGTGTCCAAAAGGTTTTCCTAAGGTTTGACCCCGTGACCTTGTTTTTGACCCAACTTGAACCTAATTCGATCTTGTCCGAGATTTTCCTTGTTAAAATAATCATTCTGAAAACTTTTAAGGTTGATTGGGCTAAAAATGTGGCCTTTTAGAGTGTCCACAAGGTTTTTCTAAGATTTGACCCTATGACCTAGTTTTTAACCCAACTCAACCCAAATTCAAACTTGTCCTACATTTAATTAACATAATCATTCTGACCAATTTTCTGGTTGATTGGGCAAAAAAATATGGCCTCTAGTGTCCACAAGGTTTTTATAAGATTTGACCCCATGACCTACTTTTTTAACCCACTTGACCCAAATTCGAACTTATCTGAGACTTCATCGAGATAATGATTCTGACCAATTTTCAGGTTGATTGAGCAAAAAATATGGCCTCTAGAATGTCCACAAGGGTTTTCTAAGACTTGACCCCGTGACCTAGTTTTTGACCCCACTTGACCCAAATTCAAACTTGCCTGAGACTTCATCAAGATAATCATTCTGACAAATTTTCAGGTTGATTTGACCAAAAATATGGCCTCTAGAATGTCCAAAAGGTTTTTCTAAGATTTGACCTATGTTCTACTAAAAGTACAAAGAGCCACTGATAGGGAGGTTTTTAGTTTTTCAAATTTAAATATTTCATTCTTCCTAACTTAATCCCAATGCTATTGATCCTCATTTGAACCTTTATTTTATCAAAACGAGCCTTATGAGTACAACAACATAGAGTTTCATTGGGAATAAATAATTTTAGACTGGCTCTACACCCTCTTATCTGGATCCTTGATGTACCTATCCAGATATGCCTAACTTCCATGTCTTTGCAAAGACTTAAAATGTTTAAAAGGATTTAAAGGATTTTGGAGCATAATTATTGAATTGGTTGAGTGAGAGCTTGAAGTAAAGAATACAAAAAATTAAATAAATGATTATCTGCATAGAAATCACTAAAAGTACCCTGGAAAGCATAAGAGTTTCCTTTGTTTGTTTGAATGTGTTAATACGCAGTTTTCAACAATTGGCGCTGGTTTAGACATGACAAACTTTAACCATGACCATATCTCTGTTGTAATTGAAGGTATCTTCATGAAACTTGGCTTGTGTGGTCACCATCACAAGAGCTATCAAGATAACAACTCTGGAAGCACTTTTGTAAGAGGTATGACCCTTTTTCAACTAAGATTTTGCACATCATCCAGCACCTGCAGCCGAGCCATAAGCAGTGCTCTTGTTCAGTTAAATCTCAGCTTGAGCACCTAATGGATTCCTGTATTTCTCACACCAGTACTACAATTTCACCATTTGTTAGCCTCCAGCTGCTCTCCCACATAGGTGTATGATAATCAACCTATTGGTGGGAGACAAATAGTAAGAAAAGATGAGTACCACCCAAAGGAATCAAACCTGTGACCTTTTGAATGATAGTACTAGTCTTTCCATTGTGCTCTGACAGTGGCAGGAAAGCATTAATACAGGGGTGTGAAAATACAGAATTTCTCCATTTCTCCACTTGTCCCTGGACAAGTGAATGCTGATTTCTTACTTGTCCAGGCTCAAAATGATCTTGTCCCCAAAACAGTAGATAGATGAATATTGAGAAAATATTGTTTTTAAAGAAGAAAATGCTGAAACCCAGCATTTTCTTCATTAAAGACAATGTTTTCTTCCCTTTGATACAAACAAAGGATGACTTTTCTCCTAGATCTTTTTAGTACTTTATCAAGACTTGCTCTGGTATTTA
The DNA here is from genome assembly GCA_948146395.1 of Fragum whitleyi. NCBI lineage: Eukaryota > Metazoa > Mollusca > Bivalvia > Cardiida > Cardiidae > Fragum > Fragum whitleyi. Next base: position 31,607,879 of record OX411556.1, on the reverse strand, counting down.
CTTGTCCACGGACAAGTGGCGTAGGAAAATGTACTTGCCCACAAGTAGAAAAACCCGCGTCGGACAAGTCGGGCATGGGTATTCCACACCCCTGATTAATAAAGAAATAAAACATAACTTACCAATCCCAGACTCTCCCAATGTCCTCTCAGGTTTCAAAATCAGTTCATCATTATCTCTATTGATCACAGGGTCTGTTGTCTAAAAGTGTCAAGAAATAACCTACTGTAAACTGGGTATTTTGGGTGGTGATTTTTTTTAGCTGTATTGACAGTCAAGCTCAGATGCACCAAAATTTATCCACCACCGATATTTTCATAACCTTATGAAAACAAGAGGGCCGTTGGCCCTGGGTCGCTCACCTGAGAAAAAAGCTTCATTACCTAGGTATGTCCATGCAACCACAGAAAAAGAGATTTTCACTTTTTTCAATCAGATAACATTTGAAATAATCCTTCCCCCCCCCCCCCCCTCTGCTCCTCCCCTGGTCATTATTTATTTAAGCTTTTTTTCATAAAAGGTCTGTGATCAGCTAATCTATGCCAGATATACAGGCTGAGTCTGAGACTTTTAAAGTTTTCCTTAATGAGTTGATCAATCCATGTCAAATATAAAGGCTGTAGGGATTCAAAATTCTAAACAAAGCACTCCCCCCTCCCCCAAGATGCTCTGCACCTGGTAAATCTACAGTCATGACTTTAGCTAATTCAATAAATGTCCAAATGCTGATCATCCACACCAATTTTCAAGTCTGTAGGACTCCTGGTTCATTAGAAGAAGTTTAAAGATTTCAAAAATTATCCAAAGTACTACCCCCTCTCCAAGACACTCAGCACCTGGTGACCCAACAGTCATCATTTTAGCTATTTTTATTAAGGTCAATATATTGATCACCCATGACAATTTTCAAGTCTGTAGGGTTCCTGATCCAGGAGAAGAATAAGGTTAAAGATTTCAAAATTGATCCAAAGTATTACCCCCTCCCCCCTAATGCTCCGCATCTGGTGGCCCTACATTATTGATTTTAGCTATTTTATTCTAGATCCATATGCTTATCCTCCATGCCAATATTGAAGTCTGTAGGGCTACTGGTTCATTAGAAGATGAAGGTTAAAGTTACAAAATTTTCACAAAAGTACTACCCCCTCCCCCAGGTGCTCCGCACCTGGTGGCATTACAGTCATGATTTTAGCTTTTTTTAATTAGGTCTATGAGCTGATCATCAATGCATTTTTAAGTCTGTAGGGCTTGTGGTTCAGAAGAAGGTTAAAGATTACAAAATTTTCACAAAAGTACTACCCTCTCCCCCCTGGTGCTCCGCACCTGGTGAATCTACAGTCATGATTTTAGCTATTTTTATAAAGGTCCATATGCTGATCACTCATGCCAATATTCAAATCTTTCGGGCTCCTGGTTCAGAAGAAGAAGAAGGTTAAAGATTTCAAAATTTTCACAAAAGTACTACCCCCTCCCCCCTGGTGCTCCGCACCTGGCAGCCCAACAAATATGATTTTAACTATTTTTATTAAGGTCTATGAGTTGATCCTCCATGCCATATTTGAAGGCTGTAGGGCTTCTTATTCAGAAGAAGAAGAAGGTTAAAGATTACAAAATTTACCCAAAGAACTCCCCCCTGGTGCTCCGCACCTGGTGGATCCGCTCCGGTCTTGAATTACTTCCGAGGTTGTTGTACCCTAAAATAGTCCGGATAGAAAAATGATGTGCTCCTTTTGCCACACTGTTTTAATGTTTGAGTCAGAGTAAAGTGCTTGAAATGAGGTTCAGCTAAGTGCCAGACCTCTGCTACATTCCATGCATGAGATGAAATGCATTTAGGTGTGAACTATTTTTTTTTGGAGCCTGACCTTTGGTGGAGGTACCCAAGTCTGCGTACACTTTCCTACCACGAGATTTTTTAGGGTAGTCGTGCGCAATGAAAAATTGTGAAAAAATTTATCCTGCAAGGTACTGTTTTCTGGAGATGATATTCAAGAGCATATAACGCTCTTTAAGCCGCACTAAGTTATTAAGCCCAAATTTGCTTTTTAAAGGAGCTACAGACTGTCAAAATGTGCCAATTTACTATATAATTTAACACGGCCAAAACAGACAGGAGTGTAACCTATATGGAGATGGGGGGGGGTCACACAAAAATATTGATTACTATGTTGTTTTCATAAATTTTTGACTCAAATGTCACAGTCAACTAGTAAATATGATCAAGAACTGGTTTCTGATAAGAATCTTTCAATATTTTTAAAATTTGAATTAAATTTTTAAAAAAAATGTTAAATTGTTGATTTCACGCCTTTAAAGTACTTTGATTCCTCCGGAATGCTTTGGTTTTTTCCCATTATGTCATAACAAGCTGTCTGCACAATTTGATCATCTGAACAAGAAGTTTGGGCTGTAAAGAACTAAAATTTTCATCTGAAAAAGGTATGGATAATGCCATCACCCTAGAATATTAGCCACTTAAAAGCCTTGTTGGTATGAATGATGGTCGATAGGACCTTATATATGTTTTTGGGTTCAGAATCAACAGTTCAACTCAAAAAGACTAAAAACACAAACTATTGTTGGAAAATCAAACCTTGCTTGAATGAGCTTTCTTACTTTACCTCTGTCTGTTTGTCTGTCCCCATCTCTATCTGTCTCTTTGTCATTGTCTGTCTGCCTCTCTGTTTCTCTCTCCCTGCCACCCTCCCCTCTTTCTCTCTCTCTCTCTCTCTCTCTCTCCCTCTCTCTCTCTCTCTCTCTCTCTCCTTCTCTCTCTGGAAAAAAGTTGCAATATGATTTACCCCCCCCCCCCCCTTTAAAGGATTTTGAGTGTAATATTCTTGTATCCTCAAATTTATTTATATGTAGTTACAACTCATTTGTGCCGATCTATAGTTTTGAGCTCGAATAAGAGGTCGCTCTGTTTCAGCTGGTCGATTTCACCGTTACTGGACAGTCTATGTATAATTATGTATGCCATCACCTCAACATATTCCTTTGTTTCACTTACATTTTGCTAATCCTTAACCTCACGGTATTGAAATTCCATGATGGATTTGCTACTTAGGCGATTCATTCTAAAAGTGTTGTTTTTTTTCATTGTAGCAGGTTACACATATGATCGTTCAAAATGTTGTCATCTGTAGTAGAAATAGAACTTGTTTTTTGTGTTTTTTTGTTTCATAAGCTTCACTGCAAGGGCCTAGTTGGTTACTTCTCAATTAATGAAACATATTTTCTTTTTGAAAATAGCTTTCTCTTCTTCTGCATCTGCTGCCTTAAATCATGTTCAATAAGAATTTGTTTTTAGATGTCTGGAAATTGAAAGAATAGCTGGTTTTGGTAATAAAAGGAATCCTCATCTTCTTTTATACCTACCCCACAATGTCAGTGTCATATGACCAAAACGGCACTAATTTGATTGGCTGGCAGTCTAAGTAACCACTTGAAATGAAGATAATAAGCTTCCAAACCCTAAGCCCTGTATGGATATTTCCTGTTAGGGATCCCCTTTACATTGTTTCGTAAATATTTTTGTATCGGATACAGCTTAGACTCTTCAATCAAAATGGTAAAAGCAAAAAAATAGTACTTTTAAAAGATTTTAATATATTATACAAAAGATTAATTCTGCCACCATTTTGCTCTACAGGCTCAAATAGTAATTCTTATTTAGAACTTTACTCTTTTTAACACTGTCCAATTAACTTTTCCTGGGAGTTTCTGACCTTTGACTTAGTTTTTGACTATTAAACTTATAATATAAGCTATTCATGAGGGTTTTTTCTTGAATGTATTTATATTTTTAAAGAAAAATTGAACTTAAATTAAACTTAAAATCAATTTTTTCTTCATATAATGATTTTTTTGCAACCACTTTTTAGCATAGACATCTGAAAAGGGTCACAAAGTAAAGAAGAATCATTTTGCTGCAAAACACTTTTTATTTTATGGAAATTGATCACTTATTACCAAAGTTATGTCAATTTCTAATCATCATGTGAAGGACATTGAAACTTTTCCATTTTGGTCCTAATTTCAGAAATATAGGCCTTGTACTAATTCTCCTGCCATTTCATTTCTAAGTAATATTTTTGAAAAATTTAAAGACATGGAAAGTTGTAATACACATATGCATAGGTTGAAAGAAGTTTTGTCCAAATTGGAAATAAAAAAATTCATATTTAGGATCCGCTCCGGTCTTGAATTACTTCCGAGGTCGTTGTACCCTAAAATAGTCCGGATAAAAAAATGATGTGCTCCTTTTGCCACACTGTTTTAATGTTTGAGTCAGAGTAAAGTGCTTGAAATGAGGTTCAGCTTAGTGCCAGACCTCTGCTACATTCCATGCATGAGATGAAATGCATTTAGGTGCGAACTATTTTTTCTTGGAGCCTGACCTTTGTGGAGGTACCCAAGTCTGCGTACACTTTCCTACCACGAGATTTTTTAGGGTAGTCGTGCGCAATGAAAAATTGTGACAAAATTTATCCTGCAAGGTACTGTTTTCTGGGAGATGATATTCAAGAGCATATAACGCTCTTTAAGCCGCACTAAGTTATTAAGCCCAAATTTGCTTTTTAAAGGAGCTACAGACTGTCAAAATGTGCCAATTTACTATATAATTTAACACGGCCAAAACAGACAGACAGGAGTGTAACCTGGTGGCCCAACAGATATGATTTTAGCAATTTTTATTAAGGTCTTTAAGCTGATCCTCCATGCCAAATTTGAAGGCTGTTGGGCTTCTTATTCCGAAGAAGAAAAAGGTTAAAGATTACAAAATTTACCCAAAGTACTACCCCCTCCCACCTGGTGCTCCGCACCTGGTGGCCCAACAGATATGATTTTAGCAATTTCTATTAAGGTCTATGAGCTGATCATCCATGCCAAATTTCAAGGCTGTAGGGCTGCTTGTTCAGGAGAAGAAGAATTTTAAAGATTTTCTTAAATTTCTAACTAATGTTGCCATAGCAACCAGAGTTTTTCACTGATTTCTATTCTTTTAGCAATTCTTAAAGGGGATCACCTAAGGAACATTTCTGCCAAGTTTGGTTAAAATTGGCCCAGTAGTTTAGGAGGAGATGTCATTTAAAGAAATTGTTGACGGAGGACGGACGCCTGACGACGGACGACTGACAACGGACGACGGACGGATGCGGGACAAAAGGTGATCACAATAGCTCACATGAGCACGTTGTGCTCAGGTGAGCTAAAAATACATCCTTCTGTTTGCAATGTAGTTTCGCGTGATGAATAAGTCAATGATTATGGACATCAAGCGCCTTTTAAAAGACATGTTTATTGGACATACGTTTCCAACCAGTGTTCGTCACTAGTGAATTAATATAACAGTAGTTCATGCTCAGGCAAAATTAAACATTTTACTCAATGCTTTTGGGTGGATAAACAAGCAAGAACACTGCCTACAGGTTCCTACACTCAACTGTTATGTGCTGGATGGTGAAAAACCAAGGGGCATTATTTGCATAAAATATTGAAGAAAATTGTGAAGTATTTATGTTATAAATGAATGGATTTCACCAAATGACCTTGACCAATGACCTTAAAATTGTTATGCAATAAAATTGCAATGCACTTGTGAAATTTCAAGGCTCTATGACTGACCAATACAGTTATGGCTAATATTAGTTTTATTACAAAATATTTGACTTAAAAAAATTACATTGATCTTGATTGATGACCTTAAACTTGGTAACAACAGGAAGGCCTTTCCCCAGGCAATCATCATGTGAAATAAGAAGGCCCAATTACTTACCATTGAAAAGGTGAGGCAAATGTTGTTGTTCATAACATTAAGGCCCCTTTTCCCATGACACTTTTTTTTTAAATGTAAATTTTTAATAGTTTAAAGTCAAGAGGATCTGATTTGCTTCAAGAATATATTTCATAAAATTCTGACAATTAGACTAGCAGAAAATGGCAAATATCTATTTTTTTATTAAGGCCCCGTGGTTCAGGAGAATATGTCAATCAAAGATTCCGGGCTAAAAACAAGCCCTGCCCTGCCACGCCCATATTAATGGGCCAATCAAAATTTCGCAAACAATTAATGAAAAGGGTTACCCAAGGAACGTACTGTTAAAGTTTCATTGAACAGCCCAGTTGTTCAGGAGGAAATGTTGTTCAAAGGTATAGGGCTCAAAATAACCCCTCCCTGCCAAGCCCATATTTAATGGCCAATAAAAAGTTTGAAAGACAATTTTTGAAAAGGGTGACCCAAGGAACATTCTGGTAAAGTTTCATTGAAATCAGCCCAATGATTTAGGAGTAGATGTGGTTCAATGATTTCAAAGTGAGACAAGAGGGCCGTTGGCCCTGGGTGCGCTCACCTGAGAAAAAAGCTTCATTACCTAGGTATGTCCATGCAACCACAGAAAAAGAGATTTTCACTTATTCAATCAGATAACATTTGAAATAATCCTTCTCCCCACCCCCCCTCTGCTCCTCCCCTGGTCAGTATTTATCTAAGCTTTCTCATAAAAGGTCTGTGATCAGCTAATCTATGCCAGATATACAGGCCGAGTCTGAGACTTTTAAAGTTTTCTTTAATGAGTTGATCAATCCATGTCAAATATAAAGGCTGTAGGGATTCAAAATTCTCAACCAAGCACTCCCCCCCTCCCCCAAGATGCTCTGCACCTGGTTAATCTACAGTCATGATTTTAGCTAATTCATTTAATGTCCATATGCTGATCATCCATACCAATTTTCAAGTCTGTAGGACTCCTGGTTCATTAGAAGAAGTTTAAAGATTCCAAAAATGATCCAAAGTACTACCCCCTCCCCAAGACACTCAGCACCTGGTGACCCTACAGTCATCATTTTAGCTACATGTATTTTTATTAAGGTCAATATATTGATCACCCATGACAATTTTCAAGTCTGTAGGGTTCCTGATCTAGGAGAAGAAAAAGGTTAAAGATTTCAAAATTGATCCAAAGTACTACCCCCCTCCCCCCTTATGCTCCGCATCTGGTGACCCTACATTCATTATTTTAGCTATTTAATTTAAGATCAATATGCTTATCATCCATGCCAGTATTGAAGTCTGTAGGGCTCCTGGTTCATTAGAAGATGAAGGTTAAAGTTACAAAAGTACTCCCCCCTCCCCCCTGGTGCTCCGCACCTGGTGGCATTACAGTCATGATTTTAGCTATTTTTATTAAGATCTATGAGCTGATCCTCCATGCCAATTTTCAAGTCTTTAGGGCTTGTGGTTCATCAGAAGAAGAAGGTTAAAGTTTACAAAATTTTCACAAAAGTACTACCCTCTCCCCCCTGGTGCTCCGCACCTGGTGAATCTACAGTCATGATTTTTAGCTAATTCAATTAATGTCCATATGCTAATCATCCATGCCAATATTCAAATCTGTCTGGCTCCTGGTTTAGAAGAAGAAGAAAGTTAAAGATTACAAAATTTTCACAAAAGTACTACCCCCTCCCCCCCTGGTGCTCCGCACCTGGTGGCCCAACAGATATGATTTTAGCAATTTTTATTAAGGTCTATGAGCTGATCCTCCGTGCCAAATTTGAAGGCTGTAGGGCCTCTTATTCAGAAGAAGAAGAAGGTTAAAGATTACAAAATTAACCCAAAGTACTACCCCCTCCCCCATGGTGCTCCGCACCTGGTGGCCCAACAGATATGATTTTAGCAATTTCTATTAAGGTCTATGAGCTGATCATCCATGCCAAATTTCAAGGCTGTAGGGCTGCTTGTTCAGAAGAAGAAGAATTTTAAAGATTTTCTTGAATTTTTAACTTATGTTGCCATAGCAACCAGAGTTTTTCACCGATTTCAATTCTTTTAGCAATTCTTAAAGGGGATCACCTAAGGAACATTTCTGCCAAGTTTGGTTAAAATTGGCCAAGTAGTTTAGGAGGAGATGTCATTTAAAGAAATTGTTGACGGACGACTGACGACGGACGCCTGACGACGGACGGATGCCGGACAAAAGGTGATCACAATAGCTCATTTGAGCACGTTGTGCTCAGGTGAGCTAAAAATGCCACGCCCTACAATGCCCTTATTTATGGGCCAATTAGATTTGCGAACAATTTTTGTAAAGGGTCACCCAAGAATTATTCTGGTAAAGTTTCAATGAAATTGGCCCAGTGGTTCAGGAGAAGAAGAAGTTTTTAAGATTGTTGTCAGCGGACAACGCACAATGGACTCAGGGTGATCCTAAAAGCTCCCCTTGAGCATATTGCGCTCAGGTGAGCTAAAAAAACCAGGTCTTGGAAATTTTGTAGGAAAATTATATATGAAGTTTTAACCAATTAGGCTCAGGGATTCCTGAGATACGATGTCGGCCGGATGGAAGGAGGGATTGATGCACGCACAAGCCAGCGACTATATGCTACCCCGAAAATTTTTCAGGGCGTATACAAAAATGGCAAACGTATTTAACTTTCATAAGGTTGTGAAATCAATATATTGTATAATTTGTAAAAAGCTGGCATTACTTACAAAAATTGTATCTGTCATACTTTCAATCGTTTTGAAGTCTTGAAAATGAAAATTAGTTAACTTTAAGCGTTTTATTTTGGCGATAGATTGTAATCAATGTGCCAAGGGTACTAGATGCGCAAATTGTGAGTCAGAGTTCATCTTTAAATATGATATCTAAACTTTCCCAATTAAAAAATGAAGATCAGGTGGTATGAACTAAGATCAGACTGCACATGTGTGCAGGCTGATCTCTGTCTATACCTCCTGCCAAAGCAGGAATGTTCAGGGTTTAGCAAAACAAGGTTAAAAATCCCTCATATTACTTAGTTAGTACAGCAAAGATCAAAGAATTATGAGCCGAAAAAAAATAACTAACCTTTGCACCAAAAGGCTGATGGGATATTTTGAGTGTGTCTGAAATGGAAAAATACACAATAAAAATTGTGATTTTACATCTTTATGTATGCTCTATATTAATGTTAGACATAGACACTGGTTAAGTGTAAAGGCCAAAACTGAGGATAGCAAAATGAAAAAAAGCCGGGCGTTAACGGGACATGAATTTACTTATTAATCCACATTTTCTCTCATGTAATCTCGCGTAAACGCCGTGGTTTTGTCCGATAATGTATGCCTATAATGACCGTAAACGTACATTTTATGCAATAATATCAAATTAAGATTTTATATTGCCCATGATTAATCAAGTTTGATCAATAGTGATCAATTTTTTTTATTAATTCAATTTTATGGTCAATACTGTTAATCATGTAGAGGCCAATTTCAGAAATCTGGCAAAAGACTACTTGAAATTGGTTCCAGCATAAATCTTTTTGTTACAGAATAAATTAAAGAAGTACTTTAGAATGCATAAGAAATTAAAGAGCAACTGGTCTATATGGTCTGCCAAAGCTTTGTGTACAAGAAAATGTCTTGAACAGCAGAAAGGTTGATGAACTTAAATAACAAGAGATGTTTGAAAAACATTTATGCCTCCCATACAGGTCAATGGCCAAGCAGGTCAATTGCCTTTTCTTTGTCAATCAACAATATCTCACAAAATATGGTTCTTGAACACTGCACTTCCCTTCAATGAGATCTATCCACCTTTGAAGTTTCATGATTCTAGCTTGCAAACATTTTGAGATATGCTCCGGACATAAAAGTGTCTATGGACTGACAGACAGACCGACAAGTGAAAAGCAATATACCCCCTTTCTTCAAGGGGGGGGGGGGGGGGGGGGGGGGGGGGGGGGTGAATATGCTAACAATTACTCATACCAACAAGCAAATTTGTTGAATTGATATCCCCTGCCGAACATATTGTCAATGGAGTTAATATCAAACTTAGGTACAGGTTATCTTTTATCTACATCGACCTATAGTTTTCAAGAAATAGCACAGAAACGGATATCACTCTGTATGTATATGGCTTAAACAGTCAGGGGTAGTACCACTAAATTCGACGGTCAATCTGGGTAATCCCGACTAAATGCACATGTCCTCATTGTAATGAAACTGTGTGCCAAGTTTCATTGAAATCCGGTCTATAGTTTTCAAGAAATAGCGCGGAAACAAATATCACTCTGTATGTATATGGCTTAAACAGTCAGGGGTAGTAGCTCTAAATTCGACGGTCGAACCGGGTAACCCGGACGATATGCACATGTCCTCATTGTAGTGAAGCTGTGTGCAAAGTTTCATTAAAATCCAGTCTACAGTTTTCAAGAAATAGTGCGGAAACGAATATCACTATGTATGTATATGGCTTAAACAGTCAGGGGCAGTAACTCTAAATTCGACGGTCGAACCGGGTAATCCCGACGATATGCACATGTCCTCATTGTAGTGAAGCTGTGTGCCAAGTTTCATTGAAATCTGGTCTATAGTTTTCAAGAAATAGTGCGGAAACGAATGTCAGACGGAAGGACGGATGGACATGGCAAAAACAATATCCCCCCTGATGATTTCATCGGAGGGGGATAAAAAGAGTGACTGTTTTAATTCATTGATAGGAAAATTTGCTTTTTTGAATGGAGTTTTACTCTGCTTCAACAATCTATATTGCACTCTTGCTGGTGAACATGCATGTCAAGATTTAAGCAATGCCTTTAGTGATATCAGATACATGTATATCACGCCTGTCAAAGTTTTTGCACCATGATGACAAGGACGATGAAGACATCTACAACCCTGCTTTCAGGATAACAAAAAAGTGACAACTAGTGATGGGCGGATTAATCTATTGTAATTGATAATCAGTTGAATTGGGCTTTTGATTGTGATAATTGATTAAGAAATTTCATAATGGATTAATCAGTTCCTAACACATAAATAAAAGCTATTATATGTTGTTTTCATAAACCAACATCAGTTAGATGGCTCAGTGTGAAACAGTTATAACTGCCTATACTGTTTATAGGCAGTTACAACTGTTTCATGCTGAGCCATGAAGTAAGTAGAAAAATCTTCAGGAAGAGTCTTTAGGTCATGTGTTTTATCCAAACTTTTACATTCTATTCTTTAAAAGATGATACTGGGAGTGCTGTATTATTATCTAAGAATATGATTGTACAATTGATCATTAGTTGATTTACTCTGAATTTCTAAGAATATGATTGTACAATCATTAATTAGTTGATTTACTCTTCCAACTATAAATTGATTATCGATTGTGATTTGAAACAGATTGCCCAGATTTCTCTGAAAACAGCCCGTCTGAAAATCGAGTACAGTAAAGATTAAACTGGAACAAGAGCCATGTTGGACATGGACATAAGTCCCCTACCGGCTTTGTTTGTCTCAATGTTTTCCCACGCCAATTCTATCAGGGACGTCAAAACCAGGTCTTGTTTTGGAAAGGGTTAAACAAGACTTACATGAGTTGTTGTCTCTGCTGTGCCCACTATACAATTCATGCAAGCAATAGACAGATGAAAGAAATAGTATCAATAACAGTTACCTTGTCTGATCCAAGATGTTTTTCTTCAGTCTTGTTGGTAAGAAATGAGAACTTTCACTGGAGGTGATTAATACTGCTGCATCACCACCCTGACTAACATGGCTTATAAATTTTTTTACATTTTAAAACAGGTTTCATCAAGTTAGCTTGCTTAGTTATTAAGTTATTGCAGGATCCATTTTTTGCCATATTTTCACTATTTCCGTTACCATAGCAACCACACTTTTTGTCAAAGAACAAAGATAAAATGATGTGCATAATCCACACATTACCATCTAGTCATATACCAAGTCTCATCAAATTAGCTTGCTTACTTATTAACTTATCGCAGGATCCAATATTTTTTGCCATATTTTCACTATTTCCGTAACCATAGCAACAACAATTTTAGTGTAAAAACAAAAATAAAATGATGTGCATAATCTACACATTGCCATATAGTCATATACCAAGTCTCATCAAACTAGCTTGCTTAGTTATTATCTTATCGCAGGATCCCATTTTTGGCCATATTTTCACTATTTCTGTAACCATAGCAACCTCAATTTAAGTCGAAAAACAAAAATAAAATGATGTGCATAATCAACACATTGCCATCTAGTCATATACCAACTTTCAAAAAAAACGCTTGCTTAGTTATTAAGTTATCGCGGGATCAAGATTTGAGCGAACAGACGGACAGACGGACGGACGGACAGATGGACGGACAGATGGAGGGCAAACCTATAGTCCCCTCCGGTGTGAACACTGGTAGGGGACTAAAAAGGAAATAAAAGATGATGTCAACATACCAAATGGGTGCTTCTTAAATGGAGGAGGAATTCCTGGTCTAGACTTCAAATCTGTAAAAAATAAAACAATTTTAACCCTTGTCATGCAATATTCCTGCTTCAGCAGATTACATAGATATCATATTATAAAGATTAAGATCAGCCTGCACATACCTCCTGATTTTCCCACCAATTTTTTTTTTCTTTTTTTTTCAAAAAAGTAGGATTCAGAATCTGCCATCAAGTGCTTTCAGCACATTTATTTAATTCTAAATACAATTTTGCCTTAGTTTTTTTTTTTTTTTTTTTTTTTTTTTTTAGACTAATCCTTGTCATGCTTTTTAAAAATCTGATAAAAGTGAATTAAAATCAAACTGCTGATAGCACTAATTGTGAGTAAGTTATTCTTTTGAAAAAATAATGTATAAATCATTCTTCATAAATGGAAAAACAAGTGGTATAGACTTAGATAAGACTAAACAAATGTGCAGGCTGATATTTGTCTATAACTCCTGTCAAAAAAGCAAAATTCTTGCTTAAGCAAGAAAAAAGTTAATATACTCCGAATTCAGTATGCAAAGACAAAAATTTGCAAAATATTTAAGAAATGGTACCCCACTTGGCATGTGTACTAACATACAAAATGGGTTAATATTCAATATCTAATCATATCAACATATATGCATCCTGAACATAGGGCTGATTTCATTGTAACACAGAATTTTGTGGTTGGTGACTAACTGTTACGAAATTGAAACAAGAGCATCACTTTGGTATTCTAATACACAACAACCGTGGTTGCTGGATAATGCAAAATATCTAGCCTTCTGACCTGTGTTTTCGACCTCTTAAGAGTTTTTATCATTACACATGCACAGATCATGTAATACATATTTATTTACTTTTTTGTAATTAAGATTCGAATGATACATATGAATGTGCAGTAAAATCCTTTCTCAAAGATCGTCCAGGACAAATTTAAAAGTGGAGCTTTCTGCACCTGAATTACATAGTAAGTTGTTCTAAACCAATCAACCTGATTGACTTGTCAATTGGACCCTTCTGATTGGTCAGGGAAGTTATGCCATATGTGTGCCAGAGTTGATTTTACAAAGCAGCTGAGCTCAGATAGGGGGCGTGAATGTTCAGGCCTGAAGCAGGTGACATTTTCTTTTGCTTCCTGTCTATTTCAGAAGTCAAAACAAATGACAAATATATTCATCTTTATTTCTATAGTTTTAATAAACAAGAGGACCCTGAGGGCCCTAAATCGCTCACCTGATATTTCAAGTAAATTATCATTAAGACTCCATTTCCTATGAAATGGCATGAACCTTTCCATTTTCAACAGAGTTCATTCTTGTGACCTGGCAAACATTTTGATCAAGTTTCATGAAGATTGGACTATATTTGTGGCTTCTAGAGTGAAAACAAGAAATTTGTCATTAAGGCCCCTTTTCCTTTGATATGGCACGGAACTTCCCATTTGCAAATGAGTTCATCCTCATGACCAAACAAACATTCTGACAAAGTTTCATGATGATTGGACCATATTTGTTGCTTCTAGAGAGTAAACAAAAAATTGTCATTAAGACCCCTTTTCCCGTGATATGGCACCGATCCTTCCCATTTTCCAAAGACTTCATCCTCATGACCTAACAAACATTCTGACCAAGTTTCATGAAAATTGGACCATATTTGAGGCTTCTAGAGTGAAAACAAGAAAATTTGTCATTAAGGCCCCTTTTCCCGTGATATGGCACGAATCCTTTCCATTTGAGCAATTTTCATAAGGGACCACCCAAGCAATATTTCTGCCAAGTTTGGTTGATTTTGACCCATAAGTTTAGGAGGAGATGTTGTTTAAAGGAATTGTTGACAAAATTGTCATTAAGGCCCCTTTTTCCGTGATATGGCATGGATCCTTCCCATTTTCAATAGACTTCATCCTCATGACCTAACAAATATTCTGACCAAGTTTCATGAAAATTGGACCATATTTGTGGCTTCTAGAGTGAAAACAATAAATTTGTCATTAAGGCCCCTTTTCCCGTGATATGGCACGGATCCATTCCATTTGAGCGATTTTCATAAGGGACCACCCAAGGAATATTTCTGCCAAGTTTGGTTGATTTTGACCCATAAATTTAGGAGAAGATGTCGTTTAAAGAAAAAGTTGATGCCGTGACGGACAGACGGACGCCGGACAACGATTGATCACAATAGCTCCCTTGAGCACTTTGTGCTCAGGTGAGCTAAAAAGCAGCTCCAGTATGTTAAAATACTTCGAAATCTGAAACTAAGTTTAAAGAAGAGGGCATAGTGGCCCTTAATAGCTCACCTGAATAAACTGTCTTGAATATTCAAAAGAAGTATTAGAAAAAGAATAATGTATGACTAAGCTAAACAATGCTGTTTCTTCTGTACAACTACAGAATCCTTTTTTTACATTTTTCAGGTTGACTTACAAGGCTTCTCTATGATTTGACTCCATGACCTAATTTTTTACTCAAATTGACCCAATTTAGATTTCGTCTGAGATTTCATTAGTCAGACAAAAAAAGTGGCCTCTAATGTGCATACAAGGTTTTTCTAAGATTTGACCAGAGACCTAGTTTTTGATCCCACTTGACCCAATTTTAATAATGTCTGAAATTTCATCGAGACAATCATTCTGACAAAATTTCAGGTTGATTGGGCAAAAAATGTTGCCTCTAGAGTGCATACAAGGTTTTCCTTAGATTTGATCCTGTGACCTTTGTTTTGACCCCAGTTGACCCATTTTTTAACTCACCTGAAATTTTATCAAGACAATCAATCTGACAAAATTTGATATTGATTAGGCAAAAAATGTGGCCTCTAAATTGCATACAAGGTTGTTCTAAGATTTGACCCAGTGACCTTGTTTTTGACCCCAGTTGACCCAATTTTATACTCAGCTGAAATTTTATCAAGACCTTCATTCTTACAAAATTTGATATTGATTGGGCAAAAAAAGTGGCCTCTAGAGTGCAAACAAGGTTTTTCTGAGATTTGACCCAGTGACCTTATTTTTGACCCCAGTTGACCAAATTTTGCAATCATCCGAGATTTCATCAAGACAATCATTCTGACAAAATTTCAGGTTAATCAGGTAAAATTGTGGCCTCTAGAGTGCATACAAGGATTTTCTAAGATTTGACCCTGTGACCTAGTTTTTGACCCCAGTTGACCCAATTTCAAACTCATCTGAGATTTTATCAAGACAATCATCCTGACAAAATTTCAGGTTGATCGGGCGAAAAAAGTGGCCTCTAGAGTGCATACAAGGTTTTTCTAAGATTTGACCCCATTAACTAGTTTTTGACCCCAGGTAACCCAATTTCGAACTCTTCCGAGATTTCATCAAGATAATCATTTTGACTAAATTTCAGGTTGGTAGGGCAAAAAATGCAGACATCCACCTAACCACAATAGCTCATCTTGAGCATTTCGTGCAAAAGTGAGCTAAAACATATACCAGTCATGGGACAGTTAACATGATCATTTAGCATCTGAATTTGGAAATTGTTTAGGGGTCCAAAGGATAAGAAGGGTTGAATTGACAAGAAACAGGCAAAAGTTGAAAAGGGGCATAGTTCTTAGAAAAAGTTATTCCTCTAGGTAGTCTCAATAGCTCTTGTGATTGTAAACCCATGCCAAGTTTAAAGAAAATTTCTTCAATTACAACATAGATATTACCAAAGCAAAGGTTTGTCAGACACACATCAACACCTAAGCAAATGCCTACACCAACTTATCAAGGTCATGGCAATACCTCAACTTTTCCTTCAGTTTTACCCTGCTTTAATAGTTTCTTAAGTACCAATTTATGTTTTGCTGAATCTAGAATACCCATGTTGAATCGAAGGATCCTTTAGAGTTTCCATTTTAAATAATCTGAAACAAATTGTAGTCATTTTGACTACTCTTAGCTCGGTTCAAAGGTAAAAATTAGCAAATGTGTCAGAGACACGGATGACCCCACAAATAATTGATTTTACCGGTGACCCATTAGACCTTGACCTTGGGCCTATCCCGACAAATTCGTAGCATGAACATAATACTTACCCAGGGGAACTGTGCAGAGTTATTATGAAATTCATTCATACCTCAATATGTAGAAGTAATGCTGTGGTAAAGAATGGGATGCACACAAACACACACACACACACATCTACCCAACCAAATTTCCGGCCCAAACATGCACACACTCTCACACAGACAGGGGAAACTACCGGTATGGTATATTACTATATGCCCCTCACCACTTCATGACGGGGGCATAATAATTATAGCATAATAGTTTGCAAAAAAGGCTAATAGCACATATATTAAAGTTTGATATGGTAATACCTCGATCATCCTGCTCATAACAATCATAGGCGTAGCTAGGATTTTGAGTTTTTTACGCATTTCGAAGGCAACCACCAAAGAATATATAGGGTAAAGGCAATATGTCGACTGTGACAAAAGACTAAAGTCGTCCACCAGCTCCCTGTTAATATGATTTGGGCGTTGGTGAATAATCAAACATCGTAACTACAGCTTGAATATGTTATGATCATTCATCAAAGAGATTTTTCAAAAAAGATTTTATTTGTATTAGGCAATTGCGTAAAGTGCGTAATGGGAGCTAGGCCTTAATAATTATGTGAAATCTGATCTTATTCTACATTCTCTTTTTGTCCTCTTCCAGAGGTACAGATAATAGGGGGCAATGCCAGTCTAAAATCTTTACTTCTCAATGAAACCCTATGTTGTTGGTACTCATTCGAATTGTCTGGACAAGACGATTCCAATGAGTACCCCTAATATAAGATTTGTGCAAGTATGGTTGAAATTTACTTCTCAATGAAACCCTATGTTGTTGGTACTCATTTGAATCGTCTGGACAAGACGATTCAAATGAGTACCCATCATATAAGATTTGTGCAAGTATGGTTGAAATAATCTTATTTGAAATCCAAAATACCAGCTCCATCATTCTGTAGCTCTGTTTTCTAGCTAGAGTTATAAATAAAGCTTTGTTTTTCAGAAGAAATGATGACTAGGACTCTCTCTTTTCTGTCATTGCTTTCAAATTTTGCTTTGAAAGCTATTTGAAAAGTATTTTACATTTAAAAACATAGAGAAATCGACACTCATTTCGATCGGAACCATTCTAAATCGCTCATTCAGCGCTCGAGTCATTCATTTCAAACACTCACTCAAATTGATCAATAACGCTCTGAAATCTTTTGAAAACATTTCAAAATTGGCAGAGACAATCAACAGTTAAGTCAAATTGTTCAAATTATTCTACGATTTTATTTGCCGCTGTGGATTTTAAAGTGTCTTACTGAAACATACAAACAGAAAATTACATATATTTTATTTAAAGGGAGGTAATTAATATAGCTAATTTCGTTCATTGTGAACAAAAATAGGTATATTGGATTATCTCACTTGAATTCACTCAAAACTTGCTTCACACACTCATTCAATTTCATTCCAAAATAATTCTAAAATCATTCATCTTGTCAATTTCACGATGTTCCTAACTGTATCAATGTTAATTATGAACTAATGAGTGGACCTGGAGGGTGGAGTGCAGATCTGAATCCCCTCTGGAATTTTTATGTTTCTGTTACTAGTTATAAAAAAAATCTAGAAATCAAATAATCTTTTGTCAGTAGGAAAACAAGGTTGAAATCTCAGCCTTATTCAAGCTATAGATATAACATTTTACCAGTATGCTGGGGAATATTAACCCTTGTCATGCTGAATAAATTTTGGCTAACAATTTACATCAAAATCAAAGGACAAAAAGCACTGAAAGTTCCAACTGAAGGTCAATTTTAATTTGAAAAACTAAATCTTTTGTTAATTCTGGTTTGAAAGTGAGAAACAGGTGGTGTAGACTAACACAAGACTGCACATATGTGCAGACTGATGTTTGTCTATAGCTCCTGCCCAGGCAGGAATATTCCGGGTTCAGCATGACAAGGGTTAAGACATTTAGGTTGGACTGCCTTTGAGAAAAATTTGGGATCAGTGTATGAAACTTATATTGTTATTGAAGTAATTAACTCTCACCTTGCAGTAGAAACTTGATGAAGTCCTCCACTGTTTGTGTTAATGGTAGCTCTTTATATACAACATGCTTGATGTTTCTATACTGAAATGACTTGATGAAACGAACCGTTACAGTAGCTGTTGGATTCCCCTCACCACTACTCATTTTTCATCATTCTTGGACTGAAGAAATATGGAGATAATATTTCATAGAAGTTCTGGATATCTGCAAATTGTCACAAGATTAAGTTATTTGGAAACATTACATAGGTTTATGTCAAATTCATATCTCTAACCTCTAAATCAATATTCCAAAATGTGTCCTTTAGCGTATGGGCCTACTGTCATGTATCATGCACAATCATAACTAGAAAGCCATGAATGGCTTGAGTCGCTCCACAGGCTTGAAATTCTTGTGATAGCAAATCAAAGTTTTGACTAGATTTTAAGATATTTTGGGTCACACTGATGTTGAAAATGATTTTCAAAGTTTCAACTTTATAACATATAGAGAAATGACCTCCGCCCATAAAAGACATATTTTTCATCCAATCAAAACAATTTTTGGCTGCATGGCAATCCTTTCCCCAAGGACCATACAAATGAAGTCTGATTGATATCCATCAATTACATTCTGAGAAAAAGATTTTCAAAGTTTCCACTATATAACATTTAGAGAAATGACCTCCACCCATCAAATATGTATTTTTCATCCGATCACAATAATTTTTGTAGACTGATAAAAGGTCACCCAAGGATCATTCCAGTGAAATTTGATTGATATCCATCAATTACGTTCTGAGAAAATAATTTTCAAAGTTTCCACTATATAACATAAAGAGAAATGACCTCTGCCCATAAAATACATATTTTCCATCCGATCACAATAATTTTTTGTAGATAGATACAGGGTCTGGTCATCCAAGGATCATTCATGTAAAATTTAATTGGTATCCATCAATTAGAATCTGAGAAAACTTACTTTTTACCATATTTGGAAATAAGCCACGCCCATTTAATCCATGTTTTTCATTGGATATAAATTTCTTGAACAACGTTGAAAGTTGATAGAAACTTTGAACTGTGAAGTTTGGTTGGAAATTCATCCAGTAGTTTCTGAGGAGAAGATTTTCAAAAAAAAAAAAGTTTACGACCGGACACAAGGACGCACTGACAGACGCAAGACGGCCACAATGCCATGACAATAGCCCCAGTGGCTTTCAGCCAGTGGAGCTAAAAAAAAGAGGACCATGATGGTCCTTGATTGATCAACTGCATCTCTTTGACCCTTTGGATATCACAATTAAATAGGGAGATGTCAAAAAGGAGATAGATGTGCCCTCTGGTATCGGTAAAGAGGATTTTAAAAGATTTTGCTCTTTGATTCTATGTAAAAAGGGTTGCGCCCAGATGGAGCCCAAATATGATTCCAGGGTCTTGATATGAAAAAACTTGGTAGAGGTCCACTAGATGATGCTACATACCAAATATGAAAGCTGTCTGCCTGGTTTCAGAGAAGAATATTTTTGAAGATTTTCATATTTTCAAGTATCTTTCAAATAATACTAAGATTTTCATGAAGAACAAGACAATAAGGTCAAGCAGTGCTTTCAAAGTGAAAGTGGACTAAGAATTATACAACGTACACATACAGATTAAGATATCGATTTTGTAATTTATAGTTTGCAGGGTTTAAAGGGACGCAGGTTTTGCGAGTCTGAAACCCCTAAATAAGTAGCTAGGACTCTAAAAACTATCTGATGTGAGTCCCTAGGACCCTCTTGGGACCAACTTCTCACAAGAATTGAAGACTGTTTTAAACAGTCTTCAATTATTTTCTGAAGCTGATCCCAAACTACATACTATCCAATACATTGTGTAGTCTAATTCAGGGAATATTTCAACATTGCACAAAAACATGAGGATAGCCAAAAGCAGGGACTCCAAAAACATTTGGCGTGGACCCCTTTGTATCTAACTTTTGAGTCCTTGGGACCCCATTTTCTTGATGGTATACTAAAACCCTGAGTTTGTTTGTTTGTTTGTTTGTTTTTTTAGAAGAAAAAAAAAAGAGATTTTTACATCTCGCGAAAACTAATGTCAAGCACTTGTTTCAATTTCACCAGAAGATATAAGATGTTAACCATTAACAAAATCGGTTATTTTTATAACCCGTAATTTCTAAGAAGACAGATCTAAATAAGCTTATGCCTAATACTCACAAAATGTCCTTACTTTCGGTTTTAATCTCACTCACCTCAGCTTTGTAGACCGAAACCTTACCCACATGTTAGACTGGATCCAGTGAAAGGGTAGAACGGAGTGGGGAAATCGAATAGTATATCTCTATTATTACTCGAAATTTGATTAATCACTCATTCATTAATTTTGCCAAATCAAAAATATCGTTAGAAAAGAAAGCAATTAGGTTACTTTGACAGAATCACATAAATTATTTAAGAGGTGAAGAGAGTATTTGTTGATTTCATTGAAGTATGAAAAAAAAGTCACCAGAGTCACCATGTTTTATAAAATTGTGAATTGTTTTGTTGCAGTACCCTTACCAACTTATCTTGAAAGACCAGTTAGGATCACCCGACATATGCACACAAAATCTTTTAGACAGATCCACACAAATGCTTCCTACTTTAAATATTCCGGCTTTTTTTCCTTATGTGACAGTGATACACTCATGTCGGGTAATCCTGCGCATCGTCTAAAGCTGCGCAGCTATATGACGTCATGTACACTAAGAAAATGGCCGCTTAACATAAAAGTAGAACAACCTATTTTTTATACTCAAAATTCGATCGATTCCACCATACTAAACAAAAAGTTTATGTGTTTATTTTAAAGCAAAAAGATTCCCGTTTTTGTCTCAGTGTTTTCATTTTAATTTTAACAGATTGTGGACATTAATTTAAGGTTCTTTCCTCGACTGCGCAGGTTTAGCCGACGAAAACTGCGTTGATAATACGCGACGGTGCCTCTATTCATCACCGGATTGTGTAATTCAAGTAACATTTTGTTCCAGATAAAATGTCTTTTATATAGCCAAAAATAGTCAACGAGTACATTCGTGTATTGATTTTTTTGTACAACCGATATCTTTACACGAATTTTGTACTTGACTTTCTTAAGTGCGCAGGGTTAGCCGACAGCACTGTACTTTGGAACAGCCTACCAGAAACAATCATACAGCAACCTGATATTGCCGCGTTCAAGAAGAGTCTTGATTCTTTTCAGACAGTGACCCGTCCCTGAAAAACCAAAAGTCAGTGTTTTACCAAAAACAACTTCCGCTTCCGGCCAGGGTGGACGTGAAAATTTTCGTGTCTTTAAATTTTTTGTGAAATCCGTCCAGAATTAAAGAAATACAGATGCATCAATGTTCAAAAACAGTGTTAGATGGTTCACCATGTTCTAGTGTTTAAGTTTACAGAAATATTTCAGGGAAGTATCCCCTCAACAACACCCGTTTCCACTTGAAAAAATTTTCATTGTACATGATGATGCAACAATGATGGCAGCCATCTTTGAATTCAACGGCAGAGATTGATTTGAATTGATTTAACCTACAAGACTTACAAAACAATTTCAAACAACATAAATTGATAGCCTAACACATTTGTTTATGTACTCAAAACGAAATTTGTGAAATAACTTAAAATATTGAAACTTAACATATTCAGAGGAATAACGAAGAAATGATAGTCAACATGTTTTTCCTACCATACCAAGCCAATCAAAAACAAGAAATTAATTATGTCTCTCTCTAAGATAAATAAGGAGTACACAAAAGCATCCCAACGTAACAGGGAATTACGCCCAACAAAAAACACGGATACCTTTCTAGTAACAGATAGCAAAGGTAGATATCTGTCACAACAAATAAATAGAGAGCATAACGGACTACTCAAAATCATACATAAATCTGGCGTCACTGTTGACGATCTGACTTTTCAACGAGAAGTCACAAGACTTACAAATTACTCGCAGAATCCGATAGTATTTGTCTGGTTTGGTACATGTGAACTTACCACGAAAAGGGGCCGTTACATTCAACTCAGAGAAGATCCATATGAATGGGTAGACCGCCTCATAGTTAAATATAGATATTTCCGTTCCCTAATACAAAGACAAAACAAAGAAGCAGAGGTCATTTTTCTAAATTGCCCTTATTACTCAATCAAACGATGGAATGAACTGAAAGGCTGTCCTCAACACCAGATCGAACAAAACAATCTAGATGACAAAGAATTAGTCAAAATAATTGACTACTACAATGACAAATTAGACCGTTTAAACAGACGTAATACCCCAAAAATTGAACAAGACGTGTTAAAATCCTGCAAAAGAAAACGATCCTCTCGTGTTAAGTACACAATCAATTACAATTTACTACTAGATGGAATTCATCCCGGTACTGACTTAGCAAAACTATGGATTGAAAGAATTTTGAATTTAAAATACAAAATTGAAATTGAGACTTAGATCAAAACATTAAGAGTGCATAAAAGAGGAGTAATATAGGGAAGCCCTGTTACTCAAACTGAAACTATTTCTGGACGGGCAACACAAAAATTGCAATTTCGAATAGGGAAGCCCTGTTCGAAGTGCAACTAGTACAAACAAAATATTTATGAATAGGGAAGCCCTGTTCAATCTGAAACGAATTAAAACTAGAATTTTCTGAATAGGGAAGCCCTGTTCGGAGAAACTTCAAATAATAAGAAATTTCAAACAATAGGGAAGCCCTGTTGATACAGAAATTATAAACCTCCCTTTCAAACCACCCTTTGCATAATCCAATCAAACAAAATCCATCTTATCCATCAAATTTGAATAAGGAAGCCTTGTTCAAAATGGCATTCTCAATGACAAGCTCAACTCCTAAAACAAAAAGACAGAGAATCCCAAGTGACAGCTGCCCAATATGCGAAAAAATCTTTGATGATGACATAGGAAAACTGAGCTGCAGTGTTTGTGAACTAGTCTTCTGTATACCTTGTACGAACATTTCAAAGGCCCTACTCTCACTACTTCAAGAAGAAGAGACTGACAACTTTAAATGGACATGCAATAATTGCAAGCGCACTTTCCCTAGTATGAGCAACATATCTGCGAGAATCAAATCTATTGAGGAAAAAACTGACGAAAGACTAGTAAACATGGAAAAGGATTTAACGGACATAAAAACAAACATGAAAGACAACATTAAAAAAGAAGTTGAAACACTAAAACCAGATATTACCAAGGAAATTGAAAATAACATAAAATGTCAGCTACAAGACCAAGTAAGGAAAGAAATGCGTGAAATTGAGGACCAAAAAAGACGGGCTCTAAATATCGTAATATTTAATCTACCTGAAAGTACCAGGCAAAGTGCAAGCTTGCGTAAAAAACATGACGAAAGAAAATTCTTTGAACTTTGTCATGAACTTGGCATTGAAGAACCAGATATTAACACCATGTTCAGACTTGGCAATCCAAATGAAGGATCAACAAGACCACTAAAAGTTTGTCTTAACAACAAACAACAAAGGAAATCAATCTTGGACAATGCATCAAAAATCAAGGAATTACACGACAATAATGACCTTAAAAAATGTGTAATTGTTAAAGATCTCACACCTGAACAAAGAAAATTAAATAAAGAAAGAAGATCCAAGAAATTCCCCAAAAAACAAACAGAAAAAGACTTACCATCAAGCCAAGACGAACTATTCGAAAATGAAACTTTAGTAGATACAACCCTTATTGACGACCGAGTCTCACAATCTTCTCATCAATATAAAAGCAATACTTCAGTAGACATAACATCAAGAGTCAACCATGACGCACTATCGCAGCAAAGAACTCTGTTCCAGGGATTAGACAATAGGGCCAACAACACACTCCCGTTTGATGAAACTATTCTCGGGGGTTTCGACAATAGTGGTCGTCCTAGGACAAGCAATACATTGCCCAAAATCTAGGGGACAAATTTTATTTTTAACTGTAAAAATATTATTAACAAAAATTTTAAAGTTATGTATACAAATGCAGACTGTCTTTCAAATAAAATGCAAGAACTCAAAGTTTTGATAAAACAAAATGATTATGATATAATAGCCATCACCGAAGTCTTCCCAAAAAACTGCGAAAGCTTAAGTTATGACTCACCTCTATGGAACATTGAGGGTTACGCCTGCCACAAACCAAAGAACAAAACATTTACAGGAAGGGGCTGTTTAATCTATACAAAAGAAGATCTGCCATTTTATCAAATTACAAGTCTCCAAACCAGCTGTGTTGAATATATTCAGATAGGTATTACTCTATACCAAAACACTAAATTACTACTAACCTGCATATACAGGAGTCCCACTGCAACAGAACCCAAAACATTTGAAGAATTACATCAAATATTGACATCCACCAAAATCCAAAATATTAAATACGATCTATGTTTGTATGTTGGCGATTTCAATTTTACAGACATTGACTGGATATCGCAGGCAACAATATCAAATTCTAATCCTCTCTCAAACAGTTTCCTAGAAATCGTAGAAGATTCCTACCTTACACAGCATATAACGAAACCAACTAGGTACAAAGAAGGGAATAGACCAAACATACTGGATCTAGTACTCTCGAACGACAAAAACCTACTGGGAGATATAACCCACAATGCACCACTAGGGAAGAGTGATCATGAAACGTTAGAATTTTCCATTTTAACTAACTGGCCTACGCAAGAAAAAGAAAACAAAGCTAAACTAAATTACTGGAAAGGAGACTATGAGGCAATTCGGGCTGAACTTGAAAATATCGACTGGAACAAAGAACTCAATCATGTGGAAGTGGAAGAGTGTTGGCTGAAGTTTGCCGATATACTACAAAAAATTACTAGAGAACACATACCGGAGTGCAACTTCAAACCAAGACCCTTTAACACCCCATGGATGAAGGCTGAAATTCTAGAAGCGATTAAACACAAACGGGCAAGATGGAAAAAATACAAGTACTGCAAGAATGACCACAACAAAACAAAATATGACGAGGCAAAGTACACCGCAGCAAAGAAAGTAAGGGACGCAAAAATTACCTATGAAAAAGAATTAGTTGAAAAAATGAAGTCAGATCCAAAAGTTTTCTGGCAATATGTACAAAAAAATACAAAAATAAAGGAAACTATACCTTGTCTGAAAAATGAAAACGGTGAAATTATAACAGGAAACGAGGCAAAATCAAATTTATTGAACAATTACTTCAAGAGTGTCTTTATTGAAGAAGACAAAACTAACATTCCACATTTCGAAAGAAGAACAGAAGAATCCGTCAAAACAGTAAATTTCGATGAAAAAACTGTAGAGAAATGCCTAAATGAATTAAAAGAAACAAAAACCCCAGGACCTGATGGGTTACACCCAAAACTACTACGGGAATGTTCTAACATCCTATCTAAACCACTAGCAATTATATACAAAAAATCTATGGACACTGGTAAACTACCGAATTGCTGGAAAATTGCCACGGTTACACCTATTCACAAAAAAGGACCAAAACAAGATGTTTCTAATTATAGACCAATTAGCCTCACATCAATCCCTTGCAAGATTATGGAAAAGTTTATTAGAGACAAGATAGTGACGCACATGGAATCAAATGACCTATTTTACAATAACCAACACGGATTCAGACAAGGTAAATCCTGCATCACACAACTAATAGAAGTAATGGATGAATGGACAGAGAAAGTCGACAAAGGCGACCATATTGATGTTATCTACTTAGATTTTCAAAAAGCATTTGATACAGTCCCACATGAACGGTTATTCAAAAAACTCCAAGGATATGGAATTCAGGATAGTCTTCTAGATTGGATAAAGGAATTCTTAACAAAAAGAATGCAAAGGGTGGTTCTAAATGGAGAAAAATCAGAATCGGCAAACGTTACAAGCGGTATTCCTCAAGGCAGTGTCCTTGGACCTATCTTATTCACCATATATATTAATGACCTACCAGAATGTACTGAAAATCAAACCAAGTTGTTCGCGGACGACACAAAAATCTACTCACAAGTAAACAACCAAATCGAACAGTGCAATCTACAACAAGACCTGAACAAATTACTAAATTGGTCAAACAAATGGCTTCTGAAATTTAATCCAGAAAAATGCAAACACTTACAGCTTGGTAGCGCCAAAGCAACAAAATACCAACTCTTGGGAAAAGATATAGCAACAGATAACATAGAAAAAGACCTTGGAATTCACATTGACAACAAACTGAATTTTAAAGAACATATTAACACAAAAGTAAAAACAGCAAACAAAATCCTGGGCTTGATAAAGAGATCATTCAACTTCATGGACAAAAATATGTTCCTAATTCTATATAAAAGTTTAGTCCGTCCACATCTTGAATACGGTACAAACATCTGGTCACCATTCTACAAAAAAGAACAAATTAAAATAGAAAATGTACAAAGAAGAGCCACCAAGATTTTACCATCTCTCAAAAACATGAATTACAACCAGAGACTAAGACATCTAGGATTGCCAACCCTTGAATACAGAAGACAAAGATCAGACATCATCCAAGTTTTTAAGATATTAACAAACAAAGACCGAGTCGACAAAAACAAGTTATTTCCAATAGTCCAAAACAGAAGTATAAACACAAGAGGTCATACACTCAAAATCTACAAAAAATCTTGCAGAACAAATATAAGAAAATCCAACTTCACACAAAGAGTGATCAGTGCTTGGAACAGTTTGCCCAATTACATTGTAAATAGCAGCAGTGTAAATAGTTTTAAAAATGCTTTGAATATTTTTTGGAAAAATAAACCAGTCAAGTTTGCACCCGAATGCTTTTGGCCGGAAGCGGGTACAAGAAATGAAAATGAAGAAAAGGACCATAGAGGCTCAAGCCTATGAAGGTCTCGATCCACAGGTAACAGGTAACAGGGTAACAGATCTTTTAATCTAACACCCACAATACTTTTAATATTTGGCACCCTAACCACTGACTAACAGTTTTTATTCCAGCACAGACGCGCACCTGCCAGTAATACCCGTAAGGGGAGTTAGGCAGTGTATATAGATAGATAAAAAAACCCAATCACAATATATTAATTAAATTATATAAAATCATGGGGCCGAGTTTTTAGCCACATAAAATGCCGGTAGTTAAAATAGGCCCGTAGGAATGAATATTTATTTAACTTATTTTTGTCCTTTCTTCTAGCAACTGTATTCAGAGGACATGACGGTTACCTGAAAAATATTTACCAAACAATGCGCGAAAATGATACATTTTTAATTTTTTGGCATATGCCCCCTCTACTGACGCAACTTATGCAGTCATCTTACTGTCATTTTGCAAAATTGGAAGATGAAACTTAACTTCCTAGTATTAAAAAATCTGCAATGTTGTATTATTGTAACCAGACGACAAATTGAGGTTTTGGATGTAACACCCTTTTCCATTGGTTTGTTTGATTTATGTACTAGGCGCGTTTCATGACATGATCTTTTGTCTCCGTTCTGGACTGACGGTTTCACAATCGAGAGGACACGACAATATTGGTGATTTGTTTAGTCTGACGAAAATCTAAGATTTCACAGTTAATCATTTGTATTGAAGGTTTGTAAATGATTTGTGCATTTCATTCTTCCATCTGAGACGTTCGATTGATCTGTTGTATTGCTTCGGGTCCAGATCGGGTTGCTACAATCGTTCTTTGTTTATGTCATTAGATTTCGCGTCAGCTGTTTCATTCCGGTTCGCCCCGTCCACTTTCGTACCTTCTCTAACTTGCAT
Organism: Fragum whitleyi; assembly: GCA_948146395.1. Classification (NCBI taxonomy): domain Eukaryota; kingdom Metazoa; phylum Mollusca; class Bivalvia; order Cardiida; family Cardiidae; genus Fragum; species Fragum whitleyi. The sequence goes on along the minus strand of OX411556.1, from coordinate 31,579,786 downwards.
GTTTTAATAATACTCACATTGTTTTACAGGATCACGTATGGTATAGCAGAGTGACGAATGATAAGAGTGATGGATACTTTCAGTTCCTTAAACTGGTAAGTGTAGATCGTCTGCTATTATGATATTTATAGGTAAACATGTAAATAGCGGTTAAAGGGGAAGCTTAGTGTGTTTTATTATTTCATTTCAGATTGTTTTACATGATGGTTGATTAGAGACGAAGAATATAATTATGAACATGTATATTGTTATTCGTTGATCACTCCGGACGTAACGATCCCTACCCTCGTACCCTAGGTTGTTGGTACTTAACCCCACAACAACCAACTGGTTATAAATGGCGCCCACCGAGCTGTAGAGTGACGACAAGGATTAACACCGTTGGAGAAATATTTCATCGTTGGATATCAGCGTTGGATTAGGATCGGACGTGATTTGTGACAGTGAATATCGTGGTTAATTTTGTAAACAGTGTTAAGTTTTGTGTATTGTGTAAAAAGGATTTAGGATATTGCCGTGAGTAGAAATGTTTGATTCATATGATTTTTAAATGTTTTAAACTTCAATCCCTAGTCTAAAGCTATTGATCGAGTCTAGTCTAAAATTTAAGTCTGATTTGGTTATAGTCTAAATTTTGGTCATTTTCAGCAATATTTCCATCTATATGAATGGTTTACAGCGCATTCGGACGGAAACGATTTTCCCACGGAATACGGTACATTCCATTCAATTACTAATTAGCTATCTTTTTGAAATAGTAAAATCAAACCATAAACTCATAAGGGTAAATATTTGTTTTACAAAATGTAGATCTACATGTATAATCATGAAGTTTATTTGACGTGTACCGTTAGGTTTATGTACCGAGCTTTCGTGTATTGGTGAGATTGATTTTTGGCGTGGGAGAGATGTTTATTCACGATTCACTGCACTTTAATTATTGGGTGATTGGTTACTAATATTGTTGGTCTATTAACATTTGGCCCTAATCTTGACCCTTTTTCCCTGCTAAATTCCAACCCTTCTATGACATTTTCTCTGATCCTTTATTGCTGCCTTGTACCAAATTAGGTGTTTATTTATTTACGAAATTGATCGAGTGAAGTACTACATTCGACACTCATTGGCTGCTTGATTTCCCTCCATATGACGTCACACCAGTTCCTGTCAAAGGCGTCGATTTGATTGGATCAACTAACTTCCGGCTACTACTAGCGTAAAACAGGTAGTTCCATTGATAACTGACTTGGATCTGATTGGTTGATAGAATCACGCCCTGATGTCATCATGAACAGGTACTTGTTGTTTATTTCTCTTATTGGTTGACCTTTGACATTTGACAGACGACATAAATGTTCATGTAGCAGTAATTATGTATAGTGTAAGTTACCTTTATAGATAGTAGTTTTTCTTTGTACTGTGTTTACATTAAATTTCAGGTATTCATTATTACAACACTACACGCCTTTATGCACCGAATTTATGAAAACGACTGTCGATTTGATATAACACATCATGATCATTTTCAGATAGAGTGATCTGCGCTCCAGATAATATTACTCCTGATATATTTAATCAAAGAAAACTCTGTTCTAGGTGTACTTCAGAAGACCGTAAAGATGATATGCTCAAGATAGTTCGACTAAGATATTAACTTAAATCAAATGTTCCAGATAACTTTATTAAAATATAGTCCATCAATACATTGCTCTAGCTATCTGTGTTATTAAATTTGTGCTCATGCTATTTGTTTGAAATTAGGATCTTGCTCCAGATACACACTTCATTTTCCAGGTATGCTCCAGATATACGCATTAATTTACAGATATGCTCCAGATATATGCATTAATTTCAGAGATACTCCGGATACATTAATACATTTCAATACTTAACTTTAGGTGGAAGAAATAAGATTTATTTATGCTCCAGATATCATATTGTATTTGTATAAGCTTCAGATAATTTTGTTACCATTACTGTCGCTCCAGATATTTTGATTTTTCAGAATTCACAAATCTGCTCCAGATATTTTGATTTGATCCAGATTGTTAGAATTGCTGTGGCTCCAGATATTTTGATTTTTCAGAATTTACAAATCTGCTCCAGATAAAAAAAAAAAAAAAAAAATATAGCTCCGGGCATAACACTTAATTTTTATGCTCAAGATAATAACATCTGTTTTCAATAGTAGAATTATTTATGTATAATTTTATAACATTAGCTTATTTTTAGAGCTGCGTTTCTTTGTTGTTCTTTAATAATGTAAAAAAAAAAAAAAAAAAAAAAAGAAGATATTTCTTTTCACATAACATATTTACTTTGTTGTTATAATAAATAAGTTACAAACAATTTAGCCAAATTTCAGTTTTGTATTTGCACTGTTTTAAAGATATTGTGACATGGCTACAACATTCGACCTTTTGTGAATTGATAATCGGCCTTAAATGTACTTATTCACCTATGGTATTTGTGGTTTGTGAATCATTTAGTGAAGTGATCAACCATTGATTGTGAATTTGGTGTTGTGATATCAAATGTGTTAACTTTAAAGACTATTAATATTGTGTTTATCAGACTATATGTTACAATAGACTAGGATTAGATCAGCGATTTACTTACAAGGTAGTGACAATTAGTGATATCTTATTGGGATTGATTAGTTAATTAACATTTTTAGAAATAGAAATGTCGAAGGAAGGTAAAATGGAAGCCTCGGCTCCTGAGATTTCTGTTGAAGAAGGGAAACTGCTTGAAGCGTTACATTTACTTGGCATTAAGCCACACATTGGTTCAGTAGAGGACGTTACAAAATTACTCAAAGTTTTTGGGAAATTAGAGGATGAACCAAAAGAGACAAAGAAGACAGAGCCCTCGCCAATTCACGGTAGTTATCACTACCCTAAATTATCTCTTTTCTTTGGTGAAGATGGAAAAGGTGATGTGAATTGGGCGGCTTTTAAATATGAAATTGATGCTCTAGTCAAAGAAGGTACTTTCACAGATCCACAGATTTTGTTAGGTCTAAGACGTGCTTGTCGAGGCAAGGCAGGTGATACACTGAGGAGACTAGGTACAGACGTGAAAGTTAAAGAAGTGATAGCCAAATTCGATAGTGAATATGGATCTGTAGAAACTAGAGAAACGGTGATGAAGAGATTTTATAGTTGTAGACAAACAGAAGATGAATCAGTATCATCTTATGCTTCGAGATTAGAAGATACATTTGACCAGGCCATTCAACTTAAGACTCTCAACAGGAGTGACATTCAGATATTGAAAGAAGTTTTTCACGCTGGATTAAGAAAGGATTTGAGATTGATGTCTATGTATCAATTCGACAAAATAGCCAATTATGATGAACTGAAGCGAGAAGTAAGGAGACTTGAAGCAAGCCTTTCAAAATCAGACAGTCCCGATCGAAAGACTAAAACTTGCAAAGCAGCTGTAGCCACTGACAAACCGAGCAAAGAGATGACAGAAGTCAAAGAGCTTTTGCAGAAGTTAAATGACCGAATAGATAAATTGGAGAAAGACAGAGATAGTACAGGTCAACAGCAAGCCTACCAACAGAGAGGAAGAGGATTTCGAGGCGGAAATAGAGGACATAGAGGTGGTAGAGGAAGAGGTAGAGGAAATTACCAGCCTCAAAGACCTATAGGCGGTCAACAATTTCAACCAACTTGCTGGACCTGTAATCAGAAAAGTCATGTTCAGAGAGATTGTCCATCTAATAACCAAATAGTGTGCTACAACTGCAATGAACCGGGCCACAAGCAGAATTTCTGCCCAAAAGCATAAGCGCTCATGTTGTGGGATCTAACGTGAGCCGCGTTGACAAAAATGATCCCAAATTAGTTGGACATCCCAATGAAGCGGAAATAGTTATAAACAGGATGAAATCACAAGCATTATTAGATACAGGGAGTTGTGTGAGCGTAGCCTCATCAACATTTGTGAAGAATAATCTTCCTGATGTAATTGTTCAAGACATAGGACAAATGTTAAAAATTGAGTGTGCTGATGGTAGTCCCTTGCCATACAGTGGCTTTATAGAAGTCGATATTGAGATTACAACTGGAATACCATGGTCAGAACAGAAGAGATGTCTTCTTCTAGTCACACCTGATACTCCTTATTCAGAATACACACCAATAATTTTGGGTACGAATGTCCTGAAAGAGTTCATGGATGACTGCAGACAAAATTTAGGAGAAAATTTTTTACAGCACACCAGACTACAAACCCCTTGGTATCTAAGTTTCAGAACAATAATTGTAAGAGAAAAAGAGATGAAGAAGAATAGGAATGTCATTGCCGTGGTAAGATGTGCTGAAACGTCAAAGATAACATTAAAACCTAACCAAACGGTGACCATAAAGGGACATACCGACAAGGAAATTAAGTATCCTACAACTACTGCCATTATACAAGAGACTAAGGACAGTGGGATATCCGATTTCATAGACGTGACCCCAGCTGTAATACAGCTAGAAAATGGAAAGAGAAAGAATGTTGAGGTTACGTTGAGCAATCTTACTACAAATACCGTAACAATTGCTCCTAGAAGCATTATATGTGAAATACAACCTGTTAATGTTACGGAGGATGTATTTGATCATATTGCAGATAAGGACAAGAAGTCAGATCTACTAGATACTATTGCCATGGATCAAAATAACATCCTTACATCAGAAGAAAAATCCAGATTAAAGGATCTGCTTCATAAGCATGAAGATATATTTTCTAAGCATGAAGAAGATATCGGACATTGTGACTACATAAAACATAGGATTGATTTGCTTGCTGACAAGACTACACCTTTCAAACAAAAGCATCGAAGAGTCCCACCTCTGATGATTGAGGAGGTACGCCAACATTTGGAACAACTTTTGTCTGCTGGCATAATAAGGAAATCCAAATCACCGTGGGCAAGCAATATAGTATTAGTTAGGAAGAAAAATGGGTCATTAAGAATGTGCGTGGATTACAGATGCTTGAATAATAGAACAGTGAAAGACGCCTATGCTCTGCCCCGGATCGAAGAAATGTTCGACGTTTTGAAAGGCAGCAAGTATTTCTCCACAATCGATATGAAATCCGGGTATCATCAAGTAGAGATAGAAGAGGGTCATAAGGAGAGAACAGCATTCACTGTAGGACCATTGGGTTTTTTCGAGTACAATCGAATGCCTTTTGGATTGTCTAATTCACCGGCAACCTATCAGCGACTACTGGAAGAGTGCCTCGGAGACTATAACATGACCATCTGTGTTATATACTTAGATGACCTGATAGTCTTCGGGGACTCGTTTGATGAACACTTATACAGATTAGACCTAGTATTGACCCGCCTAGCTCAATGCAATCTGAAGTTATCACCGCAAAAGTGCATCTTTATACAAGAGAAGGTAGGATTTCTTGGACATGTTGTAAGCGCCGAAGGAATCGAGACGGATCCAGCTAAAATTGACAAGATTAGGAACTGGCCTTCACCTTCAAATTCGGACGAGTTAAGATCATTTTTGGCTTTTGCGGGTTATTACAGGAGGTTCATTAGAGACTTTAGTAAGATCACAAGACCACTAGCGGAACTACTACCCCCTACTTCGAAGAACTTTGAACTTCATACAGACGCTTCCACGAAAGGTCTTGGTGCTGTACTGTACCAGATACAGGAGGATAAGAAACGTGTTATAGCGTATGCAAGCAGGTCGTTGTCGAAATCAGAGAGAAACTATAGTGCTTTCAAATTGGAGTTCCTTGCATTGAAATGGGCAGTAACGGAGAAGTTCTCCGATTATCTTACTTTGAATCATTTCACTGTTTTGACAGACAACAACCCTCTTACATACGTACTCACATCGGCAAAATTAGATGCAACGGGTCACCGCTGGGCTTCAGCTCTCGGCGAGTTCTCATTTGACATCTTTTACCGTCCTGGTTTGAAGAACACAGACGCCGATTCAATGAGTAGATACCCATTTGATAAATGTGACAAAGATGTAGAACAAGTGAATCAAGATACCATAAAAGCTGTATGCAATTCAATAATACAGTTACCATACGTAGAGACGTTACCAGTTTGCTCCTTAGATGTAGTGGAAGCAACTGAGGTTCCTGGTCAGAGTCTTGCACTTAAGGAATTAAGAGAGGTCAGAAAGTTACAGAGATTGGATCCTATGATAGAACGTTGGAGAAAGGCGGTGATCGACAAAATAATGCCCAGGGATATTTGGAGTAGCGAAGATCTTACTATGAAGAAACAATATAAGAATTTAAAGATGAAACGTGGTTTACTGTTTCGGTCAGTAAAGGAAGAAGAGAAAGAAATTGAGCAGCTGGTGATCCCTTCAAAGATTCGGTCTGAAGTCCTCAAAGGTCTTCACAATGACGTTGGGCATCCTGGTAAGGAGAGAACGCTTCGTCTAATACGGGAGCGATTCTATTGGCCAAGTATGAATAGTTCAGTGGATAAATGGGTGGGAAAATGTGACAGATGTTTGAGGAGAAAATCGTCAACAAATCAAAGAGCTCCATTGGTAACTGTAACCACAACGTACCCTTTAGAGCTTGTATGCTTCGATTATCTCACTCTAGAACCTTCTAAAGGTGGAATTGCTAATATCCTTGTAATAACGGATCATTTTACAAAATATGCTATGGCAATTCCAACACGAAATCAGACAGCTCGTACTACAGCAGAGGCATTTTACAACAATTTCGTTATCAACTTTGGAATTCCTACACGTCTCCATTCAGATCAGGGGGCAAACTTTGAAAGTGACATCATAAAAGAATTATGTATGATCACAAACATGAAGAAGTCACATACGACACCATACCACCCCCAGGGCAATGCTGGTCCCGAACGTTTCAACAGGACTCTTTTAGATATGCTTGGCACCCTAGAACCTAACCAGAAAGAAGATTGGAAGAAATATGTTAATTCTTTGGTATACTTCTATAATTGTACTCCTCATGAATCTACAAAGTTCAGTCCTTTCGAGCTTATGTTCGGACGTAAGCCGAAGTTACGAATAGATATAGAGTACAGTAGTATTATAGAAGAAACAGGGACTAGAACAACCAAATAATTTATAGAAGACTTGAAGGATAGAATTGAAACTACAAGGAAGTTAGTAGAAAAGCATACCAGCAAAGCAAAACAGAAACAAAAATATCAGTACGACAAGAAAGCGAAATCCGCGAGATTAGATATAGGAGACAAGGTCTTAGTGAAAATTGTGTCTTTCGAAGGAAAACACAAAATTGCTGATAGATTTGAGGAAGATGATTACAGAATAGTTGACCAACCCCGTCCAGAGATACCAGTTTATAGGATAAAGTCAGAAATATCTGGGATAGAGAAAACTCTACACAGGAACCTTCTTTTTAAGATAGAAGGAGAAGAGGATGGAGGAAATTCCACTGTGGAAGAAAGTGTAGAGAAAGAATTAGATGATTCAGATAGAAGAATTGATGAGTCAGAAATGAAAAGGCATGACGTCATGCAAGAGGAAGAGTCAGACGACGAAAGTGATTGCGTTGAAGTAAGGCAATGGCATGGGGACGCCCATAGCTTTGTCGTGGAGACTCATGGAAAATCGGTAGAAGTACCTATTGAAGAGCAGGATAAGAGTCTTGCTGAAGAAACAGATGAAAGAGAAGATGAAGAAGAAATTGGTGGCATAGAAGACACTGATGATACAGAAGAGGCACATGTGAGTGAAGATCATTCACTAGATGCGAGAGAAGAAGAAATTACAGTTCAGGATGCGGGTGTTGATCAACAAGACATGGTGTTGGATGCAAAGGAAGCGAATACAGACGAGAAATCGCAAGAGGCTGCTACGGCGAAGGAAAAGCCTATGCCTGCACCAAGGAGATCATCTAGACAGAAAAAAGCACCAGATAGATTTGGAGAATATGTATTTAAAGCCATGAGTCCCAGACCATTTGATAGCAAATTGCATGCACTAGATGAACTAATGAAATCTGGTGTCTTGAATAGTGTTGATTCATCGACCGCCCACAAATTAATTGCAGCCATTATGAATTGATTACGTGTGATTTACTGATCAGATTATCCTTTTTAAATTATCAATGTATCTTATTTTAACATTTATAGTTGTTCTAATCAATAGATTTGACGCTGCGTTGAAGTGATGATTGTACAGAGCACAATTTCAGAGAGGGGGAGGAGATGTTACGAGTTCAACAGAATTTGTAGTTGATTGACTAATAAGTTATCAACGTTGGTTTTATGTCAGGTTTCGGATACAGAAGTTGCGATGACAAAGTTGTTTGTTTAATTTGTTGCTCTCATTTCAGGTTCAGTCTTTCTGAAGCTACAATATAAATCAGATATAAATTAACAGAGATGGAATTTTTGATTATTTATACAGGGGATGGTTCCAGAGCAGCATAGATTGTTTTTAAATGTAAATATATGCTATATGATTAACCTGTTGATCATTTCTTGACAGCGCTGGATTACTTTCAATTGATAATCTGTTTTTTAATCTAATATGTTCAGTAGTAATTGTAGTGGTTAGCTGTAGAGTAGGTTTTGACGTACGATTGACGTTGACAGTAAGCCGACGTGACAATGACGGGACGTCATTTCTCAGAGAGGGCGAGCATGTAACCAGACGACAAATTGAGGTTTTGGATGTAACACCCTTTTCCATTGGTTTGTTTGATTTTTGTACTAGGCGCGTTTCATGACATGATCTTTTGTCTCCGTTCTGGACTGACGGTTTCACAATCGAGAGGACACGACAATATTGGTGATTTGTTTAGTCTGACGAAAATCTAAGATTTCACAGTTAATCATTTGTATTGAAGGTTTGTAAATGATTTGTGCATTTCATTCTTCCATCTGAGACGTTCGATTGATCTGTTGTATTGCTTCGGGTCCAGATCGGGTTGCTACAATCGTTCTTTGTTTATGTCATTAGATTTCGCGTCAGCTGTTTCATTCCGGTTCGCCCCGTCCACTTTCGTACCTTCTCTAACTTGCATGTTTTAATAATACTCACATTGTTTTACAGGATCACGTATGGTATAGCAGAGTGACGAATGATAAGAGTGATGGATACTTTCAGTTCCTTAAACTGGTAAGTGTAGATCGTCTGCTATTATGATATTTATAGGTAACCATGTAAATAGCGGTTAAAGGGGAAGCTTAGTGTGTTTTATTATTTCATTTCAGATTGTTTTACATGATGGTTGATTAGAGACGAAGAATATAATTATGAACATGTATATTGTTATTCGTTGATCACTCCGGACGTAACGATCCCTACCCTCGTACCCTAGGTTGTTGGTACTTAACCCCACAACAACCAACTGGTTATATTATCAACAATCAAATGAATATGACAATAATGTGTTTTAAATTTCTTGTGAAGAAAGCCAGTATCTCAATTGTTTTGTTTTCATATTTGTATCCTATCTTTACAAACGTTTCTCTGTTTCTGTCATTTCTTTTCTTTCTCATCGCGACGGTTCGTGCAAATGTGAGTTTAATCCGGCTTCTAGTTTGGTTTTTTTTCCCCAAAAAGGCTAGTCCAAATTGAAAAAAGGACTTTTGGAGTAAATAAACTCGTATCAAGGGCGTAACTACCATCACGCAAGTGCATAAAGAAGAAAATCTTCTTTTGAAAAATGTTGTTGTTGATGAATGATTATAACATCGAATTTGATTATTCACCAACCTAATCATACAAACGATAGAGAACATTTATCTTTTGTCACAATCCACATATCACCTTTATCCTGCATTTTTTATGTTGGTCGCCTTCTAAGTGCGTTTACTTACAAACTCCGAGTTATGCATATGCGTATAATTCAAGGCGCCGCCACAAAGAGGGTGCAGTTTGAAGACAAAGCACCATTTTGCATGTTACATTCAAGTTACGGTTCTTCTTCTCACATTTATTTATGAAATAATTTCATTTTCGCGCTAATGAGTCCGCGAATAAAGTCTCATGGAGCAGGAGTTATATGCAAAAGTGAAAACCCGAGTCACTTAATTACGCTTTACATTTATTCAGGTGGGTGAGCAATTTTCAAAAATTCTACTTTGTTTTCTAATTCACAGATTTGAATAGACATGCAACCTTTATGTCGTTAAGTTCGCCCTTTCATGATGATGTGACTTTTTTCTTGTCCAGGACTATATTTACACATATATACACACATATATACATACATATATACATACATATATACACAGGCGCTGTTGCAAAAACATCCAATACAGTTAGGCTCCCAGAATTCACAGATTCTATACACAAGAAAGCTCTTTTGAGGCGCGCGCTACTGGAGCTAACAGAACATCTACTTAACGGATGTTACAAATAGTAGCCGTGTCTGCTGCCATAGCCAAAGCCGCTGCCATACCACGACAAGACCTACTTCTTAGTAAAAGTAAGGCAAGTTGAAAAATTAAACAGGATACATGTACCATTTGTGGTGATGTACATATCATCCCAACTTGCCAAAAATAACTTCATTGATAACCATTGGTCAAAAATCGAGGCCTCGAGCAAACTCAACGAAATGTTCCCTGAGAAACCACTTGTCGCCGCATGCCAAAATCCCTCAGAGACATCCCAAAATTGACCAGTCGACACCCATCGCTTCGCCTAGCCTCTCTGGCCCTTGCCAGGCAGCAAGATGTCAAACATTAGAATTACTAGGTCAAGTAGAAAACTCGGGTCAAGAAGGTCATGAAAACTATTCAATTCAAGTATTTGCTTGAATTTGGTTTCACTTTGGTTGACTAGCGGTAGCACGCAGGTCAAATCCGCTTTATTTTGTATAATCCAGGCTTAATTTAAATAAGAGTAGCGATAACTAAGGTCACGTTGACCATCTGGATCAATAATTGCGACTTTTTAACGTTTATTGACCAGCGTTAGTACGTAGGTCAAATTAGCTGAAATTCAGCTCATATAGAATCCCCGAAGAAGAAACATTATGTTATATTCAACAATCCTAAATTTTCAACACATTTAGAGCATTGTTAGAAAGAAAAAGTAGCCATCAGTTGACCATACGGAGGTCAAGTGGTACGATCAGCATTTCATCAATTGTCTCCATCGATTTCCCTAATCGGACATCGAACTTGATTGCGTTCGACTTAATTTTGTTATAATTTAAGGTGATGGATCCGTAGTTGTTATTGCGACGTCGTTTAGAAAGTAATGAACTTTTACAGTATTAACCGAGGTTTCCTGATGATTTCATTTGGAAACATCGGTCAACATTGTGAAAGTACATGAGTTCCGAGATGTTGCGGAACTATTACGGTTCCACTACCTTATGCTTCAATTAAGCAATATTTTACATGTACATTTAATGGTAAATTTAGTTCATTTTTTAATATTTTGGCAGTCAATTTTTAAGTACAAAGGAAATATTTTCTTTTGAAAAGAGTTATTAAAGGTTATTGAAATTGGTTGAAAATCGAATTCAAATATTTAACTCATTAACCCTTCTCCTACCATTCATGGCATTCCCCGTCTGTGCACAAAGCTGTTGCAGATAATATAGACTAATACATGTATCAGCCTGCACATATGGCATGTGCAGACTGGTCATAACATAAACTGCCTACTTTGAACCGGTACATAATTATTGTACGAACACTTAAGCTAGAGTGTTTAAGATATGCTGAGAAACAGCAAATTCGTTTGAAACAAAAATCAAAATTTAGCAAAATAAGGATGAAGTCATTCACGGGGTTAAGGTCGGGTGCTTTTTAAGGGCCGTTATTTGACACGTCAGGCGAAACGGTACCAAGAAGAAGACGCAAAAAGGGCGGTTTTTCTGCAGGTTTCGTGCAAAAGATAAAAATGCATTCGGAACATCGCCGGGACGTTTCCGTAAACTGGAAAGTATATATCCGCAAAAAAGAGTGAGGTTCGGGAAAATTTTATCTCCTATCATTTTCAGTGTAGAATTGAACTTTGATCACTCACTTAAATTTAATCGCCTATATCTCGCACGTAAGTGTAATAATTCGTGGTTATTTTTTATCGGTTATTCGGCTTCTAGTGGCACTTCTAAGGTCGATACGCTCGAAAAACCAAACGCCTTAAATGCTTTCAGAACGTCTCAAGAGATATTTTTATCATGTTATATATAAACTATAAAACTATAGTTTTATATAAATTATAATATGCCCATAACCTTAAGATGATTTTCGTTTTAGCTCAACTGGACTAAGTCCAGCGGAGCTTATTTCGTGGCGGGTCGTTAGTCCGTGCGACCCCGCGTAATCTTTTCATTTAAACATCTTCTCTTCCGAAACTACTGGGCAGAATTCACCAAATTTCACAGGAATGATCCTTGGGACATGCTCTCTCAGTTTCTTTCAAGAAACTTTGATCGGGTTGATAACTTGGGCGCTACTGGCTGACGTGTCACCATAAAAGGGACCCCTATGATGAAATTTAAAACAAAACAACTTCTTCTCTGAAGCTACTGGCCAGAATTTAACCAGACTTTAAGGAAATAATCCCCAGGACATGCTCTTTCAGATTCCTTAGTAAAATTCGGATCGGGTCGAACAATTTGGCGTTATCGGCTGACGTGTCACCAAAGAAAGGGACCCGCAATGGAGAATATTAAAAAAAATCTTCTCTGAAACTACTGGTCAGAATTGCACCAAACTTTCGGGAAATGATCCTCAGCACTCGGGAACCCTCGGCGATTCTACGAAATAGACCTTGGGAATAATAAGGGCGCAGCCATTGCTTTCAAATTATAACATGCCAAAATGATCTCCACAGACGATCGGAATACATTAAAGGAATAAACTATTCTTCAAGTGTATTAACTAAAGTACCACCAGGAGCCGAATTACCGAAAAATGACCAAAAAATTACTACACTTATGTCCGAGGTACTTTCCAGTTTACGGAAAAGTCCGAGCGATGTTCCGAATGGATCCTCGGGACATGGTCTTTCAGATTCCTTCGTTTCCTTCCGATCGGGTTGATATCACGGACGCTTTTGGCTGCCGTGTCAACAAAAAAGGTCCCTTACGGTGAAATTTCAAAAAATCTTCTTCACTGAGACTGCCCATCAGAATTCAATCTTATTTCACAGGAAATACTCTTGGGACCTATTCATTCAGATTTCATCGTTAAATTCTGATTGGCTAGATATCATGGGTGCCATGGGCTACCGTGTCATCGGAAATGGGCCTTCCGGGTCTTTTTATAATCTTTTTCTCTAAAACTACCTATCAGAATTCCACTAAACTTCACTGAAATGATCCTTGGTTAATGTTCTTTCAGATTTCTATGTTAAATTCTTGTTGGGCATGAACTTGGGTACTTGGGGCTTTCATATCAACAAAAAAGGGTTAAAACGGAGAAATTAAAAAGCTAACTCTCTACAACTAGGCATAGGATATGAAAGATCTTTAGTAGGACTGTATTAAGTCAATAAATAAGATTGGTAGATAACTGTCTTTGATTCTGAAATAATGATAAACCATTGACCCTGGCCGTGACCTTTGACCTTCTTTCTTAAATACCAAATATCAAATTATAAGGGCTAGGACTGTGTTATTCAATACTAAAGGTTGTTGGTGATTGTCTTTGATTCTTGCGTCATGATCATGTTTAACCCTTGACCCATATCTTCACCTCTGGCCTACTTTATAAAATATTGAATTATAAGGTCTAGGAATGCGTTAAGTCAAAAATAAAGGTTGGTAGATGATTGTCTTTAATTCTTGCATCATGTTGAACCTTTGAACCTTTGACTCAGATCTTGACCTTTGACCTGCTATCTTAAATGTTGAATAATTAGGGATCCATCTGTGTTAAGTAAATGATAATGGTTGGTACATGTCATTGTCTTTGATTCTGGTATTATGTTGAAGCTTAGAACTAGTGTTTGACCTTTGACCTTCGTTCTTAAATGCATATTCATGGGGTAAAGGCCTGTAATAAAACAATAAAAAAGGGAAGTAGAAGATTGTCTTTGATTATGGCATCATACTGGACCCATGACCTCAACCTTGACCTTTAACCTACTTTCTATTTTATTAAAGGTCTAGAACTGTATTTAGTCAATACCAAAGGTTGGTAGATGATGTTTGATTCTGGCATAATGGTGAACGCTTGACCCAGATCATGACATTTGACCTCCTTTCTTTAATTTATAGCTTTAGCGTCTAGGACTGTATTTAGTCAATAAAAAAGGTTGGAAATGATTGTCTTTCATTCTGGTATCAGGAAGAACTATTGACACCGACCATGAACTTTGATATAATTTCTTTGTTTTGAAAAACTAGGGCTATAAATAGAGGATATCGAATGAGCGGTCATTGGATACCGAATTTATTGAACGAGTCATCTATAAACAGATAATTTAAACGAGGCTACGCCGAGTTTTTATCTGTTTTAGATGACAAGTTTAATAAATTCGGTATTTTATGAACACAAATTTGATATTCTATTTATAATATGACCCGAATGTTCGCGTAAATCGTCAAAATTAAACATTCCAATTTTCCACGAAACTTATTACGCTGTTTAAAATTGACGTCACAATATAAACGTTATGACGTCATTTACGCGGTTACAAAACAGCGTTGCTTTTCGCCATAGGCTCATTTGCATAGTTATTCCACTAGTGTAATAGACGATTGTCTTTGATTCTGGCATCCTATTCAACCCTTGATACCAACCTTGATCTTGAATTGTTTCTGGGACTTGCTCCTCGCAGGTCAGGGAGAAACTTAATGAGTGGCGCGTTTTTAACGCTGGATAAGGCAATTCAAATTTCCAGAACATGGAGTATTCCAAACAACAGATGGACTTAATCATTGGGCCGCCACTTGATCGGGAGATACATCGGGTCATACAAAAAAGTTACTGAGCCCACAGTCTTGGTAAATGCATAAGTTTGTTGTGAAAAGGCAACTTCGGGAAAACTGAGAGTATGTTTAGACCCAAAAGCTCTTAATGAATGTACACCCAGACCACATTATCCGATACGGACGATTGAAGACGTAATGACAAAACTGACGAATGCTAAGTAAACGCAACTAATGGATATTGGTCTATCAAATTGACTAAAGAGTCGTCGTATCTTACGACATTTAACAGTCGTTATAGATGCCTACGACTACCGATGGGAATAAACATACAATTTATTCAAATTCATAATTTGAGAAAATTCTCAGTTGAGCCGGAGAAAAGTTTTATAACCTCGGGCCCAGATTTATTTTCGTTAAGCAGCATTTAGAAATCACATAGTACTCTTTATTAACATTTGTCGGATACATTTGATTTTTTTTGTGTGTGTCGGCCAGATCTTTTTTGTAGACACCATTAAGAAATCATATCGTAGTCCGTAATAATATTTCTAAACGTTTGAGTATATTTCTGTCAGATTTATTTTCGTTGGGTAACTTGAAGATTTCAGGCTGTGGGTACATGCACTGATAGAGCACTTTCCGTAACGGTTCCTGTATGCTTGGCGGAGGTGACCGAAGAAGGCCGAATATCTGTACTATGGAAACGAACAACTCCTTGCAAATAACCTGCAAAAGAAGAAAATTGGATTTATGATTCAATTTGCAGTGCAGTAAATTTGTGACATGTTTGATGACTTTTTGATTGAAATTTAAGAATGTGATATGCGAGTTTTGAATGTTTTCAAAGGAGGAAAGAGCTTGTCGATAATTCCGTCTAATCAGACGAAATTGGCGATAATGCTTTACCTCCCTTTAATAAAATCTGTGTTTTCTAATTTTGTGTCATGCTTAAAAAATCAACGTCAACCAATAAAATCATGCAATTATTTTATCGATATAATTGATATGTTGAATGTTTGATCGATTTCGAAGTTTTTTTGTTTTTTTTTTTTTTAATTATTTTTAAGCCTTTCAAGTTTGTGTGAGTATTTAGAATGAATGCTTAGTGAGTACATTTGAATGGTTTTGATATAGATATAATACATACTTAGTGTTTTATATGAAAATAATATCTAACGAGGTTGGAAGAATTGATCATCAATTCTCACAACCGAGTTAGATATTTTTTTCATACGATTCAATAAGTATGTTTTGCATTTATCTTATAACCTCTATTTGCCTTGTTTTCGTCGATGTTTCCAACTGGAATGCAAGTTTCTAAAGTTCTATGCAAGTTTGCACCGATTTGTCATTCTGAATGCAGGGTTGATTTACGACATCTTGAAAAGGCAAAGCAGTCATTGTATTAGTATTTCAAATTTTAAATGGAAGGTCGAGCTAAAAACCAATTATTTTCATTGTAAAATGATTACTATCAATTCCCTTTTCCTTTTATATGAAAAAATGATATCATACCTGTAAATTATTAGTTGACATCTCCTTTTCACACGTAAATGTCGTTCTATTACACCTAGTTTGACACGTGACAAATAAACAGTCATGATCCCTCCAACATGAATCTTTATCTAAAACATGCCCGAATTTTAGGTTATCCGAATCAAGCATCACAACTTCACCACTTTCGGACAGTCCGAAATTATGTGGCTTGACGTCACAAATTTGTATTGGAATTTCGTAGTTGTCCTCAATAGCAGGTACCATTTTAAGAAGGCTTAGAGCGGCATTTGCCCTATCTCTCCATGGTGGGGAGTTTACAAGACTTAAACGTAAAAGATCTGGATTTTTGGCTACAAAATAAATATAATTCAAAGTACTAAACGATGGCGTGTTTTCTACGAAATAAGCTGGTCCACAAACTCCGTATACTTTTGGAAAGAAGGACCGAGAACCTAAAAGTTTATTAAATGAAAACTCTTCCTGAGTACCTAACGCTATGGCTGTTCTAAGAACAATGTCTAGAGCGTTTGGAGTATTTAGTCTTTTAACTATTTTAGTATAATGTTCGCCTAGCATTAATGAAATAAGATCTTTTTGTTCAAGTAACACAGTGTCAAAATGTTCCTTCGTATGAATTTTTATCTCATTATTTGAACTAAATATTTTTTCTTCTGTCGTATGGAGAGCTGATAAGTTGGTGTTTATGGCTCGGTACCATTTGTCCATGTGGTATTTAAACTTTAGAATAACTGTGGATGTCTTTCCCGGTGTTATACAACCATCGCACGTCATGATGATCACCCTTTTCCCTCGTTTTCTGTTACCATGGCAACGGTGAAAGCTGAACACAGATTGGTCACACAAGGAGGAACACATATTACCGACTATTTCTTTGTTGTGGTACTGAGAACACTACAAGAAAAAAAGGAACAAGATATGTATATGAAACGGATTTATGCATCAACTCAGGATGATTTTGTTTGAGGTACTGATGATGTGAATTTCACGAATCTACTAACTGTAGCAATGGTCACATGGCTTTGTTTCATTGGTACTATTCTGCATTATTATTTACCTGTACACGCGTTTTTTTAAAAGTTTGTCGGCAATTACGAATTTAAATAATTTAATCATAAAACCAAAGGAATAAACGTGCTGTGCGAAAGTGAAACATTTAATTGTTGAGTACCAAATCCTAGTAGCTTCAGCTTGTCCAAGCTGAAGTTACGAGGATTTGGTTACCCAACTATGATTTAACGTTTAATGTCGACTATCTACAAAAGTGAGTACCTAAGAAAAAACTGATTAACCTTAACAATAAATACAACCACCCGTTATTCAGGCTCCACACTACCAGGGCAAAAATCACGGATTATACCAGTAGATGTGTCATGTATCTGGAATAAGTTTGAAGTATTGAAAAATTGAAAAAGTTCAGTGATTAACTTTGGTTGGGTGCTGGCAAATTGCATCGACGACAAAAAAATTAGTTTGAAGTCAGCGGGGTCGACAATATAGTCGGACTTTCACTTTTGGTTTGGCAAGACGATGTGGATTTTGAATAAAGTTCTTCAAATTTTGTTGTTGCTGTTGTTTTTGCCCTGGCAGGCCGGAGCCTATTTAACGTATCGTTCCATTTAAGGTTACGGTAAATCAGTTGTATTTCTATTTACTATCTACTCACTTACATACACAGTCGACAACATAATCTTGAAACCTAAAATCGTCGTTACAATCGACGAGTCAAAATAGCGAATTCAACATATAATTGCCAACTATCTTATGCAAGAACCCAAAATATTGAAAAGTAAACTCGCCAATTTACGTCACGACTAAGCCACGTCCTACCAGGAGAAAAATAGCACAGAATATCGTTTGCTAGTGTTTTAAAGAACTCACGTTTGCATATGACACTACAAGATCAGTAACGTTCGGGCACTGTTCCGCGTTCAGGTTGCAGAACGTTTCAAAATGTTGACCCTTTTCTAAAGTGATTTCACGTGCAAAATAGAGTGTCATTTCTTGAACGTTTCGCGAAAGATTTCATATTGACTGCAGGATTTTTAACATATTCTTTTTAACTGGTTTGCACTTTTATCAGACTCAGTCGGTTTTTGTTATACTTTCCGCGTAATACAATAACATATCAATGGCATATTTACTCTGGCGCCGAAGGTTATTCATCGTGAATGTGACCCGTCACGCGAAAAGAAACCATTAGCAAACTCTGTTAAATAAATGTTCAAGAAGAGATGGTTCCAGAGGAGGTCGAACGGAGATCGGATTAAAACAAAACCGAAAATAGTCATATCGGAAGATCGTTGGCAATGCAGTTAGAAACAACGTGAAATTGACATTCACCTCGATTAAAATCATTCTTAATCATTGTCATACTGAATAAAACCTTTACAAATTAATATTACTCACGATGTTTCTAACTCAAAGGTCAGTGCAGTGCCATTGTAAGTGCCTATATATTTATAGGCACTTACAAAAGTGTTGCACTAACACCTCGATTGCTGTAGTAATAGATTCAGAAAATCAGCAAAACCAGAAAAGTTTCTACCCTAGTCAACTTACGAAGTCTGGCTACGGTCGGCACTTTAAGCTTAACCTGGGTGATCCCTTTTCGCTTGACGGGTCATAAACGTATTTGCTCATTATATTGAAGAACCCCATGATTTGATTTTCTTCCACTGAAGGATGTCAACTATTATGAATGCCGTGTTTAATTTGATTTGCTTCAAAGGTTCAGGACATGTTAAGACGCATCAGTTTATAAAACACATTGTCCTGATAAGTAGCATAACACTTCTGTTAAAACAGACAGAGAGAGAGAGAGAGAGAGAGAGAGAGAGAGAGAGAGAGAGAGAGAGAGAGAGAGAGAGAGAGAGAGAGAGAGAGAGAGAGAGAGAGAGAGAGAGAGAGAGAGAGAGAGAGAGAGAGAGAGAGAGAGAGAGAGAGAGAGAGAGAGAGAGAGAGAGAGAGAGAGAGAGAGAGAGAGAGAGAGTCTGTCTCTCGGCTAATCTAACGATAACGCAGTAACAGTTTAGGAGAATAAGATTGAACATACGAGTGTATAAAAAACAAAACTGATGCACGATTTTCAATTTTGTTGGTCAGTGGAATTCATCCAAGTAACTTTCTGGCAAAATTAAGATTCACATTTGCCTCCTTGTCGAAGAGGAGAGGTTATTACAAGACTCTTCCCATCCCAATCATAACTGAGGAGACTCAAAATAAGCCACACCCTGCCACGCCTATATCTATGGCCCAATCAAAATTATGCGAACAACTTTTAAAGAGGGTCATCAAAGGAACATTCTGGTAAAGTTTCATTAAAATCGGCCGAGTGGTTCAGGAGGAGATGTCGTTCACATATTTCGAGCTCAAAATAAGCCCCGCCCTGCCACGTCCATATCAATAGGCCAATCAAAATTTTGTAAATTATTTTTAAAAGGGTCACCCAAGGAACATTCTGGTAAAGTTTCGTTTAAATTGGACCTGTGGTGCAGGAGGAGTTGTCGTTCAAAGATTTCAAAATGAAAAAATACCACGCCCTATCATGCCCATATTTATTGGCCAATCAAAATTTTGCAAACAATTGAAGAACAGGGTCACCCAAGGAACATTTTAGCAAATTTTCATTGAAACTGGCCCAATTGTTCAGGAGAATAAGAAGTTTTTAAAATTGTTGACGACGCACGTCGGACCTTGGATGATCCTAAAAGCTTCCCTTTAGCACGTTGTGCTCGGGTGAGCGAAAAAAATAATACATAACTAAAAAAACCTTAAGGCATGTGATGTTCTAGAATATGAAATCAAACACAGCACTTAACAAAATCGTCTAGAATCGTTGTTTTTTTTTTTTTTTTTTTTTTTTTTTTTTTTTTTTTTTTTGGGGGGGGGGGAGGGGGGTTCAAACTTTACTCCCGATCATGGGATTCCGAGTTCAACCAAAAATTGGCTACACTACAGTTAATACCATCATGAAATTGACACTCATTCCGATCAAAATTATTCAAAATCATTAGCTCAGCGCTCGAACCAATCATTTCAAGTACTCATTCAAATAACTCAAAACGCTCCAGAATTGTTCTAGTTCGCTTCTAAATGATCGACAATCAATCCAATCGATGAAATACTTGCGCGGTTTTATTGCCTGACGTTGATTTGTAAGCGTCTGATTTGACCATGAAGACACAAATTCAGAGAAATACGCAGATCTTATTAAAGGGAGGTAAAAAATAATCGTAAACCCTAGTGGAATGAGCAGCCGGTGGCTCGGAAAGGGTGAATACAAAGTACATGTAATGGTGTGAGAAATACTAGTATAATCGATCTACAATTAGCTGTTCCAATTGTCGAGAAATAATGAATTAATCCTAAAGTGTCATTTAAAGCTTAATAGAAAAATAATTAAATAAACAAAGGAAAAAAACCAAAAGAAAGGCGTTTTAAATTTAATACGCTACAGTTAAGGTTCATGTAAAATGTCCGAGGCCCCAATTTTAAAACACTTCATTTGCCAAGAAAAAGCAGTATGTCCAGGCTCACGAATAGTTTCATTTTGATATACAATATACCTGGACAGACTGCTTTTTCTTGGCAAAAAAGCGCCCTTAAAATTGGGTCTCAAACACTTTTCATGAACCTTGAAAGACCGTAAAATTGACCCTAATTCAGATCAAAACCATTTCAAATCGTTCCCACAGCGCAAGCGTCTGATTAGTTCTTGAAGAAATAGGAAGCCATTTTTTTTTTTAGAATTTATTTGAATTTGTTTTGATGGGTGGTAATAAATATCGCTAATTTTGATCATCCTGAACAAGATTAGCGATAATGGATTACCTTCCTTTAATTCCACTCACTGCACTTATTCAATTTCATTCCAAAATCATCCCAAATTCATGCACTTTGTCAATTTCACGATATTCTTAAACGCGATTATAGATATAAATAAGAAAATAAAACACTTACTAGAAGTTGTATTTGTAACATTGAATCTTCTTCCTGACAACTGTCCTGT
The DNA here is from genome assembly GCA_948146395.1 of Fragum whitleyi. NCBI lineage: Eukaryota > Metazoa > Mollusca > Bivalvia > Cardiida > Cardiidae > Fragum > Fragum whitleyi. Next base: position 31,558,413 of record OX411556.1, on the reverse strand, counting down.
TTTACGTTCAGTAATTCACACAGTATAAGAAAAACGACACAAAAGGATAATACTGAAAGTACTCGTTTCCCTTTTTTAATTCCAAATCTCACCATTTTCTTAATTCTTTATTATCTAATTTAACGGTTTTTTCCATCTGATTTCATCTGACATAAAAATATGTAATGTTTAAGATGGAAGAAACGGCTATTTTAAGGTAAGAATGTTAAAACTGATAGAGTACGTTTTTTTTATCGATTTTATTCTATCATTATCACTGGATTGAATTTTTAAAAGTGATCTTTGAGTTGAAAAGCTATTATTCAGTAAATAATTACGGGGAAAATGACACAGTTTATTGTTGAACCCAATTTTAAGGTATTGAATGCTTCATTCATAAATTTAAAACCAATTCGGTGTTTAGTTTCCTCGGGTGACAGGGATACATTCTCTCTGTAAATGTTTGCATTTCGGAGTATTTATCGTCGCTACCATAGCATATGCCCATATGAGCGACGCCCGAAGAAGACGTCAAGAAGCTATGGGGGTACATATTCTGGCAATAAAAATCGCGATTATATTCATTTTTTCATATATGTGACCCGTCATGCAAAAAGGGACCATCTGGGAAGCGCGTGAAGTGTCGACTCAAGTCAGACTGCGCGTACTGTGCACACTGATTAGGGTCGAAACTTTTCGAAATGTGCTTATTTCCTGTATCTAGATTGATCGATCTACCTTCCAGGAAAAGAATTTTTGAAATGCGACTTCTGGTTGACCTATGCTTGACCCTATCTCTTTTTCAAATATTCCGTGATTTAACTGATATTATTCAAATTGTAAGCGTTTATAGGTTCTTGAAAAATTAGGAAGCTATCTTTAGAACTTGTATGCATGTTTTATTAAAGGGATGTAATCAATTTCGCTAATTTTGTTTATCCTGAACAAAATATGCGATATAGGATTACCTCCCATTAAATTACTCAAAACTCGCTCCACACACTCATTCAATTTCATTCCTAAATCATTAAAAAAATCATTTACCTTGTTGATTTCAAGATGTTGTTAACTGTATACAGTAAGAATCATAATGAAATTGACGTTCATTCCAATCTAAATCACTCTTAAACACACAGCGCTCCATCCATTCATTCCAAACACTCACTCTAACCATCCTAAAACGCTCCAAAATCGTTTGAAACGATCAAGATATCAATTTTGCAGGTAGCGGACCGGTAATTCTTCCGCAACATTTTGGAACTCGTTATCTTCACAATGTTAAACCGAGGTTTCCTTATTGAAATTATCAGAAAACCTCGGTTAACACTGTTAAAGTTCATTACTTCCGAGACATGTCGGAACTATTGCGGGTCCACTACCTTAATTGATCACACCATTCCTCGATATTATTGCTCTGTGTGGGTTTAAGAGCGTCTATTTTATAACTTGAAGATATACAAAAAGAAAATTACGTATACTACTCAAAGTTTGCTAAGCACCAAACTTTTTCGCCGTCCTACAGGAGCTAATTAAAAAATATCGTATTCGTGTTTAAAATTGTGTAATAATGTATTGACAAGATATCTAATGTATACATTACCAAATTTGACATGCAATTTTCTTGCGAGACTTGTGCAAAATGAGGAACCCCGGTTACCTGTCATTTCTCATTTTCTACATGTACAGGTTTCGTGTAGATGCTTAGTTTTTGTTTTTGAGTACTTTATTGACTTTTGAGTCGTTACTCATGGCTAATCAAAATGTCAGACCTACTCTATCTGTCGAACAATTGTGGCGTGCTGTAGATATGATAGAGCAAGGGGCTTCCCACCGTGATGTTGGCATGGTACTGGGGGTACACCATACTGATGTAACCAGAGATTGGGCACAATACCAACGGTATGGTACACCTGTAAGGAGACAAGGTGGAGGTGGGAGTAGAGCTACCTCCGTCGCAGAAGACCGTTTTTTTTGGTAATTCAGGCCCGAAAGAATAGGTTTACTTCGGCATCGCAGCTACGTTTCGACCTTCAAAACGCCTCGGGAGTGCGAGTTTCGACTCAAACCATACGAACACGGCTGCATGGGCATAACCTGAGGTCAAGAAGACCGTGTATTCGTATGCCGCTGTCCTTAGTTCATTGTCGGTGTCGGTTCACATGGGCATTGGACCACGTTGGCTGGTGCATAAGACGCTGGCGCCCTGTGCTATTCACGGATGAGTCCAGGTGTGATGAAATCCTCAATACCCACCTAAGATTTTACGCTGGTGTTATTGGGAATGGATTCATTTTAATGGATGATAATGCCCGTCCACACACGGTCAGTATAGTCCAAGAGTATCGCCAAGAAAAGGGCATCCACGTCTGGACTGGCCGGCTCGCTCATCGGACTTAAATCCGATAGAGCATATGTGGAATGAGTTGGAATATCTGCTCGCCAGGTTCAGCTAAGGACACTCCAGGAGCTCAGCTAGATCCTAAGAGAAGAATGGCCTGTTATTCCCAAAAGAGTAATCCAGAGCTAAATCAGGAGTATGCATAGGCGCTGTAAGGTTGTTATTGACAGTGCCGGCTCTCATACTCGTTATTGAACGAAATGAGATTGAAAGAACACCTTTTGGGTCAAATTCGATTTTTTCAATTTTCAAGAAAACCGACCACTTTCTAGGGTCTCCCTGTTTGGTCTGGTGTTGAAAGTCTTCTTATCTTTATAAAGCTTTATTTTCTTCTTAAAATTTGATAAACTGATAACAATCGACCATTTTCCAACATTCTTATAATCAAACTTTATTTTTTCCTGAAATTAAAGTATAAAAAGGTTTGGATGCTTAGCAAACTTTGAGTAGTATATATTAGAAATATTCTTCCGGATAATAACTTTCCGTCAATAGGTGAATAAAAGTTACAATTAACAACATCGTGAAATTGACAGGCTAAATGATTTTGGAATTAAATTGAATAAGAGCGGTAAAATATTGAGTGAAATTAAAGGGAGGTAATCCAATATCGCTTATTTTGTTCTGGATGAACAAAATTAGCAATATTTATTACCTCCCTCAAATAAAATATGCATACAAGTTCTATAGATAGCTTTCTATTTCTTCCAGAATAATACAGACGCGTTTCATTTCAATTTTGTCAGTAAAATCGAGTTTTTTTTTCTTCTAGCTATATGATTATTTTTAATGTAGTTTTTGTTGTAATCATTTTTAGTGATTTGGGAGCGTTTTTTTATTAGTTTCAGTGAGTGTTTGGAATGAATGAATGGAGAACTGAGTGACCGATTTAGAATAGTTTTTATTGAGATAAATGTCAATTTCACGATGTAACTAATTGAACCTAGGTTGGATGAGCGGCCGAAGGGCTTTATGGTAGTCGAGTGTGTTAGATAAAAGTAGTGCACGATCAGGTCCTCCAGTCGCCGCGAAATTTTCGAAAATGCCCCTCCTGCTCCTTTCTCCCCTTTCAATGGCGAAAATTGTGCTTACGAAGTGCCTATTTTCCCTTGACGAGCCACATGTAAAAAAATCACAATTCAAAAGATTATTATCGATAGAAGGATAAATGGCTAATTGGATCGCTCCGAAGCTTTTGAAATGGAAATGATTTTATTCCCTGTGTTCATGTATGGGAAGCTAGTTTCGTATTTCTCACAATTAACTTAAATGTTTACTCTTGCATCTAGTTTTAACGGTTGGGTCGACGCCAAGTCCACGCTCAGACTTCAACGATAACAGGTGAACCTGTTTATTTTAAATAATTAGAAATTGCGGGCGTGTAATAACCGTGCACATTAAAATATGAAAGAAATCACATATTTTCAAAAAAAAAAAAAAAAAAAAAACCAATTGGTTGATAATCGTAGACCTATGTAGGATGGCGATTACAAATACTGTGCTGACGGTAAGATGGCTGGATATGGTCGAAAAGTCGCCGATGCGCTTACGATGCATCGCCGACTAGTGGCCGATACCAAACGGAAGTGAAAGGGTAAAAGAAGACGTCTGCGATGTGCACAAAATTGGCCTGAGCCCGGCCGATGAACGGCCGTAGCCCAGTCGAGATCCGGTGATTAGTCGTCGATACAACACTGTCTTCCTCAAACCTAAGTGAAGTCGCCGATTAGTCGACAGGTTTTTACTTGATGAGAAAACTCATTAACGCATCGCCGATCCAAGAAAAATCCACAGCTGAATCGGCCGATGCATCGATCGGTCGCCGACTAGTTGACGACTTTTAGTCGATTTTATCAAAAATTCTACAAAAAAAGCAAGCTTCGGCGACGATATCGCCGAGGACACGGAGCCTTTAAGTAACACTTGCTTTACTGTGTTGAGTGCATTGAATAGAAAGATTATGATCGAAATGGATGTCAATTCTACGATGCAGTTTGATTTAAAGTGAGTTATGAGGGTTGAGAATTAAACTGACGATCGGCATTTTCTTATGGATTTCAAGAAAATGTCTCACCATTTTTAGGTGGAAGAGAAAAAATAATGCCTTTCTACTCGGTCAAAGACCACGTAAGAATGTGAATAAATAGGCCAAATTATTAGAATAATTGTGCTTAAAATATACTTTAATAGCCTACTTAGAGTTACTCTGGAAATAAAAAGTTATCGAAAAAGACCTTTAAAGAAACGACTATACAAATCTAAAATCGACTCTATAAACAGGTGTAAACTGTTTACAAATAATACCCCGCTTTGCACGCAAGTGCACGTGCAAAGCGGGGTATACTTTGCAAACAGTTTGTGCCATTTTTGTCATCTCAAACGCATATGAATAGCAGTTTTCCCAATTCTAAAAAAAGATCTGTAGTTATCTTCCGAATTAAAAAAAAATATGATTTTTTAATGAAATAAAGTCTGGGTCAGTGCGAGACATAAATAATGTATGAAAATACTCTACTTGAAAATGCTTTTATTCTTACAGCTAGGGACATCGTGTTGACAATTGACAAATTAAGGTAGTGGACCCATAATAGTGCCGCAATATTTCGGACGTCATGCACTTTAACAGTGTTAACTGAGGTTTTTAATGATTTTCATTAGGAAACCTCGGCCAACATTGTGAAAGATCATACCCTCCAAAACGTTGCGGAACTATTTCGGGTCCAATACTTTAAATGCTTTTGTAATGGATTTGGTTGGGAATGAGAGATGAGCGAGTTTTGAATGATTTTAAAGGGAGGTAAATGACTCGATTATTTCGCCCAATTTGGAAAATCATATATTTTGATATTTTACTGAAGTTAATTTTATACGAAGGAAATCTATTGTCCGAAATAGAATAATATAATTCGCTGTGCGTTTGCCCTTTGAATTATGATCGGTCTTAAACTATTATAGCACAAAAGATGGTCGCTAATTCAAACCATTTCATAGAAGACATAAAAGCTTTTTTTTAAGGTCAGGAAAGGTAATTATTCATAAACTTGAATAGACCCGTCTGGTCCAAGCCAGGACAGGATATTTAGCGGCAAATACAAGCTACGTGTAATTATCCTCGATATTCATATTTAATCAAATTGTGACCCGCCACGCGAAATGGGACCATCTGGGTGGTGCGTAAAGTGTCGACCCTAGTCAGACTGCGCGGACTGCGCAGACTGACTAGGGTCGAAGCTTTACGCACCATGCTTATTTTCGGAACCTAGAATTATCAATCTACCTTCCAGTGAAAGAATTTTTGAAATGCGACTTCTAGTTGACCTTTACTGGATCAAATCTCTTTTTCAATAATTCGTTTTACAGAATTCCCGGATGTTCCCTTTTCGCGTTACGGATCATAACTTTTTGCGTAAATTGTCAATACTTTTGAGCGTCTGAGGGCGGTATTGTTGATTGATTCAATACGATATAATTGCCAATATTAATGTAAATAACTCTGATACAGTTATATAAGTAACACCGTAAAATTGACATTCATATCGATCAAAATCCTTCTAAATCGCTCGTAAGCACTGCGAAACAATACAATTCCATTTAAATCTCTCAGATCTTACAGATAAGAAGATCTTGAAATTGACAAGATGGTTGATATCGGATTGATTTTGGAATGAAATTGAATGAGTGTGTGGAGCGAGTTTTGAGAGAAAATAGAGGGAGGTAATCCAATATCGCTAATTTTCTTAAAGATGAACAAAATTAGCGATATTTATTACCCCCCCCCCCTTTAATAAGATATACGCACATTTCTGTTCGTGTGTTTTCGTGGACCAATCAGACTCTTTGAAAGCAAACCAGTCACTACAGTTTAATTTAATATAGTTTAGAATAATTTGATCGATCTGAATTAAACGTTTATCGTCTTGCACGATTTCGAAATGTTTTCTAATAACAATGTATTTCAAAGCGTTTTTTATCGATTTGAGTGGTTTGAATGAATGAATGGAGCGCTGATTGAATGATTAAGAATGAGTTTGATCGGAATGAGTTTCAATTTCACAATGTTGTTAACTGTACTAATATTTCAAAAGAAAAAAAAACAAAAAAAAACTAGACGCTACACCATCGACGTTCGCTATTTTGACGTTACATTTTAGTGCCGCATTACCGTGCGCGACGTCTATGTTTATCAATTACATTAAGAGCTCAATTCAATGCATTTTAAGCGTTTATTCCAATCCGCCAAAAAAGCTCCGAAATCGTTTAACTAGACTTCGAACTGGTTCAAAATACTCGAAATCTCATTCAAATCAATCAAATCGCTCAACCACTTTATTGGATGGATTTGGATTTTAAAGTTACTGATTTGTCCATGAAGACACAATAGAAAAAAACGTACGTGTTTATGAAGGACGAAAATATAATATCGCGAAATTCGTCCAAATGGACGAAATTAGCGATAATTGTTGTGTATTACGCTTGTTTTAGCTGTGAGCGGTTTCTTCAAATAGCCAGACAAAAAGAGCATGGGCAAAACCAGTCATTGAAATAACGTTTTTAGCCGATGCAATTTAGAGAAAACATTTCGAACAAGTAAGTATATTTGTTACCCGTCATGCGAAAAGGGGCCACCCGTAAAATAAACATTTGAAAAAGAAATTGGCTCCAGTACAGGTCAGCCATAGGTCCCATCTTAAAAATTCTTTCACGGGAAGGTATATTGATTATTCTAGATTCAGAAAATTAGTAAAGTGCGGCTAGTTTCGACCCTAGTCAGTATGCGCAATCCGTGCGGTCTGACAAGGATCGGCACTTAACGCACTACCCAAATGGTCCCTTTTCGCATGACGGGTCATATATACATTATGATCAATTTTTGATGTATGAACGATGTATCTTTGATTGAGTGAACAACAAAATCCAGAATTTATATGAGTCACGAGAAGGATTTGCTTTTGGTTAATCCCGAAATAAATTATTAGCGGATTCTACTGGTGTGGTGGTAACTTTATCAAATGATAATTCAATGAGAAAATCGATTACTTATTGATGAGTAAAAACAGAGTGACGCTAAAAGTTACTATTAACCTACCGACCCAGGATATGTCAGGCAAGAAGGAGCCATCTTGTAATTTAATACGGGTTTCTTTTTTTCTATTTTTTTTTTTTATATATATTATTATTATTATTATTATTTTTAATCTAAATGGAGATTGGATCCTGCAGGCCTCAACCAGAATGAGCTTTTCAAAACAAATATATGAATATGTAGAGTGACCATTCGAGATTCAGAAAATTAATCAAATAAGAAAAGTTTCGACCCTAGTCAGCCTACGCAACCCACGCAGTATTAATATAGGTCGAAACGTTACGCGCTACTCGGATCGTCTAATTTCGCCTGACGCATAACATTTGATTTCTAATCATTATAACCCTGGAAACGAGCCATAAAACGTTTACCCATCATATGAAACATTTTCAAACGTTCGGAAATATTTCAGAGAGCCGAACGCGGGACTGTTTATTTCACGGACTTTTTTTATTCTGCAGTCAAATACGTTTACAGGGATCACCAAGGAGAAATATTCTAAAACGTATGCGTTTCAAGAGTACAAATTGATAGTTCGAAAGATTAAAATGGTGAAAGTTATAATGCTCAGATAGATATGATGTAAAAAATAGATTCAAGTCGAAATCGTACGCTATTGCTTCGTCACCATGAATGAAAAGCTTTCGGCCTTAACGCTTGCCACTCGCAACGATAGATCAATACTTTCTTTTTATGGTGGTTTTTCAAAAGAAAATTACTGATGCGGGAATAAAATATGGATATTCAAGGTTCAGCGCCCGTCTGTACTAAGCGTCTATACAATGTATAACGCTTAGTACAGTCTTGCGCTGAACCCTTCCAATTTATTTTATTTATTATGAATGATCGGACCAATAATCAGTAGCTTATTTCAAAAGACTAGCAAGCCGATCGAATATTCAAAGTCCTTCTATTTAAGTTATTGACGAATTTTTACTAAGATAAGTCTAACAACATGCGGGTTTGTGATATAAAATGCTTTAAACAACTGATTTCCTCTTTTTCTTTTTGTGTTTTATTTATTCTTTTATGTGAATTAATCTACCTCAAACAAGAAGCATGTCATGAGGAAACTTCAATGCTTCAAATGCGGATATTAGTAAGTTTTTTATTATCATAATAAATGTTATTATTTTTCTGATATTTCACGGATGAACTTTTTAAAGAATTAAAAAATAGTTTAATGCTTGGTGTTTTTAGGTACATATTTCATTTGCAACTACAGTCGTGACGCTAATCCGGACACTTTGGTTTCCTACCAGGGTGTCCGGATTAATCATTTTTCCGGATAAACAATTTCTATTACAATCCAAACCCAGTTCCGTCCGCCATTTTGACACTTTGTTGTTGTTTCGGGTTTGCGGTACGTTGTTAGAAGTGCTAATACGTGTTATTTGGTAAATCCCGTGAAAGCAGACAGACGAAGATTACGTTTTTTGCTATGTTCATGTACATGTTTATAAAATTGAAAAAATATATTTTTAGTAATAAAAATGTGATAAATGATTACTTTCTTACCAGCATTACGAATCTCTTGTCTATTTTGGCTTGTTATGAAAATTTTGAGAGAAATTGACTTTCAGGAAAATTTCCAGATCAAGTCATTTATAGGCCCTTAAACGGGCCATTTTGTTAAAATTCTTTTGAGCATTATTCTTGTTCTTGACAATTTTCGAAAAAAAAATCGTTTTCAGGAATAGGATTTGTGGCCCTTAGAAGGGCGTTTTATTATTGCAGATTATTATGAAGGCCATACTTTTGGGACTGAGGTTTTGACTTATTTTGAAAATTGCGAAGGAACAAGCTTTCGAGCGTTGTATTAATTAACATTCTATGTTGTGGCTTTATGAACAAAGTCCATTTTAATGGACAATTTCGGGGTAGACTTTCGGGACCAAGGTTTCGAAATTTGGAAAGGACTATCTTTCCCGAGTCGTATTTAACGACAATGGCAAACTTTCATTCGAATGACAATTTAAAAGGACATTTTGGTAGTCCTGAAAAGGACTGTTTTTGTAGTCTCGGATGTCTGTGACGTCCTCTTGGAAAAGAGGTCAGTCATCTTCGTCATGGATGCTGAAACTATAGTACAACTCTTCGTGTTTTGGTCGTCGGCGTTGGCAACTTTAGTTGCGTGGTTCTCTGTATGTTTGATCGATAGATGATTGGAAAACGGCCGCGATTACAATTTCTCAATTTATTTCTTAATCACCGAGGAATCGTATTCTTCAAAGTAAAGATCAATCTTGAGAGTAAATAGCATAATAGATGTCGGCACGCGCGGATAGAATATTCATTGTCACGTTGTCATCTCGACAGGCTTCCCTAATTAAATTAAATCGCCAGATTAAATGTTTATCAACACGTGTCAGTCAGTCGTGTCGAGAAACGCGCTAATCCTTTCACAATGACTCGGGACAGATAGTAATAGGTTACAATAGGTAACCCTTTATCCGGATAACATAGACAAACTTGTGTAGAATTTTGATGTTCCGTTCCCGATTTTTAATTCCGGTTCCGGAACGCGAGTTTCCGGATTAAAGTGTACAATTGATGAATGAAATATTCGTTCCCGTGATTTTTTCCGGATCTTGAATATTCCGGATTAATGCCGTCCGTATAAACACGTCACGACTGTACATGTAATTCTTGTTTCTTTTTTCCTTTTCTTTTTTATTTGCAAATTAAGATTTTTTCTTGAAAGAATTGGCAATTTATCCCGAGAGGATTTTTCCTTTTTTGCCTCTGTGCAGTTTAATGATGATTAACGTTGATTTAATTTAGTTTTGTTAATATAATATATAAAATATCGCTTATTTTCTTCATTCTGAGCAAAATTTGCGATATTGGTTTGCCTCCCATTAATTCACCCAAAACTCGCTCTACAAACTCACTAAATTTCATTCCAAAATCATTACAAAATCAATCATCTTGTCTATTTCATGATGTTGATAACTGTCACACATTTATGAGTAAATAATTGAAATACCGAAAACAGGCCTAAATCTCCTTTTAGTGATATTAACTTTATGGTAATTGTCTTCCTCTTCTAGTGTTCGCAGTACCACAACAAAGCAATTGTCGGTAATATGTGTTCCACCTTATGTGACCAATCTGTGTTCACCTTTCAACGTTGCCATGGAAACAAGAGAGGAAAGAAGGTTATCATCATGACTTGTGATGGTTGTATCGAACCTGGAAAGATATCAACGGTTGTCTTAAAGATCGAATACGATATGAACAAATGGCATAAAGCCGTGGCCACTAACTTGTCCGTTCTTCCTACCATTGAAGAAAAGATTTCGCGTTCAACAAAGGAAATACAATTTCATACGAAGGAATATTATGACACTGAATTACTCGAGCAAAAAGATATGATCTCATTTATACTTGGTGAAAATTATACAGAATTAGTTAAAAGATTGAACACTTCAAACGCTGTAGACGTTGTTCTTAGAACTGCTGTGGGTTTAGGTAGTCAGGAAGAGTTTTTATCTTTTAAAATTTTAGGGTCTAAGCCGTTCTTGCCAAAATTATACGGTGTTTGTGGACCAGCTTATTTCGTAGAATACACGCCATCCTTTAATGCACTGAATTATATTTATTTTATGGCCAAAAAACCAGATGTTTTACAAATGAGTCTAGCAAACGCTCCTCCATGGCGGGAAAGGGCAAAGGTTGCCCTTAGTCTTCTTAAAATGGTACAAGATGTGGAAGATAATTACGAAACACCGTTACAGATTTGTGACATTCAACCGCATAATTTCGGAGTGTCCGAAAGTGGTGAGGCAGTGATGTTAGATTCGGATAGTCTTAAATTCGGACAAGTTGTTAGAAGTGGTTCGTGTGTAATAGATAAAGACTGTTCTTTCATAACCTGCTGGGGTAGATGTAATAAGACAACTTCTACGTGTGAAAAAGAGATGGTCGTCAATAATTTACAGGTATACATTGGTTTATTTGACCCGAATTTGACCTCTGCAGAAAAAAAAAACAAATACCGACATTTTTTATCAATGAACAAAATTTATATTACATTCAATATAGTTTGTTATTCATTTCTACAAAAGCACATGCAAAGCCAAGTAAAACTAATCAGATTTTTATTCATCTAAATTGCAGGGGTCAGATTCTGGTCAATAAAACCGCGCTTTATTAGTCCTTCATTTAAGCCAGATTGATGTTTTTGTAAATATGTGTCACTTAAATCCCTCCGAATATGGAGAAAGTTGTCAATCGGTTTTTGGTACAAAATAAAGAAACAAAACAATATCGGAAACACCTTCAAGCCGTCAACCATATTTTAATGTAATCTTTCTCGGTATCTTGCGACAGAATACCTTCGATCATATAAGGTACAAAAGAATCAGCATATTAAACGACAAAAAAATAAAATATTTCGGTTTCTATTGACCTATACGGATTTCTTATTTTCTTCAGGTAATATGTCAAAGGTTGCTAGTGACCGATCATTGGATATTCGGCCTTCTTCGGGCGCCTCCACCACAAATTCAAGACCAATTACGTGAGGTGCTATACCGATGTATGGATCCCGTACCAGCTGTCTTCCAACTACCAAGAAAAAATAAATCGGACAGACAGATACTCAGACAGTTAGAATTGATACTACAGACTAGTTTGTGATTTTAAACCATTGTCTCGCTTATTAAAACCATTGAAAAGAAAAAAAAAAAATAAAATGAAAATGCTGACTAACAAGAGTTGCAGATATTAATTGTCAAATTTTACCTTGAAAAAAAAAAAATGATAAACGATGCAGGCCCATTTTTGTCTTTTGTCTGACTGCTGCCCAAAATCGAGTAATTCTTAGCAATCCTGAAATGCCACTAAAGACATTTGAGTCTGTGCGCGACATTGCCAACAATTTCCATTGTGCGCACAGCAAAGACTCTGACCAGTCTGTGCATCCTAACAAGGTAATTTGTAGACAGATAAGGCCTTAAAGTATCTGTAAACAGTTAGGCAATCTTTTAACCCTTTCCTGTTTTACAAAATTTTGGACCTGTCCAAATTCAAAGGTTTGCAGACGAAAATTAAAAGTGAGTTTAATTTAAAAAATAACCATTCAGTAGGGTAGAAAATAGTGTGGAGAAAGAAGAAATTGCTTGCCAGAAGCAATTTCTTCTTTTTTCACAATGTTTTCTCAATCATAAATTCACAGGCACGTAAAAAACAGGGATTAAACAGCAAAGGGTTAATTACACTATCCTACTATACGGACCGCTTAATGTTTTCACCTCACGCAGATGTCAAATTGTTGGAAATGTCACGCACTTGCTTACATTAGCATTCCAATGTCGTGATCAATGACAAAATTACTGCGACATTATCTTCCGCTCGTAATTCAAAGGTTCCAAGATGACCTTTGACACTAAAGCGCTCAGCAGAGACATTGTCGAAAGAGATTGCAAAGGTTACAAAGTGAAAAAACTACTATTTTGAAGCTGAAACCAAATTCCACGTAGACAATCAATCTCACGGTGTTTAACAAAATTTGAGCCTATTGCCTATTTTCTATCCTACTAGACATAATTATGAGGTTTTCTTCAGATTATGAATTAATATATAGTATTTCAATTTTAAGAAATTTTAAAAACATTCTAAAGATTGACAATGTGACAAACATTTCTCACAGACCTTGACCAATTTTAACACATCAGATATTTCATGTAATCAATGTTCCATGACATTTGAGCCAAAATATAGCCTCAATAGAGAGTAAAAGAGGTTTTCTAAGTTCCAGTCCCTATATTTTTGACCCAGACAATGTTTCTAAGATTTTACTCCTTGACTTAGTATTTGATCCCTCCCGGTCCTATTTTGAACTCGTTCGAGCTATCATGTGGATAAACCTTCTGACCAAAGTGAAGACATTTTAACCAAAAATTGCGGCCTTTAAAGTGCAAAGTAGGTTTTTCTTTAAAATTTGATCTTTCGACCTCATTTTGACCCCATTTGACACAATGTAAAAGTCTTTCACATATTTTTAGCTCAACTGAGCACAAAGTGCTCAAGGTGAGCTATTGTGATCGTACAATGTCCGTCGTCAGTCGTGCGTCGTGCGGCGTCCATCGTCCACAAATTCTTTAAACATCTTCTCCTCCTAAACCAGTGGACCAATCTTGATAAAACTTGGCAGGGATGTTCCTTGGGTCAAGCTCTACCAAAGTTGTCCAAAGAAATGAAATCCACCTTTAACTTTCCCTTTACCCTTGACAAAAAGGGTGAAAAAATGATTTTCTTTTAAAAAAAATCTTCTTCGCTGAAAACAGAAGGCAGACAGCTTTCATATTTGGCATGTAGCATGATCTAGTGGACTTCTACCAAGTTTGTTCATATCAAGCCCCTTGGGTCATATTTGGGCTTTGCCTGGGCGCAACCCTTTTTACAAAGAATCAAAGAGCGAAAATCTTTAAAAATCTTCTTCTCTGAAACCAGAAGGCAGACAGCTTTCATATTTGGTATGTAGTGTACGTACTTTCGGTAGAGCAAATCAGATTAAAACAATTAATGATACGAAAAATAATCAAATACTCAATGTGATTACATGGACTGCTTGGTCCTGGTTAAATCAATGGATCGTCAACAACTATGATCAAAATCTACACAAAAGTGAATTAATTATATAGACCGATTTTCTATCTATCCTCTGAGCAAACCTGCTCAGCGAGACCCAGTGCACTTTGAGTCTATCTTAAATATACCAATACCGGTATATCTCCTATCTCTCAACAAGATAGATCATCCACAGTGTCGAGCAATACCATAGAAACAGAAACTGCGTGTCGTTTGTCACTGTTCGAGCGATCAGAGGTCTTACTAGGATGGATGAAATCCACTGTTCAGCACCTCGTTGCTTTACTAAGATGACAATTAGGCAGCAATTCCAATTTATAACAGTATCTACCCCACTGCATTTTCCAGCCTGTCTCTCTCGCGACAAGAAACAGACTGACCGAATCACAGAAAATTCTCTCTATTTATACTACTAAACTTGAATCCGGCTTTACCCGACGGTATCCGGTTCACAACGAGCGCAGTTACCGATCTCTAAACCGCTTTGAAATAAAATCCCAAACTCTCAGATGATTATTATGCAATAGACTGGGTATCTTACATATAGTCGACACAGTAGCATCATCTAGTAGGCCTCTACCAAGTTTGTTCATATTAAGACCCTGGGGTCACATTTAGGCTTTGCCCAGGGGCATCCCTTTTAGCTCTTCTGAGCACGAAGGGTAAAAAAAGGAAAATCTTCAAAAATCTTCTTCTCCGAAACCAGAAGGCAGACAGCTTTCATATTTTGTACGAAGCATCATTTAGTGGATTTCTACCAAATTTGTTCACATCAAGACCCTGGGATCATATTTGGGCTCCACCTTGGTGCAACCCTTTTTTACATAGAATGAAAGAGTGAAAACCTTAAAAATCTGAAACCAGGGGGCACACAGCTTTCATATTGGTATGTAGCATTATCTAGTGGGCCCCTACCAAGTCTGTTCATATCATGACCCTGGGGTCATATTTTAGCTCCATGCGGGCGCATCCCTTTTAGCTCATCTGAGCATGATGGGTGCATCCTTTTTAACATAGAATCAAAGAGTGAAAAGGCACATCCTTCTTGCACTTGGCTGAAAATAATCCATGGTAATGATCCTATGCAGAAATGATCTCCTTTTTGACATCTGCCTATTTAATTAATGCGATGTCCTAGGGGTCAAAGAGACTCAGGTGAGCGATCTGGGACCATCATAGTCCTCTTGTTAGAGAAACATTCTGTTAAGACATTTGAGCCGCCTATGTGGTTTCTAGCGTGCGCACATTGTTTTTCAAAATTTGCCCTGTTTAACTCATTTTTGACCCATTTCAAACTCGATTGAGACAAACACTTTAAACAAGTCCCAGGGCATTCGAGAAGATGTTAAAGCCTCTAGAGTGTACAAAGAGTTTTCTAAGGTGAGACTCCTTACCCCTCTAGGCCAAATTTTCAAACCATCCATGCATTCTGATGAAAATTAGATATATTTTGGCCAAAAATCTGCTATAGAGTGCAAACAGGGTCTTTATAAATTTGACGTCTTGAACATTAGATTCCATGGACACAATCATTATGATCAACCTTCAAGACATTTTGCCGGAAAATAAGATTTGGTCCATTGGTCTAATCCATTACCCAATATGACCCATTTTCAAACTTAATCAAAATTTAAATAGACAAACATTCTGACCAAGTTCCAAGGCGTTTCAGCCAAAATATGACCAAAGAGTGCATAAAAGTGTCTGTAAGATGTGACCCATTTGACTAGTGTTTGAACCAATTTGATCAATTTTCGAACCCCTCCAAAATATCACGAAGACAACCATTCTGACCAAGTTTCAAGACATTTGATAAAAAAAAAACCTGGCGCCTAGAGCGCATAGAATGATTTTTATAAGATTTGACCTCATAAATATCATTTTTGACCTCTCTTAAACAATCTTCGAACTAACCAGAGATTTCACGGATACATTCATTCTGACCAACTTTAAAAATATTTGAGCAGAAAATGTGGCCTCTAGTGCCACAGTGTTTTCCCAAAATTCGATCCATTTACCTTTTTTTTACTTAGTCTGATCTAGTCCAAGATAAAATGTAGAGAAATATTCTGATCAAGTTTCACGACATTTTAGCCATTAATATGGCATCAAGGGTGCACTCAAGATATTGACAGACGAAGCATGACAGACGCCGGACACGATGAGATCCATAGCTCACATGAGCTCTTCGTCATGACATTTCAACATTTTTCATTTAAGGTTGAGAAAATAAAATAAATACTGTTTACCTTTATAAATCAACGTTCGTTTTACGAACATAAATTGGTACCAAAATGGTCGAAGCTACAATGAAGTGCTCTATTTAAAGCGTTTTAGGGCATGTTAATGTAGTCAGCTAGATGAAATCTCTAAATTTATATTTTTCGCAACGCCACAATTAATCTGCCCTGCGTTAAAGATCAGCGCACGGTGCAAACAGTTTTCCAATTATACCTCGCTTTGCACGCAAGTGCCCGTGCCAAGCGGGGTATATTTGGAAATCTGTTTGCACCGTCCGGTGATCCTGAACGCGGGACAGGACTTCGCTATACTTCGCCCCGCTATCCTTGGAAGATTATTGATGAAAAAGAAACGCGGACACAATTATTCAGCACTACGTTCTCCCATCTGGATAATTACCCTCGTTTTATGGTTGTGGTTATAATAACTATACTGACCCATTAAATCGATGGTCACAGTACCATGATTTTCTAGAAAATCGAATTTCAGTAATGTGAGTCCGGAAACGTACAGTTGATAACATCGTTAGATTGACAAGTTTAGTGATTTTTCGGAATGGAATTGAATAATTTGGAGAAGCGAGGTTTTTAGCTCACCTGAGCACGAAGTACTCAAGGTCAGTTATTGCGATCATACAATGTCCGGCGTCCGGCGTCAGTCGTCCGTCGTTCGTCGTGCCTCGTCCATAATTTCTTTAAACATCTTCTTCTCCTTAACCAGCGGGCCAATCTTGATGAAAATTGGCAGGGATGTTCCTTGGGTATAGCTCTACCAAGGTTGTTCAAATAAACCAAATCCAACCTTAACTTTCCCTTAACCCATAACAAAAAGGGTGAAAATACGAAAATCTTCAATAATCTTCTCTGAAACCAGAAGGCAGACATCATTCATATTTGGCATGTAGCATCATCTAGTGGATCTCTACCAAGTTTGTTCATATCAAGACCCTGGGATCATATTTGGGCTCTACCCTGGTGAAACCCTTTTACATAGAGCGAAAATCGTAAAAAAGTCTTCTTCTCTGAAACCAGATGGCGGACAACTTTCATATTGGGTATGTAGCATCACCTAGTGGGCATCTACCAAGTTTGTCTTATTAAGACCCTTGGGTCATATTTGGGCTTTGCCCGGGCGCATCCCTTTTAGCTCATCTGAGCACGAAGCGTAATAATCTTCAAAAATCTTCTTCACTGAAACCAGAAGGTATACAGCGTTCATATTTGTTATGTAGCATCATCTACTGGACCTCTACCAAGTTTGTTCATATTAAGACCGTAGGATCATATTTAGGCTCCACCCGGGCGCAACCCTTTTTACTTAGAATCAAAGAGAAAAAATCTTTTTTTAGATCTTCTTTTCTGAAACCAGATGGCAGACAGCTTTCATATTGGGTATGTAGCATCATCTTGTGTGCCCCTACCATGTTTGTTCATATCTAGACCCTGGGGTCATATTTGGGCTCCTTCCGGACGCAACCCGTTTAGCTCATCTGAGCACGATGGGTTAAAATAGGAAAACCTTCAAAAATCTTCTTCACTGAAACCAGAAGGCATACAGCGTTCATATTTGTTATGTAGCATCATCTACTGGACCTCTACCAAGTTTGTTCGTATTAAGACCCTAGGATCATATTTGGGCTCAACTCGGGCGCAACCCTTTTTACTTAGAATCAAAGAGCAAAAATCTTTTTTTAGATCTTCTTTTCTGAAACCAGATGGCAGACAGCTTTCATATTGGGTATGTAGCATCATCTTGTGTGCCCCTACCATGTTTGTTCATATCTAGACCCTGGGGTCATATTTGGGCTCCTTCCGGACGCAACCCGTTTAGCTCATCTGAGCACGATGGGTTAAAATAGGAAAACCTTCAGAAACCAGAAGGAAGACAGCTTTCATATTATTTTGTAGCATCATCTAATGGACCTCTACCAAGTTTGTTCATATCAAGACCCTTGGGTTACATTTGGGCTTCACCCGGGTGCATGCCGTTTTACATAGAATCAAAGAGTAAAAAGGCATATCTGTCTTGCTCTTTGCTGAAAACATTCCATGGTATTGATCTTATGTAGAAATTATCTCCTTTATGACATCTGCCTATTTAATTAATGTGATGTCCGAGGGGTCAAAGAGACGAGGTTAAGCGATCTAGGACCATCATGGTCCTCCTGTTTTAAAAACTTAAGGAGAGGTAATAAATCTCGCCAATTTCCTCTAATTGGATGAAATAAAAGGGAGGAAAAACAATATCTTCATCAACTTTGCATAAATGCTTTTTGTTTTATTGGATTTCAAAATGGTCTACGTACTTTTCTATAAAAAGTTTTCTATAAAGGAAGGAAATACAATATTTTCATCGAAATGAAATTGTGAAGAAAAATATCAAGAATTTTCAAATTATTTTCGAATGCGCTTCTGGAAGGTTTGAGTGACTACTTAGATTAAATGGATAAACAATTTCACCATGTTTTAACTGTAGGCGACTAGTCCTCGATGCCTCACCAGGATTTCAACATTAGTTAAAATAATTATATAGAGAATAGATGGTTGCTGACTTGAGATGAATAATTTCAACGGGCAATGCGTAGGAACTTATCTCGTGCAGTGACAAAATCAGTGAAGTTCTTCTTGATAAACACAAAGAGAATGTAAGGGCCCAGAACCTAATTTTCTTTAATGTAAAGGAGGATACTGGAGGTAATCTGAAGGAAAAGGATCAGGAGTTGTTAAGTGATGTCCTTGTATCGCTTCATATTGAAGGCATAGCTATTGAAAACATCACAAGGTTAGGTAATTACAATGAGAAACATTCCATAATACGTCCAATTAAGGTCATCATTCAGGACGGAACAAAAAGAGGTGAAATCCCCAGAAATTCATACAAGCTGAGACACGTTGAGAGTTTTTCTAGTGTCGGTATATCTAGAGACCTAACAAAAAACAACGGGAAGAAAGTGCACGCTTGAAGTCGGATCTTGAGAAAACGAGAAAGGAGCATCCAGAAAAGAGATGGGTTATACGGCGTAATAAAGTAGTACAGCTTAATGTCCGAGATCTTAGTCATGTACTACGTCATTGATGTTGTCGCGATTTGATTTTAAAAGATAAAAAATCGAGTGAAATATTTTTAACATAAATCGACACCCAAATTAAAAAGAAAAAAATAACAGCTGCAAAAGCAGATCCGGCAGGTCACATGAACAAGTGACATGATAAAGCTGTCACGTTGTCAAGTAGCCTGATATCAACATGTTTATCAAAATTATCATACCCCCTTTTATCATGCAATATTCATAGCTAGTGCCAGGATATAAACAGTTAGCAGCCTCGTGAAACAGACAAGGAGAGTGATTTGTGAACGTTTTTTAATGGAATTGATTGACTGGGATGGGTGAGTTTTGAATTGTGATCAAAATGAATGTCAATCTCACGATGGCAAAAGCTTGACCAAGAAGAATTGTTCAAGATTAAGAAAAAAATATTTATTACGAAAAGTGTCGATTATGATCGGCGTACGTGTTCTGACCATGGTCATCACTTTAGGGACATCTCAGATGGCTTCTTTATTGCGTATGGGTCATACATCTTTAAAAGTTAAGTGTTTCCGATTAAATTTGGAGATGACATTGCTAGTATAATAGCTTTAACCGTCAGTTTTATTTGAAATAGTAAAAGGCTGGACAAATGACCAAATCAAATGACGTAATTTTTCAATAGCGTCAACAAAAGGACGGTCAAAGTCAAAT
Organism: Fragum whitleyi; assembly: GCA_948146395.1. Lineage (NCBI taxonomy): Eukaryota > Metazoa > Mollusca > Bivalvia > Cardiida > Cardiidae > Fragum > Fragum whitleyi. The sequence continues at coordinate 31,538,373 of OX411556.1, read as the reverse complement.
ATAGCAATACCCATCAATCAATTTCGTGTTGTCGAACCCTTTCTTTTGTAAAAAGGTTTCCTTTTCAATTTGAATCTTGATAAGAAAATGAAAAAAAAAAAAAAAAAAAACAGAAAATGCACAAAATTAAGATGAATACATTGTACAGTTAGAAATATAGTGAAATTTACATTTGAATTTAACGGAGTGCGATGAACAAGATGAACAAAATTAGCGATTTCTTATAACAGTTAGTTATATCGTGAAATTGACATCCTATCAATGAAAATTATTCCTAATCGCTCACTCAGTGATCCATTCATTCATTCCGAACAATCACTCAAACCATTCAAAAACGCTAAAAATATCACTAAAATGTAAGATCAACAATTACATTCACATAAATTGTACCTAGAAAAAAATTGCGATCGCACTGGCATTATTGAAATTATACGCGTCTGGTTGTTTTTGAAGAAATAGGAAGCAATTTATAAAACTTTTATGCATTTTTTATTTAAGGGAGGTAATAAACATCGTTAATTTTTGTCATCTTCAAAAAAATAATTGGTAAAAATGTTTTGAACAGTAAACAACATCGTAAATTTGACTATCATTCTGATAAAAGCCATTCAACGATACCTCATTTAATTTCCCTCAGAGTTCCCTCCTCCCACTAATTCAAATCCATTCCAAAAGAATTCCAAAATTATTCACCTGATAACTTCACGATGTTGTTAACTATACCTTGCTTTTTAAAATGTTCGTATTTTCCGATTTTATGTCTTCGCGGACATATAAGGTGCTTAAAAAGATCTTGTAATTGTTTGATCGATTTTATTTTGAACGTTGATCATTTTGAATAATTTCGAAGCGTTTTTGAGGGATTGGAGTGAGTGTCTGAGATTAATGATTGGAGCGCTGAGCGAGTATCGTTGAATCGCTTTGATCAGAATGATTGTAATTTTAACGATGTTCAATGATCAAAATAATTCTACTTATGACTTTTTTTTCTTTGATTAATTGCATATTCATTTTTGAAAGTTAAAAATCCATTTACTCTGGTACTTTTTTGAGTGAACAACAATAGCTATAATTTTCATTCGTGGCTCTGTCACTCCTGAAAGTATTGCTTTTGTTGTTCACTCAATGAATGATGAATCGATCTTGCACGAAAACTAAAAGACAAAAGAAAACAAAAACAAAACAAAAAAAAAAAAAAAAAAAAAAAAAAAACACACACACACACACGATAATTATATTTCTTTAATACAAAAATACATTGGAATGTGAAATTTTGGAACATTTAATCAAAACGCGTCATTTTTCACGTGATTTATAGGCAGCGTCATCATGACGTCATTAAGATGTGTTTATTGGTCTCCGATCAGAAATCATCAAATAGAGTGAAAACAGGGTAATATTCTTTTTAATTTCTCTGTTTTTACGGTGAAATTATCTAGTGATAATCTTCCGTTTTTCTCGATGAACCACTGAAAATCGTTAAAGAAAAATACTTTTTCCCGTATAAAAAAACTAAGTGCGCATTTGCTTTTATTCAAGTCTGAAACAGCAATATCCTAACCTTGCCAATTGTTACTCTGAACCCTTGTCATGCTAAATAAAAACCATGGCAAAATGCTACAAAATCAAAGTGCTAATAGCACTGCATGCACTTTATGTGAGTTGGTATTCATTTCGAAAATTAGATTTTTAAGCTTTTTTTGGTTTCAAAAAGGGAAATACATGTAATATAGACATATATCAGACTGCACATACATGTATGTGCAAGCTGATGTTTGTCTATAGCTCCTGCCAAAGCAGGAATATTCCGACTTCAGCATGACAAGGGTTAAGTATGAAACTGGAGATGAAGATTGTATCATCTTCATTACAAGGAAAGGTTTAAAGTTGAATTTGACAAAATAATAAACAAGCAAACCTTAGAGTTAAAGTTTTTAATAGATTTTAAATTAGTAAAACAAGGAATAACGTTTAACATTTAAATGATCTGTTTTGTCGAATGTATAGTCCGTTTGACTTCTATATGGACCAACATTTTGCCGAAAATCTCAGAAAATAATTAATGAAACTCATATTTTTCTTTTCATATCATTTTTCCAGCTAATACCATCACGAATTTTGTTTTTCAGAATATTTGAATGTAAGATAACGATTTTGTCCGTCCGTCTACATGTTAACTTTCAGCATTTTATACCTACTTGTTAATGTATTAAACGGAACAACGAATTGTATAACCAAAAATAGTATAGGTGTATTTTGTAAACTGAGCTCTGACGTAGGCGCCGAGTCTATTCTCATAGGTAAATCGGGTATGATTAAAAAGCAAATTATAGGAATTTAACCTGACCCCTCCACTGCAGTTATAAAAGTACATGTTTGAGTGAACCTTACGTTTTAAGACAAGCATTGACGTTGGTTTTCAAGGTAAATTGTAAACTTTCTTAATGCGCTATTTAAACCTGTTATATCTATTTCGGACAGATGGCACGAGAATCTAACAGTAAAAAGTTGATTTCACGGCTCACCGCGCAAAATCTACCTATACTGATTTGCATAGGGGCCGAGTCAAAAGAGTAAGACTTTAAGTGAACTGTATTACTATAAAATCGACTTTTTTTTAATATAATTAAGTTTGTCTAAGATTTTTGCTACCGATGGATATCAAATCTGTGTATATTCTCTTTTTCTTCAGAAACTGTTTGACCAGATAATTGATTATTGATTTTATTCATTCTGAGATGAACCCTATATTTACATGTTAAGACGAAGTAGTTGCGAATTTCACGAGGAAAACTTGATGAAAAGGTGAGTAATAACGGTAAATATCACGTGCTATTTAAGTTTAAGATGACATGACCGTCGATATGCTAATTAGCATGTCCAAATAAGGAATAATGGACATTTCATCTGTCAAAAGTTTAGTATAAAACCACGCGTTTTTACTTTATATGTTGACATTTTCTTACTATTGAACAGCCTCCATCACCCCTCGTGTTAAAGAACGGATAGAGCGAAAATATTAACATTAATTAATTACAGTGTTGTTTATAGCACTTTGATTTTAAGGTAGTCAACTCCTAATGAAAAATGTTGAAAAAGGCTCGATATCGGGAAACTCCGGAAGACTTCGTCGTTTATCGGTTTAACCAAATTATATTTCCGTGTCATCGTCGTAGCAGTAATGAAATATCGTAAGTGCCTATACAATTTGAGCCTGTGCGTGAGATTTCCAACAATTTCAAGTATGCACAAGGCAAAGACTCTGACTAGCCTGTGCATTCGCACAGTCTGACCAGAGTCTTCACAATGAGCTAAGTACACATAAAAGGTCTTCAAGTATCTGTAGACCATCAGTTTATTTTATATTTACAGTATGTAGCTTTCTACGCCTCTCAATGTTTGCACCTTACGAAAATTTCAAATTGTTGGAAATGTCACGCACAGGCTCATTTATAAACTATTACAACATTTTAGAACTGCTATGCGGTAATCAATGACGAAAATTGCTCTTCAACATGCTCCACTACAGTTAACAACATCGTGAAATTGACAAGATAAATGATTTTGGAATAAATTTGGAATGAAATTGATTGAGTATGTTGAGAGAGTTTTGAGTGAATTAATCCGAGGTATTCCGATATCGCTAATTTGAACAAAATTAGCGATATGTATTACCTCCCTTTAACAAATTATGTATACAAAGTCTGCGAATAGCTTCATATTTCTTCAAGAATCAATCAGACGCTTACAATTTCAATTATATCAGTGTATTCGCCATGTTTTCTTTTCTTATCAATTTTGCATGAAGTTGTTTATTTTATCTACGTAAGTTATTTTGGAGCGTTTTTTGAATGGTTTGAGCGAGTGTTTGGATTGAATGAATGTAGCGCTGAGTGAGTGATTACGAATGGGTTTGGTTGATATGAATATCAATTTCACGATGTAACTAACTGTAGCAATCTAGCAAGAAAATATATCATCCGAGCAAAGATCATGCCGATCTAAAAAAAATATTCATTAGGGGTGGAATACCTAAATATTTTTTCTCGAAAGGACTTTATCGAAGGACGTTACTACTATTACGCACTTACGCAAGAGCTTAATACAAATAAATCCTCTTTCGAAAAATCTTGTTGATGAATGATCATAACATCAAAACTACAGCTTTTTCAGGCTGTAATTACGATGTTTTGATTATTCACCAATGCTTAAATAACAGGAAAGGGGAGCGGACGGAGGACATTCACACTCCACATATTGCATTTACCCTCTATATTCAATATTGGATGCCTTCTGAGTGCGTAAAAAATTCTAAATCCTAGTTACACCTATGGTTTTATCCAGCATGATAAGGGTTAGGAATCACAAGCTACTCTGCAGTATCGTCTCTAACTGTTTGAGTATTTGTCTGTCCGATTTATTTTTTCTGGCTAGTTTGTAGACTGCTGGTACGGGATCCATACACCGATAGAGCACCTTTCGTAATTGATCCTGTATGTGTGACGGTGGCGCCCGAAGAAGACCGAAGATCTCATGATCGGTAACCAGCAACCTTCGGCAAATTACCTGTAAAAAGTAAAATTTGAAGTTGATCAAAACTTTTAAAGCTTTCTTTTTTTTCTTTTAACCCTTTCTATACTGTATACGACAAATTTCTACTGTTCATCTAATTTTGGCAGACAGTTTAGACCGAGACACGTCTGCAAAGACGAGCAGCCTAATCATTGCCTTTCGCAGTCTGCCTTCTACTTATTCATTTTGGAAGAAAAGTTCGACCAAACTGCTTTTTCAAAATGTCGTAAAAACTGCATTTGGTTAAAAATAAATTGGATTTGTTTGTTTGTTCGTATGTTTAATATGGCTGCTTTCAGCATTATTGAAGTTATATCGTAGTGGCTGTTGCATCCACCCATGGCTTCCCGTGGTTTGCAACACGAGTATTGTGACCTTTATTTAGTCATTTTCATGGGACACATATGACTTGAAACGTTAATTCGTCGGTAGGTACCCAAAATCTCGTAACAATATTTTGGTAATCCAACGATGAAATTTGTTCACTTTTCCTGAGCACATTAAAATCATCATTTTGGTTCTATAATATAGATATTCACAAGTGTTAACGATAGTTACCGACTAACCTATGAAATAACCCAAAATATTGAAAGGTTAACCCGTTTATTTACGTTAAGGCTGAGCCCTGCCAGGTCAATAATTACGCAACCTACATCGCAGCTTACCAAAACCTTGAAACAGGCTATAATTGAATTGTTGTACTCGAATTATCAAACATTGTTTATGTTGTTGTTTTAATTTTTATTAATTTGTATAGTTAAGAACATCGTGAAATTGACAAGATGAATGATTATGGAATGAAATTGGAATGAAATTAAATTAGTGTGTGGAGCTGGTTTTGAGTGACATTCAAAGGAGGTAAGCCAATATCATCAATTGTGTTTCACAATTGGTGGTATTTATTACCTCCGTTTAATAAAATATGCATACGGATTCTATGAAAATCTTTCTCTGCCTTCACAAACTCATCATACGCTTACAAAATTCAACTAGATCTATGTCAGTGAAATCGTGGATTTTCTCTACCGATTTTCGTTTTAAATGCAGTTGTTGATCTTATCATTTTCAGTGAATTTGGAGCGCTTTTGAATGGTTGGAGTGAGTGATTGGAATGAATGTTTGGAGCGTTGAGCGAATGAATTTGAATGGTCATGATCGAAATGATTGTCAATAGCATGATGTAATTAATTGTATAACAGAAAAGTTTAGTCCCGTACACAGTAAAATAAATGCTTGTTTGCAATTACCGAGTGTAGGTATTTTACTGATCTCAAACTTAAAGCATTTGCTTCAAGATAAAAAGAAGCAACATAATTGATTAATACCTGTAAATTATTGACCACCATCTCTTTTTCACACGTAGAAGTGGTCTTATTACATCTACCTAAGCAGGTTATGAAAGCACAGTCTTTATCTATTTCACATGAACCACTTCTTACAACTTGTCCGAATTTAAGACTATCCGAATCTAACATCACTGATTCACCACTTTCGGACACTCCGAAATTATGCGGTTGTACGTCACAAATCTGTAATGGTGTTTCGTAATTATCCTCAACGACTTGTACCATTTTAAGAAGACTCAGTGCAGCCTTTGCTCTATCTCGCCATGGCGGGGCGTTTACAAGACTAAGGCGTAAGATATCTGGCTTTTTGGCAGTAAAATAAATATAATTCAGCGCACTGAAAGATGGCGTGTATTCTACGACATAAGCTGGTCCACAAACGCCGTATAATTTTGGCAAGAACGACTTAGATCCTAAAACTTTGTAAGATAAAAACTCTTCCTGACTCCCTAAACCTACAGCAGTTCTAAGAACAACGTCTATAGCGTTTGAAGTGTTCAAACTTTTAACTAATCGAGTATAATTTTCACCAAGTATAAATGAGATGATATTTTTTTGCTCGAGTAATTCAGTGTCATAATATTCCTTCGTATGGAATTGTATTTCCTTTGTTGAACGCGAATTTTTTTCACCAAGAGTAGGAAGACCGGTCAAGTTGGTAGTCACGGCTTTATGCCATTTGTTCATGTCATATTCAATCTTTAAGACTACCGTTGATACCTTCCCGGGTTCGATACAGCCCTCACAGGTCATAATTATTACTTTCTTTCCTCTCCTGTTTCCATGGCAACTTTGAAAGCTGAATACAGGTTGGTCACACAAGGTTGAACACATATTGCCGACAATTTCTTTGCTATGATACTGAGAACACTGAAAGAAAAAGAACATGTCATGAAATTACAGTTAAAAACATCGTGGAATTGACAAGATGGATGATTTTGAAATGATTTTGGAATGAAATTGAATGAGTGTGTAGAGCGAGTTTTGAGTGAAATTCAAGGGGGGTAATCCATTAAAGCTAATTTTGTTCACAATGAACAAAATTAGCTAAATTTATTATCTGTTATTATATGCGATTACACCTTAGGTAATTTTGGAGCGTTTTTTTTTTAATGTTTGCGTGAGTGTTTGGAACGAATTTTTGGAGCGCTTATGAAACGACTTAGAATGGTTTTGATCGGAATGCGAGTCAATTTCACGGTGTTTTAACTTTAGCATTATGGTAAGTCGAGGCATGATCGGGTATTTCTCACGGCTAATCATTCAGAATACTCCCACCATTTAAATACGCCCCGATTTCGCTAAAAAAACCTTCAAAATTATTCAAATCGATCTCTTCTTAATCTAGATAGAATAAATTTACGATTTTTTAGGCTGGTTCGAATTTGAACAGTTAGTCACGTCGTGAAAGTGACATTCATCGCAATCAAAACCATTCTAAATCAATCACTCACCGCTCCATTCATTCATTTCAAACACTCACTCAAGCTATTCAAAAACTCTTAAACCCATTGAAAAATATAGAATCAACAACGTCATTCAAAATAAATTTAGATAGAGAAAAATAGCGATTTCACTGACATAATTCAAATTGTCAGCGTCTAATAGGTTCTTGGAGAAATAGGAAGCTATTTATAGAACATGTATGCATATTTTACTAAAGGGAGGTAATCATTATCGCTTATTTTGTACATCCTGAACAAAATTTGCGATATTGGATTACCTCCAATTAAGCTCACTCAAAACTCGCTCCATACACTCATTTAATTTCATTTCTAAATCATTCCAAAATCATTCATCTTGTCAATTTCACGATTTTGTTAACTGTATGCGTTCAATTGGACCGCGAGGAGGCGAAAACAACCAAGTACGTAGCTTTTTTAAAGGGAGGTAATGAAATATCAATACTGTCCAATACTGTGTCCAATTTGGACGCAATTGTCGTTCTTGTATTACTTACCTTAAATTTCATTCAAACTTCTTTCAACATAACCATTCAATTCCATTCCTAATTCATTCAAAATTAATCATCTTGTCAATTTCACGACGTTGTTTAGAGGAGACCGGGGCAAAGTGTTACACGGGGCAAAGTTTTACGTTTGAAATATTTTCTTTTTGAATTGTTTTATGACCCAAGTGTTATTTCTTAGAAAAAGGCTTTTTGACTGTGCATGTTTTGCTGTATGTTAGAGACATCAAATAAGAATGTCCACTTAAAAAGAATCAGAAGACGATTTTTGTGACACAAAAGTAAATTCTTGCTATTTTCGTTAATATCCGCCTCGTATGATATAAAAGTACAATAAATAGAAAAGATATGTGGTTTTGGGATACTCTGGTCCATTAGCTAACTAATGTGTACAAATTATTTTATCATTAACCTTTCTTTTCTTTGCACGAGTGTATTTTCCGAAAAGTTGCGATTGGGGCAAAGTGTTACGCAGGACATGGGGCAAAGTGTTACAGTTTAACATTTTGCCCAAATTTTGTTTAACACCATTATTCAATTTCCAGATAACAAGATTTAGACTGTTCACGTATTACAAAGAAGCTTCAGATGACGTTTTTATGCTTCTTTAAATTATTTAACAGGCTATTATATGCAATAGAAACCGGTGTACGAAAAAAAAAATCATTTTGCTAGAGTAACCACCTTTTCTCAAAATGTTTGTGCGCTATATATTCGGGCATGTTGAAATGATGATTTGGCGGTCCAATGGGCTAATTACTTAATGTTTGTGGTAAATTACAGATTTTTTTTTATATAATTTCATATATATATATATATATAATATAGAGTTTAAGACTTAATAGACATAATTAATGCAATTTAGCCATTATCAAGTTCTGTCGTTGAAGACTTATTTGAAGCTACAGTAGGTCCCAGTAGTCACAAATACCCTCAGATTTTATTCAAATGGCCATACAATACGAGCTAAATGGTTCTTGTTGTTGATAATAAAGAAAAAAAATAAATAATTAGGATATGATCTTATTCTTATCATTAAGGAAACATCTTGAAACATGTGGTTAGGCGTAAGAACGGCACTTTTTTGTCATGGGTGACTAAGTCAGTGTGTGCGAAACTTTCAGTCTGATTTAGAATAATTCTTGGCCTAAAATCCTTTCATGTTTATCCCGGTATTGAAAAAGCAAAATGAAGAAGTTTTCGTGGCGACTGCCATACCATGTAACACTTTGCCCCGGTAGGTGTAACACTTTGCCCCCAAAGCCTGGGGCAATGTGTTACATTTACCGCTTTTTTGTCTGCGTATAAAATTTATATAGTATGATGAAATTGTTTAATTAAAGTATTTTTTAGAACGGAATTCGTTAAATTTTCGATACACATATTAAGAAAATTCCAAAGAGCTATGGTGTCGAAAAAATTGTGAATTGTTTGAAAAATGTAACACTTTGCCCCGGTCTCCCCTACTGTCGGGTAAAAAAAAGTATACCCTATTAGTAAAACTCTTTGATTTTTACACCCGTTACGGACTGTCCTTTTTGGCCTGGTGCTAACAAAAGAACGATTCCATCGATTTTCCATTTTGACCAATTATTTCATTGTTAGGGGTTATTTGAAAATGCCATTACTTAAATAAAATTGATGTCCTTCGTAATACAACAGTCCTTTCTATTCAATACCTCCTAGCCACTTAATCAAATATTTAGCTTGATTTGAAAACATATTTAATTTAGCACACCACATTATAACAAAAAAACAAATTTAAACAGGGGCAATGTAGACATGGCCACTCCCGCCGTTAAGGCGTGATTTATACAAAGGGAAATAACTCCTAGAATTTGCGCCATTGAATTATAGCATTGCTTTTCTCAAAAGAATCCATGGCGTTTGCTGTTAAAAACTATTGAAATTGCACTATCAGATGTTTTTTTCGAGCAACTAGTACAGTGAACTCTCTGTAGTTCGTAGTTCACTGGACCAGTAAGTTTTTTACGAACTAAATGAAGTAAGAACCAGGCGAACTCGAGCGACCGGGATTTCTTGAAGGATTGGAAAGTAAAATTGTCTTCAAGTACTCTCTATTTTTTTATTATTCTTTAATCTAGGCACAATTCGTTGCATTGTGAAATTGACATTCATCTCGATCACAATCATGCTATATCGACACTCGGCACGCCATTCGTTCATTTCAAACACTCACTCAAATCGTCCGTCCAAAAACGCTCCAAAATCACTAATAAGATAACAACTACATTCAAAATAAATATTTCTAGAAAGCTCGCGATTTTACTAAAATAGTTAAAAGTATACGCGTCTGATTGGTTCTTAAAGAAATAGGAGGGTATTCATAGAAGTTGTATGCATGTTTTATTAAAGGGGTGGGTGGGTGGGTGGGGGTGGGGTTAGAAACATAGCTAATTTTGTTCATCCCAAACAAATTTTGCGAAATGGTATTAGATCTACCTCCATTTAATTTCTCCCAAAGCTCACTCTTCCCATTCATTTAATTTAAGCATTCCGAAATCATTCATCTTGTCAATTTTACGATGTTGTTAACTGTATTTGAACCAGCACTTAAGCGAGATGGAGATTCTGCCAGGTAATTTCGTGATACAAAAACGTCTGCAAACGTTAGTACACGTACAAAGCTGGATGCAATTTTTCAAACGTTTCGAGAATATTTTCCTTGTGTTTTCCTAGGCTATTTATACAACCATTTACATCGCATGTGAGACGATTTTAATTTCTACTACAGTTGGTGACAGCATGAAATTGGCATTGACCTCGATCAAAACCATTCTAAATTACTTTCCGAGCGCTTCTTGCTGTCAATTTATAACAAGAGCTCCAATCACTTTAAACGCTCCGAAATCTAAAACAAAATAATAAAAAACACTTCATGATCGTTCAAAACGATTATCTTTCCATTCAAATCCATCAAATCATTCAAAATCGTCCAAAACGATTATCTTTTCATTTTGACATTTTATTGGCTGTTTTAGGTTTTAAAGCGTCTAATTGGTCTGCGAAGGCACTTAAACAAGTATCTTTAGTACTTTAAAGGAATGTTATAAAATTTCACTAATTTCGGTCATTTAGAAACCATTGAATCGAACTAAATAATGGCGTTCTTAGAACACGCCCACCTTCGCCCCCACCCCCGAACGGTATTTAACCCCTTGTTGTTTAGGTATTGTTACATGTACTGTCGATCTCGTATTTTCGTCGTCAACTTTAAATAGACACTTCTGCAATTAGAATAAAATTAGCAGACGCTTTAAGCTGTTGAAAATAAAGGTTATTATTACTTGACGTGATTTCATGGCTGAAATAATTGGTCCAACGACCTTTTGACGACAGATTAGAAAACGCTTTGAATTCCAATAAACAGAACAGAACAGAACAGAACAATATTTTAATTGACGTATACAAAGTACATTGTCATATTTACAATAATAATATACATATATTAATAGTCAAAGGTCTCTCTCTCTCTATCCATCTCTCTTATATCTCTCTGTCGCACTCTCTCTCTATTTCTCTGTCTCTCTCTCTCGCTCCCTCTTTCTCTCTGTCTCTCTGTCTCTCTCTCTCGCTCCCTCTTTCTCTCTCTCTCTCTCTCTCTCTCTCTCTCTCTCTCTCTCTTAACTCTCTCTCCCTCTCTCTATCTTATTCAGATGAAAATAAGGCGAGCCTTTATATATCAAGAGAATGTTTTAAGTTAATCCATGGAGGATGATATAAAAAAGAAAATAATCAATTAGGTTTACATGAAAGTAACTAGATTACTTATAAAGTGTATTAAATCTTAGCGAAAAGGCTGATATTAGATAGCAGCCAAGTTTTTCTAATACTTTGTGATTATTACTAGTCAACAAGGAAATAAATTTATACATGCTAGGTTTTGTATAAAAATAACTATCAAGATATTTCCATCTCAATGTTTTGTATTTTGGACAAACCAATGAAAAATGAAATTCGTCCTCAATTTCACCATTTTGGCAAAGTTGACAAAGCCTTTCATTCCTTGGGATATTGTTGTTTTTAAAATCTTCCTGTTTGGATCTGAAGTGAGTGCGCTGAAATTCGCAATTTGCATAGATGTGAGCGGGCTAAAACAGGTAATTTATCTAAATACTCCTCACATTCAAAATTTGTTTTAACTTCTTTGTAAAGTGTCAGCATACTACTGGTATTAATTTTTGCAAAGAGTTCCTGTTTAAAACAATCAATCATACGTTCTTTAAGAAGCAATATAAAATGGTTAACTTGACAGTGGGTTTGATCATAAAATATTTCACTAAACCCAAAATTATCAAGTATGCTTTTTATGTCTGAAACCCAGTTTTTCTTTCCATTTAAAGTATCTTTATATGCATCACGGTATACATTCTTTATTAAAATATTCTGTGAATCTTTTACTTTAAACCAATACTTAACAATTTTAATGTATCTGTTAATATATAATGGGTATCTGCCTAGTTCTCCGTAAACTGCCATATTACATGATCTATTGTTTACACAAAGTATTCGCTTACAAAACTTAAGATGGATTCGCTCAATTTCTTTTGATTTATTTATTCCCCAAGTCTCACAAGAATACCCTAAAATAGAACCAACAAATGCATCGAACAACTGAAAAAGAATTTTTATCGGAAGCTTGAATTTGGCACAATTTACGAGAAGTGTATTGAGAGCTTTCAATGCTTTTGATGCAAGATATTCCCTGTTCTGGGCAAAATTGCCTGTATAGTGAAATAATGTTCCTAAATAACAAAAGTTGTTTACTGACTCAATAGTTTTATCTTTGTAAGTCCAGGTTTCGTCTGATCTGTGTGGCCCTCTTTTTCTGAATACCATAGTTTTTGTTTTTTCTACGTTTACTTCTAATCCCCAATTATCACAATATTCGCTAAGTTTATTAATGCTTGCTTGTAGTTCTGCGGGACTTTTCCCAAAAATTACCATATCATCAGCAAACAGAAGCAATATTATGTTCAATTCGTTTAAGCTTATTCCTGAATCGGGGTTTTCCAGTAAATACAGTTCTAGATCCTCAAGGAAAAGTGAGACTAAAATGGGAGACAATGTCTCTCCTTGGCGTAAACCGACTGTATACTCAAAAAAGTTAGAAACTAAATTATTGTGTTTAACACACGATTTAACTTTACTATACATATCTCGTATAATCCTGAGAAGTTTTCCTTGAACACCCGAATTATACAATTTAAGCCAGAGGGCATTTCTATTTATAGAGTCAAAACATTTTTTCAAATCAACAAAAACACAATATAAACGTTTATTTTCATTTAAAAACTTTTGGATTAAACTCATTAAAACAAAACTTGCATCAGTTGTCGATACACCCTTCTTAAAACCAAATTGGGCATCAGATATTACTGAATTTTCTTCACAAAATTTATTTATTCTGCTGTTTAAAACACTAGTAAAAAGCTTAGACAAACAGCTTAGTAGGGTTATGCCCCTGTAATTATTAGGGTCGTCTAACGAACCCTTTTTATGAAGTGGTATAATTAACCCTTCCGTCCATTGTTCGGGGAAAAAACCAGAATCAAAAATAGAATTAAATATATCACAAATATGCGACGCTAAAATGTCGCTACTTTCAATTAAATATTCATTCATTATGAAATCGTTGCCCATGGCCTTGCATTTTTTCAATGATTTAATTGACGACAAAACTTCGTCTATCGTTATTCTTGAATTAAGTTCATCGTAATTGCATTCACTTCTATTGAAGTCGTGATTATTACAAAAATTCTCAGCTTCAGTATTTTTAGTTTGAAATATATCGCATCCTAAACTCTCAAAATATTTAGAAAAATCATCAATCGAAATATTCACATTCTTCTTTATTTTCTTCTTAAAAAATTTCCAGAATTCTTTGGGTTTTTCTTTTTTTTAACATTGTTATCTTTTTCATTTGGCTGTTTTCATGTTCTTTTTTCTTTTTCTTACATAATTTTTTATAAGAATTTTTAAGACTACAAAAATTTTGTCTATTGTACTGGTTTTTACATTTATTATAAACATTCAAAGCGTTAATATACAACTGACGTGCCTGTCGACATTCTGCATCGAACCAATCGCAGTCTTTACTAAGAGTTGGATCAGAAAAAGTGTTGTTACTAGAAGTATTTATACAATTACGAAATAACGGTTCCGCTATATCAACAATAAGAGAAGTAAAATTGTTCAAAACATCGTTAACAGAGTGTCTACTATTTATATCAATATTATTTACAAGTTCATTGAAAATTGGCAATTTTTCAATCAAGCATGACCGGAAGTTCGATTTACATGAATCTTTCCATTTATAAACGAATTCTCGAGAGTTTTCTACGTGTTCGTTTACAAAGTTACATTTTATCGACATAAATAAACTAGCATGATCACTAAATTCAGTGAAAGGCAAAACTTCAAAACAGGTTAAATAATGAAAATGAATAGGATTAGCAAGTAAATAATCTATAACGGAGGCACCCTGAGTGTTTGCAAACGTGAAACAACCAAACATCTAGAATCGTTGATAAGATCGATATGCCATTCTTCTCTACAATGCCCATACAACACAAATTCATTCAAACTTAACTACCATGTTTTTTCTATCATTTGTGATTGTAAATCGTCACAAAACATATAGATAACCACAGAGAGTGACGGAATACCGTCACTCTCTTTGGTTATTTATAGATTTGTCATCTATGATTAGAATGTGACGCACAACCATCACAGTTAGAATGAAATACTTGTTACGAATAACGGTCACAACGAATGATAACGGTGTGTAATTTGAATCACCACTAGAATCTGTCATGTATTCGGGATGACTAAACGTTAGCGATCGTTGAAAGCAAGCCACTGCTTTGCACATCAGTGAACATACAAAGTTGGGTTATTTTTCAAAAAAATATGCGAGCGTTTTTCATTCTGAACGCAGAACATGTTTAAAAGAAGTTCATGAAGAAACTATTGCTTGTATAATTAACGAAATGATAGATCGAACTTACACAAAATGATTATCATCTTTCTTAAATGAAAAAAAAAAAAATGAGACGAAATATGATGCCTCATATTTCACGTGTAATTTCTTAAATACATCATAACGTCGCGTGTTGAATAGGCCCCGCTTATATAACGTCAATACGGTAACATTAAAGAGAACATTGTATGATATTTATTTAGTTTCACTGGTTTTTATGGTGAAATTACCTAGCTTTAATCTAAGGATATTTCTGGTTTATCCAAGGACCATCATTAGAAGACAATACTAAAAAAACCTTCTTTGTGATACTCTTTCAACTTACTATAAACCGTATCTGTAACATTGAAGTTTCCTCTTGACGCTTCTTGTTTGAGATGAATTAATTCACATAAAAGAATAAATTTAAAACAAAACGAAAAGAAAATGAGGAAATCAGTTGTTTCATGCATTTTATATCACAAACCCGTATCATTTTAGATTAATATCACATTTTTTGTTGTTGCTTTTTAATGTCTATAAGTTAAGAAAAATTACAAGACTTTGAATATTCCGTCGGCTAACTAGCCCCTTGAAGCAAGCTCCGGGTTATTGGTCCGATCATTCATGATAGATAAAATAAATTTGGGGGGGGGGGGGGGGGTAGCGCTAGACCGTACTAGGTGCCTATACATTGTGTAGACACTTAGTACACTTAAGCTGAACCTAAAATATTTTACATGTTTTAAAAAAATCTTTTAGAAATCTGAAAAAAAAATAAAATTAAAAATAACAATTAAATGAATTAATGAATGAATAAATGAATAATTACATGTATAATAAAGAACTTACTAATATCCGTATTTGTAACATTGAGGTTTCCATTTCACACGCTTCTTGTTTGAGATAAATCAATTCACATAAAAGAATAAATACAACACAAAAAGTAAATGAGGAAATCAGTTGCTTCAATCTAATTTGGCGAATCCTCATTTTTTTAGATTTTAACAGTTTTATCTCAAATTTAAAGAAAATAGAAACAGTATTATATAAAACACTGTTAGAAAACCGATAAGGCCTTTAGCTGTTGACTACAGAGTATTGGCTGATCAATCCAACCTGTGTTATATTTGCGCGTTGGTAATTTCTTTTGAAAAACACCATAAAAGAAAGTATCGATCATTGGAAATGGTATAAGCGTAACAATGTCCTGCCGAGAATTCATCAGTGCGTAACCTAAGATGAAAGCGTTAGCGAACGTTTGGGAAACGGTTACTCGTGTATGTGGTGAGCGTGACACCGTCTTAAACGGTAAGCACATGATTTGAGCCTGTGCGTGAAATTTCAAACAATTTGAAATTTTCCCGAAGTGTAGACATTGAGTAGCGTAGAATGCCATATACTGTAAATGTAAAGTTACCTGATTTTCTACAGATGGTTTTAGACCGTATCTTATAAAAAAACGCATAGAAAAGACTCTGAACAGTCTGTGCAGATGCACAGACTGGTCAGAGTCTTTGTTTTGCGCATATTTGGAAATCTCAATCTATATCTTTATCTTTACCAAAAAATGTATACGTGTATTTTCAAAACTGAGCTCTGACGTAGGCGCTGAGTCCATTGCCATTGGTTTTTCGGGTATAATCAAAAAGTAAATGATAGGAATTTAACCTGATCCCTTCAGTGCAAATCTAAATAAACATGTTCGAGCGAACTTTACGTATTAAGACAAGCAATAACGTTGGTTTACAAGGTAAATTTTAAACTTTCTTAATGCGCTATTTAAACCTGTTTTATTTATTTCGAACAAATGGCTCGAGAATCGAACAGTAAATAGTTGATTTTGCGGCTCACCGCGCAAAATCTACCTATGGTTAAGTCGATATTCTGACAGTAGAGGTTATGGTAGACGAAGAATGAAGAATAATTATCTCTGACAGGTCATTTATATTATACAAATGGCGGAATGCGGGTTTAATTATTCTAAGTGGGGTAATTGACCTCGCTGTTCGTAAAAAAATATTATCCTAATCAGCCCTACCTTCAGGATGACAAAACGGTGCAAAAATAAAGTCAATTTTACCCCGCTTTGCACGCAAAGCGGGGTAAAATTGGCTAACTGTTTTCGCCGTTTTGACATCCTGATCGCAGGGCAGATAGGTCGAAGTTCATTGTACTTTGATTTTTGAAAGAGAACAATGGATCAAAGTAGTGACGATATTGTATACTGCTTTTTGACGAAGAGAGGAAGAAACTCACAGTTTAAAACATCGATTAATTGACACCTCGATCAAAATCATTCTAAATGAATCGCTTTTGAGCGCTCAATTCGTTGAATTCAAAATACTCACTCTAATTGGAATCGTTCAACATATTCATTATTTCAATAAAACCGAACTGATCATTCCACTATTTCATTCGCCTGTGTATATAGTTTGATTGATTGATTGATTGATTGATTGATTGATTGAATGGAGTTTATCGGCGTTTTCAACATTGGTGAGAGACAAATAGTCGGAAAGAATGAGTGCCGCCGTCGGGGAACGAACCCGGGACCTCAAAAGTGTATAATTTTAAGGGCAAAATAAGTCCGGGGAGAGAAACAATCAGAAAAGTACGTAAATTACTTTTAAAGGAAGTTACAGTAAAGAATATTGTTTGTTTGACATGGTGTGTGAGTTTACAATGATTCTTTTTAATTTCAACCAAAACTCGCTTCTCCTGTTCATTCAATGTAATTCCGAAATCATTTCAAAATTCCCATCTTGTCAATTTCACGTATACTTAAGAATATCATGAAATTGGCAAGATGAATGAGTTTGAAATGAAGATGGAATGAAATTGTATGTGTGTGGGGGGCACGTTTTGGGTGACATTCAAGGGATGTAAACGAATATCGCTAGTTTTTCCAAGATGAACAAAATTAGCTATATTTGTTACCTCCCTTTAATAAAAAAAACCGTCACTTTCTTATAATGTGTCTTCATGGACCAACCAGATACTTTAAATTCCACACCAGCCAATAAAATTTTAGTTCAATTTGAAAAAATGTTGAACGTCGAGGTCGGATTTTAAATGTGTTCTTGAGACTTTGGAGCGTTTTTGATCAATTTGAGTGAATGTCTGTAACGAATGAATAAATGAATGGAGCGATGAGTTGGCGATTTAGAATGGTTTGATCTGAATAGTGACAATTTCGCGACGTTTTTTGAACATGTAGTACTGTGTGAGAGATCCCATGAATCACCATGTTTTGAAACGGTCCAGGCATCATAAAGAGAGATCGATAGAAATCAATAAATCTCTGAGAAGTGAAGTCGGGAAATAGTTGCTTTTATACAGTATCAAAGATTTGAAAGAAAATATTAAATTATCAGGATATGATGCCCATTCATTCCGTCATGAAAATGTTGTAAAAGTCAATTATAAATGAGACTCTGCTTCAATGTGCAGTTTTCCTATTACTCCAATTTACAAATTGATTCTGTAATTATCATTTGAGCCTGTGCGTGACATTTCAACGAATTGAAACGCGCGTGAGTTGCAAACATTGAGCAGCCTGAACAGTTCCACGGTACAACAGGAATATTGGCTGTCTGTCAAGACAGCCTAGACCTAATCTATCTACAAAGTGCAAAGCAAAGACTCTAGCCAGACTGTTCAGATGCACAGGCTGGCTAGAGTGCTTGCTTGGCACACATTTCAAATTGTTGGAAATGTCCCGCACAGGCTCATTTTTTGTTGGATCTGTTGAATGTTTTGACATTTTTAATACAGTAAATCTCATAGCGAAATTGACACTCATCTCGATCAAAACCATTCAAAATCACTCGCCCAAAGCTCCAATCATGAACTCCAAACAATCACTCCAAAACACTCCGAAATCGTTCGAAAACGTTTAGAAAACGTTCGCAATAATCAACATTTTAATCAAATCGATCTGACCAAATGCGATATTGGTTTACCTCCCATTACATTCTCTCAAAACTCTCTACACACTCTCACTCAATTTCATTCCAAAATCATTCCAAAATCATTTATCTTGTCTATTTCACGATGTAACAAGAATCAAAACTTTTTGCATTTGCGTGATTTCATGGATCTAGAACGGTCGTTCCGACTCGTGCGACATTTCAGTTTTAAATCAAAGCACTGAAAGTACTGATGGTGAACGAACTTGATGGCATTCTAGAATTATATATTGAATTCAATTACAAAAGAGAAACTATGAATGTAAAAATAATTTTAAAAAAAGGGGGGGAGAGGAATTGTCTTGACAAAATTTCCGTTATTCGGAAATTTCAATGCAAATTCAAAGAAAGGGAAAGATGGGGAAAATCCTGTTAGAAAAATATTTGTTAGAATATGAGTTGTTACTCTGTGAAAATTTCTTTTACACACTTGAAATAGGTAAATTTATTAATTAAACATAAATGGAGAGAACGATTTAATCTTATCTAAAACTGTCTTCAACCTATATCCAATGGTGTTTGTTTTTACAAAAGTAATTGTTATCATGTTTAAGCTTATTTCAAGTAAATTTGTTGTATTTGTTTTAACTTAATTTTTATCTATCTTTGTTTCTTCTCAGAGGATGAAAAGGTCTTTGAGTACCAACCTAAGAAACACCTATGAATATCAGTCAGTCCTGAACTGTACTCATTGTTTAAAGTTATGATTTGTTAACTTATTAATAGTATTTTGAACCATAACCTGAGAGATTCATTTTGATCATATCTGAAGCCAAAACCACTTCCGTGGTTGACACTTATGTCGTTATTCAATTTTATAACACTGCAGGATGAGAAATATTTAGGTATAGGTTAAAGTGTGTATTTCCGTTTATTTATCGTCTCTACCGTAGCATATGCCCATATGAGCGACTTTATAGGTTAAAGTGTGTGTTTGTAGGATTTAGGTCCCTCCGTGCTCTAGGCATATATGGTAAGGACCATGAGAGAGAAAGAAGCGGATTCGAGGAAATCCGGGTTCATACGCCCCTAGCTCTTCTACGAAAAGACCTCCTTGGTTCTTTATTGTGCCCAGTGTAAAGCACCGATACTCGCGAAGCTACCTCTGGGTTTCTTACCAGTTCACTTCTAGTTGAAAATTCCTGCCTGGGTTGGGATTCGAGTATAGGTTAAAGGAGGTCTAGTGCCTTACTAGTATAATTCATAGATAATTTCTGTTTAAGGTTTAGAAATTAAAGTATAACGTTTTATATTAAATAATTGCTTCATAGTAAATTGCATACTTACAGTCTTTATAAATATTATTTTTGTAACGTAATTTCCACGTCAAAAGCGAATAAGAATCTTATTTAAGAAGTTTATTTTTTCAAATGGAGGTAATAATTGCATGAACAAATAGTTTAAGTATAATACCCTGTTTTTTTCCTCCCGACTTTCCTCCCAATAAGAATTGAGAATCCTTACAATTGTCGGTTTATTTTTTGCACGAGAACATATTGTTTACATTCAAGAGTTTGGATGCTTGTAAAATCACTCACTTTAGATATCTTATTACAGTATTGCGGCTGATATTAGACTTTTCTTCTCGGAGCTAGTTTTTTCTTAAACTGTAGTTAAAAAATTCTAAACGTATTTTGGAAAGGATGGAACCAGTTTTTATTCATCGATTAAGATTTTTATGATTTCTGTAAAAAACGCAATGACTTTTCCGAATGATTTAACAACTAAACCCGCCTGTCGAATTGTAAACAAGTGCATGACGGATCTGGTCCCCCCTTGACCACGGCAATATATACTCGTCAATTTGAGTGGTATCTAGGGTTGAATATTTAGCTATCATTTATTTAATTTTCAAATAGAATTTTGAATTGATATGGTTTTACAGATTGAAATGAAACACGAATGCCCCCGGAACAGCATTTTTTTAAAGTTTGACTTTGACAGATGTCCTTGACCTTGTCACATGACCTTGACCTTGTCACATAACCTTGACTTTGGTGTACAGCTTTGTATGTCAAATACTTTTGGAGAAAAGGCAAAGGTTAAGTTTTCGGGTTTAGTTTTCGGACAGACGGACGGACAGACGGACGGACGGACAGACAGACGGACGGACAGACGGATAGACAGACAGACAGACAGACGGACATGAGTAAAACAATATGCCCCCGATCTCTCGATACGGGGGCATAAAAATGCAAAGTAGAATGGCCCCAATGAAATATCTCCCGTGCCTGTCGAATTTGGTATTCGGCAATATTCGCTTCTGAGATAGACGAATACGAAACGTTTTCGCTGGGAATAAGCCCTACTTCAGCCAACGCAATTTTACAGAAAAATCTTAATAGCGACGTTCACCCCTATCCAAATAAAAGATACAAGAAAGATTGTACATGTAAAACACATGTCGAATCATTCTTAAAACCCGTCTCGAGACTAACTGTCGCTAGTTGAAAAGTTATGTAAAACCGCGTTCTAATGACACAAGGTGTCTTGATGTGTCATTCGTCTCAACTCGGCCGATTCCTGTAACCTACATTTAACTCGGAGCCGTCGGAGATCGCCCGAGTATTGCCGAATGTAAGTTCAAGAGGACACGACCTAGATAAACACGTATTTCCGGCTAATTACTACAAGTTGCACCAGCGAAGGCTTGGGTCAAAAACATAGTATCTGTCTCTTCGGTGTTTGGACACAAACTTTGTTTTTGTTTTAAACTCTCGACAAGCTTACGCCGATCAAAAATTCCCTTGATAAACATTGCAAGATCATATTTTGTTTATCAAGGCGAATTTTCATTATCTTCACTTGATAAAGAAAACTAGAAACACGCCATTAAAGAAATAAAAAGTGATTTTGCGGAGAAAAATGTTGAAAGATACTAAATTGAATTTTAAGAGGCGCTACTTTATTTCAAATGTATTAACATCCAACAGGATTTTCCTGACATGGTATATAACACTGGTGAACGACGTTCGTTCACCAAAAATCCCAGTAATGATTCATTTTCGGGTAATAGGTCACAAATGTGTTTAAGTCACACAAAGTTAGAAATGCACATTAAACAAAAATTGCGTTTTAAAATTTCAGCAGTTTTTTTTTTTTTTTTTTTTTTTTTTTTATCTTTGAATAATTGAATTTATTTACCAACGATTTTGCAGATATTTTAAAATTTCCCATACAAAAATTATTAGTCTGGAGTGCGCTACCTATGTACCAACGATTTAGCTGATATTTCACAAATTTCCATACAAAATTGGCTAATCAGGCGTGAGCTCGCTAAGGCTTTATGAAATATGAACACATAAATATTGATAATTAGCGTCTCACCTCGTAATTGTCAAAGGAATAATAAATTGGATTAAGGGCGAATAAGTACCAAAAAGAATAAATTAACCAGCCCTGCGTTCAGGATGTCAAAACGGCGAAAACTGTTCGCCAATTATACCCCGCTTTGCACGTGCGCTAGCGTGCAAAGCGGGGTACAGTTGGTTAACTGTTTGTACCGTTTTGTCATCCTGAACACAGGGCTGGTTGAAATCAGTGCAATCAATAGTTAAACGTCAAGACGACAATAGCAGCTCAAACAATTTATTTACAATAATTTATAATTCAGTTCCATCTATCATAATGAGGAGCCAACGTCAAAGCGCAGTTGGTAGCGCTTCGGCCAGTTAATCTAGAGGTCCCGGGTTCGATCCCCGACGGCGGCACTCATTCTTTCAGTCTCTCATCAATGGGTTGATAATCGTAGACCTATGTGAGATAGCAGCTGGAGGCTAAGAAAGGATGTGATGGTTGTACTGGTGAGAGAAATACCAGGAATTCATTGTTAAGTGCTCAAGCCGCCGCGATATAACTACAAAAATGTTGAAAGCGGCATAAAAAACTCAATTCAATCAATCAATCAATCAATCAATCAATCAATCAATCAATCAATCAATCAATCAATCAAAAATGAGCCTGCTGAATTGTTGAACAGTTCTAGTAATTCATACCTTCTTGAGTAAGGTTGTAAGTACAGGGGACTCTGGGCCCGAGGTTATAAACTTATATCCTTCTCAACTGAGAATTTTCTCAACATTAGAATTTAAATAACCCTATGAGCATAAAAGATAATAACAATAAGTTGTTATTTATAACAACCAATCAATGTTTTCTTTTCTTTTCATGCATTTATTACAGTACTACAAGAATATCAGACCTTTAATCTCATTTTGAAATTTGAGGAAATTCTGATTTGAGAATAAGAAAAGTTTTCTAAACTCAGGCCCAGAAACCTTAAACAAGGAGGATTTTCATCAAAACTCTTGACTTTTTGGGACCCAGCTTAATTTGTACATTTATTGTATTAATTGCGAGATAAAAATATATCCTAATATATACATGTACTAGACTTTTTTTCATATTTAAACGAACTTTGTCCGTTAAAAAAAATCTGCTTGTTTAATCAATGGAGACAGAGAGAAAATGAAAAATGTGGGTCTAAAAACTTTCTATTTTCTACTTGTATCATCGCCTTTATGCGTCACCCTAAAAAGAGATAGGAATCACCAGGGAGAACCGGTCAAGAAATGAGCATGTGCGTGACAAGCAAACAATTTGACTTTTGCGTGAGGTGCAAACATTTAGCACCCCAGACAGCTACTTAGGATAAGTGGGGGATTGCCTTATTGTCTACAGATACTTTAATACCTTATCCTACAAATCGCATATTGAAGACTCTGGTCAGACTGTGTGGATGCACAGACTGGCCAGAGTCTTTGCTTTGCGCACATTTAATATTGTTGAAAATGTCACGCACAGGCTCAAATACAGTTGTCAACATTGTGAAATTGACATTAATATCGATCAAAAGCATTCTAAATCGCTTGATCAGCGCTCCTTTCATTCATTCCAAACACTCACTCAAACCATTCAGAAAGGCTTTTAAATGGTAGAGTAAAGAAGAACCACATGGGAACGCCGGAAAATAAACATTTGAAAAGGGGATAAGTTCTAAAGCAGATCAATGAGAAATGTCGAAAGGATGTGTATCGCCTTCCGGAATCAAACCCGGGACCCTTTGACTGATAGTCGGTAAGAAATCAGTTACCAATGACACACACACAAACAGGAAATAGTTAGTTAACAAGATCATTCTAGGTTAAACGTAAAAAATCGTCGTTAAAATTCCAAAACCTCGTAACTACATTTTCGATCAAAATATAGTTACAAGGTTTTAGAATTACATCGACGAAATTAGAATCGACCGAAATGTTCACACAGCACGACTGAAGTCTTTCTTTTAGACCCTTTATTGATGACTTCGCAAGAACATTTGACGTCCTTTCATTTGAAGACGCTCCTGAATTTTTAAAGTAGTTATAACTTTCTATTTGTATTCAAATTTATGCAAATAGATATTTGTATGTAAAAACCTACACGAACTTAACCCTTATCCGGCCGATTTCTTTACCCAAGGCAAATAATCATTTTGTGTGACATTTTAACATTTTTTGGTTCTACTTTTCAGGTCTATGTGGACATACTTTGCGAAAGAGGAAAGAACACATACGCTTTGCAGTGCACCGATTTTGGCACCGGGAGCTAGTTGCAAAAAAGTAGTAAGGGTTGATTGTGTAGAGATACATAATATTATGTTACCCTTCACACGAAAAGGGACTATCTGAGAACTCCATAAAATAAATATTTGGAAAGGGGATTGGATCCAGCATAGGTCAATCTCAAGGCGTATATCGGAGATAATCACATGGAAATGTGGAATAACCTTTCTAGATTAAGAAAATTCGTTATTTGCGAAAAGTTTCGACATTGGTCAGTCTACGTAGATCGCGCAGTTTGGCGATTGTTTGTTTGTTTGAATGGGTTTTACGCCGCTTTCAACAATTTCGCAGTTATATCGCGGCGGCCGGAGCACCTAAGAATGGATTCCTGGTATTTCTATCACCTGTACTACCATTACACCCTTGCCTAGCCTCCGACTGCTATCTCAGATAGGTTTACGATTATCTACCCATTGGTGAGAGACAAACGTCGGAAAGGATATTTGCCGCCACCGGGGATCGAACTCACGACCTCCAGATTGGAAGTCTTATGCCTTACCAACTGCGCTATGGTGGCGGCGCGCAGTTTGGCGAGGGTCGACGCTTTTCGTCATTCTTTAAATCGAAAGATATATGGTTTCATCTGGGCCCAAGGTTATAAAACTTTTCTCAGGCTAAATTTTCTCAAATTTTAAATTAAAATAAATGTATTAAAATAAAAAGATAATATTAATAAGTTGTTATTTATAACAACTTATTAATATAATATTTTATGTTAATACGTTAAAATCTGTATTTAAACAGAATTACTGCTTTAATCTCAAAGTGAAATTTGAGAAAATTTTGTATTGAGCCTGAGAAAAGTTTTATAACCTCGGGCCTATGTGTCGTTTTGGCTTAATGTCTCACCAATATCAATACAATACAATACAATACAATACAATACAAATCATTTTATTTGCATTCAAATGTGCTTTTTGCACACATAGCAAAATTACAAAGTTCATATCAATCAGATTCAAATATTGGCAATTAGTTTGAACCATCATTTGCTTTCAGAAGAATTAGGGTTAATGACTTTACCTCAAGATTCAATCGAAACAGGTCGCGCCTTACATTCTAAACCTCGTCCAGTGAGTTATTGAAGACCACTTGATCAGTTTTCAATTAAACATACATATTTTAACTGCGTATTAATTGGTCTTGGTAGAGCAAATATTTGTTCTCTTGGTGTATGTTTATTAAGGTATTGGCAGCTTTCTAGTATATCACTTGGGAACAATTAAACCTTGACAAAGATCACGTTTTAAAATTGACAAAGTCCTCTCGAAGAAAACGAAGTGAGAACGTTCACAAAGGTGCATTCTAACAAGTTTTAACTTGTGCGATATTTGCATAGTCATGATGCAGTGGCCAACTACAGTTAGGTTGACACTAGCATCTACCAAACCGCTCGCTCATGGCTCCCTTCGGTGCATTCAAAACACTCACTCGAATCAATCAGACACACTCCGACATTGTTCGGAACTATTTTGAAATCGTTCAAAAGGCACCATGACTTTAACGTCTCTATTATAATGACACCTCTTTATTCCCAAGGCCGATGTTGTAACATTTCAAAGCTTTCAATCCAAAAAAAAGTCAAAGATATCAGGAAGTCAAACATTAGAGTAAAATATGTTGCCTCTAAAGTACTAAAAAGAAATCTGATATTTGAAGGTGTCCTATTTTTTGGCCTTCTTTCCAACTTGTATAAGATTGCAATACAATCATTCTGACCAAGAGACATAATTTTTAATCCAAGAATGCACACAAGGATTTTCATTAATTTGAAACATTGACCTCATTTTTGACCCCACTTGACCCAATTTCGAACTTGACCTAGGTTTCAAATAGACAAACATTCTGACAAAGTTTCATAAGATGTTTACTCCAGATTGTTCATAAGGTTTTCTACAATTTGACCCCTTGACCTAATTTTTTACCCACTTTAACCAATATCGAACTGAAATTTGATTTCATGGAGAAAAACATTCTGACCGAGGTTCAAATCCTTTTTGGCAAAAAAAGGGCCTCTAGAGTGCACGCATGGTTTTCTAAAATTTAACCCCTTTACCCCATTTTGACCCCACTTGACCCATTTCAAACTTGACCAAGATTTGATGAAGACAATCATACTTTGGCTCAAGACATTTGAACCAAAATGTGACCTGTAGAGTGTGTACAAGGTTTTTCTAAATTTTGACCCCTTGACCCGATTTTTGACCCCACTTGACCAAATTTCAAACTTGACTGAGATTTGATGCGGACAAACATTCTGGCCAAGTTTCAGGACATTTGGGTGAAAAAATGTGACCTCTAGAGTGCACAGAATGATTTTTCTAAAAATTGACCTCTCGATCCCTTATTGACCTAATTTTGACCTTTGTCGAGATGGCGAACATTCTTACCAAGTTTCAGAATATTTAGGCAAAAAAATGTGGCCTCTTGGGTGCACACAAGGTAAAAATTAACGACGGACGATGGACGCCGGTCGATGGAAGACGGACGCCGGACAACACCCGACCACAGTAGCCCACTTTTAGCACTTCGTGCTCAGGTGAGCTAAAAAGCCGGGCGTTAACTTCACTTGAATTTATTGCTCACCGCTCCATTCATTTCATTGAAAACAATCACTCCTGTCACTCAAAAACGCCCCAAAAATCGTTTGAAAACCCTGCCAAAATCTTCAAACCGCGCACAGACTTTATTAAATAAGAGTAAATCAGTCCACGATTTCAGCGCTTTCTTAAACGTTTTGCCTTCATTTGATTTTAAACGCAGTTCTGATATCTTTTTTTTCAATTTTTCATCTACGGAAGAGATGGGATAAGGTATTGCCATTCAATGTAAGTTTTCGACAACTGCTGTAATAGTGTAAGGTAGAATGACCATTCTTGATACAGTAAATCTAGCGAGAGCAAAAAAATGGATTATAGAAATTTTTTCATTATTTAATAGAGAATTTCCCCAAACTTCG
Organism: Fragum whitleyi; assembly: GCA_948146395.1. Taxonomy (NCBI): domain Eukaryota; kingdom Metazoa; phylum Mollusca; class Bivalvia; order Cardiida; family Cardiidae; genus Fragum; species Fragum whitleyi. The sequence continues at coordinate 31,510,971 of OX411556.1, read as the reverse complement.
TTTTTAATATTTTTCTCGTGTTTTACTTTCATCTGTATGAATGTTACGGATATAATTCAATAACAAATTTATCTTTGTTTTTTCCTGCATTAAAACTAGTTTAAATGGGGAAAATTTGCTCGGATTCCATTTGAGGAAATTCTCATATGAGAAGAGTTTTATAATCTCGAACCCTTCCAGTTCAGTCTGCATCTTCAGTGATTCCAATACAAGATCTTCCTTCTTGTCCCTTTTTTCATGATGGATCACATTTATTCAAAGAAACTCACGCCTTGCGATGAGAATGACAAAGCGGTGCTAACTGTTTGCAAACATACCCCGCTTTGCACGTATGTTTGCGTGCAAAACGGGTATAATTTGCAAAAGTTTGTCCCGTTTTCTCATCCTGTTCACACGGCGTTTTAAAACAAGGCCATTCCTTATGGCTTTGTAGGATCATGCACATGTATGATTATGTTATTGTTTTGCACCGTTTTGTCATTCTGCACGCAAAGCGTTTTTAACAAGGTCCTTCCAATGAATTTGTACGATGATGCACCTGTATGGTCAGGTTATTGTTTAGATTACTATTTCAAAACAAGCAATACATAGAGAATAATCGTTTGTTTAAGTGTAAGATCGATTTATATTTCATTGAGTGAACAACAAAAGCTATATTATCACGAGTGGCAGAGCCACGAGTGAAAATATAGCTTTTGTTTCTCACGAAATGAAATATTAATCGATCTTACTCGAAAAACAAACGATTATTCTATTTCTTTATTGCAAAAATGAGACAAAATGTGAAATTTCTAGGACATATTTTCGTAAAGTGCGTCATTTTGCGCGTGTTTGCTATGCAACGTTCATTGTGACGTCACTTATTTCGCCCCGCATAGATGACGTCAGATAGGATGAAATGCACAAAAGCAGGGTATAAGATTTTGATAATTTCACTGCTTTTGTGGTGAGTTTATCAAGTGATAATCTACCGTTATTTCTCGATAAACCACCGAAAAACATTAAAGAACCCAGTATTACCCCCTTTTTCTAGTGTTACGTTGAATTTGTATCGTCTTGTTGAAAAATATCATTTAAATTGAATAAGTGTATTACAATAACAAGGTCATTTCTATGGCTTCTTTATATGAATGAAGGTTATTAGTAAGTATATCATAGCCAAAGTTTCAATACCCAATTAAAAATCTTCCCTTTTTAGTTAACCTATTAAAAAATAATTGTGTACATATGTTTAGAATATGTAGACCCGTTTTTACCCGTCGTCATAGCGCAGTGGTAGAGCGCCGGGGTTAAATTTCTATAAATTTCATATTAAGTGTGAATGTCAAATTTGGTTAAGTTATTGTTCGTGAAAATCAAAATGAAGGACGAGAAATTTGAGGTTTTTTATAAAAAAGAGAGAGAGAGAGAGAGAGAGAGAGAGAGAGAGAGAGAGAGAGAGAGAGAGAGAGAGAGAGAGAGAGAGAGAGAGAGAGAGAGAGAGAGAGAGAGAGAGAGAGAGAGAGAGAGAGAGAGAGAGAGAGAGAGAGAGAGAGAAGCAACTCACGTGAAAAAATGCTTCCAAACATTATTTACCCCTACACCACCCAAAAAGAACATGCGTGGGAAATGGAAGTGAAATTTAATTTATTTTGTTGACATTCATTTTATTATATTGATCCTGGATATAATCTTTGTCTATATAAAGCATGTTTTGAAATTAGATTGATTTTTTTTGTAGCACGGTAAAAGAAACCACCTAATTATGATACCTGTACACTTTGTTATATTTTATCATTTTATCATTAAGTTTAGAAGTAAATGGGTTTCTAAATTTACACCATTATAAATAGTGAATACCCAAATACTTGATATAAAGAAATAATTTAATATAATAGGTTTCGTGTATTCTGATTGGCTGGCAAATTGGTTTCATACCTCAATGAAAAGAATTTTGAGTACACAGCTATTTTTGAAACTTGCACGCAAAGTAGTCCTAGAAGAAGTCTGACATATTTTTGAGAAATTCGCCCATTTTAGCTTCCTGATATTAAATCATGAGATATGAATACACTAGCTTTCAGCGGCACAGCCGCCTTCATCAGGTGAATCTTATGAATTCATTAAATATAATATTATTATTAAGAATATTTATCTAAAGAAGAGAACTTTTTATCCGATTATAAGATATGAAAATTACATTTTTTTATTTCATTTAGGTATGAAACTAAAAACCTAATCACACTCATGTATTAATCCGCTTCGCGTATTCCTAAATTGTGATAAGGACTTGAGTTTCACACCTCAATGAAATTAAAGGAAATACTCTCTCCATCTCTTAAATCGAATTAAAAACTAACTGTCCCATACTTACAATGAGCTGGACTTGTTGTATAGAATCGTTTTCGTCACACGCCCCTTGTTTCAAATACATTATTTCACATATTAAAGTAAATAAAACACAAAACGAAAATATGGAAGCGGTTTTTTTAAGCTGGACTAAAGTTATACACTTCATGGTGTTGTTTATTAACTAACTAGTTAGTCTTATAACTACATGTATGCTATTATGATACTTTAATTAGTTTAATAAATATATCGATAAAGAACTCCCGATCCAATCACTGATTTTGAATAAAAACTGGTAAAAGTGCTAATATCGACTCGGTTTTTGCTTGTAAGATGCAATTAATGGTACAGTACAGTACGGACTTTTCCCAAAGTTACAAAATGATCGAAGTGTTGTTGACCAAAAATGCAGATTTCGGAAGTTTTTGTTTGTTATATCTGCCGTTTTGGTTCTTAATTAGCTGTTGTTTTCTTTTAACCGTAAAGAGTTTTTTAAATTTCTACTTTTGTACATTCAATCATGTATAGGTGTATTTTCAAAACTGAGCTCTGACCTAGATGTTCAGTCCATTACCATAGGTCTATGAGTAAACCTTAAGATCTAAGACAAGCACTAAGTTTCATTTGAAAGGTAATTTGTATCTTTGTTATGTCTGTTTTATCTATTTTGAAATAATTGCGTGGAAATTTAACCGTTAAAAGTTGATTTCACAGCTCACCGCTCAAAATCTACCTATACTTGGTTTCTTTTAATCCCCCCCCTTTTCATAATTTGCCAATATTTTTTTTTAAAAAATATGTACTTTACTATATAAAAAAAACTGTGTATCGATACAGTTGTTTCCTAATCAACGCAGGCTTGACTAAAGAAGAATAATTTGTTCGATTATATCGGGGCATTGTAAACGATTCTGTTAAATTTTCTGAACGCTTTGAGAGAGTGTATGGAATGAATGAATGAATGGAGCGCCGAGTGTTCAATTTAGAATGGTTTTGAAAGGAATGAGTGCCAATTTCATGATTTTTCCTAAATGTTTTATTCATATAAAAGCCATGACCATTTTTATTATCAGTATTATTTCATAGTCATCATTTTATCATTATAATAATCATAATCTCGATTATTATTTAGACCATCATTCAAGAACCATCACATCGTCGGTATTCTTCCCAAACCCCGTAACTATAGTTTTATGTACAGTTAACAACATCGTGAAACTGACTAGATGAATTATTTTTGAATGAATTTGGAATGAAATTGAATGAGCGTTTATAGTTAGTTTTGCGTGAAATTCATGGGAGGTAATCCAATTTCCATAATTTCGTTTGAATTGAACAAATCAAAAGTTCTAAAAGTTAAAATGTTTTCGCGAACCATGTGGACGCTTACAAAATTCAACTAAGTGCTATTTCATTTGTTTGGGGTTTTTTTGCTGTTGTTGTTGTTTTTCCCCTTACGATTTAAATATTGACTATAGTTCGTGATCTTATAATTTTTTGTGATTTTGAATCGTTTTGGATGGCTTGAGTGAGTGCTTGGAATGAATAAATGGAGCGCTGAGTGAATGATTTTGAATAGTTTCGATCGGAATGACAATCAATTTCTTGATATTGATAACTGTTTGACGAAATATCGAAACAAGGTTAAAAGACAGGACACCGGCCGTCTTCAAAAGAGCCAGTACTGTAGTTTGAGAAAGGTTTGGTCTAAAACGATTCACTAATATTGACACACGTATGAATGGCCTCGACACTGAATTAGGATCGATTTGTTGACCAGATGAATTACTATATTTTTACTACAATGATTGGCTTTAGAGACCTTCGTTGTCAAAACAAAACAAGAAACCGATGTCACCGAGAGAATCGATGTAAAAGAGACGCAGTTTTTTCTAAAGAAATATTTAACTTTGATGGAAATCTATTAGAAAAATAAAAGATCAAATAGGGCCTACCGTTTTTTTTTTTTTTTTTTTTTTTTTGTTTAAGTTTTCAGGGTGAACTCACATTAAGATCTCCACCAAGATAAAATAAATAAGCTTATTAATAAAAACATATAGCCATTCAGTAAACGAATCCTAAGAGATTAGGAAGCAGAATCGAGAGGGATTAATCTAAGTTGTAAGAACTTGTATCACAATCGATGTAAAATAAATAGGTTTAAACCAAGAGATTTTTTGTTTTTTGAAAACAGCCACTATTCACCGCTCGTACTTTCACCTACTAGTACCCGAAATGTGCATGAGGTGCAAACTTTGAGCAGCATAGACAGCCACCTACTGTAAATATAATGTAACATGATGGTGTACAAGTACTTTGAGACCTTATATATCTACTGAACGTATAGTGAAGACTCTGGTCAGACTGTGCGGATGCACAGACTGGCCAGAGTCTTTGATATGAACATACATGAAATTGTTGGAAATCTAAAGCACAGTCTCATTTATTGATTCTCTCTCTCTCTCTCTCTCTCTCTCTCTCTCTCTCTCTCTCTCTCTCTCTCTCTCTCTCTCTCTCTCTCTCTCTCTCTCTCTCTCTCTCTCACACACTCTTTCTCTCTCTATCTCCCTCGGTAAACATTGTGAAAGATCATTAGTTCCGAAATGTTGCGTAACTATCACGAATTCACAACCTTAAATTTAAAAATTCAAATGAGTTATAAGAAATTATGAATAAAAATAAAATGATTCTAGCCTCTTCTAAAATACAACTGCACACTATTAAATCGCTATTGAATGTTGTCGAATCATATGTGAGTCAGTGAGTTATGTTTCCAAAGATTTAATGAATGCATGATAGACGGACACTTAAATGTAACTGCACGGACAACCAATGAGCAAGCTAATCTTACTTCACACTGCCTTTTTTTTCTTTCTTTTTTTTCTTATTTTAAATTATTTTTTCATTTTTTGAAGGGGGAAGCTTGAACCAGGTTTGTTAACTATTCCCCTATTCCCAAAGTTATCTTGTTGCTTTAAAACAAAATTTAAATTCAAACGGATAAGGTTAACGACCTGCGATCATAGGGACGAAAAGGGTTGTCTATATATTTTTAGGGGCCAATTGCAAACGTGTGCAGTGACATGAATAGTCTTACGTATTCACCCTCGATTCGTCAAATAGTAAAGTCAATACTTCATTATTGCTTTGTTATAAGTTGCTATAAACGACCTTGTTTTTCCCCTCAATTAACCCTTTCCTGTTTTACACAATTTGGGACCTGTCCAAATTCAAAGGTTTTGCAGACGAAAATTTAAAGTGGATTTAATTTGAAAAATAACCATTCATTAGGGTAGAAAATAGTGTGGAAAAAGAAGAAATTGCTTGTCAGGAGCAATTTCTTCTTTTTTCACAATGTTTTCTCAATCATAAAATGACAGGCACGTAAAAAGCAGGGATTAAACAGCAAAGGGTTAAAACCCACCTCATATAAAAGAATAAATTCGTTAATAAGGCAATTCAAACCGTATTTTGTGGAGTGATAAACTATTATCTATATAGATCTGGCTCGTTGGCCGAGTGGTAAGAGCGCTCGGATGATTGCGGGTTCGAGCCTCAGTGACCCAGGGGATGTGGATTGTGTCGCTTGGCATGGCATTTTACAGACAGATCCCCAGTCAACCAAGCTATGAAATTGTGTAGCAGTGGTTAGAATTAATTGCCTATCTCTCTTTGCCTCTTGAATCGAGTCAAATCTGTATTATTTTTTTACTTTGATCCAAACACGGACCAATAAAAAGAACAGTCATAAACAAATCTGGTTTGGATAAATCATGTCGAAGAAACTTAAAACAATCAAATTACTAAATTAGCCTGTGCTTGACATTTCCAACAATTTGAAATGTTGACGAGGTACAATCATTGAGTAGCGTTGACAGCCGCGCACTGAAAATATGAAGTTGCAATATACCTGATAGTCTACAGATACTTTGAGTATCCAGTCTGTTTGACCCACTACATGTTTACCTTTATCTTCTGAGCAATGTGTTCAAACCAAAAAATGTGTTTTCAAACACCTAAGAAACGGCCTTTTCAGTCACAATCTACAAACTTTGTTTTTATCTTATTTACTTTTCGACAAATAGAGAAGATGCTAATACAAAATTTGATGTAATTTTCGCTTTTAGTAATTACCAGTTAGTATTTTCAGTGTTTATAACAAGATTTTCGGTTGAGTAAAGGAGTTGAAACGTACAATAGGTTAACTGTAAAATAAATTTGTAGCACTTACAATATTACTACTCTGATTTTTGTCTCGAACGGTCATTTACCAGTTGTAGGGCTGACAACCAATCAAATTCTGTTATGATTATCACTCGGTCAAAACCCACGTGTAAATTCACACCACGTGGTAGATGCAATGGACATCGTCTGCTCGAAATGTGTCAATTAAGTTGTTTGTCATTGGTCAATGGTCGTCTGCACTCTAACAGGGAGCGTGGGAAGTCTACTGGTGGAATGAGTACTGTTGACTTTGTGTTAACAAAAAGAAATAATCTTGTAATTTTGAAATATTTGATTTCAATGAGCACTCTGATCACGCTCCAATCATATTTACAATAAATTCAAATTTGAGTATGAAGAAAAATTATTCAACAACAAATAAACCGACAAAAACATACGATAAACTGATATAGGATAGCAGTAAGAGCGATCTATTTCTAGAATAACTCATGAATAATCATAGAGTGCTGCTAGATTTAATCGATTGGCCAGAAACCAAAGATATAAATAGCATAGTTGCCGATTTCACATGTTTCTTGAGGGAAAATGCATTTATAGTATTTGGGAAAACCCAATGCTTGAAAACAAACATGTTGGTAATCAAAATTGTAAATAGTTTAATGAAAAATGTTTTGTTGCTAAACAGGCTTTTAAACTCTAGAGAGAGGAATAATATTAATAGACAAGCTTTTAGCTTGGCGTGTGCTCATTATAACAACGTAAAAAATTCTGCTAAGAAATAATTTAGATTAGCAGGGGGCTATCGAATCAGCAAACTTTCAAAATCGGACCCACGAGGTTGGATGAGCTGGCCAGATGAATTACTATATTTTTACTACAATGATTGGCTTTAGAGACCTTCGTTGTCAAAACAAAACAAGAAACCGGTGTCACCGAGAGAATCGATGTAAAAGATACGCATTTTTTTTCTAAAGAAATCTTTAACTTTGATGGAAATCTATTAAAATAAAAGCTTGAATATCGTTTTTTTTCAGTTTTCAAGGTGGACTCACATTAAGATCTCCACCAAGATAAAATAAATAAGCTAATTAATAAAAACATATGGCTATTCAGTAAACGAATACCAAGAGTTTGCTTTTGTTTGAAAACAGCCACTATTCTCCGTTCGTACTTTCACATAGTACCCAAAAACCACTTTAAGTGAACATACGCAATTTGCGCACTTACACCAATTGTAATCATTTTTTTTATTTGAGCCTGTGCGTGACATTTAAAACAATTTGAAGTGTGCATGAGGTGCAAACTTTGAGCAGCATAGACAGCCACCTACTAAATTTAAATTAACAGAACTATTGAATAGTAATAATATCAAAACATTGAATAAACTAGCTTTATAATGCAATAAATGCTTTGAACTAAGAAAAAAACCATATAATGACAAACCAAACAACAAGAACATGAAAGCCTGTTCCGCGTTACACCCTTTCTTCTTACGTTATAGTTCTGCAATAAAGAGTGAGGTCTTAGAAACCGTTATCTCCTATCATTTTCAATGTAAAATTGATCTTTGATCACTCACTTGAAATTGCAGGTCTATATCTTTAAATGTGTTTTCTTTGATGTACCTTTTGTTCATGTGTGTTGTACTTATTATGTAAATGTCTTTGTATCGATGATGAACGTCAGGCGTTCAAGTCGAATAATAAAGAATGTAAATATACAATACAAATACAATACAATACAAAACATTTTATTTGCTATATAATATACAATTTGCACACATAGCAAAATAACAAAAAACATGAAAAACATTTGCCAACATGATGTAGGAGAAAATAGTGAAGAAGTATAGATACTACATATTAATTCTACCAAGTTCTTGTTCCCGTGATTGATTTGCCTCGTAAATAAACTTTGCCAAATTAAAAATAATTTTCGGGCTGTCAGATGACACCAAACATTCAAATTTAAAGATATTAGGCCATCTACAAAAGTAAGGTTTAAAATATTTGATACGGATGTCACGGTAGAAGGGGCAAACGAGCAAAAAGTGGAAATCTGTTTCAGGTAATTGTTGATTACAAAGCTTGCAAATCCTTTCTGAATGAGGGATATTATGATGTCTGCCCTTTTCTATTTCTAGATTATGTGATGAAGTTCTGAAACGAGAAAGCGCGCATCTGTATTTATTATTTGAAATGAGGTTAAGATAACGTTCTTGTCTGAAGGAATGTTTAAAGATACAGTAATAGGATAATCGTGATGAATTGTTTATTTCTGAATACCATGTTTGATAATATTGATCATAAATGCGTTGTTTTATTATCTCAAAATTGATTAGTTCAATTGATTGATTTAACCAAAAGTCGTTAAGACCAAGTGACTCTAAAAGTCGTTTGAGTTGATATGCCCAGTTTAATTGATTGTAGGCTTGGTCATTATTTGCATCATCTTTTTGCAACAAGTAAACCTGTTTGACTAAACTATTTGTTGGTAAATTAAGGATTTTTTTCCAATAACGTATCATGTTACATTTGCGAATCACGAAAAGTGGTACTCTACCAAGTTCTCCATAAATGCTAGATAAATTTGTAGACTTTCTCACTGATAGAATATTTCGAAGAAACTTTGTTTGAACTTGCTCAACATCTGTGCCTGTATTGTAAGACCAAATTTCTGAAGCATAGTGCATTACTGGTAAAACTAATGAATCGAACAATTCGCATTTCTTTTTTACACTAAAATCAAATGTATTAAATGTGGATAAAAGTCCGTATAAAGATTTAGCTCCGTTTTCAGCTAGTTTTTGCTGTGATCTTTGCCAATTTCCATTCTTAAATAAATTAACTCCTAGGTATTTAAAACTAGAGACAATATCAAGCTTGCGACCATATAAGTAGAAATCGTATGTTGTTGGCATTCTGCTTTTTTCAAATATCATGATTTTTGTTTTATCAGTATTTATTTTCAATTGCCATTTATTACAGTATGTTTCAATGTCTTTGAGCAAAGATTGAAGTTTAATTGGCGACGTTGAAAAAAGTGCCTGATCATCTGCAAATAAAAGTAGGAAGAGTTGTAATTGACCAATAGTGAAAATATCATCGACGTTATTATCTACATTAACGTTTTGTATTACGTCATTTACGAACATGATAAAAAGGAAGCTGGAGTTCGAGTCTCCCTGTTTGACACCACAAAATGAGTCGATGGGAGAAGATATTTGATCATTGAGTTTTACAGCGCACTTTACGCATGCATACATTGCTTTAAGAGCATTGACTAATTTAGAGCTTATGTCCTGACATAGTAGCTTTTGCCATAGTAAAGCGCGATTTATTTTGTCGAAACATTTTTCATAGTCTATGAAAACAGTATAGAGTTTTTTATTAGAGCTTATTGTTTTTGCAATTATTGAATGAAGTATGTAAATACAGTCAATAGTGCTTTTACCTTTTTGATAACCAAACTGGTTGTCAGATATGTTATTGTGTTTTTCATTCCACTTCATTAATCGATTATATAACAATTGTGAATAAACTTTAGACAGAATACTGTTCAGTGTTATACCTCTATAATTCTTTGGATTAGACGAGTCACCTCCCTTGTGTATCGGTACAATATAGCCCATTGCCCAATTTTCTGGATAGATTGAATTTTTATACAATTTATTAAAAATCTCTAAAAACACATTTTTAAGAATTTTGTAAGATGATTTGGTTATTTCTGCCGAGATGTTATCAGGACCACATGCTTTTCCATTATTTTGACTGAAAATTGCTGCCTCTAGCTCCTCTGCTGTAAAAGATGCATCCAGATCTTGGTCGACAATGAATGGATCGTTATTTTGGTTCTCTGAAGTGGGGTTTGTTATATTCAAATCTGAGAGTAAGTTCTTAAAGTGCTCATAGAAAACATCTATATTTATATCATCTACAGTGGTGTTTGAGAATGGTTTATGAATTTTGTGAAGATTTTTCCAAAAATTTCGTGGCTCTGATTTTGCAATTCGTTCTAATTGAAGCGCTTCCTTTTTAAAGTATTTCTTTTTTTCTCGCTTTTTCGTATTATTATATTTATTTTTTGCTTTTATATATGAACGCCTGTTTGATTCTGTATTTTCCCTTTCAAACTGAACTTTTTTGTCTTTGAAATTAAGTTTTGCTGTTTTACATGCCTCATTGAACCATTTTGCATGTATAGTTGTATATTTAGAAGCGTTACTTGAAAATTGTTTTTCAAAAATTGCTTTAGAATTTTTAGATAAAAAAGATGTTATGACATTAATTTTATCTTCCCCACTTTCCGAACTTGATAAATCAATGTTAAGCTGGTCAAGATTCTCGTTTAACAATTCATGAAATGACGGTATTTTACTTTCATCAAATACTATCTTTTTGACAAATTTGTTTTCTTTACATTTATTTTTCACTTTAAACGATTTTTTATGTAAAACAAAATATATACTACGATGATCTGAAAACTCACTCCATTCTAATACATTGAAATGTTTTAAAACATTTATATCATTTTGATTGAGCAAAAGGTAGTCCAATACACTCATGCCGCGCTCGCAGCAGAAGGTATATTTCCCAATTACGTCATCGTGGCATCTACCATTAGCGATGATGTGATTGGTTGATTTACACAATGACAGCAGACGACGCCCATTACTATCTACAATAGAATCCATGCTCGCACGTGATTTGTTGAATGTATTGTTGTCATCAGAAAATGTTCCGCTGTCAAAAATACATTCATCATCCACAAAATCAGACAAATTTGACGTTCTGGCGTTAAAATCGCCCGTAATAAAGGTTTTGCCTTTACGACTGTATTTAGCAATACCAATTTCAATTTCGTCCAAAAAATCGTAATCAGACCTTGATTGAATTTTAGAATTAGTTGGGGGTATATAACATAAACAAATGTAGACATCTTCAGAAAAATCAAACACATTTGCATTAATTTTCAACCATAATAACCCTTTTGCACTTTTTTCCGCAATGTTGATTTTGTCTTTCAAATATTTTTTATAATAGACTGACAGACCTCCACTATAACGTCCTTTTTTAGCACCTGTTTTTTTATTACCTGCAAGATGGAAACTACAAAAATTGCTTATTTCAAGATTAGATTTTTGTTTACCTAACCAGGTTTCAGTTAAAAGTATAAGGTCATAATTTTGCAATTTTTCCACGAAATCGCAGTCTGATAGTTTTCTATTTAGACCGTTCACGTTCCATGTAATTACATGAAGCTTCTCATCACAGTCCTATTCCTTCACTTCCTCGAAACGACCACCGGGATAATCTTGCAACATAACTTTCGCACCTGACCATTTCACAGTTTTACCCTTTGCTTTCTCTCTATCCATGATTGGATACATATCACTCCTCTTCTGGAGAATAGCTTTAGTTTGTTGTACACCAACCCGCTGGTTAGCAGGTTTCAATTCCTCACTACATTCAATCCCTCGTTTTCGCACTATTTCCCGTTCCTTATAATAATGAAATTTGGCTACTATGGGTCTAATTTTAGCTGCTTTAGGTTTGCCAATTCTATGCACTCTGTCGAAAGTAATTTCATCTTCTATGTTCAGCTTATCTTTTATGAAAGAAACAACAATATTCTCACAGTTTTCATTTTCATTTTCAGGAAGACCATGGAATAATAGATTTTCCCTCATACTTCTATACTCTAGTTCATCTGTCTTTTCCCACAATGTTTCACTTTTTGCCTCAACCGATTTAATAACCGAATCAATTTTATTACACCTATCTGTGAGTGAATCTAGTTTTGATTTAGTTGATGAAATGCTCTTTTTTGAATTTTCAAATTCGTTGTTTATAAATTCTGTACTTCGTTCAGTTTCAATCAGGCGAGTGTCCATAGAATTTATCCTTTTCTCATGATCGTCTACTTTTGCGTTCAATCTTAGCATTTCTCTTTCCAATATCTCAATTCTAGCTACGACAGTTTCAATATTTTTAAGCCTCTCCATCATTTCTAGAGCCCATGGTGGGGGTTGGGTTGGTGGGGGTGGGGCTGATGGGGGCTGATTGTTGAAAGGGGGTGGTGACTGTAGCGACTGCATGTAGGGCCCTGGGTAGTTTTGCGGTTGATATGACATGGCTGTAGCGTATGGCGATGGATATGTTTGGATGAAAGAACCAGATAAATCGGTTGTTGAACGTTGACAGACAAAAGTATCTACCGTTTTAGGCCGTTTGTTTTGGTTTGAGTTATCGACACTTACATTGTTTGTTGACGTGTTATTTTTAGAACCTCGAGTAGAACTGGTTTTACTAGGTTGACGAGGCGAATGTCCGCTATCCTTTTCCAATGGTGACGTGGCAACTCGTTTACCGTCCGTTTTACCACTGTTTTCAGCTGCTTTTCCCTTACTTTTCCTCCTCGTCATCTACGTTAGATATTTAGTTACCATTGTAGTCCAAATTTGTAACGATATGAAGCTTTAGTGTCGAAATATCTTCGTTTTTCATAGAGCGATATAAACCGTGTCAATCTACCTACATCACGTGACTCTACTAATATAATGTAACATGATGGTGTGCAAGTATCTTGAGACCTTATCTATCTTCTGAACGTATAGTGAAGACTCTGATCAGACTGTGCGGATGCACTGCTGGCCAGAGTCTTTGCTATGTACATACATGAAATTGTTGGAAATCTCAAGCACAGGCTCATTTATTGATTATTTCTCTCTCTCTCTCTCTCCCTCGGTTAACATTGTGAAAGATCATTAGTTCCGAAATGTTGCGTAACTATTACGAATTCACTATCTTAATTTAAAAATTCATAAGAGTTATAAGAAATTATTAATAAAACTAACTTTGAAAAACAAAATTCGCTTCTGAATATTGTCGAATTATATGTAAGTCAGTTAGTTACATTTCCAAAGATTCCGTGAGTGGATGATCGACGGACATTTAGCTGTACGGACAACCATATACTGGTCTTAGTCGTTTTTGTTTGCAGTTTTAGAAACTAGTTTGTGCATGTAGTTCTATCACATGCCTCTTAAATCCAAGTTCGTATTGAATTAACAAGGGCTGACTAGGACAACCAATATGCAAGCTGATCTTACCCCACATTACTTTTTTTTTAATTTCATTTTATTATTTTTTTACAAGGGAATCTTCAACCAGGTTTGTTGAAAAATTCCCATAGTGGTCCTTTTGTTTTAAAACAAAAATTAAATTCAAAAGGATAGTGTTTTAATTTGTTTGAATGCAGTTTTGCGTCGCTTTTAAAATCGTTCGGGTATCGCGACTGGAGCACCTAACAATGGATTCCTTATATTTCTGACACCAGTACTTCTATTGCAATCTTTCCTAGCCTCCAGCTGATATCCCACATAGGGCTACGAATATCAACCCATAGGTGGAAGACGAATTCTCGGATGAGTGACGCCGTCGGGGATAGGGGTTAAAGACTTGCGATTTAAGGGATGAAAAGGGTTGTCTACATTTTAAGGGTCAATTGCAAAAGTGTGCAGTGACATGAACACAGTGTTACGTAATCACCCTCGATTCGTCAAATTGTAAAGTCAATACTTCATTATTGCTTTGTTATAAGTTGCTATAAACGACCTTGTTTTTCCCCACAATTAACCCTTTCCTGTTTTACACAATTTGGGACCTGTCCAAATTCAAAGGTTTTGCAGACGAAAATTTAAAGTGGATTTAATTTGAAAAATAACCATTCATTAGGGTAGAAAATAGTGTGGAAAAAGAAGAAATTGCTTGTCAGGAGCAATTTCTTCTTTTTTCACAATGTTTTCTCAATCATAAAATGACAGGCACGTAAAAAGCAGGGATTAAACAGCAAAGGGTTAAAACCCACCTCATATAAAAGAATAAATTCGTTAATAAGGCAATTCAAACCGTATTTTGTGGAGTAATAAATTATTATCTAAATATAGATCTAGCTCGTTGGCCGAGTGGTGAGAGCGATCGGGTGATTGTGGGTTCGAGCCTCAGTGCCCCATCGGTGCCCAAGGTTATAAAACTTTTCTCAGGCTCAGGCTCAATTTTCTCAAATTTTAAATTAAAATAAATGTATGAAAATAAAAGATAATATTAAAAGGTTGTTATTTATAACAACTTATTTATATTATCTTTTATGTTAATACATTAAAATGAGTAATAAAAGAGGAATACGGCTTAAGTCTCAAATTGAAATTTGAGAAAATAGAGCCTGAGCCTGAGCCTGAGAAAAGTTTTATAACCTTGGGCCCAGGTGTGGATTGTGCCGTTGGGCAGGGCACTTTACAGACGGAGCCCCAATCAACCAAGCTATGAAATTGTGTAGCAGTGGATAGCATTCATTGCCTCTCTCTCTTTGCCTCTTGAATCGAATCAAAGTTGTAAACTTTTTACTAAGATCCCCACACGGACGAAGAAAAGGAACAGCCGCAAACAAACCATATAGATTTTATTTCTTAATTTAGTCTCAAAAATAATGGTTCTGATTTTCCAAAATAAAAAAAAATATTTCATTGAATATTTTTTTATGGTTGAGCACACAATAGTACCGTAAAATATCAAACAATTACTAAAATTACTAAAACGTTTGCTTTTATTTACTCACTGTCATTAGAAACATAGAAAAGAAATGGAAGAAACTGAAGAATATAAATGGAAATAAAGAAAAGATAATGTACATAAGAATACATTTAGAGATGCACATGTTTGTGTGAGTAATCAAGAACCAAGTTTGTCCTTTAAGCTACAGACAAAATTGGCCTTTGGTCACTTTTTCAAACTTGTGCATCTTTTCAATATCATTTCAGTTTTTTGCAAATATTTCGTTATTTATTTAGTGGATATTTTGGTGACAGTTTAATACCGCAACGTACACATTGTACTTGTAGCTAGCACCTTTTAGTGTGGCAACTAATTGATCTTGTTTGGTTTGCCGATTATCAGAGATTTAAAAGGATTGCATCATCATTTTACCCTTCTCATGCAATCGGGAACCCTCGGCGGTTCTATGGAATAGACCCTCGGAATAATAAAGGCGCAGCCATGAAAGCGCGTCGTTTGCAAGTGGGTTTTGAAATAATGACGTCACAAGCATGGATGATGGTGCAGAAAACAAAATCAACGAAAAAATAAAAGTGGGCATATAAAAATTTGAAGTCAAAACGCTATGTTTCACTGCGCAGACGATCGGAAAGAATTAACAAAATGTGATTTTTTATCAGCGTATTACATAAGCCGAATTACCTAAAAAAATGACCCCAAAATTACTACACTTAGGTCCGAGGTTTACGGAAAAGTCCGAGCGAGGTCGCGAGGCCTTCTCATTAAATTTAAGATAAATGTCTTCTGAGATTAAATCCAGGCAAACAGTGCAGTCTTTAGAATATCAACATCTTCAAATATGTCTGATAGTATTGGCCTTCACTGCCTGATTTCTTCTTTATTATTGAGAGAAATAGTGTGAGTTTAACGGATTGAAATGTTTCAAAATTAGGCAATTTCTTGACCCCCGTTTTTACCAACTACAGTCGAAATTGTTCGAACGACCACGTCTATTTAGCAACAATTTTATAATGCGATCACCATAAAAAGTCACTTCACCGTAAGCAAAATCTCTGAAGAAGAGGACGAAAAAAAGGTTATTTTTTAATCTTACGATGTTGGAGCCCAATACAATCGTCTCATAAGACGATTCTAATGGGTTCGAACATCATAGGATTCAGTATGACTTGACCGACAATCTATGAATACTATCAAAATGACCTGGCACAGTGATATTTTGTATCAAGCGACTATTCCCATAAGCGACCGATTTTGGGCGGTCCTTATATTGGTCGCTTAACGCAAGTTTTACTGTACCTAAGTCAATAATCAATTGACCTCAAGGTGATCCGTTAAACCGAGTCCCTCATGTGGTTTGGCTTTACACAAAGCGCGTTGCGTAGTGTATCCCAACATCATCCAAGTTTCAACGTAACAATTAAATGCCGGTGTGCATCATTAAAGCCTTCGTTTATTCCGTAAACAGCTAAACCAACAGGAGCATTGTAATCGGTGCATGGGCTACGCCGTGGGCCCTGGATATATAGTGGATATAAAATCTTAGTCTTGAAAAGTCTTGAAAAGAAAATAATTCTCACAAAATGTATCTAGAGTTGTCCCTCTTGATAGTGTAAGTAGCATTTTTGAAATTGAACACATGTACTAAGTTTCAAGTTGAAGAAATTTATGAATAACTCCCTATCTTGTGGATACTCATTAATAGCAAAAAATAATGAAAGTTGCGTTAAAAATCACTCAAACAAATAGTTTTATCCTCTCATTTTGTTGCTCTGTAAAGGGTAAGACGAAGGACCATTCGCAAGGAACTTTAAATGACCATGGTCAATTTAGTGAAGTGGACAGATTTGTTTAACTTAAGGTAAACCTTTGTGTTGGGTTTCTTTTTTCTAAATATTGACTATTGAAATACATGCATTGACAAAGGCATTGACGCGTCACCCACATGCTGACCAATTAGGATTACTGTGAGATGTGATGTTTCGTGTATTTTTTTTTCTTCTGTGGATAACACGTTAAAGAGACTAAATCTTACATTCTTTAATGCTTTTCGGTGGTTTACCGAGAAATAACGGTAGATTATCACTTGATTATCTCACCGCAAAAGTAGTAAAATTGTCAAAAACTTATGCCCTGCTTTTGTGCTTTTCATCCTATCTGACGTCATCGGGGCGAAATAAGTGACGTCACAATGAACGTTGTATAGCAATCACGCGCAAAATGGCGCGCTTTACTAAAATATGTCCTTGAATTTCACATTTGTCTCATTTTTGCAATAAAGACATAGAATAATCGTTTGTTTTTCGAGTAAGATCGATTAATATTTCATTTCGTGAACAACAAAAGCTATATTTTCCACTCGTGAAATATAGCTTTGTTGTTCACCCAATGAAATATAGATCGATCTTAAACTGGAACAAACGATTATCCTCATTTTCTTACTTCATGTAATACAAGTGACCGAGAAAATAAAAGGTATTTCTCAAATTTCAACTTGAGATCTATGCTCTTATGTTCTTGTTATATATGATCGATGAATGAACATCAAAAACACTATTGACAAGGTTTTGCAAATTAAAATTATTTTTATATATTGTCTTTTATGTTCGTACTTTTACCTAAACTACAAATTTACGAAAAATTTCAGTTGAGAACGAAAACAAGTTGTTTTTTTTTAATCTCGGGCCGAGATCTTAGCATACGCATAAAGAGAAGGTCAAATGATCCTGTTCGTTGCTATCCACTTTTAGAGCCGGGGCTATCTGTATCTTGTCCTACTCTAAAACATGGCCCTTCAGCATTAGAACTCGAAGCCGCAACCCTCCTATTACAAGTCGAGTGCGTTAACCGCTTGGTAAACCAGCCGGACACCCAGATAAATTGCCAATCACTGGAAATAAGTACATTAACCCTTTCCTGTTTTACAAAATTATGGACCTGTTCAAATTCAAAGGTTTTGCAGACGAAAATTAAAAGTGGATTTAATTTGAAAATAACCATTCAGTAGGGTATAAAATAGTGTGGAAAAAGAAGATATTGCTTGTCAAGAGCAATTTCTTCTTTTTTCACTATGTTTTCTCAATCATAAAATCACAGACACGTAAAAAGCAGGGATTAAACAGCAAAGGGTTAAAACTTGTTTTAAGCGACAACTAACAGGGCCACCAAAGAGCGTCCTTTAAAGAAAATGGCCGCTTAATACACGTTTATTTTACAATAATAAAACATACTTTTTGACTGAATGTGCATATAATTGTACGATTCTCAATCATCCTATTTTGTTAAAACTCAATAGAACCGTCTCGTTGGGACAATCCTGGTAAGTTTTAACAACATAGAATTGATTTTCACTTATTTTTAGACCTGCGCCAGAATGGGTTTTGTTCCCCCCCCCCCAGGGGGAATTTTGTAGACCATATTTTTCTGAAAGTCCATGGTAGGTAGAGCATTTTGAGACATGTTAGCACTCTGGCGAGTGGGGCTTTTGTAAGATACGTTACTTTAAAGTAGCACACCCCTCAAAATTTTGAAAATGAATTATAAAAGAGTACCCAAAAAATTGAAGTTAAAATGACAAAAAGTTGACTTCTTATACATATATTTGTGTTACTGATTAACTGTAGGGTCCATTTATGGAATTTTTTGAAAAATCTGGTCATCTTATGAGTCATGATATTGCAGTAAAATACGTTACCCTTAAATTTCAAAGAAAACTATGAATATAGAAATTAATTGTCTATCCCTGCCTCACTGGGAATTTTGTTA
Organism: Fragum whitleyi; assembly: GCA_948146395.1. Lineage (NCBI taxonomy): Eukaryota > Metazoa > Mollusca > Bivalvia > Cardiida > Cardiidae > Fragum > Fragum whitleyi. The sequence goes on along the minus strand of OX411556.1, from coordinate 31,492,123 downwards.
ACATTGCCTGTTTGATAGTCCATGGTATATAGAACATTTTGAGACTTGTTAGCACTCTGACAAGTGGGGCGTTAGTGAGATACATTACCTCAAAGTGAATTACCTATCAAATTTTCAAGACAAGATTTTAGGTTTGTACAGTGAAAAAATGAGTCAAAATGACCAGAAGTGATCTTTTAATACCAAAATTTATGTTGCTGAATGTATATAGAGCAAATTCATACTAATACTTTGTAAATAAATCCCCATTGAAGGCATGATATGGAAGTAAAATACGTTACTTTTGAATTTCAAAGAAAGGCACATAGATAGGAATGATTTTTCCATAGCTGCTCCATTGGGAAGATTGTTAACATTGCTTTTCTAAAAGCCTATGCAATGTTGATCATTTTGAAACTTGTTAGCAGTCTGGCCACTGGGGCAAATGCGAGATACGTTACTTTAAACAAACCGACCCATAAAATTTTCATAAAACAATTTCAGTTGTTTGTCTTATTATAGAAATTACCTGTAGTTTAGTAAATATTAAATGATATTTTGTGTTTTGTTAATGATATTTGTGATTCTGGAGATAGTTGAAGCCTATTTACATTATGACTTGAAAAATATAGCCCTTACAAGCAATGCATGGGAGTAAAATACGTTACATTTAAATTTCAAATTAATGTATTCAAAAGAAATGTTATATTCATCAATGCTCCACTGAATGTTTTGTTTACTGTGTTTTTCTATAAACTTCTGTTCTTTGGGAGATTTTAATTTTTTTCATGCATCTGCCAATCAAGCTATTTGAAAAATACGTTACTCTAAAGTAACCAATTTACCCACCAATTACCATAGGCTTATTCATATCTCATCTGATTGCAATTATTGTAAAATCCCTCATTGTCTTAATCAACTTTAAACCACAACTGATTAAAGTATTTTTAAGGTATCAATATAAATTTTAATCATTTCAAGACTCATTGTGGTTTTAAAAGCATGTAAAATACGTTACCATTGATTCATAGGTATAATTATTATTGAGCCGCTATCATAGTTTATGGAAATGCACCAAATTCATTGTTGAGGCAGCTTCCAAACACACTGTTGAGGCAGCTTATGGTTTCTTCTATGTTTGAGACTTTTTTTCACATTTTTAGAATAAAACACAAGTTATATATGTTACTTCTGATGATAAGAGACAGTTTTCATTGTGAAAAATGATGACCAAAAAGATGAAAAAAGCGGTCCCAACAATATTTTTTAAGCAATATTTCCATCAATTTAGTACAGAAAAGTTAAAAATATTTCTTAGAGTTGATCATGATCGTAGCCCAGTTGGTAGCACATTGGATTTGGTAGCGCAGTTGACTCCATATCATAGGTACAAGGTTTCATCAGCCGAGTTGATTATCATTCATCTTCGTTGTATAAGCAGCTAGAGGCTTTAAAAGGATGATTTGATGAATGGAATAATGTGTACGATAATTACAAGAAATTCATGGTAAGGTGGATAAGCCACCTTGATAAGAGTGTTATACTGTTAAAATGGCCTGAAAATTCTTTGAAGCATTTTAGCTCTCTATTGTTTCCAAATGAATGCAAAAGTACATTGCATGCAATCCTAGTTTTGCCAAGAAACTATGCAATTCAGATCAATACTGAAAATTTACATGAGTATGACCATATTATATTCAAATGAATAGAACATTGCCATATACATTTTAATTTAGCTATCAAAGAGAGTAATATAATGTTACATTTAAAAGACCCTTTTTTTAGAAAACAAAACATACTTGCTGCTTCTAAAGGACAATTAGATGCACACCAATTGTTATGCTCTTGAACATGATTAGTTCTTACAAAAGTAAAGATTTTAGTAAAACAAAGTAACATAAAAAAATGCTTTAACTTTGAACTAGATACAAACTACAATTACTTTTTATGCAGAAAGAAACATATCTTAGATAGAATTAGAGCTTCTTTTATATCTTACGTTCTGAAACATTAAATGAATAATGATAAATTGCTTAAGCAATAGAATTTTATCAATATCAAGCCCTTATTCAAATACAACCAAAGACTTGATTCATACAAATAATAAAATTGCATGATGGGTCTATAAGTCGCATGCTTTTAAGAGCTTTATAGGTGTTAATGTGTACATGGCTGGTGATTTAACATTCTATTTGCATTCCTGTTTGACATTATTGGCTGACTTTCAATATACATGTACACGCAGTTTGTGTGAAAGTAGAAAAAAGAATTGAAAAATGCCCATTCTAATTAATATACTCATGGTTCTTGGGCATAACTCTCATAATTATCTCATGTGCACAAGTACAAGACTCTTCTACTAACCATTAAGTTTTATTCTAACCACTTGGCCAACATTCCAGACAAACAATTTGAAAAACATGCAGTAAAACCAAAATATCAATCTTAATCAAAGAGAAACAATAATTTTGATTTAAATGGCTACAGTATTGACACTGAAGAGCATTTAAGATAATTGTGGCTTGTTTCATACAAATGGTAACATACGTTACTAGATTATGGCCATCGGTATTCTATTTCAAAACATCTATAGGCAACAAATAAAACCATGCTCGAAATTAGAGATTAATGATACACATGCTTAAGTGACTAAGTTATTTTGAAAAAAGTTTCAATTAATTAGATTATTTTAGCTGTTATGCTGCATTCCCCTACGAAATTGCCTTATATGTCACATATATGTCTAGATCTATGTCCCATATAAGTGGCATATAAGTAGCATAGTTGTTTGCCATATATGTGGCTTATATGTCACAGATTAGGATTTTAAATGCAAATGAGATCTATGTCCCATATAAGTGGCATATATGGCTAAAATGCCATATAAGTCACATATATGTGGCTTATATGCCACTTATATGGATGGAGAAAAATAACTTATATGGGCCATATATGTCACTTATATGTCCCATATATGCCACTTATATGGGACTTATATGCCATTTATATGGGGCATATAAGTCCCATATATGTCAAAAGTAGGTCAGTACCAGAATGCATTTGTGTACACTTTATTCTGAAAATATTATTTTCTTTGTCTCAAAAACTGTGTACAATATTTTCAACTTCTAAACTAACTTTTGAATAATACTTGATGTGCAAATGAAAGGATAGGTTATGTAGAAGTAATATAATATAACTTGGCAATGAAAAGAACTAGCCTGTAAGCCTAGCATTTTTCTACTTTGGGCAGCTTATGAATTTGAAGCAAAAATAGGACTTTCTTTTCACTACGTTCAAAGAAAAAATTATTATTTCATAAATATGCTTTCATTGATTAGTATACTGCAATTTGCTTCTTTGAATAATCCTGAGCATATGTTATAGAATCACAATTAAAACAAGTTTTCTTAACATCCCAAAATTTATCGTCCATTACCTCTATATTTCTGATATATTGATTTAAGTGTGATTTGTGTACCTAATAATTCATGTGAAAATTTCAATTACAAATGAAAGAATTAGAAAAGAGAAATACCAATTTGTTTTTACCTTAATTTCATTGTTTAGACATCAACATAATCCAAACACAGTAAACACGTTAGATTTTTTTCAAAACTACCAATAAACTGAATAAATAAATAACACTTTGTTTCATTGGCTAAAACTGAGATTACAAGAAGAGGTTTCATTGGTCTGATGTGTCAGGTGACTATGTGGCTTAGCAGCTATCCATATAAATGACATAGATGTTCTCCATTCATTTGACTCCCCAAGAAGGCGTATATGTCAGTTATATGTCATTTATATGGGACTTATAAAGAGATTGCTACCTTAACTAATTCCAGACATATAACTGGCATATACATAGATCTCACATAGTTGCATTTCAGCTCAACATATAAGTGGCTTATATGCCAGTTATATGCCCCATATAACTGACATATAACTGACATATAAGTGGCATATAAGTCTGTCTAAGTCAGTTTGGTAAGGGTTGTGTGATTGATAGATACGTAATTGCACTGAACAGATATTTCCATATGATGAAATTAAACAATGGACATAGTACAACACAACATACATATCCATATCTATCAAAAAGCCAGTATTTGTATTGAATATTTCAGGATGTTTGTAATTCCTAATGTAAAATGATTATCAAGATCTGAGCTGATTTAGAAGGGTGTAGGTATTTTGATTTCAGCAATTGGGTATTCATGTATTAATGATTTGGCTATTTCAAAATTATGATCTCAAATCTTGTTATCAAATTTTTAACCTTGTGGGATCCCGGATGGGATACTACAAATGATACTAACTTCAATTTGTGTGATTTATCACTTTACATTAAAAGACAATATGTAAAAACTAGCATTTAATAAGAATTTCCTTCTTGGATGTTCAAAGATATAACATTGACTTCTCAATTAAGGTCTAAATTTTAACACCATAAGTGCTAAGGGATCTTTGATCTTTTGTTGGTCACGCATTTGCATTCAGTACTGATGCATTTTCTAAGAAACAAAACTGAGAGCTATAAATTCAAAGAATTTCAATCCCTATTTATAAAAATTAAAGCAGTTAAAACGGGTTTTGGTAGAATATTTTCAGGTAACGTATGTTACAGCATTCCTTTAGAGACATAAAGCATTTGTTGTTATAAGAACATCAGTTATAAATGATTTTCTTGTTTTATTTTGCATGATCAGAGTAGTACATTAAACCTGCCATTCTCATTTCTGCTTATGAACGGAATATGAAATTATATTGTATTAAGGGCTTGAAATGACATGTGCTCAAATCTTTTCATTACTACTTATAAAACAAGTAATATGCAGGCCTATATAAACTATATAAATATAAATTCATCATATTATCTTGTGAATTTTGCCAACAAGTATTGACTTGGAATATTTTTGGCGCCCAAATGCCAACATCTTTATATAGGCGAATATTGAGAAACAATTTTGTAATTGTAACGTATATTTCACCTTTTTTCTTGAATCATACAGGATTCTGTGGATGTTTTATCACTCATACTCAAGAATCATGTATGAGATAGTACTAAAAATCGCAATTTGCCAAAAGAATTTCACAAAATTGGAGCAAAATGTAGCATTTAATAAGGATCTAGGGTGGGTGATTTCAAAGTAACGTATCTTACAAAAGCCCCACTCGCCAGAGTGCTAACATGTCTTAAAATGTTGCTTATACATGTACCTTTCAGAAAATCATAGTGTACAAAATTCCCCCTGGGGGGGGGGGGAACAGGGGTCCCGGTAGCCCATAGTCTATATACACTTTTTAAGATCGACTGCATTCCCTGTTTTACGTATCGCTTCATAGTGGTTCTTTTCGAACTAGGTTGTTGTTGTGATTCGTGGTATGTAGTCAAAATTTCGGTTCCACTTATGGTTGTTCAACCCTTATGACAAGAGGACCATGGTGGTCCTATATCGCTCACATTCGTCTCATTAGCAAAATGAAATGGCTTAAAATATCACTCAACGATCATTCGTGGCATTTTTTTAGATTAAACAGTTTTTAATAGGGCTCACCCTTGTAGCTAGACAGGCATTCTGGTCCTTTTTCATGAGCATTAGTCCATAATTGTGGCATAATTGAGATTAAAGAGCAAGATTGAACTACTCTTCAATGTCCCTTTACCTGACGGCTTACCGAAATTTATCTCCTCGAAAAGTGTAAACACAAATTTGTCATTAAGGCCCCTTTTCCCCGTGAAATCATTTGAATCCTTTCCCATGTCAAAAGGGCCAATCCTTGTGACTAGAGAAACATTCTGACCAAGTTTCACGAATATAAGGCCTTATAAATGGCCTCTAGAGCATTATTTAGGTCCCTTTTCCTATGATATCATATGGACCCTTCCCAATATGGTTCATACTTTATCTCAGACATTCCGAGCAGGTTTCATGAAGTTTGGTCGATAATTGTGGTTTCTAGGGAATAAACACTAAAATTTTGAACTTCGAACGATGAAAAATGGACGACAGACATTCAATGATTACAAAAACTTACTTTGAGCACGTTGTGCTCATGAGAGCTAAAACCGTTAAAATCTGCATGACTCATATTTTCTCAAATGTTTTTTTGATTAAGCATGTACTTTGTAGTTTGCGGGCGATAATTATTTGGCAATTTCGTCATAAATAACACTTACAAAATGACCTAGATATTATGCACGTCAGCTAACAAGTAGAACTTCCGTTTATAAGAAATTTGAAAGAAAGACAGCATATTTGTATGTCCTCTTTCACCCTTCGTTCAACTAAACTGACCAATTCTCAGGGGGTAACTCTCAGGCTGCCTATTTCAATTAATGTTTCTATACACTTGGATTTCAACAAAGGTTTTGTTCCCTCTAATCTACAATCTTTACACCTATTAAATCTTATAAGTCTAGAAATATTCATCATTAAGGTGATACAAAAAGGGTGATCAAATATTCACTTTATATGTTGAAATGTTCTCTGCCGATTAAATACATGCTGTTCATCGAATCAAAATATTTTCTGCAGACTGATACAACTTCACAGAAATAAAGTCCCATTAAATTAGGTTGAAATCCATCCATTTAAACTTTGAGAAAAGTTTGTTTACCCTTTATTGGATATTCCACCATATAAAATTTCTGAAAAAATGACCTCTGCTCATAAAAAAACCATATTTTCTCATCTTAACACAATATTTTTTGTAAACTGATAAAAGATCACCAAAGCAACATCCCACTGAAATTCGGTTGATATCCATCTGTAAGACTATGGGAAATGATTTTCAAAGTTTTCACTTTATAACATATAGAAAAATGACCTCCGCCCATAAAAGACATATATTTCATCTGATCACAATATTTTTTTAAATACTTGTAAAGGATCATTAAGAATCATTCCAGTGAAATTTGGTTGATATCCATTGGTTAGATTCTGAGAAAAGTCACATATTGCCATATGTGGAAATTAGCCACGCCTATTAAAGCCTTGTTTGTCACTGGATCAAACATCTTTGAAAAACTTTGATAGAGGGTCACCCAAGGATCATTCCTTTGAAGTTTGGTTGAAATTCATCCAGTAGTTTCTGAGGAGAAGATTTTCAAAGAAAAAGTATACGACATGATGCACGGACGCACAGAGGCACTGACAGACACACGATGGGCACAGCGCCATGAAAGCCCCAGTGGCCTTTGGCCAGTGGAGCTAAAAATGCTTATTTTTTCTTTGAAGTATAATAAAAGTTTATATCTCCCAAGTGCAATGGCATCCTGAGTACAATTTATTTGACAGAATCAATTTTTGGTAGTCCTTGTTCCAAAGAACACTTGTGAAAAGTGTTGACTTGATTGGCCAACTGACTTCTGGGGGTATGATTTCAAAAGAAATTGTAAAAAGACTATTGACAGACTATTTAACGCGTTTACGGTAGCATATGCCCATATGACAACGCCCCCAGAAGCTATGGCTCTTTTATGTTCTCGATGTAATGCACTGACACAAGAGGTCTCGGTCTAGCGTTTCACCAGAAAGAAAACTTATTTTTAAGCGTGAAGAGCCGATATCAAACTTCAGGCGGTTTGGTGGAGAGATAGATGGATAGACTGACGGATACTGAACAATCACAACAGCCTGACTCATACATGTGGTAAAGAAACGAATTAATAGAATAAAACTAATATCATGTTTATTTATTTTAATATGAGAAATTCAACAGTCTATTTCAATTATTTGGGTAAATTGTTAGCATTTATTTCTTTCTTCTATCTTATTCCCTTTTCTCAAGTCAATATTACTTGTGATAGATAACTTCATTTAACAAGAGGACCATGATTATCCTATTTTGCTCACCTTTGTCTCCTTGATTTTTTTGACATTAATGATTATTATCGCTCATGAAATCAAAATTATATGTGGCCTCTACATTGTAAACAAGCATAATGTATTCACTTTCAAATGAACCCTTCCAACTTTTATTAGGTGTCATCTTTTTGACCTGACACACATCCTGACTAAGTTTCATTAAGATTGGTCATTTTATCATTAAATCCTCTTTTCTAACATTTCAAATGGATCCTTCTCATTTTTAAAAGGGTTCATCCTTTTATTCTGATAAAAATTCTGACGAGGTTCCATAAAGATTGTTACATGAGCCTGTCATATATGTACATAGCAAAGAATCTGACCAGCGTGTGCATCCGCACAGTCTGACCAGTCTTCACTATGCATTTAGTAGATAGATAAGGTCTTTAAGTTCTTGTACACCTTCAGGTTACATTATATTTACAGCAGGTGGCTGTCTTTGCTGTTCAAACTTTGCACCTCACGTACATTTTAAATTTTTGGAAATTGTACGCACTGGCTAACATATCTTTGGTCTCTGAAGTACATGTATAAATAAAAAATAATTTTTTCAGTGCCTTTTTCCCAAAAATTCAAATGAACCCTATGAAATTTCAATAGGGTTCATCCTTAAGTGGTGACAAAAATTTTGACCATTGTTTATGATAATTTGACCATAAAAAAGGCCTTTCAGTGTTAATACTTGAATTGATGACTTCTGATGATAGATGATAGATATTCAATGATTCACAAAAGCTCATCTTAAGTAAGGAACTCAGAAGAGACAATATAGAATAATTCTGAACCAAAATAAAAATTAATTTCATACATATAAACATATACAAGAACGTAAGATGTGAAACACATTGTAAGAATCAATTATCCTCTATAGCAGTAAATTTTGGAGTTATGACACAAATGTGAAAGCATGGTACATGACGATTTGTTGAATAATTAATTGATGTAACATTTTAGCCACTGAAATGAAGATGAAAATACAGTTTGCTGAATGTCAGATGGACAAATACAGAGACAAACAAGGGGTAGCCACAATGAGCCATGTTCTTACAAAGCAGAGCATAACAAGATGTGGTTATTAAACACCTATGCCCCTATCACTGCCATTTTTCAGAAAGTGTGCATTGATGTCATCATTAATAACAAATTATAATTCTAACACAAATTTGACATTGAAAAATGACCTTGACTCATAATATTGAATTTTGCACCAACAAAGACAAACAGACAGGGCAATTCAATATTTCCCCAATCTATCGATGCCAAGGCAAAATATTAAGGAAGGCAAATAAATGACTAGGAAAAAAAAACATTAACAACTACTACAATTATCACAAAAACATACAAATAATTTTGATATTATAAGTAAACTTGGAAGAATTAAAAATGTTAGGTAAATATAAATGTTAGGTGATAATAATCTTTACAAATAATGAAAATGTTTAGGAAAACACATAAGATTAAAGCTAAGAATTAAACTTTTTTATCTATTCCCGTACAATCCTGCTTTTTGTCGCCTCAAAAGCAAAAAAATTGGTAAAACATTGTGCACTTGCTTCCTTGTCCACAATGTTTTCTTCCCCAAAAAACAATTGTTTGTTTGTTTGAATGGGGTTTAACGCAGTTTTCAACAATGTTTCAGTTATATCACGGCAGCTGGAGCACCTTACAATGGATAACTAGTATTTCTCTCACCAGTAATACCATTACATCCTTTTTTAGCCTCCAGCTGCTATCCCACATAGGTCTACGATTTTCAACCCATGGTGAGAGACAAATAGTTGGAAAGGACCCCAAAAACCGAAGTTTTTTTTTTAATTTGTAAGTCTACAAACTGGTAGTCTGCAACTAGTTAAAATAAGTTGAAAGGTATGTAGTTCTTCTTTCATGAAAATTGAATTAAAAAATCTTAAATTCAAATGTGTGTCTTTTTTCACCCAAGAAAAATCAGTTTTTGCTAATCAAGATACAATGAAGACAGTATCAGCCCTGTATTCAGGTTGCAGTTTTTTCTTGCATTTTGAAACTAGACGTCGCAAAGCAGACTAATACCCCCATACAAGTACCTATTATTCATCCGATCACAAAACTTTTTGGTACACTGATAAAGGGTCACATGAGGATCATTCAAGTGAAATTTGGTTAATATCCATTGATTACATACTGAGAAAATGATTTTCAAAGTTTCCACTATACAACATATAGAGAAGTGACCTCCGCCCATAAAATCCATGTTTTTCATCTGATCACAAAACTTTTTGGTACACTGATGAAGGGTCACTTGAGGATCATTCAAGTGAAATTTGGTTAATATCCATTGATTACATACTGAGAAAATGATTTTCAAAGTTTCCACTATACAACATATAGAGAAATGACCTCTGCCAATAAAATCCGTGTCTTTCATCTGATCACAACAATTTTTGGTAGACTGATAAAGGGTCACCCAAGGATCATTCATGTAAAATTTAATTGGTATCCATTTCTTAGAATCTGAGAAAACCCACTTTTTACCATATTTGGAAATTAGCCATGCCCATAAAATCCATGTTTTTCATTGGATCAAAATTTCTTGAACAACTTTTTAAGATGGTCATCCAAGGATCATGCCTGGGAAGTTTGGTTGAAATTCATCCAGTAGTTTCTGAGGAGAAGATTTTTGAAGAAAAAGATTATGACTGGACGCACGGACGGATGGACGCACGATGGACACAACGCCATGATAATAGCCCCAGTGGCCTTCGGCCAGTGGAAGCTAATAATAAAAACCCATTTTGCACATTAGTATATGTCTAAAGCAGAGTCCCATTTCTCATGGCATCCAAGGGGTCCTTTCCTAAATGCAGGGCATATACATACAGTTAAGAATATTGTGAAATTGACAAGATGAATGATTTTGGCATTATTGTGGAATGATATTGAATGAGTATGTGGAGCGAGCATTGAGGGAGGTAATCCAATATCGTTAATTATCTCCATTTAATTAAATATACATATTTTTCTGTTTGTGTGTCTTCCTTAACTAATCAGAAACTTTAAAATCCAAATAAGCCAACAAAATCTTCGAACAATTTGATAGATTTTAATTATATGTTGATCGTTTTTTTAACAATTTCGAAAAGGTTTTCAAACCTTTTAGAGTGGTTTTGAATGGTTCGATTGAGTGTTTGAAATGAATGAATGGAGCGCTGCGTGAAAGATTTAGAATGATTTTGATTGGAATGAGTGTCAATTTCAAGATTATTTTAACTGTAATAACATATCTTCTATTTTCAAGAAATTTTTGGGCACTAAGGCTTTCTATAAAAAATGCAATTTGAAAGATTCAGATGAAAATTGAACTAAGTTTGGCATAAAAATTTGGCATAAAATGGCATAAAATATATCAAGATTCATTCATATTTAAACATAATCATTCAAAATATTATTCCTAATAACATTAAAGCTAATCATATTCTAATAAAGATCTCATATATAACTTTTATTATTTTCTACAGGTAAATGATTTCAATAAGCAAAAAAAAAATATTTTGTGGAACAATAAACTTGTGTAGGCTGAATTCAGTCCATACAGTCTGCAAAATCTTTTTGTAAAGAGGGAATATGCAGTGAACAGCACAAGAAGGTTTAAATTCGAATAATGAATTGAGTTGAGCTAGATCTGCAATCTAATTCAAATATTTACCTTTGTGATATTTCAAGGTGTTTATTTTTTTTGCATGATGGCTCATTTAAATATTAATGGCATCTTATGTATATAAATACAAAATTACAATGTCATGTTATTATATCTGTCACTAGTAAATGCTATTATATCTATAACAAGTAAATTACAAGTCATGTATAGGTCATACAAATACTTATATGTTGGAAATGCTTATTCAGTGTGTACATACTTGCAACCAGCCAGACAAAATCTGAGTAGTGTTTAAAGTGTCAACCCTAGCCCGATTGTGAGGACTGGGCAGACTAACTAGCAAGGAAAAAGACTAATAGGGGCCCAGTTGCGCATGGCCCCAAGATTTTGGGCTAGGACCCTAACCTTTTTTGGGGAAAATACCTTTATCCCTAAAACCAAATGTTGAATTTCGTCAACCTGGGCCCGTAAGTTAAAATAGTTAGTTTTTTCCCTGCACTAGGGTTGAGACATTTTCTGATCAAAAACATTATTAAAAGTTTTTTTGATCAGAACACCACCTTAGGGTGCCTACGCTTGGATGATGATTGCTGGATGTTGGATGAATTTCCAAGTTGAAAAAGGGGCATTATTTGCACAAAATGCATCTAGAGTTATTCCCCTTGATAGTAGAGGTCGCTCTTTTGGTTGTGATCATGTGTGCCAAGGTTCAAGGGAATGTCTTCAGTATAATCAGAAATATAAAAAAATGTCAAAGTTTTGGCAGAATGACAACAACAATGATGATGACGATGACAACACCAAGGCTATAGTAATAGCTCCAGTATTCTCTAACAAGAGGACCATGATGGTCCTAGATCGCTCACCTGAATCTCTTTGACCCCTGGGACATCACATCAATTAAATAGGCAGATGTCATAAAGGAGATAATTTCTACATAAAACCAACTTTCATGACGTTTCTGCCAAAATTGTGGCCCCTAGAGTTATAACAAGAAAATTATCATTAAGACCCTTTTCCTGTGAAATGGCATGGATCCTTCCGATTTTCAATAGGCTTCATCCTTGTGACCTGACCAATATTATGACCAAGTTTCATGATGATTGGGCAATATTTGTGGCCAATCATCAAGTGTTAACAAGAAAATTGTCATTAAAGCCCATTTTCGAGTGATATGGCACGGATCTGTCTGATTTTCAATAGGGTTCATTCTTGTAACCTGGCAAACATTCTGACCAAGTTTCATGATGATTGGTCCATATTTGTGGCCTCTAGTGTGTAAACAAGAAAATTGCCTTTTAGGCCCCTTTTCCCGTGACATGGCACAGATCCTTCCCATTTTCAGTAGGGTTAATCCTTGTGACCAGGGGAACATTCTGACCAAGGTCCATTATGATTGGACTACATTTGTGGTCTTTAGAGTGTAAACAAAAAAATTGTTTTTTTAAGGCCCCTTATCCCTTGATATGGCACTGATCCTTCCCATTTTCAATAGGGTTAATTCTTGTGACCTGGAGAACATTCTGACAAAGTTTCATGATGATTAATTCATATTTGTGGCCTCTAGAGTGTAAACACTTAAATTGTTGACATCTGACGATGGACGACACACGACACACAACAGACGATGGACATCCAATGATCACAAAAGCTCACCTTGAGCACAATGTGCTCAGGTGAGCTAAAAACAGCCAAGCTAAAAATGAAAATGACAATAACAATACATGTACATAAAATTATATGAAATCTGTGTCTTAAAATTATAAGTTATAATTCAAAAGTTTAAAAAGTAGGAAACTGTTTTTTGATAGAGGGGTTGGTTGCATTGTGACTCTTCAATTTTGATTTTCTTTGTTTGGTTGTGAAATTATCATTTCACTTTCATAACACAATATGTAAACATTACATTACAAGTTAACATAAGATGGAAATCTTATTATTTAATGCTTTTCGGTGGTTTATCGAGAAATAATGGTAGATTATCACTTGATAATCTCACCAAAAAAGCAGTGAAATTATCAAAAACTTGTACCCTGCTTTCGTGCATTTCATCCTTTCTGACGTCATCTATGTGGGGCGAAATAAGTGACGTCACAATGAACGTTGCATAGCAATCACATGAAAAATGACGCGCTTTATGAAATATATGTCCTAGAAATTTCACAATTTGTCTCATTTTTGCAATACAGAAATAGCATAATCCTTTGTGTTTTCGAGTAAGATCGATTAATATTCCATTTCATGAACAACCAGCTATATTTTTACTTGTGGCGCCGCCACTCGTGAAAATATAGCTTTTGTTGTTCACTCAATAGCTATATAAATTGATCTTACACTGAAACAAACTATTATCCTCTATATAAACAAGAGGACCAAGATGGTCCTAGATCGCTCCCCTGAGTCACTTTGACCGACATCTCATCAATTAAATAGGCAGATGTCATAAAGGAGATAATTTCTACAAAAAAACATGTTTCATGAAGGTTACACCAAATTTGAATCCTCTAGAGTTACAACAAGAAAATTATCATAAAGACCCCTTTTCCTGTGATATAACATGGATATTTCCCATTTTCAATAGGGTTCATCCTTATGATCTGACCAAAATTCTGACCATGTTTCATGAAGATTGGGCCATATTTGTGGCCTCTAGCAAGTAAACAAGAAAATTGTCATTAAGGCCCCTTTTCCCGTGATATGGCATGGATCCTTCCCATCTTCAATAGGTTTTATCCTTGTGACCTGGCCAACATTCAGACCAAGTTTCATGAAGATTGGGCCATATTTGTGGTCTCTAGAGTGTTAACAAGAAAATTGGTCATAAGGCTCCTTTTCCTGTGATATGGCATTGATCCTTCCCATTTTCAGTAGGGTTCATCCTTGTGACTTGGCAAACATTCTGACAAAGTTTCGTGAAGTTTGGGCCATATTTGTGGCCTTGAGTGTGTAAACAAGAAAATTGTCAATAAGGCACCTTTTTCTGTGATATGGCATAGATCCTTCCCATTTTCAATAGGGTTCATCCTTGTGACCTGGCCAACATTCAGACCACGTTTCATGAAGATTAGGCCATATTTGTGGCCTCTAGAGTGTAAACAAGAAAATTGGTTATAAGGCTCCTTTGCCCGTGATATGGCATGGATCCTTCCCATTTTCGATAGGGTTCATCCTTGTGACCTGGCCAACATTCTGACCAAGTTTCATCAAGATTGGGCCATATTTGTGGTCTCTAGAGTGTAAACAAGAAAATTGGTCATAAGGCCCCTTTTCCCGTGATTTGGCATGGATCCTTCCCATTTTCGATAGGGTTAATCCTTGTGACCTGACCAACATTCTGACCAAGTTTCATGATGATTTGTTCATATTTGTGGCCTCTAGAGTGTAAACAAGAAAATTCGTCATAAGGCCCCTTTTCCCGTGATGTGGCATGGATCCTTCCCATTTTCGATAGGGTTCATCCTTGCGACCTGAACAACATTCTGACCAAGTTTCATGAAGATTGGATCATATTTGTGGCCTCTAGAGTGTAAACACTTAAATTGTTGACGCATGACGACGCACAACGCATGACGGACGACGCACACCGCACGACGGACATCCAATGATCACAAAAGCTCACCTTGAGCACGATGTGCTCAGGTGAGCTAAAAAAGGTGTTGAATGCATAAGTTTACAATGATTTCAATGCAATACACAATAGTAAAGGCATTGGTTGTTTATTTGATGACTTAATAAGAAAACTTAAAAAACGTTATGAAATATCATTATTATGAATATTGGTCCCCTTAACGGTAGAAAATATTTTAGGAAATTGAGAAATTGCTTAATAGCAATTTCTCATTTTACCACAAAATTTCTTATTTTTGATTAATGTAATTCTACACATGCAAGCCTATCAAATATGGGACTAACTTTTCAATCTGTGAGGCCAATTTTTGCTTCTTTTTCCTTTTTTTTGTTGAAAATATTTTCTATTTTTGCCACTATTTTTCAACTTGAGAATAAATGGGTTTCTAAAATGATTGCAAATACTATCTGGTCCAATCAATCAGTTTTAATGTTTTAGTTTTCCAGAATGATTCTGCTGTCTAAATTGCAGTTTACATCTTTTTAAATGGGAAGATCATGGGTATAAAACTTCCAACTGCAAACCAAGAGGTAAGTGCAAAGCTAGGGAACTTCAAGTAATAGTTTTATACTGATCTATCAATATAAAATCATCAGAGAAAGACAGGGTTAATTTTAATTTCTTTTCTGCTTTTCAATGTTTTATCAAAGAATAATGGTAGATCCTATTCGACATCTTCAATGCGGATCCAAATTAGTGATGTCACCATGAACATTGCATAGCAATCACATGCAAAATTCCGAGCTTTAAGAAAATATGTCATAGAATTATCAAATTTTGTCTCATTTTTGCATTAAAGAAATAGAATAATCGATTATTTTTCGATAAAGATCCCTTGATATATTTCATTTCATGAACAACATAAGCTATTTTTTTTACAAGTGGCTCTGCCAATCATGAAAATACAGCTCTTACTGCTCACTCAATGAAATATGAATGGATCCTACACTAAAACATACAAATATCTTCTATCTAACTTTGATGCAAGTATTTTGTTATAAGGTGCTAATTTGAACCATGTCATTGAGATGAAACTTAAAACGTGACCTACTTTGAGTGAGTGAAAAAAATCCATTGAATATTTTTGATATTGCAAGGGTGTTATTAAATTAGTGGAAAAATCATGCAAATGAGCTAAGAACGTATAGCAATGGTGCATTTCAGTTTTTTTAAAATGACGTCATAACGTTTTGCTTTTGTAATTTTGCAGGCAGGGTTATATGTTTTGTGGACTTACTTTAATTGATAAATTTCTGGAATTTCCTCGATTAACAGCGAAAATTCAGGTCATATTATAAATGGAATATCAAACTTGTGATAATAGCATACGAAATTGATAAAATTGCTGTCTCTGAAAAGCCTCGTTATTATCTCTTTAATGATGACTCATTTCATAGATTCAGTATTTAATGACAACTCATTCAAAATCCACTGTAAATGAGACCTAAAACATAGGGTTTTGGTAAAGAACAACAATTTTAGAATCATATCTAGACTTTCCTATCAATATGAAAATTGCAGATTTAGCCTATTTCTAACTAGACAAAAACTATTCAAGATATTCTTTCTGGTAAAAGATTTTTATTACGAAAAATTCCACTAAGTTTATTTTTCTTTTTATTTACTTTTCTCTGAATTGGACTAGGACCCTGGTTTATCTCTTTAATAATATTTAATCTATTATTTATAATATTTGAATGAGAAATTTCACTTTTAAAATTCTGAGGTATTTGCTTTTCACCCAAGGAAACACTACCAACCAAAGGCTCATTAATTTGCCTTTTTAAATTTTTAATACTCTCTTTCTTTTCAATTTGTTTACTATCAATTGCATTAGAATCAATATTATCAGTTTTATTCAATGTTATTTTCTGCGTTGCTTCG
The DNA here is from genome assembly GCA_948146395.1 of Fragum whitleyi. NCBI lineage: Eukaryota > Metazoa > Mollusca > Bivalvia > Cardiida > Cardiidae > Fragum > Fragum whitleyi. The sequence continues at coordinate 31,475,124 of OX411556.1, read as the reverse complement.
TTTTTAACAATAGTTTCTGTTATATTATTATTGCTGCTACTACTACTACTACTACTATCATTTTCAACAGACTTGGTATCATTTTTATCACAGACGAGTTTAAGCACGGTGTTATGGCCGTACGGTTTCAGGTGGTATACTGTATATTCTAGAACATACATCATATTTGGCGAGACATAATGGAAGCTGATTGCGTAATCACTGCAGCAGTTTGGTCCCTGAAATAAAATTAGAAATTACAGTTAACAACAGCCTGAAATTGACAAGATGAGTGATTTTGGAATGATTTCAGAATGAAATTGAATGAGTGTGAGGCGAGTTTTGAGTGAAATTAAAGGGAGGTAATCCAATATTGCTACTTTTGTTCCAAATGAACAAAATTAGCAATATTAATTACCTCCCTTTAATGAAATATGTATACAACTTCTATAAATAGCTTTCCATTTCTTCAAGAACAAAACAGGCACTTATAAATTCAAATATGATGGTGAAATTGCAATTTTTTTTCTCGCTATGCGTTAATTCTAAATGTAGTTGTTCATTGTATCTTTTTAGTGATTTTGGAGTGTTTTTGAATGGTTTGAAAGAGTGTTTGGAATGAATGAATGGAGCGCTGAGTGAGTGATTTAGAATGGTTTTGATGGAGATAAGAGTCAATTTCACGATGTAACTAACTCTACTACGTGAATCCTCACTCAAACAAGATCACCACCCACAGGTGCCAACACTTGGCTGCAAGTCCTGGATTGTGCAAAAAATCTAAGTCGAAAAAGAGACATAACTTGTTTAAAAAGACTAAATTTGCGTTATCGGCCTTTATAGTCTGGATAGTTTGTGTGATGGTGAAGACATATATTCAGTTTCGTGACTAGAATAGTAATGAGGTAAGACCCATGTTAAAGCTTGTCACACCAATGCTTTTAAAACCTATGCCAATGAGGCCAGGTTTATGACAATCTTGGGTTTTCTCTGTAAAAAGCCAAGTTAAAATGCAAGCATCTGAAAAGGTCAGAGCAAAACTACTTTGAGTGATTATTAAGGTAGTGGACCTGTATTCTTCCGCAACGGTTTTGGAGTAGTGAACTTTAAATGTGTAAACCGAGTTTCTTTATGAAAATCATTAGGAAACCTCGGTCAACACTGTTAAAGTTCATTACTTCCAAAATGTTGCAGATCTATTATGGGTCTATACCTTAATATATAAGCTCCTGCAATAGTTTTGCACTAATCCCTTGATCTATGAAAAGCAACATATATTAACCTTGGATAGCCTCTGCAAAATATGCATGCTGATCTGGGTGGATATTTTTCAATCTCAGTAGTAGTTGTTGTTGTTGTCGTTTTCAACTACAATAACCATTATCGATTGCTTTACAATTATATTCAGAATTCTAAATATAGACCAAATCTGTCAGTTTGATCTATGTACTTAAAAAAGAGCTGTCAGAGGACAGCCATGCTTGACCAATTTAAGAGCTAGGTTGGAGTAGTTATCAATATTAACTAAGTAAGAAATTCCATTTAATGAATATCGTGGTTATGAACTTTTCCCTGGAGGCAGATATTAAGGGTAACATTTGGGACCCAACGTAAATAACCTACAGGAGGTGGTGGTTATGTGACTAGGTAGTTGATGATGTTGAATCTTTTTTTGAGGGGGTGTTTTTAGCCAGGTTGTGTATAAGATATATTTATACTGTCTTGCCATACAAGCTTGCTTTTATAGCTACATATTAGAGCACTTGTGTTGGGACTGAGAGGTCAATGGTTGGAATTCCAACAATTTGGAATATTCATCTGTGGATTAACTGCACCACTTAGTGCCATTGCTTGGTTGCAATACCCACCTGTTTAGCAGGATGGAAGTTATAAGCCCAATACCACATGTCTTTGGGTAATATATCTGGAATCAGGTGGTGTTCTGGTACAAATGGATGGAATCTTTCTCTCTCTAGCTCATCCCTGGAGTCCCCAGGTTTCACGCCCACAGCCTGTAAACAGCGACCCATTTCTAGATCTTCAGCTCCTCCCCCGTCCCCTCGACACTTATGTGGATCTTGTAGGCCAGAATATAACCTCTAAAATAGTCATTTAAAATACGAACAACCCCAATAGGAGTGAAAGATTCCTGTTAAGACAATGGTCCCATAATAGTTCCGCAACATTTTGGAACTCATGATTTTTCACAATGTTGACCATGGTTTCCTAATGAATATCATTAGGAAACCTCAGTTAACACTGTTAAAGTTAAATACTTTCCAAACGTTGCAGAACAATTATGGATCCACTACCTTAATTATATATTTTTACTATGCAAATGAGCATAGAGCTCATATGAAAGCTGCTTTGTAATTGAGTAAATTACGTCAAAATGGATGAGGAGATTTCATTATACACAGTGTTTTATATCTTTGGTGTAAAATTCTAATAGATAAATTTAAACAAGTTGGTTTGTGATACAAATGCTCCAGTAAGAGCATTTTTCACAAAATGTTGAACTCAATACATGACCTTGCCCTCGTTACCTGACCTTGACCTTGATATCTATGGATGCTCATCACTGAGATCTTTCATCATGCCAATTATGAGGAATTTATCTCGAGTAGAACTGAATAAACTGGATATAAACTTTTAAAGAACTTTGTCATTGTCAAATGACCTTGAACTTATCACATGACCTCAAACTTGGTTTCTACTAGGTTTTTTTCTCTGGCTTTAGGGTCAGGTCCAAAAACAGGCATATTAGGACTATTATCACAAAAATAGGGAAAAATTTTATTTAAGTAGTTTTGGAAAAAAAACTTTAGTATTGTGTACAATTTCTGATCAAAATGAAATTTTCTTAGTCTCTAAAGACATTCGATTAAAATTAACTTGAGAAAATATATGTTTAATTCTTAATATTCAATTCAAGAGTTTGGAGAGGTCATCGACCTGGATATGCTTGGATTTTTTTTCATGACATAACGAAAAAAATGTCACTTTTTGGCATTGAGAATTGGTCCTTTTTATGCAAACAGTCAAAGGAGAGAAAAACACTGATAATCTACAGATGCACCATATAGAGATCTATCAGCAAGCAAAATATTGGGTTTGGAGCTAAAGTAGGCTTGAAGATATTGGTAATAAAACTTTTTTAGTAAAGTTTCTGAGTAGTTTGACCTGGTCAGATGACCTTGAAATTGTCAAATGACCTAGACCATACTATTAGAAGATGAATATCAATTGAGATCTATCACCTTGCCAAATATGAGGCTTGCATCTTGAATAAGCTGGAAGATATGTCAATGTTAAATCTTGGTTAAGTTTTTGAGTAATTTGACCTATACAGATGACCTTGACCTTGTTACATGACCTAAAACCTAGACTTTGAAATCAGCAGATGCATATATATCATTTAATTCTAACATCTTACCAAATACATTGGATTGTCCTTATATCTTCAATAGGGTTGAATTGATTGACAATTTTAATTTTTTTGTTAAGTTGTGCAGACAGAACAGACAGACCAACAGACAGACCAACAGAAAGACAGACAATGGTAAAACAATATGCCCCAAGTCTTTCAATGTCGGGGCATTAAAATATTGTCAATAGCGTAAAGGTTCTGGTCATAATTTACATAGATATTCAAATTAGTGTAAATAGAATATCATTTTTTATTGAAGAATCTACACCAGAATTAAAGTTAACAATAGTTTGCTGGAGCTGTAAGCTTTTATGAAGGAAAGAAAAACACCTTATTTTCTGTTTTACAAAGGACAGTCTGAACTTTGCCTTTATCTCCAGCAAATGTAGGAATACTCTGGGTTTAGTATGAGATGTAATTACTGAAGTACAGATTTTATATAATCCAGGGCTACTTTTAAGGTAGTGAACCCCAAAACTGAACTTGTGATCTTTTACAATGTTAACCAAGGTTTCTCAATGAAACCTTTAGGAAACCTTGGTTAACACTGTTTAAGTTTATGACTTCCAAAATGTTGCAGAAGTATTACAGGTCCACTCCATCAAGGTAGTTGACCCTTTATACTTCTACAACATTTCCCTACTCATGATCTTTCATGTTGACCAAGGTTTCCTAATGAAAATTATTTGGAAACTTGGTTAATACTGTTAAAGTTCGTTTCATATGAAATGACAACATTGTGTAGACTTATCTAAAATTGATAAAACTGAAAATAATCTGTAATTGACGCCCCTGATAAGCTAAAAAAAACTTCACTTTGACCTTTCTGTTGTAGACTGGTATACTCACATTGAGAGATTCCTTACTGAGCACATAGCCTGCTCCACCCGACATATAACCATTCTGTACATAGGGTTTAAAATGCCGACCAAAATACACAGGATCATGTGGGTCTTTGTCCTTCAGCATATACCTAAAATTTGATAAATAATAAGATATTTGTAAAACATATAATGCCCCCTCCCATAAAGGCAAAATGAACAAAGGGCAATAACTCACAAAAGATGATGAGTAGAGTTATGATTCTTGTGCACTGCACTTTTCCTAAATGAGATCTATCCACCTATGAAGTTTCGTGATTCTAGCTTGCATACTCTTTGAGATATGCTCTGGACAAAAAACGGTCTACAGATGGACTGACCTACTGACAAACAGACCGACAAGTGCAAAGCAATATACCCCCTCTTCTCGGAAGGAGGGTATAATAACAGGACATTTGAGTGACATTTTCCAACAGTCCAATATGTTGAACACTCGGCACAAAATGGTTGTAAGTTGATTGAGAAAGTGTCAAATTGAGGATTTTTTTACTTCTTTATTTGCTTTTACTTAAATGACTGAGCATGAGCAGAAAATGTCAACAAGTAAACTACTTTACCAAAACAACGTTGCAATCAAGTTACAGCAAAACACAAACAGATACATATTAATATTTGCTCAGATCTAATCACATACAAAAGGTCTTTTTTGATGTTGAGGTGTATAACTAGACTAAAACTGTTTTCTAATGTCAAAAAGTTTAGAAACTTATTTGCTAACATTTCTATATATAAAATGTTGAAGAAATCTTGATGAAATCATTCCAATGAGTAACCACATCATAGGAAAAGGCATAAAATATATCGAAAATTTTCATTTTGAAAATAATTTAATTCTATTTGTTTCCACTAAGATTCCTGCATTCTGATTGGCTTCACATCTTCATAAAGCGTAATTAGGTTTTTAGTTTCATACCTCTATGAAATCAATACTCTCTTCATATCTTATTATTCAATTTCATGCAGTATACTCAAAAGTAATTTCATTATAACCAATTTTTCAGCCTCTTAAAATGCTCCATTGCAGCTCCAATCTTGATGGAAGCATTTAAAATTAAACTGGTTGAGGTGAAACCTCTCCCGCAATCTTAATGCCTGATTTAATGCATAGACTTACAAATCTTGGTATTTTTATCATAACACAAAGGAATCAACTGGGATACCCTTGTTGCCTAGTCATCATGTTGACTATTTCCCTTGTGATAGGTGCATTTCAGAGGAGTCTTTCCAAGAAAATGAATTTTTAAAAGTTTTCACTACATACAATATAGATGAATAGGCTTCAAATGTATCTCTTAAGTTATCATCTCTTAGAATGAAAAGAATGAAAGCAGGGCCTGTCAATTCTTTTGGTTATGTCTCTGGTTTGGTACATGTGGTTAGTTTAAAGGGGACTTAAAGCTGCATAAAGCTGCTTTTAACAAATTTTTTGTCATGTTTAGGAAGGAGCAACTATAGATTCAAAGTATTTCTTTCTATAGTACTACCATTACATCTTTTTGATGGTCAACAGATACTTTGAGACCTTATCTATCTACTAAATGCATAGTGAAGACTCTGGACAGACTGTGCGGATGCACAGACTGGTCAGAGTCTTTGTTTTGTACATATTTGTAATTGTTGAAAATCTCACACACAGGCTCATTTGTAATTTCATTCCTTAGAAAGTGTTACTGTAAATGAAAAGTTGTTCCTAACAATGCTCTAAACAAGCCAATTCTCCTTTTGATAATATTTTCTACTCTATAGCATGGTTTCATTTAAAATGGCACCAACTTTTTATCTTCATTTGTAATCATCTGTAACCATCTGTAACCTATCTCAATTTGGATCAGTATAAAATAAAAAGGGTTAAGAGGGTTGATTACTCGAATAACCCTTTGCTGTTAAATCCCTGCTTTTTACGTGCCTGTGATTTTATGATTGACAAAACATTGTGAAAAAAGAAGAAATTTTTGCAATTTCTTCTTTTTCCTCACTATTTTCTACCCTACTGAATGGATTCTTTTTCATTTTGAAATTTTACAGGTCTTAAATTTTGTAAAACAGGAAAGGGATGAATTAAACTGTATTGTACCTTTACTTACACATTTTTTTTTTTATCTTTTGTTTACTATCCCATATTTTGGTAACTTTCATTAAGTCATATCTAGAGGAAATTGAATGAGAGGTCATTGAATTCTGAATCTTTTAAACTTTTCATCTAAAGGCTGTGCCAAGTTTTTATCTGTTTTAGATGACGAGTTCAATAAATTCGATATTAGATGAGCACAAATTTTATATTCTATTTATAATATGATCCGAACTTTTCTGATAAAACAAGGAAATTACAATCATTATTGATTCAAATTATTCCACAAAACATATGATGCTATTTGTGAAATTACATCAATCCATTATGACGTCATTTTCCAAACACAAATTTAACAATGCTATCCATTCTTAGCTCATTTACATAGTTATTCCACTAGCATAATAACACTTGTGTAATATCAAAAATATTCAACAGGATTATTTCATTCCAGGGACATAGATCATACTATAATAATATAATATGTTTAATTTCCTAATCTTTACCTTAAGTTTTCAACAATCACATAGGTGTCATCATCAGCCTTCATGAACCAATCTGCGTACTGGTCATAACTTTCATACACATATTTAAAAGCTTCTTTCGTCTTGGCCCACAAATTGTCCCTTCCTTCTTGAACTGGCAGAGCTACAGCAGGTAAACTGTCATCTTTGGTGGTACTCATAAATACTGAAGTATTAACAACTTGTAGAAATGAAGCAAAGCCATGGATCTCCTTTGATATAATTTTAAATTATATCCACATAAAAAGGAAACTATGCATTTTCAGAAAACATTATTTTTTAAGAAAAAAATGTAGGAACACACCAGTTTTCTTCATTAAAGCATTTATTCTAACCCTTAGAATACATTACTATGATAAGGATACCATCTGGATAATCATCAAGTAGATCTTTTTAATTTCATTCTAATACTTGTTTTTTTTATTGAATTGTTCAGAGACAAGTGACCTTAAAAAATATGCTTGCACTAAGGGGATTCAAGGAGCCAGAGACTCCTTGTTTACGAGTTGGGCCTCCTTCCGTTTGCAAATACGGAGTCATGGATTTCCACAGGTCATATGAGAATATTTTGAAAAACAAATGTACAGATCCTGTTCCTTTCTAACACTTGGCTTAACTGCAGATTTTTTCTGTACAAAAATTGTTGAAGAAAACATTTCGCTTGCATCCTGAAGTTTTTTGAACAAAAAAAAATATTTGGAAGAAGATTGTGGGGAAAAATATCTTATAACAAGCAATTTCTTCTTTTCTACAATGATCTCCCATTATAAAAATTCGGCTCCTCAAATTGAGCTTGGACTCCTTGATTTCATGTGTTAGGAGTCATTATTGACTCCTTAATCTCAGGAGTTAGTGTCAAGTCACTGTCAACCCCTGAAAACAGATGAAAAAAAACTTTTATCATTTGGTAGCTTTTACATATAAATGATCAGGGCTCTCACTAGGATTGTAAAATTAGCAACAAGGAATCCAAATGTAGAAAAAAAGTTGGATTCCAAGCAGAAAAATTGGATCCCAGCCTGATGGGGAAGGATTTTCACCCTAAATGCAATTCCAAAAAATACAGGTATGGTTTTTTCAGCACTTTCTTTGTTGAAAATAGTGTGGGAATGGGAGATACATTTGCGTTCAAATATGAATTATCATATTTTCTAACCAAAATACATTGTTTGCATAAGTAACATGTCTGATCATACTCATTTGATCTTTGGCCAATTCTCTTAATAAGGGTTATTTCAAAATCTAGTTACCCAGTAAAAAAAAATTCAAATATGAAAATAGAGCAAATGGTAGCAATTATCCAACATGTGTTATCCTTTTTTTTTCTTTTTGCTAAGCAGTCACATGATAATTAAGTTAACCCTTTTCACACTTAAAATGAACTACATCTGCTTTAGCATGAAGTAAAGACAAAGATGTGCAGTCTGATCTTAGTCTATACCACCTTATTTTCCTTCTTAGATTGAACCATTTTAGAAAATAAATTTTCAAAATAAATGCTGAATCACATTAAGTCCATCAAGTACTTTTTGCACTTTAATTATGATGAAATTTTGAAACAATCTATATTCAGCTTGATAATCTTATAAGTTTCATTTTCATAGAAGTGCCTCTTGAAAACCCATGACATTTCAATTATGAAATACAAGTTGACTTCTTTATAATGTTTTGGTTTCTTATTTATTCAATTTCTATTTGATTTCGGTGAGATTTCAGTGCTAGTAATATAAATTTACCAAAGTTTCACATGTTTCTAACACCTGTCACCTACAATCGTTGATGCATGACCGATCACCAATAAGAGTTAATTGTCAATTAAACTGGGTATTATGAATGATTTCGGTGTGTTCTAGGATAATCAATTTACTTTTTCCAATTACAATACTACATCTTTACTGACCCTTGTACCATGACAGAAGACTTTACAGATTCTTTTTTTGTATACAAACTGCTTCTGTCAGCGCTCGCGCCAATGAAAAAATTGCCTTCAGGTAGAATCCTTGGATAGAATCTTTTGTTGTCCCACGACAGTACTTTTGTTTCTGAGAGCACTCAAGGATAAAGATCATTTTAATCAAAATGTTTGAAATAAAATAGAATTAATAGAATTAATATTTACCCAAAATGTTACATCTCTTTCCCCATGTAGCTTTCACATGTTTAGCTTTGGATTCATGGTTATTTGGGTTTGTCATCACCCAACACAGCACCTTGACTTGATCATATAACTGGCGAGCTACGGCATCAGACTCTTCTGAAATTAAAAATATGATGTGTTCATATAACACTTAACTAGTCATGAGTCTAACAACAAGGTCCGGATAACCGTAAGTCGGAAACTATGGTATGATTGAGTGTAGGACAAAAGCCCCCTGGGACAAAAGCCTCCTAGGACACAAGCCCCACAATACATGTATAATAAATGACTGGTATATAAATTTCCATTTCTCTAACTGTTTACTGAATCATTGATCTTCTTTTTGTTTGTTTGTTTTATTTGCCAATATAAAAGGTGAATTTTTATAATTCCTTGCTATAAACTGTTTGTCCCCTTTCCTACAACTCAACATCAGTTTTCTTTGAATTTTATCATAAGAAAATTCTATAAGATATTCCAGCATATATGACAAAATGTACATTGAAAAGGAGAACCCTAAATATTTAATTCCTTTATTGATATATTTTTTTATTCACACATTGTACATTCTTGACCTCACTGAAACATAATCAATTTTTTATTGACTTATTTCACACTTTATAACAACCTTTTTTTCTTCAAGTTTGACCTTGATTATTGACCTTGACCTAGACAGAATGATTATCTTTATCTTGACATTCAAAGATGCAGATTCTTGAGATTGATAATACATTCCAAAGGACAAGTCCTTAGCCATGGGTGTGGAAATGCGCATTTTCTCTACTAGTCCCTCGACAAATAAACAATGATTTTCTACTTGTCAAGGACCAACATGAACTTGTCCACAAAAAACAGAATAGATGAATAAGAGAAATTATTGTTCTAAAAGAAGAAAATACTTGAACCCAGCATTTTCTTCATTGAAAACAATATTTTTACCTTTTGATACAAACATTTGGCTCATTGATCTCCTACCGTTATCAATTACCAATCCATTCAAAGATTTTGTCCTTGATTTACTTGTCCATGGACTAATGGCAAAGGAAAATTTACTTGCCTGCACTTACCTTGCAGGTAGAAAAACTGTGTAGGACAAGTCTGTCATGGGAATTTCACAACCCTGCATTAGCCTTATATTATAAAGTGTAAGATTTGACACTAGCTACAAGCCAGTTGAGCCTGTTAGCCGCAAAGTTTACAGGTCATCCCTGATAATAACAGGATGAGGTCTTTCATAAAACTTTAATAATTATTTAGCAATTTTATGATTTATAGAAAGAAAAACAGTATGGTTAAAAAAGAAATAGCTTGTTACAAGCAATTCCTTCTTTTTCCACTATCTTTTATCTAAGGTAATGAAATAAGAAATAGTATAGGAAAGCAGGGTTTTCCCAAGCTTTTAAAAATTAGGAGTCCCAGGGACTCAACCTTTAGATCAGGTGTCCCTGTCCTTATTTCAGGGGTCCCAACATGGCTGAGAAATTCATTTTCAAACAGTGGAACATTGTGGTAAGTGATGTAAAAAGTAATTTTATCACTTTCCACAATGTTTCCATATTTTCTTTTAGTTATATCAGTTAACCATGTTGGTCATAAGCTGTTTAGGAGCTTTGAATACATAACATATTAACTTGTACCATTTTTTTTGTCATGATTGAATTGGCCAGATATTCTCAATAATAAAGATTACTTGATGAACGGATCTGATGTAGCAACGACGCAATGTCGCAAAATATCCAAAAAAATTCATACGAAAACATAACCAGTGGTAGACTTTTTTTGGACTTATTGATTTAAATAAGTGATGATTTTTGGACGTTGTGGTCATTTGCATACTCGTTGAAAACCAGTGTTCATTTTGGGGAAAAACAACACATCATCTCAGTTGTCGGCTTATAATTTACAAAAGATAAGTAAATGGTTACTTGACATTAATTTTCCTTTAGTAATGGTAATAACAGTACGATCTGTAAACAACCTTTTTTAATTTGTGTACAAGCCTAGGTAGAATGACGAACAATCCAAATAAATAAAAAAAAAAGCCCCAATTCCATTTTTCAATCAAATAAAAATCTGTCCTTTAAAATAAGTTAATTAAAGCTCTGTAATAGTTTAAAACAATTTTTGTGGCTGATTTTTTGTTGTCATATCATAAAACAAAGTTATGTTTACTTATAGCTTTTAAAATAGCAGATTGCAGTCTCAAAATGCCTAAGTAAAAACAAGAACGTTCTCAGACGGAGATGACCATTATCACCTGAACAGTCATGGCAAAGACCGTCGGACCTTCGGACCTGTCCGATGAAATTTCACAATGTCCGACTTGCTTTTCCTTTCCGTCAGTCCCACTGTCCAATAATAATTTTGATGATTGTCTGTATAAAAAAGATCGGCAAATCTACCTAATAAGAACTGAAAACTTATCCAAGTAAAAATTGAGACTGTCGCCGGAAATTACTTTTATTTTGTTTATGCCTACTTGATTGGTAGCAAGAAGTACTACCGAAAATATTTATCGAACAAAGTACATCTAGGCTGTAAAAGCATGCAAAGTGTATAATCGAGTTTGACCCGATTCAGTTTCTAGAACATTCCTCGCGAAAGTTTTTATGATAATGTGTTTCTCACGCCGTTCGTTTTTTGAGCACCGGTCCGTTTGGTTCCCCACTTATTCTTTCGCTCTTCGCCAGCTGATTCAGACAGAACCGATTTAGGTAAGTATTTTTACGCATTTATAATGAGTTTTTTTGATAAGATGAAGTATTTTTCTGGCACTCGACCTGGTTCTAAGTGCAAATCTGAGTCCACGGAGGACAGTGATGACAAGCGCAAGGAAAAATAAAAAAAGCATGAGGCAACCAGACCTAACAGGTGACTTCATAAGGGTTTATAAATACTTTGAAAAATATCGCAAATTGTGTCTTTTTATTCTGATCTTTCGGTCTGACAGAATTTCGTTCGGTCTGACAGATTATCTAGCACTGTCAGACCGAGTGTCTGACAGAAATTTCCAGATCTTCCCCATGTCTGCCTGAACATTCCATCCTCTAAAGATAAATCAAGCGCACCTGTCATTGATGGTAACCCTCTGTTAAAATTTTGCATGTTATGATTTTTTCGATGATAAAGACTCATTTGCAAAGTTTAAACTGTTTCCAAGTCATTTAGAGCCCTTTCCCAAAAATATTTTTGTGCTTCCCGTGGACACTGGTTGCAAACAATCGTGCGAACAGATTGAATTTTATGCGTATATTGATGCAGTTATCTGCGTCCCAAAAATCCCTGAGGAAAGGCAACTTTTTAATTTTGTCAGTCTAGGAAATAATATAGCTTTTTACTGCAAGACTGAAGGACCTAAACTGCCAAAACATTGTTGAAAATCTTTAACTCCTCTTAAAGTGGTCAAATAGACTAGTCTTACTGTTGATTCATGTATGAAACTGTTAATGAAAGTCGACAATAGGACCAGTGTATGGGTCAAAAGGCTAATTGGGTACGAAAAATATAGGTTACGAATATGTCAAAAACGAAATCTGGAATCCTTTTGATAACCGAAACCAGATGACGTACAGTCAGCTTTTCGTTTGTAGCATATTTAAAATATTTTAATTGTTTACCCGCATGTTTATCCGTCCATTTGACAGTTTCAGTTGGACCTTTCAAGTTGTCATTTTCGCCATGGCTGTGTGGATCTTTCGGGATAAACGGCACTTGTTGCTGGGTAAACACTGTTCGAGTTGCTGAGGGGAATGAAGGTATCACAGAAGAGAAAACGAACATATATGTACAAGCAAAACCAAACAGAATTCCGACAGAAAACGTTATAATTCCAGTCCGAGAGATCGTGAAGCCGCCTTTGGCTGACATATTGGTCCACAACCTTCTTTAGTGAAGAGTTGTCATGCCACGTAACTCTAGCTGAATACCGTATATGGTATGGTGAATTGTTTGTGCCATAAAATACATGACATATCCTCTTAACCTTAATAATCGTGCATGTAAGCCTTTTAACCCTCCGCGTACTTGTACTCTGAAAGTTATGTTTTCATACCATTTAATACCGATTTTCTATCAATTACTATTTCATTAACCTATCTATTAACTGAGTCAATTAACTCAGTTGAACAAACATCATTCATCACAGAAGGGGAAATGGAATGGGTGAAAATAAAAATGAACAATAACAAAGACCTACTAGTAGGAGGATTCTACATGCCTCAAAGAGAGCAAAAACACATAAATGAACTAAAAAAGTCATTTGAAATAATAGACCAAACAAATATCACAAATATAATACTAACAGGAGATTTCAACTGTCCAAATATCAACTGGTCAAACAAGACAGCAACAGGACAAAACAGAGAAATCCAACAAGAATTAGCAGATATAACCTCAAGCTACAACTTCACCCAGATACACACAACACCTACTAGAGAAAACAATCTTCTAGACTTAGTCTTTGTAACAAATCCCACCATGGTCAAATCATCTGTAAACATCCCAGGAATATCTGATCATGACATGATAATAACTGATTTTGAAACAAAAGTAAAACACAATAAGAAAAAGGCCAGGAAATGCTACATATACAAAAAAGCAGACTGGAACCAACTAAAATCAGACCTCCTCAAACTGAGAGACAAACTAACGGAAAATCTTCAGAAAGGGAACAGTACAGAAGACCTGTGGAACTACTTTAAAAAATCATTATTTAATTCAATGGAGAAAAATATTCCAAGTAAAGAAATCAAATCAAGAAACACCATACCCTGGATTAGACACAAGGAAAGGAAAGCAATTAAAAGAAAGCAACGACTTTATAAACAAGCAAAAAAGACTAACAAATGGAACAACTATAGAGCTTTTCAAAAAACCTGCAAAAAACAACTCCGTAGGGCTGAATGGGAATATGTCAACAGAAATATCATAGAAGGCCTAGAAACTAACAATCATAAACCTTTCTGGAAATACATCAAATCCAAAAAACAAGAATCAGGTGGAATTGCCCCTCTTAAAGAAGGGACAAAACTAGTGACTGACAGCATAGGGAAGGCTGAAATCCTCCTTAAGCAATTCAAATCTGTATTTACTAAAACCACATTTCAAGGAGATCTTCCAACAACAAGACTGAAGGCTAAAACAACAATTGAACCAATCATCATAAACGAATATGGCCTATATAAACTCTTATTGAAAATAAATACAAATAAGGCATCAGGACCAGACCAAATACCAAACAAAATTCTAAAGGAATGTGCTAAAGAACTAGCCCCCTCTCTACAGATAATAATGCAGAAATCCCTTGACACAGGAGAGCTACCCAAAGACTGGAGGAATGCAAATATCTCAAGCATTTTCAAGAAGGGAGATAAACATCAGGCAGAAAATTACAGACCAGTATCCCTTACATCAGTTCCTTGTAAGATACTTGAACACATCATTTGTAGACATTTGCTTAAACATCTTGAACAAAACCAAATCCTTACAGACCTCAACCATGGATTTAGATCAGGATATTCATGTGAAACCCAACTGATAACAACAATAAATGACTTCTTATCTGAAAATGACAAAGGCAACCAAGTTGATGTGGCTATACTAGATTTTTCTAAAGCTTTTGATACAGTCCCACATGATAAATTATTACACAAACTCTACCAATATGGAATTCATGGGAACATTCACAAGTGGCTATCAAACTTCTTAACAAAAAGAACAATGAGAACAGTAGTGGATGGGGAGTTCTCAGAAGAAACAACAGTAGACTCCGGTGTACCCCAAGGAACTGTATTAGGCCCTCTGATGTTTTTATGTCACATAAATGACCTCCCAGATGAAGTCACATCATCAGTGCGGCTCTTTGCAGATGATTGCCTCCTGTACCGAACCATCAAGAAAAATGAAGACCATACAAAACTTCAAAATGACTTAAAAAACTTAGAAGCTTGGGCAGATAAATGGGGAATGAGATTCAATGCCAAAAAGTGCTACATAATGTCAATCAATCAGAAATCATCTAAATTCTATGAACTAAATAATCACATTCTTCAAGAAGTACAGGACAATCCATACCTCGGACTACAAATCTCAAATGATCTAAAATGGAACAAGCATATCAAAATTGTCTCAAACAAAGCCAACTCTAGTCTTGGATTATTAAAAAGGAATCTAAAGAAAGTACCAGAATCATGCAGGAAAACTGCATACATAACATTAGTAAGATCTATCATGGAATATGGAGCAACAATCTGGGACCCCTACCAACAATCAGACATAGATAAATTGGAGAAAATCCAAAACAAAGCTATACGATTCATCAAAAACGACTATAGAACTAGAGAGCCAGGAACTATTCATCGCTTCAAAAAAGAACTAGAACTTGAGCCCCTAGAAGAAAGAAGGAAAAATCTGCGACTTGTCCTAATGTACAAGGTGGTTGAGGGGTTAGTACCGTCCCTGCCTGCATCAAAATTCCTCACATTCCAAAAGCCAAAAAGGTCAATTAGAACAAAGAAAAACACTGATCACATCAGCACAAACATAGTAGAAAAACATGTTTGCAACAACACAAAAAGCCTAGCCATACCCGCTGCAAAAACAACACAATACAAGCATTCATTCTTTGTAAACACCACTATCCAGTGGAATCACCTGCCAAATGCAACAGTGCATGCAGGCTCGTTAGCGGCCTTTAAGACGGCCCTCAAAAACGAGAGCCAGTAATATGGCAACACACACTTCCGTTGTATAAAAGCCTTTTAAGGATTCTACAACGTACACATACAGATACAGATACAGATCTAAAAAGAAATGGTTCAATTCCATTTATAATCATCATGAAATTCACGTAACTTAAACAACTGCTAGTCGACCTTACAAAAAAAAATGTTTACCTCCTCAGTTATCATGAATCTGAAAGTAAACTCCCTTGCAACAAAAAAGAACCAAAATTATAACTTTATCTTTTGTTCTCGCCAACCTCTGCTTAAAGCCGCTTATCATCCATGTAGGGGAGACAGTGGCTTAGTCACGGTTACACGGGGCAAAGTGTTACGTTTCAAATATTTTCTTTTGGCATCATTAGTAGAAAAAGTTTTTTGATTATGCATGTTTTGCTGCATGTTAGAGACATCAAATAGGAATGTCCATTTAAGAAAAATCAGAAAACGACTGACTTTTGTGACACAACATTAAATTCAAGGCTTACTATCTTCGCAAATACCCCCCTCGTCATATAAATGTACAATAAATAGAAAAGTTATGTGATTTTAGGATCCTGTTATCCAGAAGCTGACTTTTGAAGTAATGGTACTGTAAACCTTTCTTTCTTTGCATGAGTGTCGTTTTCCGAAAAGTTGCGATTGGGGCAAAGTGTTACACGGGACATGGGGCAAAATGTTACAGTGTAACATTTTGCCCACATGATGTTTAACGCCAGTATTCCAGATAACAAGATTTAGAGGCTGAAACGAATTCAGTGATGAAGTTAAACGTTTGTGCAAACCGGTGCACGAAAAACTGAGATCAAATTTCCCAAAACTCTTTGTCCGCTAAATAGTCGGGCATGTTGAAATAAGGATTTGGCGGTCCAATGGGCCAATTACTAAATATTTGTGGCAAATCACAGATTTTTTCATTTAATTTCATAGATGTAGAGTTTAAAATTAAGAAACTTAATAGGCCTGAGTAGTTCAGTGCAATTTAGCTGTTATGAAGTTCTACCGTTGAAGACTCGTTCGAAGCTACAGTAGGTCCAAGTAGTCACAAGCCCCTTAGATTTTATTCAAATTGCCACACAGTACGAGTTTTAATGGTTTTTTTCTTTTTTTAAAAAAGAAAAGAGAAAAAAACAAACAAATATTTTAGCATATGATCCGAGTATCTTTTTATTAAGGAAACACCTTGAATCATTTTGTTAGGTGCAAGAACTGCGCTTCATTTTGTCATGGGTGACCAAGTCAGTGTGTGTGAAACATGCAGTCTGATTTTGAAATATATTTGGCAAAAAAGCCTGTCACGTTTATCCCGGTATAGAAAAAGCAAATCGAAGTCCTTTTCGTGGCGACTATATGCCATGTAACACTTTGCCCGAGTAGGTGCAACACTTTGCCCAAAAAGTCTGGGGCAATGTGTTACATTTACCCGGATGTTTTTGTTTGCGTATAAAATTCATATAACATGATGAAATTGTTTAATAAAAGTATTTTTTAGTTCGAAATTTGTTAAATTTTCGATACACATATTAAATAAATGCAAAAGAGCTATGGTGTCGAAAAATGTGCAAATTGTTTAAAAAATGTAACACTTTGCCCCGGACTCCCCTATTCTTTTGGGTAAAATCCGTAGTTCTGAATTTTCATACGCAAGGCTTAAACTAGCCTATGCATTGGAACTTTGAAAAAAAAATAGTTCCGTTTCCTAAATGTTGCATTTCGTTCGATTTTAGATTGTGTGTGCTATATGGTTTTAGATTTTCTTACTGCACTAATAACGCATTATTGGGGCACCATAGCAAAACATCATATGAAAAAAGTTAGGTCAATCAGGCTTTGTATGGTTCCTTTGGGGTCATGCACGATAATTGAGATTTAACAATATATCACATTTTCTTTTTCTACCTCTCTTTTTTTGTTTTGTTTTGTTTTGATTTGTTTGTATGTTTGATTATATTTTTGGTGGTGGTTGGGGTATTGTTCACCTAGAATACACTTAATATCATTGTGTTTCATGATTAGAATGAACGAAGACAATAAAAATAGCTGTTTTTACCTTGTATCTCGCTTTATTGCCAGGCTTTTTGACAATTGGTTCCGCTTATTGGTAGATCGGATGGTCACTTGACAAGTTACAAGCTACCCATCTGTCACGGAAACACTGGAGGAAAAACCCTTTAAAGACATTGACTGTGGGCATTCGGAACTCCTTCGGTCAATCTAAAGATTATAGATTGGTCGAAGGTGATCCGAATCGGACTGTGGGAACCTAGTCACGCCATTCTTCTCGCGGCGTGCCAGTACAATTCATCGTTTTTAAAGTTTTCAGGGAGTTTTAGGTTTAGTTCAAGGGGACAATTTAAAAAAAAATATCTAAACGTGTTAATAAACAGCATAAGATAAAGCTGCGCTTAAAAAATCGATCTACAACTCGAAACTCGAGTTAAGATGTATTTTAGTTATATGTGACTCGTCAAACAAAAGGGAACCACCTGTGAACTCCGTTAAGTATTTGAAAAAGAGCGCATTGGTTCTAGCCACAGGTCAAGCAAAGGTCGCACCTACCAAAATTCTTTCACAGGAAGATATATTAATTTTTATCGAAACGGAAAATTATCAAAGAGCGAGAAGTTTCGCTCCAAGTCTAATTGCGCAGTCCCCGCTTGGTCTAACTAGAAGGAAATCTATGGGAGACAATACAAAGTCGAATATTTTGTCCAAGTTGGACGAAATTAATGATATTTTATTACCTACCTTTCAAAGTTCTTCTTGCTTTTCTACCTTTGTGTGTTCACGGACCAATCAAAGGTTTTAAACTTCTCACCAGCCAATAAAATTTGAAATGATTTGATAAATCTTAATGAAATGTTGATCGTTTTGAAAGATTTCGAATCACTTTTCACGACTTTGGAGCGTGTTTTAGTGATTAGAGAGAGTGTTTGGAATGGATGGAGCGCTGAATGAGCGCTTTGAGTTAGCCCTTATTTAAGACTTTGTCATTGAGACCACTTTCGGTATGAATAATTGCCATACGTACATGTGTCGTTACTGTTCCTATGAGTAAAACTATCAAGCTTTTTTTTTTAGATTTCACTTTAGTTTAAATTAGCCGGTCCCCGGAGAGTTAAGTTACATCTGGGCCCGTGGTTTTGTAACTGTTCTCATTCTCAACTCAAAATTTTCTCAAATTTCAATTTGAGATTAAAACCGTATTTCTGATTTAATACTCATTTTAATGTACATGTATCAACATAAAAGATAATATTAATAAGTTTAATAAATAACAACTTATTGATATTATCTTTTTATTTCATAAATTTAGGATTTGAGAAAATTCTCAATTGAGCCCGAGAAAAGTTTTATTACCTCGGCCCCATGATGACGTCATTATCTATGTGTATGATCCTGACTCTAAAAAGTTTTAGCGTACGTAAATTTCTTTCAATTGTAGTTGGAATTAGATATACTGAAATAATCCACTTTGCAATTCCTTTAATTATAATTTGATGCCATACTTGTTGTAAGTAACTTTAATACGCGTATTTTATTCCGAAATGTTAATGTATCGCCACCGTAAAATAAATGTTTGACCGAAAGATATCTCGCAGAGGAGAAGCAGAATGCATATTAAAAAAAAAGTTTTATATGAACGTAGAATTGATTATTATAATTCAAGAAAATCCTACGAATGCCTTAAAGTTTCGATCCTGTTCAACCAGCGCAAACCACATAGACTATACTAAATCGTCACTTTGCACACTACCCAGTTGGCCCGCTTGTCCCAAGATTTGTTTGACGGGTTAATGAATATCTCCTTTCGTTGCCTTTTCCCTATTAATTCCCAAGTAAATATAACTTGGATGAATTGAAATTTAACTTACAAAAAAAAAAATAAAATAAAATAAAATAAAGAAATAAAAAAATAAAATAAATAAAATTGGGCAAATCTGAAAAGATAACTACAAGCTAGCGTTTTCCGGGGTCGAACTTCCTACTGATAAGAAAAAACGCGGATTGTACATTTGTGTATAATCCTTCTGTTTAGCCATCACAGCTAATCCGCGGATTAATACTAGAGTTGACAAAATTGTATTTTGTTGTAAACGATTTTTACCGGAGGCTATCTTTATATCCTTTCTTTTCTTCACGAAAAATAATTTTTCAATGATAACAATTTCCAAATTCTGTATCTTTGTCTCTACTTATGCTAATAACAATTGAGCAATATCAATTTAATTTATTTTATGTTTTCGTTGTATTGATAATGATTGAATACTATTTAAGTAAGCTAAGTAGCAACTTTTCTTTTTCTATTATTTGAATACATCTAATTAAATATTCATCACCAGAAAACAGTTAAAAGACATAGAAGTTTTTGATAACAAACAGCCTTTTCCCATACGGTAGTGCTGATAAGCCACTTGAAGTGCGTTCATAGTTACGTGGATGCACTATTCTTCGAGTGAGTGCCCGGTCGGCGTTCCTCTATCTTTCTCTCCCTCTATCCCTCTAAAATATCACATTACCTTAGTCACACAAAAAGGGGATACCATAAGACTATAGAACTGCGTATTACTTTTTGGGCTTTACGGACTGTGCGATTTTCAAAAGTCAAAATAGAAAATTCTAAGTATGAAGGTAGAACTAATTAATAAAAAAAACGTTTGTAGGATTTATTGAATCCTCTGCTTCCATCGTGTAAAACACTTGTCCCCTTTTAACCAAGTGACAAAGTGAAAGAAGAAAGAAAAGTGAGCGAAAGTGGCAAAATAGTGTGTGCGACAGAGGGGATGAGAGAAAGGGAGAGTGTAGTGTGAAAGAGGAGGAGGGCGAAAGTGGAGAGTGATAGTGTGTGGAGGCACAGGATGGAATGTGACAGGGAAGGAAGAGAAGGGAGCGCGAGAGGGGAGGGAGATAGTAGAGTGTAAGAGGACAGTGAGAAAATGGAGTGTGCTAGGCGAGGAGAAAATGGAGTGTGAAAGGGGAGGGAGAGCATGGGGTGTGAAAGGGGAGGGAGAGATCGAAGAGTGGGAGAGAGGGTTGTGTCGGGGGGGGGATGGAGTGTGAGAGAGAGCGTTGTGTGAGATGGAGGGAGGGAGAGAATGGAGTGTGAGAAAGAGGGTTGAGTGAGAGGGAAGGGAGAGAATGGAGTGTGTGAGAGAGGGTTGTGTTAGAGGGAGGGGGAGAATTGAGTGTGACAAAGAGGGTTGAGTGAGAGGGGAGGGAGAGATTGGAGTGTGAGAAGAGGGTTGTGTGAGATGGGAGGGAGAGAATGCTGTTTGAGAAAGGGGGTTGTGTGAAAGGAGACGGAGAGAATGGAGTACTTAGGAGCGGATTGTGTGAGAGGGAAATGAGAGAGTCGAGTGTGAGAAGGCAGGGAGGTATGTGTGTGAGATGGGAAAGATAGAATGAAGTGTGAAAAGGGAAGGAGAGAGGGGAGAATAGAGTCTGAAATGGCAGATGGGAGGGATCAGTAGAGTGTGACAGAGACTTTGAGAGGAGAGGAAGAGAGTAAAGTGTGACAGAGGGGACGGAGAAATTGTAGTTTGAAGGAGAGAAAAGTGGCGGGAGAGGGTGGAGTGAAGTGTGAAAGCCGAGGTAAAGAAGAGATAGTATAGTGGAGGTTTAGCGAGTGGTCGTAGGAAAAGATGTGAATAAACTATTGAAGTGATTAAAACCTGAGAGACGACAATCATACCAGACCAACAATCTGCTTCGTGATATCAGATGACGTCGATGATAATTATTTGTTTTAGTGTAACATCGAATGAACAAAAAAGCTACATTTTCGCTCGTGGCTTTGAGGAAAATGGTTGGGGTGATTTAGTATAATCGTCCTCAATGGGCAAGCAAATTATCGTAACTACAGCCAAAGTCCTGACTAAAAGATACTTTAATTTCCAGATTCTTATAACAATATACTGAACTGCAAAAGAAACGTCCATCTAGAACAATTTTATCATTAAAGATATCTTTCGATGACATTCCTGAGTCCTTTATCAAATTGCTGTTAAACGTCACTACAAATATGTGAGATCATAACGGCGATACCTTCGTCTATACCGGGCCCAAAAGATAGAACCCTAAAGATTTGGCGTAAGCAAACTTTATAAAATCTAAGCAAATGTTGGCTGTGCTTTCCCTGAATGGTTGAAAATTCGTTTGACTGGGCCGCCGTCATACTGCAGTATTACCGCATCGGACTATCGTTCAAAAGATCCCGGGTTCGCTTCCCGACAGCGGCACTTATTCTTTCCGACTAATTGTCTTCCATCAATGGGTTGATAATCATAGACCTATGTGGAATAGCAGCTGGAGGCTAGGAAAGAATGAGATAGTAGTTCGGTGTGAGAAATACCAGGGATCCATTGTAAGTTCCTACATTCTCCGCGATATAACTGAAAGATTGTTAAAAGTTGCGCAAAACTCCATTCAAAATCGATTGACAGGATTTGGAGTCGTTTCTGCTGTTTTGCTGGAAACTTATTTGGTAGATATTGTCGAAAAATCACATTTCCTGGAACATTCTTGTACATTTGATCTGTATATATCATTTATATATTATTATGCTATTGTTCACTGCTAATTCACACGATGTCTAGCTATTCGATGCTGTTTGACTTGGTCTGCAGCCAGGAGATTTGTTATATGAAACCTGCTACAAATTTTTGGAGTCGAAATATGGCTTCCTTCATGTTTGGAGCCAGCCCTCATCCAAGGATGAAAACGTTTGCGAAATAGTATCATGATTTGCAAGTGGACTTAAGTGGAAGAACGCGAGCGGGGAAGTAATGCTTGTGCGCTCAGAATTTGCACCATCGCTACAATCCGGTTTATTATCCCGACTTAGCAAGTCCTTTTTTCACAAACATAAGGGTATATATATATCAAAAAGACAGATATTTGCTACAAATAACTACGACTGTGTATTTAGAGAAAATAAATATGATAATTAAAAAATACGATTTGAGGGAAAAACTACATATACCTTTCAAATAAAACCATCAATCGATGTGATCAGATTATAAATTTTATTTATAAATTTCCAAGAATTTGCTTTTCGGAGATATTAAAGCTGAGTGTATAATGTCTACACTAAGGGGAGTTTGAGAGTCCTAGACTCTTCATTTTGTGGTCAGGACTCCTTTTTTTCTATGAGAGCAGTCCAATAAATGGAAATACAGAAAGCACACATTTATGTTACGGTGGGTCTTATACAACATTGTGCACTTGACAAGAGGGTCGATTTCGAAATGAAAATTTAATTAGAGATTTGAGTGAGTTTTTAGTCAATTTTAAGGGAAGTTACATTTTCGCTAATTTCGTCTAAAATTAACCAATTTTATCCCCTCCACCCTTTTAATAAAACATACTTACTTTTCTGTTAGTGTGTCTTTGCGTACAAATCAGACGCTCTAAAAGCCACCCAAGCCAAAAGAAATCGCGATTTTAATTGTCAAAGTTTCGCAGCGTTTTTTTTTTTTTAGTTATTTGAGTGAGTGTTCAGAATGAATGAATGGGGCGCTTAGTGAGCGATAAAAATGGTTATAATCGAGATGGAAGTCAATTTCACTACGTGAATGTAGGTAGACATATCGCAATGCCTTAAAGGCGTAATCATGACTGAGAATGATTTTCTAAATACGACTCATTGTGATAGTTTTTGAAATATCATGATACTATTACGCGAGTTCTTTCTTATGGCAGAAATATGTCACCATACAGGTAGGAAAAAGTGATCAGTCATTAGTAAATGGACTTTTTTTGCAATACATCATATGGTCAATATGATTATTTCATATTTTTGACAGCAGGTAAAATGATGGAGAAGGCAAACTGTTTCAATCTTTCACACGCCGAAAGACGCGTTCGGGTATATCGACGTCGAAATGGACGTTTTGTGTATTTTAGAGGATAACCGCTTCAGTGGTGGCGGGGTTATGGTGTGGGCCGCCATTAACCATGCATTAAAAAAGGACCTGATTGTTGTTCAAGGCAATGTGAATGCCAGGGGGTACATAAACCAAGTTTTACAGCCTGTTGTCCAACCCTGGTTTCGTCGACAACCTGGACTCACTTTTATGCTTGATAATGCACGTCCACACCAGGGATATTTTTGGATCAATTTCATGATGGGCCATTGAAAAGGGCCAATGGCCAATGTCCCATTCATTTACATGTAAAATCTAAGATTTTGATGGGCCATCTGCAAAATTGATGGGCCATTAGGAAAACGTGGTGGGCCCAAGAATCCTTAATACCTATCCTAGATCAAAGTCTATACGGCCCAACCCAAAATAATCTGTGACACACGGCGCTTATCACCGCAAAACTCCTCCAAACCAATAATATTGACGTTCTGCCATGGCCAGCCAACTCACCGGACTGCAATCCAATCGAGCACATGTGGGATATCCCAGGACTTCGTTTACGTCAACGTCAGCCACAGCCTCACACGGTGCAACAGCTTACTGACGCCCTTCATTAGGGGTGGGCTCGCATCCCGAGGTACCTTCTGCGTAACCTGTGTGGCTCAATGAGACGCAGGCTGTGATTGCTAATCATGGTGGACATACTCGTTACTGACACCTTTAAGGTAGTGGTCATTTCTTATCTTGAATAAAATGTGACGAATGTTGTTGTTTTAGCATAGAACCTTACTCCACTTTTGCACAACATCCCGATCTATATCTTCCGTCAGAAACAAGCAGTACTTGTATTGAATGTCCCGCATTGAACCACAGCTGAATGCATGTGAGGCGTTAATTATGACAGTCAGTATATATCGAGGCTCTGGCATGCGAAAAGGTTGCCATCCATGGGAATAAGTAAAACGGCTAATTCTTGAATTAGAGTTTAGATCGGGCAGAGGCCGACATAGTTCAAAATAGTTCAGCTTGTGCGTGATGTTTCAAACATTTTAACAGTGTGAGCGATGCACAAAAGTGGAATAGCTTAGACAAGCAATCAATGCAATAAAAATATTCGCTGAACGTAGGACAGGGTTCAGGGGCCCGTTTTACTAAACTTCTTACAAAAAAAATCATCGTAAGTCAAAATCACAAATCGTACCTGGTGTTTTCATTCATTATTAGATTCTGTGTTGCAATATCTAATTGGAATCGTCTTTTTTAGACAACGATTCAAATGAGATATTGCATGGCAGAATATTATATTTAGTTACTAATGTAGAAGCAACTATAAGTTTTGAGTTACGCAAAAATGATCGTAAGATGTTTAGTAAAACAGACCCTGGACCTTATCTAACTACCGTGAAGGTTAAATGAAGACTCAGGTCAGTGAATGTGCGGTGACAGATCGCGAGTTGCCCGAAGCTTTGCTTTCCACACCGTGTTGACGTAGATAATTCTTAGGCTTATCATACACCGGCTCAAATGATTATTCTGAAAGCAAGACTAATTATTCAAAATAATTAATTATTCAAAATATGTATAAAACACACACACACACACACACATCTAAGGTAGTGGACCCGTAATAGTTCCGCAACGTTTCGGGAGTAATGAACTTTATCAGTGTTAACCGAGGTTTCCTAATGATTTTCAATAGAAAACCTCGGTCAACATTGTGAAAGATCATGATTTCCGAAAGGTTTTGGACTGTTACGGTTTCACTACCCTAAGACCAAAATGTTTCAACCTCGGGAAACCCAGACGGATCATTGTACGAGAAACGCATATTTGGAATTTTTCTTTTAAATATCGGTTCAAGTGGCTGGACAATTTAAGTGAACAACGGCCAATTTTTAAGGATATAAAAGCATTTATAAATTATACCCGCTTTGAACTGGATATATAGGTCCTGTCATGCGATTTTGTTTGAGACGAGCTAATCCTAACCCAGTCTAAGATAGGAATGTTGTGTAACAAGCCTTGGCGAGCTTAATAATCCTTCAATTCTAAACGATGTTTTTAAGACAAGTCTTTCTCAATCAAAATCAAGTAAGAGTTTGTTTTTTTTTCTCACAACAACAACATTTTGTACTTTAAAAGATAATTTTAAACGCTCTGGACAGTGGTAACAGAAATATCGCGAAATCGTGCGTTACATTATTTCGTCATTTATCAAGAATGTGATCACACACATTTGCAAGACGAGGATATCTTTGATGGCTGTGGGTTATATAGAATAAAAGGAGGCTATATGAGAAATATGCCTACTCGGCGCGAAGCGAGTAACATTTCTCAAACGTTTCGAGAACTTTTTCTAATCAGACTGATTTTAGAACGCTTTTGACAAGCATGAAGAATTGTTAGAAATAGTCATGTACGCATAAACTCTATACGAATCTTTCCCACAACTCGGAAAAAGTAGACTGGATATTTTCTCTTTTTTGTCGCAGTAACCATTGATTTAATATGCGTTACCCGTCACGCGAAAAGGGACCATCTAGCAACTCCGTAATATCTGCCCATTCTGTCAAGAGCCGACACTTTACGCACTACCCAGATGGTCCCTTTTCGCGTGACGGGTCACATTTATGTATTTTACATCCACAATCGAGAGATTGGCCTAAATTCCGTTCCAGTTTATTCTTGTCCCCTAGCAACTAATAAGGATAAGCTATTATCAAGTTAAACGGATCGAATCCTTTTTTCTATATTAATTATCAGAGCGTCTTCTAACTCCCCATTAGCATGGGAGTCAGTGGTGCGTTGGTAAGAAAAATAAATAACCCATCACGAGAAAAGGGACCATCTGGGGATTCTGTAAAATTAATATTTGAAAAAAGGATTGGGTTCAGCATAGGTGAACCAGAATTCGCATTTCAAAATTTCTTTCACTGGAAGATCGATTGGTCATTCTAGATTCAGAAAATAAGCACATTGAGAAAAGTTTCGGTCCTAGTCAGTCTGCGCAGACCGCACAGTCTGACTATGGTCAACACGTTACACACTACCCAGATGGTCCCTTTTCGCGTGACGGGTAACAAATATGTATGTCACTCAATAGGTATTGCAAGACGTGATAGGGGACAATATTCGATAATTTGAGAGAAAACATTCGGCACCGTCAAAACTTCTTTGTTTTTGACAAAGTCATGAGACTGTTACGAGAGTTCACAAATCCATTTAGAATACTTAAGAATCTAAAGAACATTTTATCTTCAAATCGTTAACTCAAATCATAATAATCTAGCTTTAACGATGGCAACTCGACTTTCAATTTGTCCTTCAACCTGCTTATTTCACAGCACACTGTACTGCCAATTACAGTTAACAACATCGTATATATGACAAGGTGAATGATTATGGAATGATTTAGGAATGAAATTGAATGAGTGTGTGGAGCGAGTTTTGATTGAATTTAATGGGAGGTAATCCAGTATTGCAAATTTTGTTAAGGATGAACAAAATTAGCAATATTGATTACCTCCCTTTAATAAAATATGCATACAAGTTCTTTACATAGCTCCCTTTTTCTTCAAGAACCTATCAGACGCTTACAATTTCAATTAGATAAGTGAAATCCCGATTTTTTCCCAGCTATTTTTATTTTGAACGAAGCTGTTGTTATATGTTTTTCAGTGAGTTTGGAGCGTTTTTGATCGATTTGAGTGAGTGTTTGGAATAAATGAACGGAGCGCTGAGAGAGCGATGTAGAATGGTTTTGTTTGAGCTGAATGTCAATTTCACGATGTAATTAACTGTATAAGAGCAATGGAGACGACTGGCTTTTGCGTTCCATCAATGCATGTTACTAAAGTAGAGAAAATAGTGAAATTGGCACTATGGAAAAACATTCAAAATTGCTAATTCAGCGCTCCATTCATTCATTACAAACACTAACTCAAAACATTCAAATCACCAAAAAAACTTCACTGCATTTATTTTGCTGCAAAACAACAACAACAACAACAAACACTTTTCTAAATTTTGAAGCGTTTGATTGGTTTGTGAAAGCGTAGAAAGCTATTTTGAAAATTTTAATTACTACAAAGGGAGGCAATAAAAATCGCTAATTTTGTTCATGTTTAACAAAAATAGCGACATTGAATCATCTCCCTATAATATGATCCAAAACTCGCTCCTCCTATCCAACCAATGCCGTAATAATTCCAATATCATTAACCTTTTCAATTTCTTAATGTTCTTAAATGTACAATAGCGAAATTACATAAGAACGATAAACAACAATTATTAAAAAATGGCTACATGTTCTTAACTAACATATCTTTGGCCCGAGATTATAAAGCTTTTTTACAGCCTCAACTGACAATATTCTGAAGCTAAGTATTTAAGTAAATGTATGAATATGAATGATCACTTCAATAAGTTGTAGACCATAACACGTTACAGCTAATCTTGCTCGAGCGACCACGTCTATTAAGCGACCATTTTTTATATGACCGTTTTCAAAATCGAAATATCTGAAAAAAAAAAATAGATATAAGTGATATAAAAATTATTGTAAATAAATCCCGGATGTTAAACCTCTCAAGAATCGTCCAAATGAGACGATTCTATTGTGTTTTTTCAGCATAGGATTCTTGAGAATTCATATTCGATCGAAATAATGTTTCTATTTGTAAACAAAACGAGTATTAAGCGAACATTTTCTTTAACGACCGCTTTTTGGTGGTCTCATTCATGGTCGCTTCATACAAGTTTTAATATATTGATATTAACTTTTATGTTAATACAATTATATTAGCAATAAAACATCGTTACGACTTTTATCTAAAAAAAAAAAAAAAAAAAAAAAAAAAAAAAAAAATCAGTTGTGAATGAAAACAGTTAAATTACCTCGGGCCCTTATGGTCACATCAAATGTGAAACCGCTTTAGTTAAGCAACGTTTCAAATTGTGTAATTTGGCAGATTCCTTTTTTTCTTTATTTCCCCTCTTTATCATTTATGACAATATATACAGGCAGTCTTTATTTATAATGTATTTTGTGTAACTATTTCCGTAAAAGGAATGAAAAATTAATGAAAAGCTAAAACACGAGATCAAATAAGAACAATGGAACAATTCTAACCAAATAATAGAAGCTGGGAGGGGAAAGGTCTATCTGTTAAACACAATGACTCATTAAAACATTATTCAAGTTTGACATTGAAATTTGAACTTGACCTTGTCAAATGATTTCAATCCAGTCCCCAGAGTAAACGCTTCCATAAACGCTTCTTCAAACCAATTATGTCGAAGGCAAGCCTTTAATTTATTATACGAGCACTTATCTTTCAAGTGGTGAAAAACAAAAGCTGAATTTCACGAGAGGTCTAGCCACCATCGAAAGCATAGCTTCTTTGGTTCACTTTTTTTAAGTTTTGTCGATCTTATGCGAACTATTCCATTCAGATATTATTCCATTTCTTTTGAAAAACAAGACAAAATGCGTTAAGA
The DNA here is from genome assembly GCA_948146395.1 of Fragum whitleyi. Taxonomy (NCBI): domain Eukaryota; kingdom Metazoa; phylum Mollusca; class Bivalvia; order Cardiida; family Cardiidae; genus Fragum; species Fragum whitleyi. The sequence continues at coordinate 31,446,022 of OX411556.1, read as the reverse complement.
ACGTCATATTCCATCAGCCAAAATGCACAAAATAGCGTGTTATAGTCATACTTCCAGAGGCGTAACAAGAATTTTGAAAATTATACGCAGTTAAAATAAGACCACCAAAGAATACATAGGATAAAAACGATATATAGACTGTGGAAAAGGATAAATGCCTTCCACCTACTCCACCTTTTTATGATTTGAGCGTTTGTGAATAACCAGAACATCGTTACAGTCAATTACATCGTGAAATTGACATTTAACTCAATCAAAATCTTTCTAAATCGATCACTCAGCACTCAATTCATTCATTCCAGACACTCACTCAAACCATTCACAAACGCTCCAAACTCACTGAAAAACATATAACAACAACTTCTTTCAAAATAATAATATCTAGGAAAAATATCGGGATTTCACTTATATAATTAAAATTGTAAGCGTCTGATAGATTCTTGAAGAAATATGGAGCTATCTAATGCGTATTTTATTAAAGGGATGTATTCAATATTGCTAATTTTGTTCATCCTGAACAAAATTTGCAATACTGGATTACCTCCCATTAAATTCACTCAAAAGTCGCTCCACACACTCATTCAATTTCATTCTTAGATCATTCCATTATCACTCACCTTGTCAATTTCACGATGTTTTTAACTGTCATACACCTTGAATAAGCAGACGTAACCATGTTTTGATCATTCATCAACGATATTTATTTATTCGTGTATTATCTTTTAAAATTCCTCTGGATAATGATCAAAAACACGAAAGAAAATTATGTATTGTAAGAAACGATTGAGAGATTGCAAAAATTGATACTGAAAGATTTTCCATAATAGTTTTAGTTTTGAAAGTTGACGTTGGACAAATTTATATGACTGCATTTGATCTTTGTCCATTGAAATACATGTTTGGATTCGAACCAGGGTCATCTCTACCTACATCTCAAATGGGTCCCCCGAACTTATGGACGCCAAATGTAACCCGCTAAATAGAATTATAATATGACATACGTCGCGAGAGTGAAATAACCTTGTTGAATGTTTTTTTTTTTTTATTATTATTATTTCACACTTAACCAATGACATCGTCTATTTTATATCACGTGAGAGACAAATATCTAGATTCATATTGTACAAGCAGAACGAGGCTGCTGTGCAATACGGATTTTATTCAAAAACGAGGAAACCTATATTGTATTATGAAAGCGAGGGAAGCTATATATTGTACGATGAAAGTAATGCTGCAGTACCGAATATCGATATCACGACTTTTCGCGGCTATTTCATTGTATCAAACCCTCTTTTCGGAGGTATTACAATAAGTTTTGTATTGTCGACTGGTTCTGCAGGGTACTCATCCAATAGAGTTCAGTATTTTACTCGATAATGTTAAATTACCTCCTAATATTACACGGGTGTTATTTATATGTAAAAATATGCAAATGAGCTAAAAACGGATAGCGACGTTATATTTTCATTGTGAAATGACGTCATAGAGTATTTGCTGACAACATTTCTCAAACAGTGTTATATATTTCGTGGAAAATCTATAATCTATAAATTTCTGGAATTTCCTTGCTAAATAGCATAAATTCAAGCGACTCTATAAATAGATTTACTAAATTTGTGCTCATAAAATACGGAATTTATCAAACTCGTGCAGCCTCGTTTTTATCTGCTTATATATGACACGTTTGAAAAATTCGGTATTCAATGATCACCCATTCAATATCCTTTAAAATTCTATACTCCTGTCGGGAAATAAGCCAGGGAACACTTTGTCTCAACGAAAGTACTCTACTACGTCGCTATAAGTACTAGCTTAGAACACAAACACCCTTACACACAACCCGTCTTCACTTACAAGGCTATGCGCAATGTGGCTAATATTCATTTGAATTAATATGTCCGATGATCATAATTTGTGGATAATGCTTTAAAATCCTCATTCTAAAAAATAATGTCACTCCTTTTTTACGCAAATTATCTTCATACATGCACCAAGTAAAGATTGTATGGTTTCTTCATGACGAACAAAAAAACCGCAACTGTACAGTTAAAAAGGTTTTGAAATTGACACCCTGTCCGATCAAAATAATTCTAATTCGCTCGGTCAGTGCTCCATTCATTCACTCTAAACTCTCAATTAAACCACCTAAAATCGCTCAAAACATGAATAAAAAAGATAAAAAGAATTATTACATTCAAAATGAATATGAATAGAAAAAAAATCGCGATTTCACTGAGACAGATGAAAATGTAAGCGTCTGATTGGTTCTTAAAGAAGTAGGAATCTATTCATAGGAACTTGCACATCTTATTAAAGGGAGGTAATGAATATCGCTAATTTTATTAATCCTGAACAAAATTAGCGCTATTGGATTATCTTTCTTAAATATCACTCAAAATTCGCTCATCGCACTCAATCAATTTCATTTTATTATCATTCAAAGATCATTCACCTTGTAAATTTCCCGATTTTGTCGGCCTGGGGTCGATTCAACGCCAGTAACACAATTCCCTTTAGGGATCATCATAGTGATGACGATATAGCCTATTTTTGAAGTTATGTGTTAATTGAAATCACATAGTCGTTAAAAAGTAATTCCAACATAAATTACACAAAGGCAAATCTTGAACGAGCCCCCATCTTGTGAACAAAGTCCACAGCTTCAACCATACCTGAAAATAAACCGTCGCGGGCTGGGGTCAAAGTCACGCAGTCAATTAAAAAAGAGTCATATGGGCCAATTCATTTCTGGATCGCTTCAGGGTCGTGTGTAGACTGGTCTCACTATCAAATATTAGAATAGCCTTTTCTGGGTTATTCTAATAGTAGATATTTGGACCATTCTAGAGCTGGTAACCCGCGCTGTCTGAGAGATACTCTAATATAGAGAGCAAAAATACCCGCCAAGGGTCAGAAATGAGTGGGCCCATTGGTTTATAAGATCATTTTGATAACCACTGTATAGCAAAAGTAGCAGATCCTCTTTGACGCACTCGTCAGGCGTTTAATTTTTTTACGTCAGCAACCATGCAGGTAAGTTTAAGTGGTATCCCACAACACATTATCACTAAAAAATCAGAAAAACGCACAGTTACGGAAAAATCGATGTCCAAAGCTATTTTATCGATTTTTTTTAAAAGATTTGACACCAAATTTTGTTCCTATGACAAGGAGAGGTCAATGTCTGTCAGATGAAATAATAATAAGTATTTGTTCCTCTAAATTATGAAATAAGTGGATTTTATAATGGTGTAAAATGTGTAAAATATTGTGTCCAGTTTTAGGGTAGTAAGTTTTACCTGGTCCTCGACGGGGTTTCTTTCATTTTTTTCGTTTTGACAAATTAATCAAATTTGCCTTGAAATGTTGTATTTTAAGCTGCAACCCAATCAAGATATTTATGTATCTTAGTTATTTTGACAGCTTTTTAATAAATGACACAAAAAGTACCGTGAATTACGTTACCGCTTTGAGGTTAACATAGAAATGGTTTCGAACAACCGTAGAGAAGTAATAATATGTTACAAAGCTTCACAAATAATTCAAATTTAGTTTAATAATCTATATGGTATGAAGATATGTTGTTGAAAACACATGTATGCCTTTCATGCTAGCTTGGATAACTCTAATAATTATAAGTTAGACCGTTATGGTGATTCTTTTGATTTAACAGCCATGAAGCATAATGTTATTTGGTAACGTAGATCACACAGCTGGTAACGTAGCTCAAAAACAAGAAATTTGTATAATATGGTAGAAAATTGTTTTTTATCTTGTTAGTGGTAAGAAATTCAGTAGCCTAAATACTGAAAGACTACATACAGAAACTATTAAACCTTACAAAGGCCCGAAATACAAATGATTTTCATCTAAGCGAGGATAATAAAATAGGTATGTGGAAAAAATATATATATTTTGATACGCTATGGGGATTCAATCAAGAATTTATATATACATACATGTACTTTTTTCAAGTTTATGTTGTTGTAAAACTATTCAAATGATATTTTTTTACATGAACAGAAACTTTTTTTGTGTGTGTGTGTATGACAAAATTTAGTGGGTCAAAGACATTATTAAGCATGTAAATTTTGTTTTCAACTTGATGTTTCCTTCCACTTTTCCACTTTGCTTTTGCAAAAAAACAAAAAACAAGGGTAAAATTTGACTGATTATCTAGCAGTCTGGGTTAAAAAAGGCTGAAATCCCAATTTATGAGAAAAGACATTTTCATATGAAAACTGAGTTTAAATAAGACAAATTCTACTAATATAAATAAGATTGAAAAGAGACCAAAATAATGAAAATCTAAAACAAAAAATCTCTCGGACAAATTTGACTGAAAATTGTGCGTTTTTCTAATTTTTTAGTGTTATACAGTTTTTGAAACCGAAGTTCGAGCAATAGGTAATTCTTATTACTATTAATATTACTGTTGTGAGAAAAGATTCTTTTATATGCGGTTTTCCCCTGTGATATGCATGGTACAAAATTTGATGTCGCCATCGATATAGCGGAACCATCCCAGATGATAAATAGTGCTAAATAAACAAAGCCGTTTTACATCAATAATACAGTGAGTTAACCCATTTGATCATTTCATTCTTTGTGTTTGAAATTAATTTTCAAATATAAATTGACAAACCTCCGGAAAATATAAATAATGCATTATGTTTAACCCATTATTGTAGCCAAACTATTTAGAAGAAGAAGGAAACGTTCAGATGACATAAACAAATAATAAATAAATAAACACACACACACACACACGAAATAATAGGGGGTTGAAGCTTGTTTATTTGACGTCGTGATGTCATTTTAGTGACCAATCCTTTTTCGACCCGCTAAAATCTGTATTTGCATTTTTTTTCTTGATGGTTCGATTTTTACAAAAAAGTTTTATTTAGAAGGTCCAAAAACGCCCGAGCTAGTAATATTATGCTGTGCAGATTGAAACGGAATAACTGCCCTAAATCGTTATCTATTTCGAGATTTTAAAGAGTTGGCTTTTTTTTCATTTCATTTATTTGTAAATATAAAGACATTTTTAAAAAAAATTGTCCGGTGACCAAATCTCATTTTTTGTTAAACTGTAGCGAAATAGATATGCATTACATTTATCAAATGAAAAAAGATAGGTCTTCGGGTTTGATCTTTAGTTAAATTCGATTTTGTGAAGTTGTTGCAAGATTTTTCGTCGCATTCGACGTCGCACCAAACCACCAGTAGGCCTACTATTCTTATATATTCTTATATGACGCCAACCTTCGTGCAATAAGGTATTCTAAAAAAATCAAATTGATGTTAATTGTTATATATAGACTTCAGAAGTATTAAAAGTGAAATATCACTTGATTTTTTTATCCGTTTGAAAAGACAGCTTTTGCGAACATTTGGCACGACGTCGAAACATTCTTTGATTTACGCTTACTTCGCGGAATCGAATTTTACAAAAGAACTTTAATCAAAAGACATATGATTTTAATTATAAGATCGACAGCGGAGTGGTTTTGCAGCACCATTTCTATATTTCAGTATGGGTCACCGGACAAATTTTCGAGAAAAAAGTCTATATTTACAGTTACTGCACTCGAAATTAGCAACGCAGAAGGCATAAAAATTTAATACGTTACATCTTATTGTATTTCTTCTACATATTTCTTCACATTAATTATAGCTCAAACACATGCGTCCTTTTAGGAAGCAAATGGCTTTTTCGGGGTAAAAATCGGTTAACTATTTGCAAAAAAATGGATAATTACTGAATTCGGTCCTTACAAAAGGGGATCAGCCCCTTGATGACGTCATGTGACTGGCATATGAAAGCGGTTTTGTCAAAGTTTAGTTTTATAGCATTAAGCAAGATAGAAGATAGTTTGAAATTTGGACTTACAATGACCCGCCATGTGTCCGCAGTTACCTTGAATGCATTTTAACGGATTAAGTGGCGTAATTTTCAGTACCATTTGTAGCTTAATCATCTATGTAATCTGAAGGAAAACAATGCATGTATTGCTCCGCATTGGGAATAAACCTGTTTAAAAATTTAAGTGTGACCCTAACAATTGATGAAATGACAAATACATAAAGGACCAGGTTATGGTTTATGTAACGGAATATAATATTACAAAGAAAAAAAATATTGCTTTCGCCATGTTGTTTAGAATTGTTAGAAACGAAGAATTACCATGAATTCTACATATAACCCGCGTCTTAGATGAAGTAGAAAGTAAAATTTTTGACAACGTTTTATTGCGAAAAAATGTAGGAAAATACATTCCTGTAACCAAAGATGATTTTCAATAACTATATATATTTGTCATTCATCAACGTATATTTTTGGTCATTTATAAGGGAAGGAAACTTTTCGCCGTATATTCGATTCAAATTTCGACCGTTTAAAAGAGGCAATAAATTTGAAGTTGGACTATTCAGAAAGGCCGGCTTATCGCTACAGAATTGTGTGTTAGAATGTTCAAGACAACCAGGATGCCATGGACTTCGATACTTTAGACGAAGTACATGGTGTGTACTTCACGACTCGACATTTGGTATGACGTCATTTGTGCCAACAAATTGGACTTTATCTTTACCCGGTGGTGAAGTTGGAGAACCGTGTATCGAAATTGCTAGGGAAAGCATATTCGTAAGTCATTGACTCATTATTGCATAAAATTGACGTCGAGCTTATTTAACTCGAATATCACCAGTCGATACACCGCAAGCAATTAACAAATAACACTGACCTTTATTTCACACCTAGATGATAAATGCACACACCTTCCTTTGCATTACATGAGCGTTAAATACCTAGATCCATAATATGCGACTAGAATAAGGCTACTGTGCAAAACGGATTAGTTTTTTTTAAACGAGACAACTTATATTGCAAGATGAAAACGAGGCATTCCTCATTGTACGATGAAAGTGAGGTTGCAGTCCCGAAAATAGATATCATCAGTTTTCGCGTCCTTTTCAACCCATCCCTCTGTTCGGATATGTTGAAATAAGTAAGATCTTGTAAAGATTATTTTGAACTACATTTGTAATATTGCTGTGCAAATGAAACATTCAATTTTGTGACGTCATTGATTTTACGAAGTACGCTCATTCTCAATCAAAGTACTGAAAGTACAGAAAGCTAGCAAAGCATAGATATTTTAGTAATCTTCCTTTTAAAAAAATATTATGATACAAAATCAGGGTTAAAATAAAGCGAGGACTTAAAAAGCATACTTTCGAATGAGTTCTTATTTGAATATTGTTCATCGAAATGATCGTATAGTGTAGTGTGCAATGTGAAAATTCTGGTCAAGCTAAGTCATTACTTTGCACACATGTGTCATTCTTGGAAATGTACATTCCAATACACTGTTCCACCGTGAGTGTGAAATATGTCTTATTTATCCTGATTTTTCTTTCCTTTTTTCTGCTCAAATGTTCTCATTTTCTAATTGAGTTCCCTTTCTGACATAAAAAGTATTTTAGTCATTGTTCATCACGGATGAGCCAAATGTTCATATCCCTACGTTTGTATTTTCAGATGAACTTTGCTCTTTCAGAAGGTTTTATCATTTCGACTAACATACTGAACAATGTTCATCATAAATGCGCTAAATGTATGGCACTTAGAATGTAAACAAAGAAAGTGTCAATTGATATCCTTTCCTCGTGTTTTCAAATGGAACATTTTAAATTCTAATTGAAATTCATACTGTTCATCTTAATGACCTGACAAACATTACTATCCAATATTCATGAATTGTCCCCCCCTTTTGCCCTCACGAGCTTAATAAAGTATGAGAGGGCCGAAAATGCAGACTTACAGTGCTCTCAATAAGGGCCAAAATCAGGAATTTTACTCCCCCTCCCCCGGCCCCCCACACTTTACTTTTCCTGCGCACCTTGTAAATGCTGGTTTCCTTATTAAAAATAAGTTTAAATTTTGATCCCATTGTACATCATTCTTGGTAGTTCTTTAAGAATAAACGACTTCCGAGCGTTAAAACTTAAAGCTTTAATTTAATAACTTTAATAACTACGAGCTTTGGTTGCAAAATCACATTTATTACTTTCATTAAATAAATTATGGAAACTGATATGAGAAACTGTGGAGTTTTTATTTGGAATCGGTCCTCAGTTGTGTCTTGCGCGTCGGGCCTAGGAAATGCTGCTTACTCAAATTTTAGTTACGATGTTTTGGCATTCGGCGATATTACAGAAACTGGTGATTAATGCAGCTTGATTGTTATCGCACCAAGGGTTACGAAACGTACTAGGTAATGTGCAATAAATGTTCTAAACTTATTTAAAATTATAAAGAATTATTCGAATAACAGAAGACAAGAAAAACTCGTCATTTCAAATCCCTCGTCAGACATATTGCTGCAGACACTTTATATGACGTCATTGGGATTTCCCCGTGTTTTCTGAAAATGCCGTTTATAAACGAGGATAGTCGGTTGACCTTTCGGAAATGTTTTCCGGTAGCGTCTATTTTCACGTCGGATTAAATACCCGTAGATCTATTTTTAACACTTTAGAAAGTGATATTTTGAAATTTTATCGGTCAGAGCTGTATAAACTACGTTTGATCTTACGAATAATTCCATGATTCGAATTTCGTTTGTTTCAATAGGCCAATCAAAGCTATTCCTCGGCTCCTGCATCCGACTTAGAAAGGTTATGACAGAAGCGGTAATGACGCGTCGCTACCCCGACAAGATTGCGTAATCATTTATTGACAGGGTATTACCCCGAGCGTTACACATGACTTGTTTTGGTAAGCTATAATATGTATGTTCGCCTTGATTATCGGTTTTTTGCACGTGTGGACTTACTTTAAACCCTTTATTAGGTAAATTCGGAGTCAAATAACTTGACGTTTTCCTTGAATCGATTTAACATTACGGGAGAACTACTTTTTATGACGAAAGCATTCATGTATTTAGTGGTAAAGCCGCCGAGGGCAGTTTGCACTCAATTGAACTTAAAGGCCTCCTCAAAATTTTGTATGTTAACTAAAGCCAGCAAAGCTGGCGCTTTGCTAGCTACAAATAACCCAATTCAGGTTAACAAATGTTGAAATACGAAGTTTTGAAATTAAAAGTACATGTAAGTCTTATTTTTTCAGAGACAAAAATTTGTCCCTTTCATGAAAATATATGTCGTCACATGTTATATTAAATATTTCATTTTGAATTTGAACTGCAAAATTATGCTGCGTGTATAATACTTTTCCCTTTTGGTGGTTTGAAATTCCATAGTTGGGTATTTTTGAAATATATTAATTGGTTTACGGGTGTATCAATGTATTATTAGTTGACATATTTTTAATCAGGTTCCATGTTAAGTTCATAAGATAGAATAGTTCAATGGAAAAGAGTATTTACTTCATCTACCAGTAAATAATTACTTTTGGTGTAGTTTTCGTGTAAAAATATGCAATTTGGAAACTTACTCGGAAGTAACATAAATATTTACTTCAATATTGCTCAATTTTGTTCTATCCTTTTAAGAAGATATTGATTCAAATTGATTGAATTGGGTTTAACGCCGCTTTCAACATTTTTTCAGTTATATCGCGACGGCTGGAACACCTAACAATGGATTCCTGGTATTTCTCACACCAGTACTACCATTACATCCTTTCTTAGCCTCCGGCTGCTATCTCACATAGGTCAACGATTATCGACCCATTGGTGAGAAACAAATAGTCGGAAAGAATGAGTGCCGCCGTCGGGGATCGATCCCGGGACCTCAAGTTTGACAGTCCGACGCGCAACCAACTGCAAAAAATTGCATAACGAACCGAGCGCATAGACAGACGTGGATTCAAATTGAATATTTACATCAAAAACATGATATTGATGCACACTATACGGTTTAAAAAGAATAAATTTTGGTAAAGCAACCAAGGATATTTGAAGCTTAAACGGTTAAGCTGAAAGGTGCCCTTGCTTTTTAATTATAACATTTATAAATGTTATACAACAAACAAAGTTCTTATTTGTCATTTCATAGATCTGTATTCATTGGAAAAAAATAGAATGAAAGAAAAAATATTTAGTCTACAAGATACATATAAATAAATTCTTTGTTGTACAACATCTTAGCATAACTGTCTTTTCTTTAGGTAATGTAAATAACAAACCAAATCCCTATTGCAATAAAAGGCCTAACCATCATAACAATTCTAAAGCAAATCTATTTACTAAATACCTTCATTCATATTACCTTCAAATAAAAATCGCCAAATTGTGTTGTCCTTATATACACTCAAACTTCAAAGTAACGTAAATAAGCTTCTTTTTCACAAAACATGACTCGAAGCAATACAAAATGCATAGGGTATTATTGTGATATGTTTATCAAGTTTAAGGGACACGACGATAATAAGCTTAGTTAAAAGAAAATTTTGTCTTTTTCCCAACAGATTCTAATAGCCCTACAATATTTTAATATTTACGATACCATGGTAACGTAAAAAATTTCTTGTTGTTTTTCATTTGTAGTTTTTTTCGGTGACGATATGTTATAACGATGAAATTTATAACTTAGCTGGAGTAATAAAGTATCAATCAAATTTAGCTTATACGTTTATTTAAATTATATCAGTTGCTAGAAGGCTCCTTGCTATCTGACTTTTTTCAAAGTACACTGAAACGAACATCTAAACGGCCACCATGCATTTGCCAAAGTTTAACATATTTGTAATCAGTTAATGAAGTATCTTTTATTTCCATATGAAAGGCCGTTCAATTTAGCGTATTCAAATAGAAACATGGAATCGAATTTTTGTCCTGGGTGTACGTAGTAAACGGTCAAACACAAGAACCCCCCAATTTGAAAGTCGCAAAAGTCGCATATTTTCGAAGAATTTCAAATTTTCGGTCTAAGAAATACGCGACAATTAATCCTAAAAGTGACAAAGTTCGATGGCTATTGCGTGTCAAATACCAAATCACAGAAGAAAATAACATTGGGAATCTTTTGTTTCTCTCACAAGCATTTAATGTTAAAATTACCCCACCCACCAATGTTAATTTTGAAATCAGGGGTACCCCTGAATTCCCGCCAAATTTGCTGCTTTCCTCGCATTTTTTCAGGTCGATGTTAATTTAAGATTCTCCATTAATGATTTTTCTAATACAATTCGACTATTTCGTATTTCATATATCAAAGGAAATATTTCTTTTTCAGCAAAAGCCGAGTGGCCGTTTAGAAGTTCGTTTCAGTGTATATAACCGAGAGAATAACATTACATCCTCTTATCTCAAAACATACCAAATTTTATATTCCTAACCAAGTTATGCCAATGTCTTCTCAGCAAAATAAGATTGGTATTTCCAATGATGCCTGTGCATGGAAAATAATTATTGCATAGTCACGTAAATACGACCCACTAATATTTCTTGTTCCGAAGAAGTTGCTTTTTGCAGAATTTTTTTTTTAGATTATTCTATGTTTGACGTCTACGAGGTATAACGTGATATGAACCTTTTATTCATCAGAATTACACAGCTGGTCACTGAAATACTGTTTCAAAATGACGTTTTCCATTGTTTTGACTTTAAACGTGTAACATATCGCAGTTTTGTCACATATTTGTGCATTCTATGGTGCATTCTACAAGATAATGATTCCTTGAGACAATGAGTATAATATCTTCAATCTCTTGAAATAATTCAACTTAAAAATTCGAGGCATTTTTTCAAGTTCAATGGATTTATGAAAAATGAATCTGATGTGACAAGCCTTCTTTAGAAAATATCTTCATTAATAATATAATTAAAGCTATAAGAATATTATTTGTTGCATTTTCAATAACTACAGATTGTGAAATTAGTATATATTATGGACAAGACTTTGGGAATTTTTTCTATACCTCCTTCAAAAATTGCAACTTTGCATTAGGTAACGTCGTGTATACTAGAAAAGGGACGGACGTTGCAATGCATAACGCAGTTTACCGAACTACGATGTACAACGGATATTATACTAAACAATAATCGAACTGCGCTGCATGATTTGGGTCGAATTCTTCCGCACTTAGTTAAAGTAAAGATTAATCAACCTACTCTAATTGATAATGTATTTTTTTTAATTTCGACAGTCTTATTTCAAAACAAATATTATATAGGAGGGTAGATCCGGTCATATGAACTACAATAACCAATCTCCTTTATTTAAAAGATTATTTGACGAAGTTCCCCAAAGGTCCTTTTTACGTAAAGATTCTCATTTTATTTCCCGGCAGATTGGGGATCTACAAACGGAATGTCCCTGTAGTGAAAACGAAATTTGTCATCAGACAGAAAACGGTACCAGATGTGTCTTGAAAGGTAATGATTATATTACCCGTATTTGTGATTGATAAATAGAGGATATTGAATTAGTGGTCATTTAATACGAAATTCATTAAATGAGTCATCTATATAAAGATAGAAACGACGCTGTGCCGAGTTTTTATCTGTTTTAGATGACTCGTTGAATAAATTCGGTATTTTATGAGCACAGATTTGATATTCTATTTATAATATGACCAGAATTTTCGCGAAAATCGTCAAAATTTTTGAATTCCGTCATTTCAATTTTCATTGAAACTTACATCGCCGTTTAGAACTGACGTCACAATATATTCATTATGACGTCATTTTCACGGTTACAAAATAGCATTGCTTATCTCTCTAGGCCTATTTGCATATTTATTCCACTAGTGTTATAACACCCGTGTAATATCAAAAATATTCAACGGGGTTATTTCACTTCCGCAACGGAGGTCATATAATAATTATTTTTAGAGCAAGAGGTCTCCAACTCCATTTTGTTCATTTTTTGAGTTTGAGCCGGTGAAATCGTGCCAAAGCGCTTACGACACTCTGTTTACACAACTATGCCTGCTGAGGATATTTCATATTCTTTTATACTTTATAATAGATTGTCGAGAATTATCCAATGTACCCAATATATCTATGCTATCATGTTGCCTAGAAATTACGTGCATAATGACGCGCTTAAAAAGATTCTGCCCTACAGATTTCGCATATCATTTTATTTTTGATTTCAATAATGAGAATAAGCTTTTGCTTTTTCGTGTATAATCGATTTATCTTTCATGAAATGAGAAACAACAAGATGCGTTTGTGAAACACAATACCCCCGTTACAGCATTTTTTCAAAATGTTGACCTTGACAGATGGCCTTGACCTTTTAGCATGACCTAAACCTTGATACCCATAGATGTACATCACTGAGATCTTTCATCATGCCAACTATGAGACAGAGTATCTATAATAAGCTTGAATTAACTGAACAATGAAAGTTTTTTTGGTTATCTTTTTAAGAAGTTTGACCTTAAGAGATGACCTTGACCTTGACTTTGTATCAGATGAGGATCATTGAGATCTATCATCATGTCAAATATGAACATTGTATCTTGAATAGGCTTGAAGATATTGGCAATATTAGTTGTTTTTTTAGTTATTTGACATTGACAGAGGACCTTGACCTTGTCACATGACCTTGATTTTGGTATCAGGAGATGCGGATTATTGAGATCTATCAGCATGGCAAATATTAGCCTTGTATCTTGAATAGGCTTGAAGCAAATGGTAATGTTAAGTTTTTGAGTTTTTTTACCTTGACAGATGACCTTGACCTTGTCACATGACCTTGACTTTGCTATCAGCAGATGCGGATCATTGAAGTCTATCATCATGGCAAATATGAGCCTTGTATCTTGAATAGGCTCGAAGATATTGGCAATGTTAAGTTTTTGTTAACTTTTGCAGACAGGCAGACAGACAGACGGATAGACAGAAGGACAGGCAGACAATGGTAAAGCAATATGCCCCCGATCTATCGATACGGGGACATAAAAATGTGGAATGTTTAAATTTTTAACATCGGTTTTACTACTGGTTTCTATGTTGTACTAAGTCACTGTTTCTAAAGAATGACAATGGTGCAGCATTTTCATATAATTGCAATCCAATAAAATAAACAATTCTGATTGGTTTAAATCGCATCACGTGGGGAAATCCATTGCACTTTATTTCTGTATAAAATGCAATAGGTCACCATGATTTCGGGACCCCCCGATCTTCGATCTGTAAGTCCTGTGTTGTAAGAACTCGAATTAACATAGTTCCCGATCATCAACGCAACATTGTTATTTAATCTTTTATGAATTAGTATATTTTCGAAAGAATTTACGATTGCAAGCATACAGTTCTGATTCTGAGCCGATGTTAACTTAGAAAACAGCGAGTCGACGATCAAGCAACCCTCTCAACTATGACCAACCACGCCGTTTTCGTTTAAAATTACAGACTAACTTGGCAGAAACAAGTTTTTTTTCATAAGTACCTCTACGAATTTCAAAGTTGTCGTTTATTTGTGTATCAATTGTTTTACTTTGTGACATTTCACTTCGATAGCGAGAAAAAATACACGATCTAAAAATAGATTGTGTAATATACGCGCAGAAGGTAGACTTGAAACTTTAATGTTTGTCCGAGAATTTAATCGTTTCTTCGATCTAGAGAATTGCTCATGGCTTAAAAATAACGCCCTACGGGCGTTATTTGCCATGTGCTAAGGCAATTGCACCTTATACCCCAATAAACGCAATGAAAAAGACACTCATCCCTATAGTACAAACAAATCTTCTTTTCGTTAAAAGTTTGAAACATTAAAGTTTCTTTCATCACCCAATCGACTATTATCCTTTTTGTAACTACACAGTGTTGTTTTCAACATGATCTCTCGAAAACAAACATCACTGACATATATAGGAAATGGGGGTTCTACGATATATAATCTATTTTTTAAGCTCAAACGGTGTTTATACCGCAAAAAATGAATATCCCCCGACAATACTACAATAAAAGTATATCGCAGTATCCAGGGTTTGTTTATATCGTTGAAAAAATAACTATTCGATGATTATTTTATTTAGTCTTGCAATCTCTTGCCTCCACGGTTTAATCACGTTTATATAATTATGTTTCAACCTAAATTCTTGTCCACCACATTGAATGCAGATTTGATGTTTTGATGATGTGCCTTTACCACATCTTAGACATGGAACTGTTTTGCTTTTGTTATGTTTAATGATATAGTTATGAACTTTACAGTAAATAGAATTCTTCACTGACTTATTTTTACATGGCTTGTTTGACCGTCTAGGTAGCATAGAACATTCCATTTTATTGCTTTTATATACTATTTATTTTTTTTTATATTTAAAAAAAAATAGTATACAAAAAAGTAACAAAAATGAGTACCAATGTAGAGAAACTATTAAAATTGCATAGTGAAGGGAGAATTGATGATACGGCTTTGAACAAGGCTTTAAATGCTTTGAATGAACCAGAGTCGTCTAAAGCCAAGGAAAATAAAAGGAGAAGACGTAAAAAGAGATCTCAACTGGCTGATACAACAGTTAAGTCAAATGAATTAAAACTTGTTGATAAACCATTATGCAACTACTTCAAAACATATGAGGTGGATGCACGAAAATATAAAGACCCCAGCATCTTGTTTAATGATAAAAAGTCTATGATAACAAATCAAATACGAAAAGATGTTAAAGAGTATAATGGCATCAAGTTCTCTGTCGGTTTGTCTATAAAATTCTATCACGATGAACTTGATGGTGAACGAAAAGAATTCATAGGTCAAAAACACGGAGACCAGAGTGCTGTATTAGATGATGCTAAAGTGAATGAATTTTATGATGAACAAGTAGCATATCTACAAACGTGGATTGAGAAGTTCACCAATACAGTTACTGGTTTGGAGGTTGACTATTGCATCAAACTTTATCTGAATATTGCAAAGTACGAACCACTAAAGGGTTCATCTTACATACCATTACCTGAAGCTCTTGCCAAGAAGAAAGCAATCATAAACGTGAAGAATAAAGATGACAGATGCTTGGAATGGGCATTAAAATCAGCCTTATATCCAGCTAATACCAACATGAATAACATATACAGTTACACTAAATGTCAAGATATGAACATGACAGGAATCGATTTTCCAACAACCATTTCACAAATGTCAAAGGTGGAACGACAAAACAATCTTGCAATTAACGTTTACGGGTATACACTATCAAAGAAATTAGAGAAACTTACAGTGTTTCCATACTTCATATCTGAACAACCAAAAGAACTCCAAAGAATTAATTTACTCCTTATAACAGAAGGCATTGAAGTTAATAATGATTCAGATGAAGACTATAATCTTGATGCAGACCAGTATAAAAAAGAAACAAAATACCATTATTGTTGGATAAAGAACCTGAACAGACTGCTGTACGACCAAAACAAACACAAAGAGAAAACACACTTTTGTGACCGATGTCTTTATGGCTTCTCACGTGAAGAACTCCTAATCAAACACAAAGAAGACTGTGAAGGCATTAATAAATCTTCAATGCGAATAGAAATGCCATCAAAAGAACATATCAAGTTTAAAAACTATAAAAATCAAATGCCTGTCCCATTTGTAATCTATGCTGATTTTGAAAGCACAATAAAACCAAAAACAGAACAAAAAGGAGACAATACAGAAATAACAAGTGAACATGAAGCATGTGGATTTGGATATCAAGTTGTTAGATATGATAATAAAGCAGACAAACCAGTAATATACAGAGGTGACGATGCTGTAGAGATTTTTCTTAATCATCTAGAATGTGAAGTAAAAAATATTAATAATATTTTCAAACATCCTAAACCACTAATAATGACAGAACAGAACATACAAAATTTTGAAAATGCTACCCACTGTTGGATATGTAAAAATGGAATTAACAATGAAAAGGTGAGAGACCACTGTCATTTCACCGGTGAATACAGAGGTGCAGCACACAAATTTTGCAATCTCAAACTTGCAATTAAACCATATGAAACGAAAATTCCAGTTGTCTTTCATAACTTAAAAGGATATGACAGTCATCCTATAATGCAGAAAATACACAAAACAAGGGGAAACATTACATGTATTGCAAATAATTCTGAGAAATACATCTCATTCAGCATTGGTCAACTTAAATTCTTAGACAGTTTCCAGTTTATGGCTTCATCATTTGAGAAATTAGTTGATGCAACAGACAATTCTGATTTTAAACTAACAAGGGAAGTGTTTGGTAACAAAACGGATACCATCCTACGCAAAGGTGTCTATCCCTATGAATATATAGACAGCCAAGAAAGATTTGATGAAACACAATTACCTCCTATAGAAAAATTTTATAGCAGTTTAACAGATGAAAGCATTACAAAAAAAGACTATGAACATGCTCAAACTGTGTGGAAAACCTTCAAATGTAAAACATTAGGTGATTATCACGACCTATACCTTAAAACAGATGTTCTCTTACTTGCAGATGTTTTTCAAAAATTCAGAGAAACCTGTATGAATAACTATAAACTTGACCCTCTACATTATTACACAGCACCGGGATTGTCTTGGGATGCCCTTCTAAAATACACAAAAATAGAACTACAACTTCTATCAGATTTGGACATGCATCTATTCATTGAAAAAGGAATGAGAGGTGGAATAAGTATGGTTTCTAAAAGACACGCAAAAGCAAATAATAAATGTGTAGCAGATTATAATCCAGATGAAGAAGACAATTACATAATGTATTTTGATGCAAATAACTTATATGGTCATTCAATGAGCCAACCACTTCCTTATGGTGGATTTAAATGGATAACTGGAAAACTTTCACCATTACAAAAAGGTAAAGGAAGAATATATGAAGTTGATTTAGAATACCCCAAACATTTACATAAACTACATAATGACTATCCACTTGCACCTGAGAAACTTGAAGTTAAAGAAGAATGGTTGTCTGACTATCAAAATAAACTACTTGATAACAAAGGAATGTTAAAAAAAGAAAAACTTGTACCCAATCTAATGGATAAGAAAAAAAACGTCGTACATTATAAAAATCTTGCACTCTATCTCAAACTTGGTATGAAGTTAAAAAAAAATACATAGAATATTAGAATTTGATGAGAAACCTTGGATGGAACCTTACATACGTCTGAATACAGAATTACGTAAAAAAGCAAAGACTACATTTGAAAAAGATTTCTTTAAACTTATGAACAACTCAGTATTTGGTAAGACAATGGAAAACATACGTAAAAGAGTAGATATAAAATTAGTAAAAACAGATGGTAGTGAAAATAAAAAACTAAGAAAAATACTAGCCAAACCAAACTTTAATAGAAGAGTAAAGTTCTCTGATGAGTTATCTGCCATTCAAGTGAATAAAACAAAAATAACACTAAACAAACCAATCTATGTAGGGTTCTCTGTTTTAGAACTGTCAAAGCACCATATGTATGATTGGTATTACAATACTCTGAAAAAAAAGTACGGTGAGAACTGCACCCTGCTTTACACTGATACTGACAGTCTACTGGTAGACATTAAAACAAAAGATGCTTATAAAGATATGTACGAGATGAAAGACGAATATGACTTCTCTGATTATCCAAAAGAACACCAACTACGTGATGAAACAAACAAGAAAGTTATTGGAAAATTCAAAGATGAATGTTCTGGTGTTGTAATAGCTGAATATATCGGATTGCGTCCCAAATTATACTCCATAATGAGAGCAGATGAACAGGTAATCAAAAAAGCAAAGGGTGTAAAAAAATATGTAATCAAGAAGCAAATAAACTTTGAAAATTACAAAGATGCATTATTCAACAAAAAAAAGTACACACACTCAATGAACATGCTACGTTCCATGCTACACAACATCTATGGATTAAAAATAAACAAAACAACACTCTCCCCACTTGACACAAAAAGATATATAACACCTGATGGAATTACGACATACGCGTATGGGTATCAGGAGGAACAATAAGTAATTCCTCCTTGACAAATCCTCTCTGTGGTGCAGGTGGTTTCAAATAATACACTCTTATACCTTGTGTAATTATATGGTAATCAATCTTGTGTATATCAACACTCCATATTGGATCGGTTGCTCGTCTTCTACTACCACCTTCTTGTTCACCTGGTTGATACAAATACCTCACACTAGCACAAATTGGCGCATCAACTTTTCTTGTTTTAACAGGGGGAGGTTTTTTCGTCTCCTTATTTAACGCCTTAATAACATCTGGCAACCTCTTTACCCATTCTCTGTTTCTTTTTTGTGTATCAATCTCTTTAGCATATTGATAACCAAACAATCTTTCTGCTCAAGTTCTGTTGAACCTTTCAACCACAGCTTGATCTCTGTGTATATTCCTTCTACTTCTCCTAATTCGCACTTTATTTTTCTCAAACAACTGTGTTACAGCACCCATGAATTCTCTCCCAGGGTCTACTTGTAATAGCTTTGGATATTTTAAATGTCTCCTGTAAATCTTCTCAAATGCTTTAGCTTCTTCTTTACTATCTTTAGATGTTAATGGTTCTGCTTCTTTATATCTTGACCCAACATCAACTAAAGTCAGAGCATATTTATATGTTTTGTTTCCAACTCTGTCATGTGGTAGAAACAGTAAATCTGCTTGATGTACTTCATTCTTTGCAGTGACATCGAATCTCGGTCTAATAATCTTCTTTGGTGCAGGCAAGTAAATTTGCCACACTGCTTGTTTCTTTAAAAATTCTAATGCCTGTTTCTTACTAACTTTTGCTTCCTTTGCCAACTTATTAACAGCAGAGTGTCCTCTCCAGAAACCTTTAGGACTGTAGTATATCTTCTCCATTCTTTATATTTAAGAATATTTTATATCATAAAAAAACAACAACAATGTCACAACAAGCAAAGTATGATACAATCACAGAAGCTGAATTCGAAGAACTGCTTGAAGCGCAGAGTCAATATGATACAAAGAAATGGACTGATTTAGAAATCAGTAAAATATATACAGTCACTGACTACAGAACAGTCGACACAAGCAATGGTGAAAGTTTAATTTTAACACTCAAGGACAATGGTGAAGTATGGTGTCCCGATCACCTCGCTAAAAAGATTGAGGGTAAAGTATCACCTTTTTACATTAGACCTCTTGGTCTAAAACCGTGCAAGAATAACAAAAAAAATAAATATCATGCGTATGATTTGGTATTTCCAAAGAATACGTAAAAACTATGGTTTTTTTTTGTTTTTTTTACAAAATACTTTTCCCAGCCTCCATTTTGTAATATCCAACTATCAATCCCTTTTACTTTGAAAAAAGTCTGTACTGCATCTAATAAAATTCTAAAACTTAATTCACTTTTATCTGTTTTATTAAATAGATTTTTGATTATAGAAACTGAAAAGAATATCTTAACCCAAGTAATATCACTGTTGAATATTTCATTAAGAATTATAAAAACAGATTGTTTATCTATCACAAGTTTCTTATGATGAGGAAATTCATAAAACTTATCAATCTCTTCTATAACATCTAATGTTGTCTTTCTATCAAAAGGATATGTATCCTTCTTTTTAATATAGGAATATGTGAGATGGTAAATTAAAGAAGACATTTTTTTTAACTTATAAAAATATTAATTTTAAGAAATAAAATGGTACATAAAAAAGATGACAAATATAATGTATGAATGGGATTTAGAGGAATTCAAATCATATTTAGTTACAAATATTGAAAACGGCAATTGTCAATTATATGGTGAAACTTTCATTTTAACGCTAGATGGTTTTGGTAAGATATATGCACCAGAAAGTACGATGGATGATATAAAAAAGCACAGCCTACCAGCTTACATTGTACCAATTACATTTACATTTCCCAGTGGTGGTAAACTCACACAGTATATGTTATTAAAGAAGAAAATTAAATAAATTTGTATGCCACAAAAGCTGTAGCACCCATTCCGAGTACAATAAATGCAATCTCCCTATTCTGCTGGTCTGGCGATGGTGTATAAAAATCACTCAACTTTGGTTCAGGAGGTAAAGCTTCCAACTGTTTTCCAGTCACATAATAATACTGTTTCATTGCTTGGTCAACATCATCAAATGTCTGTTCTGCGTGATGCTCTTTTTGCATCTGTTCATTTATGAAATCCAACCTCTCTGTTCTTTTTTTATTCCATGCAACTTGTGCTGCTTCTAACTGTTCTACTGCTTTATCATGTCTTTCTCGTTCTTTATCGCTATGACTCCCCATCTTGGAGAACAAATAATTGCTTCCCGAGAATGCTAATGCATTTACTAATGCACCACCTATCATCATTGCAACTGCACTTGCCATTTTTTATAAGAAGAAAAAAAATAATTACTTCATAATATCTGCAGGAATAATACCCTGCTTGATTAACATATCTCGTGTTGCCATTGCAAGTAAAATATCTAATGACAACATTCCAATATCCCCCATATTAAAATCAACTTTAGGTGCTGGTCTTTTAAATACCTTCCTACCAAGTTCTGAATAACCAACAGTTAACATTGTTTCCACTCCAGCATGATATAGCATGTTAGCAATTTGTTTTCCGTCTATTGATGTCATTTTTATTATGTATTAATAAAAAAATATTTTTTTTTAAAATTCAAAAGGGTCATACTGTTTTGTATCAGTTTCTATAGGTTCATTGATTGGTTCATTGACCTGTTGAACAGGTTTGTTTCTATACATATATAGTACTGCAATACCTATTATGACTGCACAAGCTGGTAAATATGCTTTGTAAGCATTAATCGTATTTTCTACTATTTTTTCTGGTTGTGTACTTTCAGGTTTTGTTATTTCCATGACAGGTTGCTTCATTCTTTTCAACCTTCTTGCTTCTGCACCTTTTTTTCCTGCTTCAACACGTTTTGGGTTTTTTGCTTTAATTGGTGTTTCAGATTGAATGTCTTCTGATTTATCAATTTCACTCATCATCTTTTATAATATTGTCAAAATTTTCTTTTTTATTAAAATCAATATGTCTTGCTGTTGTCAGCATTGCAGTAAAAGGAGCCAAATACATACCATATTTATAATACATCTCACAACAAACATTAGTTAAAGCATGGTTGATAAAAGGGTCTTCCTCTAAATCTTCTATTAACTTTGGTGGGTTAATTACATTAAAGTACTTGGATACACCCATCACATACAAACTGATGAAAGAATTTCCCAATGTCTTTGTCATACTTGCACCTAATCGTGCTACATACCTACAAAAGAGTTTATTGATTTGCTCAGCAGACATATCATCTATATCTGAGAGTTGTAATTCACGACCTAAATATTGCTTGCTGCAACCTCCATTAACAATGGCAGATAATCTTTCTCGTTTAGTGTCTTGTTCTACATCATTTAATTCTTCAGTGTTCAATAATTCTTCAGCGTTCATTTTTATAATATGGAATATTTTTTTTAATTTAAAATAATAAAAGAATATCAAACATCCAACTGATATGTTTACAAATGCAGATATAATTGATAATAGTTCAATTAACATGTTTTTCTATAAGCATTATTAAATTTTTATAAGCATTGCTAATAGCATTGCTAATTTTTGCTGATAGCATTGCTAATTTTGCTAACAGCATTGCTAATTTTATTGATATTTATCACAGTTTTTACTAACAGCATTGCTAATTTGCTCAAAGCATTTGCTGTCATTTCTATTAACAATGCTTAAAAAAAATAAGCATTACTAATCAACAAGCCAATACCCAGTAGGCTGGTCTGTTTTCAATATCAACTTACGATGCTTTGCCTTCGATAATTCATCTTTTATTCTCTGTCTTTCTTTCAGTGTCGGAATGACATCATTCTCTCGAAGACAGTTTTCAAAACTATCTCTGTCCTTAGTGTAGAACATACACAACCACTTGGTCTGTTCTCTCAAATCCGTCAACACTGAATTATATCTCTGTGAAATAACCCACACTGATTGTTCCGCATGTCTGCCAGAGAATGCCAACTCTGACAGCATGTCTTTTTTCTTTGTTAATTCTTTTGTAGCACTGCAATCATCAATGATGTATAGTGTGGGAGAACCAGCATATTTATTGAAAAGCATTCTTAATAGTTCTTGTAATTTCTCTTCACCATTGATAACCGGATTAACAATTATAACATTCTTGTTCTTTGGCTTCCTAACATCACCAATCCACTCACGATTTTTATATGCTCTATTCCATTGTATAGTGGGACAAAGAATAACAATATGTTCAAACACACCTCTGTATTCGTCTTCAAGCAAATCTAAAACAAATTCAGTTTTACCACAACCGGTTTGCCCACAAATTATTGCACAGTGAGGATATTTTGGTAGTTTCATTTTTATTAATGGTAAAAAAAAAAATTAATACAAAACTTCTTTAAATCTACCATCTTCAAAATTAATCTGTGCATCTTGTATGACAAACAAATACACATTTATTGTTTCATCTGACCCTTGTTCCTTGGTTATTTGAATCGTGATGCCCTCTGATGCATTCTCTACTCTTCTTCCAGAACCGTGTAGTGTGTTATCGTCTGTCGTTCGTAAATCAAGCCACAATGCGTAGTTGTTAGTTAGATACTTTTCCAAGGTTGTATTAGTGAAATATAAATCTTTTGCAATCTTATCTGTTTCCTTGCTTCTCTTTGAAGTTAAAGCAAAGAATTTGTTAATCTCATCCCATTGTTGATAATCTCTCATTCCTTGACTGTAGAGTTGATTTGGAACACCTTCTATTGTCATTTCTACCTTTTCTATCTTTGGATTATAAAATGTTTCAGTACTTGGTCTTTCTGGGTCTTCAAATATCATGAGGATGCCTTTCATACTTCTTGCAGGAACATTCAAGATGATGTTCCACAGTGTATCAGATTTATTCTTTGCTATTTTTCTGTGTCGTAGAATACGGTCGTACAAGAAAGTCAATTTCCCATCATAATGTTGTCTTATTTGTCTGACAAGTTCTGTATCAGACACCATATCAAATTCCACACATATGTTCTTAATATTATAAGTTGATGCTGCGTCTGTTGATTTAATCACTTTATCATAATCATTGAAAGTAAGTTCATATTCAAGTCTATCACCAAGACCTGCTTGGTAGAATGGCATATGTGTTTCTAATAGTTCAAAATCAAGTGGTATGCAAAATCTGTTTTTGTATGCATTTGCTACGGCTTCGTCTTCTTTGCCTGAGGAAGCATTACCAGCACCAACTCTGTGTTTTAACATGTTATCGTTACCAATACCTTGATATGCCATATTAATACGCTCAGAAGGGGACTTCCACAAATCAACATAGCAATGGTAAATATCACTATCACCGATTGACATCACTTCATTACCTGATATTCGTATTGTTGTCTTTTTAATGATTGCTCTTCCAAGGTTTTGGTATACTGTTGCATTATCATCTGTGCTTTTTAATTCAATTTCAAAAGCAAGACGTGCAGACCTTGGTACGATAACATCGTTATTACTGAGATTGGGAAATCTGACTAGTAATTGTTGGTTCTGATCTATAGTGCTGGGGTTATTTGTTATTACTACACTCTGACGAATTCCTTTTACTCCTCGTGGTTCTCTTAGTTTTCTGTAAGGGTTGAGTTTATCTCCGTATGATGACATTTTTTTTCTTCTAGGTATTTTTTTTTTTCATAAATAAATAAATAATGGCTGAAGGTGGAATGGAATTTCACAACCCTGAATATGACAGAGACGATATAGACGAAGCAGAAACATCTTTTACAGATGAAAAACAGTTTCAAAGTACACTCAATACTCAATATAAAGCATTAGATACTCTTACAGGAGATGATAGAAAAAATGCAGAGAATTCTTTACTGAAACAGATGACAAAAAGATTTTATGATAGAAATCAAGAACCATTGCCTGATGATGTTGATGATTTTATTTGGATTCTTAAAGAAGATAAACAGGGTAGACCTTTGTTTGGCGTTGAAGGTGTATTTGACTTGAATAAAGATTACATTCTTTCGTATTACAAGTCAAACAAATTGCAATTTTATTCAATTGACACTCTTCAAAAAAGATATGGTGTTGATTTTGTTAGAGAAAATTTAGGAATAACTGGTTATCAATCTCTTGCAACTAGAGTGAATCAAGGCAGAAAGGAGTTAGCACAATTAATTGAAACAAAAAACAAAATTGAAGCAGAGAACATTCCTATGCAAGATCTTTCTTCATCACAAGGAATACAAGATTTAACAAACACAGTTGGCGAAATTGAAACCGCAGTTAAAACTCTGTAAACAGAGTTCTGGGATGTAGAGGAACGCAGTAGTGTTAAAACTCAAACATCTATAGAAGGGCGAGAAATGGATGGCATTATGAAAGCAATGACTACAGTGAAAGAGGAAATCGCTAATGAGTTGGCAAAACTTAATGAAACAAATAAAGAAATAGCACAGGAAAAGGAAAAACTTGCTAATACAGAAGATGAAAATACAAAGAAACAGATTCAATCAAGAATATCTGATTTAGAATCAGAAAAAAGTGCAAGGTTGCAAGTGATAAATGTTAACAAATAAAAACTGAGGAGTCAGGTTAATAGAATTAAGGAGACAATAAATACGATTTTGAAAGAAGTCACAACACTTGGTCAGAGGTTGAGAACATTATTCAGAGAACAAGGTATAACAATTGTCAGTATTTTGACTGCTATTGGTATGATTATTGGTGTTATTGTTGAAGCCGTTCTTCCATCTGGTGGAGCAACAACTCCTCCAAGCAAACAACCAACATCAAATGCAAAGGACTGGGTAAAAAAACAACTTTCCAATCTTGGAAAACTATTAGCCAGTCTTGCTGGAAAAGCCGCAACCGCTTTACCAGGTGTGATTCGTTCTATTGTGTCGTGGTTGCTATCAACAACTGGAAAGGTTGTCAACTGGTTTGGTGAACATTTATGGGCATTGGTTGTTCTTGTTGTTGGAATGTTATATGCTGCTGCTAAAGAGTATTTTCATAAATGAATAAAGTGATAAGACCAACTGCTATGCTACCAACGATTAATGCTGTTTTGTTATCTTCATGTTGAATTGCTATTTTTTTTCTGGTGACATAAGAGGGGTAACTACAGGTGGAGGGGTAGTATGGTGTACAATGATACTTGATGGTTTTGTATTAACGGTAATATGAGGTTGCATAGCAACAGCATCAAGTAGATATGCGTGTTGTTTCACATATGAATTAAAAAATCCTGGTGTATTGGCAGCTTTTGTAACCCAATCTTTTGGTAAATAATGCTCTTTTGCATAGGTTGTAATGTTCTTATAATCTTCAGGGCTGACTTGTACTTGTTGTGTTTGCTTTGTTGGTGTTCCTTTTACTTTTACGTTTTGTTTTGGTGGGATGGGTTCAACGTTTACACCATTATTTAAACCAAGTTCTTGATTATCAGTAGCCACAATAATCTTATTGTTATAATCTTGGATTGTTCCGATTCGTAATTCCATATTGCTTGGAGACATATACAACCCGATTCCGTAAACATAGTCAACTTTACTACGAGCATATTTGAGTGTGTTTTGATATCTCGAAATTTGACTTGGTAAATCTACAGGGCTATTGATAGCATCCTCAACGTTTGCGAGAAATTGTTTCTGAGCATCAAATGCTGTTCCTGTTCCGAATATATCCGTTCTTGTTTGAGATTGTGAACCAAGGATAGCCCAACAAAAAGTTCTTATAGATTCGTTAATACGTTCAACACCCGCTCTTGTAAAACCTAATGAAGAATCAAGGATAAATGTTGTCCATATATTCATAACGGCATCTTCTTGTTGAAGAAAATCAATGTGAACTTTAGCAGGCGGAAGATATTCACATGATGAAACACCACATTTCCTTCCTCCTGAAACTTCAAGTCCAAATGTCATTTTTGATAAATCTAAATTTGATGATGTGCTACTTGCAATGTGTTGAGAAGAATTGTCATGTCTGAAATCTGTTCGTTTCCAAGCAGTATGACTGGTTGTATAGATTACTCCAAGACCATCACCACTTAGGTATAATTTTTGTCTCCAGTCTGCATTAGGGTCTACACTGAACTCTTCGCAGATACGTTCAAAAGCTTGACGATCATAATTGCTGTTGAAGGCATTCCAACTGTTATCTTGTGGTAAGGCAATGCCTAATTCAAATAGTATCCGTCTTGTTTGATAGTAAACGTGGAATAAGAATAGTGAGCCAGTCAACCCATCTGCTTTTAAATGGTTGTTATAATCTACACCACAACCTGTAGTGGCACACCAGATTGCAAAGTTTAGTTGATTTTGCCAGAAAGATAACCAATCTGTGTTCCACCGTTGAACTATTTTATCTGATACTACGTGTGGTAATAGGTATTTTTCAAATATATTTGGAAAATCTACTTTAAAAAATCTTTTTCCATCAGATGTAATTACGATGGTTTGTTTTATTATATTAATTGTTTTATTACTAAATACACCAGCGTGTTGATAGTGAGCCGCACTATATTTGAATTCTTTTTGTACTGACATTTTTATTTTATGATTTATAAAAAAAATGTATCACATAATTTCAAACATTGATAACACTATTAATTTTCAACAGTATATTGATAACAGAGATGGGAACAAACGGGTTGGATTGAAAAGTTTCACATATACACTGGGTTGGTATAATGTCGTTAATGAATATGTGCAAAAGGGCAAAGAGATACCTCATCGCATTCAGGATGGTTATTATAGTTTTCAACAAATTGTGGATTTATTTTAAAGTTTAAACATTTCATTGTCTGTGAATGAAACTAATGGTATTGCATCATTAATTACTGATAATGAAATCAAGATAAGTAAAGGACTCAAGTTGATGCTAGGGTTTGATTAAAGAATATTTAAAGCAAAAACTAATCATTTTGGTAATAAATGTCTTGATTTTGCAACAGTAAAATCTCTATATATCCATCTTACACAAATTAACAGTTCGTTTAATTTTTTAAATGGGACACCAAGCACAATATTAGCAGTTGTACCAATTGAAAATAAAGCGTATGGTGATATTGTGTCTGTAAGATTTGAGCATCCAGAATATAAATATTTGTCAAACGGAGCAATTACAGAATTTGAAATATCGGTTAGAGATAATTACAACAAAAAAATAGATAACCATGGTTTGCCAATGAGTGCTGTTATAGAAATTATTTAATTTTCACACTATAAAAAATGAGTATCTTTGGTATCAAATCACATAGAAGAAACGCCGACTTTGAAGTCCTTAAGCAGCATATTCATGATTTGCATAAGCGAGTGAGACCAATTACAGATTTAGAGCAGAGAATTTCAGACTTTCAGCAAAGTGTTCATGATAGTAGAAGCATTTTGTTTCAAGAAATAAATACACAGGTAGATAGGCATAATGAACTTCGAGAAAATGTAAAGGAAATGGCCATAAAGAATAGTTTATTACGAAATAGCATTAACAATATCAAAGACAAGTTGGTAATTTCAATATTTGCAGAAAGTAAAGGGGCTCTTGTAGAGAATGAAGTGTCTTCTTTTGGGAATGGTGGTAGAGAAGACGGTGCTGGTTATGTGATGATGCGTCGTGGTCAAATTTTAGGTATAGCTATTTCATGTAAAAAAAGGAGTGGCGAAGTGTCGGTGGGTATTTCTGTAAATGAAAAAATATTACCAGGTTGTGAAATAACACTTAACACTACATCAAGAAAGCATGACAATTTTGATAAACCTTTTATTATTGATGCTGGAAGTGTAATTAATTTTGTATGTAAGAAGGGAAACGCAACAACAGAAAATACAGTTGCTTCGTTGTTAATTGAATTGTTTTAATTTTTTTTGTCTGTAATAATAAAATATGAAACAACCTACGGCACCGAGTTTATATCCAGATTTGCAAGATGGGCAGAGTTATAGATTACAGAAAATATCAGAAATCGAGCAGACATTAATTAAGGAAAGGGATAATAGGCAGTCATTGTATAAGAAATAAAAAAGGAGTATAAATGCCACTGATGGAATTGATACAACTCTCATTTCTGGGAGTGTGATTTTGGGTGGCATTGGACTTGCGATGCCTTTAATGTTGCCATTAGAAATTGTAGCAGTAGTGTGTGGTGTAGCGGGTATATGTGTAAAGTTTATTAGAAGGCGACTGCATTCGAAAGCGAAGAAACATTATGAGATTAAGACTTTAGCTGATGGTAAGTTAAACAGTGTGAAAGATTTGATTTCAAAAACATTGAATGATGGACAAATATCAGAGCAAGAATTTAAGACGGTTCTTGATGAACTTGAAAGATATAATAACCTCAAAGATAAGACTCGCTCAAAACAATCAGATGTGAGTGAAGTAGAAAGAAAAAAGTTGATAGAAGAGGGGAAAGAGCAGGCATTTAGTGCTATTCAAAAAAAAAAAAAAAAAAAAAAAAAAAACACATTATTTTGTTTAATGAATTTATTTTTATAAATGATCCACCACCAAAATATTCTACATGGATAAAAGAATTATAAATATGACATAATGCAATAAAAATGCTTCACTTCTAAACTACTTAAGATTTATTAGAATAAACACGGTATTTAATCTATTTGTTATCTATAAATTGTTCATAACTTTGCTTTCCGGTACAAGGTGTAAAACACCCCTTTTTGATAAGAACAAAATATGGCGAAAGATATTAAAAATATTGCGAAGTTTTCTGAAGATGCTCTGGATATGATTTTCAAGGAAATGCCTCCAGAAAGTAGAGACATGTTTCAAAAAGGACTGGATTATTTCAATTCGAAGTTGGGAACAAAAGAAAAAAAAACGAAGGAAACAAGAACAAAAAAAAACCCTATCAGACGAAGAAATATTCACACAAGAAATTCTGCCAAAAATAGTTCAGAAAATTAAAGCACTGGAAAATAAGGAATTAACGCCAGGTGGTCTACAAATTGCGATAGACTCTTCCGGAATTTCAACATCCTTTGAAGACATGAAAATTGAGCAGTTTGTTGAAGAACATACCAAGATAGTACAACTTGAAACCTCTCTAAAAACAGCAACATTGATAATTCAATTCATCAGAGGGAAGTGTTATCTTTTTGCTAAAGATGCTCTGTTGACCATGGATTCCAATTTAGAAGCAGCTGTGAATAAAACCTTTGGGGTTCCATACAAAACATTTCTGCGATACGCCACCCTTGCAAATATGTTAATTACCTTTCCACGTTTGATCATGTGTGAATTAAGCTTCACACAGATTCTGCTGCATCAAAAGAGACTATTGAAATACTTAAATTCCGAATCCGGCCAAGAACTCCGGCATCATCTGTCTTTCACTGTTATTTTGCACACCAAAGATAAAACGTTAACAATAGAACGCTGTGATATTGATGTCATGATGGCAAAATTCAGTACAAATCCAGACTGGGAAATACACGACAAACATGACAAAAAAGGGTTGCCAAATGATGCGACGGTACAAAAGTTGTTTGATGGTGCCGTGGGTGCTTCCCGTAAGGCAAATGAGGAGAATGAACTTCTGGAATGCTTGTAAGTATAGATCTGTTTAGTCAATTTACAGAAAAAAGCATTGTTTTTTAAATTCAACAAATTCAATTTTACAAAAAGAAAAACGTTTTGTAAACATTTTTTTAACATTGTTTTTTAAATTCAACAAATTCCATTTTACAAAAAGAAAAACGTTTTGTAAACATTTTTTTAAACAGGATTTAACTTTATATCTTTTCAGACAAGGTACACACATGTAATGAGACAACACTTTGGCAAACGTCCAGGCAAGGACAGTCCTGTCAGTGGCTGGCAAATTGCCAAGGATCATCGATCGTCATTTTCTCACGTGGACAGTGATATGGATTATTTGTAAACATTCCATAGTAAAATTATCAGCGGTGTAGTATTTTATCAAAAAGTGGAGTGTGTGAACCGATAACAGTAATGTACAAATGTATTATATCTTTTAACAAGCAAAATTAAACCGTTGTAGGCTAATAGTTTTTCTTCTATATATGTGCTTAAACAAACCCTGGATACTGCGATATACTTTTATTGTAGTATTGTCGGGGGATATTCATTTTTTTGCGGTATAAACACCGTTTGAGCTTAAAAAATAGATTATATATCGTAGAACCCCCATTTCCTATATATATCTGACATGTTTACTTTAGTTTTTTACCCAAACCTGGCCTCTATTGAACAATGACTGAAATACATCTATCAATTACTTGCATATTGCATTAGTTCACAAAATAGATAATACATTCACATTCAATATTATTCGCAAAGTATTCCTATGATATGTGCCAAGCCGGGTTGTATACGGTTTTATACCCCTTGACCTTTGTCATAACAAACCCCTTATATATCAAACTGTTCTTTATATACAACATTAATAAAATAGTGAATTGACACTCATTCCGATCAAATTATGATTATTAACTCAGCGCTAAATTCATTCATTCTAACCCCTCACTCAAATCGATCGGAATGATAAGAAAACATCGTTTAAGACGATAGACATCGATTTTAAATCGATCAAATTTTAAATATATTTTGATGTGTCTCTTTGGTCTACGAAGATACACAAACAGAAAAGTACGTATATTTTCTTAAAGGGGGTGGGAATAAATATCGCTATTTTTGTTCACCTTTAACAAAATTAGCGGTATTGGATTATCTCCCTCTAATATCACTCAACACTCGCTCCGCACACTCAATCAATTTCATCCAAAAACAATTATCTTGACAATTTCATGATTTTCTAAACTGTATTGATCACGAAACGAAAAGCAAATCGTTTGAAGACGATGTGATATTTTCCAAGATCTAAGATGGTTTCGAGCTCGGGATCTTCATTTTACTATTTTCGTTCATTTTATGTGCAGGATGCCCACAGATAACGACAGTACTTCATGGCAAAATTCACGGAAATTTGTACAACGTGGGATCAAAAATAAAGTTCAGCTGTGATGACACCTATGTTGTTTATAAAGACGATGCTGTTATCAAATGCCTAGAGACAGGATACTGGAGTCAGGAACCTAAATGCATTTTTGGTATGATTTACATTTTTTCTTTAAAATTTGATATGGGGTTTCTGATATTGATCTGAGGATTTGTTGGACTCTCGGGAGATAGATTTGAGGATCCTGGGGCCTGTTTTACTTAAGATCTTACGATCAATTTTTGC
This sequence comes from Fragum whitleyi, assembly GCA_948146395.1. Classification (NCBI taxonomy): domain Eukaryota; kingdom Metazoa; phylum Mollusca; class Bivalvia; order Cardiida; family Cardiidae; genus Fragum; species Fragum whitleyi. Next base: position 31,413,867 of record OX411556.1, on the reverse strand, counting down.
GTAACTCGAAAATTAAAGTTGCTTCTACAGTAGTAACTAAACATGGAACTCTGCCATGCATTATCTCATTTGAATCGTCTCTTTCAGACGATTCCAATGAGATATTGCAAGACAGAATCTAACAATGAATAAAAACACAAGGTATGATATGTGACTTTGACTTACGATCAATTTTGTCGTAAGGAGTTTAGTAAAATGGGCCCCTGGCTACTTATTTTTGAGTCTCATACTCGGAAAACCCGCGTCTCTTAAAATCGAGTCTATCAATTTATTGAAACAATGTTATCAAAATAAATCTATCCGTTCTGATTTGTATGTTTCGATGACGAAATAATTTACAAGTCCTAAACATTTCAAATTTATTACCAAAACAGGATCATTTAATATATAGAGAATATTGAATGAGCGGTCATTAAATACCGAATTTATTAAATGATCCGTTTATAAACATATAAAAAAGAGACTAAATACGAAATATAACGTTGCTATACATTCTTAGCTCCTTTACGTACTAGTTCATTCACTAGTGTAATAACACCCGTGTAATCTCGGAAATATTCAACGGGGTTTTTCACCCCAGCGACGTAGGCCATATAACAATTATTGGAATTTAAAAACAACATATTTGACAATCTTCAAGATCGCCCAACAATGCCTCGTTTTCGTCGATGTTTCTAGAAGAAATGTAAGTTTCAAAAAACTATCGCATTATGTCATTGTTCTAAAAATATCCATGTGAAATCATTAAAAAATATAGGATGTTATCACATGGATAGTTATAATCAAAAATATTATCAATCACGCTGATTTGGAGTTATCTAAGCGGGATATATTATACCCTTACGTCATAATGAGGCACTGTAAGAGAGTTTGTCCTAAATTTTTCTTGTTGAATTTCTTCATTTTGCATAAAAAATGTAATAATCGTTAGTATTTATTTATTTATTTATTTATTTTTATAAGCTCACCTGAGCACAAAGTGCTCAAGGTGAGCTATTGTTATCACTCACCGTCCGTCGTCCGTCCATCGTCCGTCCGTCCGTCTGTCTGTCCGTCCGTCTGTCCGTCCGTCCGTCAACAATTTCTTTAAATATCTTCATCTCCTAAACCACTGAGCCAATCAAGCTGAAACTTGGCAGGGATGTGTCTTGGGTGAAGCTCTGTAAAAGATGTTAAAAGAATTTAATTTCATCAAAAACTCTGGTTGCCATGGTTACATAATAGGCCAAAATGGCCGAAAATATTAGAAAAAAATCTTCTCCTCCTAAACCACTGGGCCAATCAAGCTGAAACTTGGCAGGGATGTTCCTTGGGTGAAGCTCTTCAAAAGTTGTTAGAAAAAATTTAATTTCATCAAAAACTCTTGTTTCCATGGTAACGGAAAGTCACAAAAATGGCCGAAAATGTTTGAAAAAATTCTTCTCCTCCTAAACCACTGAGCCAATCAAGCTGAAACTTGGCAGGGATGTGTCTTGGGTGAAGCTCTGTAAAAGTTGTTAAAGGAATTCAATTTCATCAAAAACTCTGGTTGCCATGGTTACATAATAGGCCAAAATGGCCGAAAATCATAGAACAAATTCTTTTCTTCCTAAACCACTGGGCCAATCAAGCTGAAACTTGACAGGAATGTTCCTTGGGTGAGGCTTTTCAGAAGTTGTTAAAAGAATTTTATTTCATCAAAAACTCTTGTTTCCATGGTAACGGAAAGTCTGAAAAATGGCCGAAAATGGCTGAAAATATTAGAAAAAAATATTCTTCTCCTTAACCACTAAGCCAATCAAGCTGAAACTTGGCAGGGATGTGTCTTAGGTAAAGGTCTTCAAAACTTGATGAAAGAATTTAATTTTATCTAAAACTCTAGCTACCATGGTAAGGGAAAGTCTCAAAAATGGTCGATAATGGCTGAAAATATTAGAAAAAAATCTTTTTCTCCCAAATCACTAAGCTAAAATTTTGCAGGGATGATCTTTGGGTGAAGCTCTTTAAAAGTTGTTAAAAGAATTTAATTTCTTAAAAAACGCTTGTTTCCCTGGTTACAGAAAGACTGAAAAAATGCATTAATTGCCAAAAATCTTAGAACAAATTCTTTTCCTCCTTAACCATGAGGCCAATCAGTTTTAAACTTAGCACGGATATTCTTAACGTGTAGGGTTACTAAAGTTGTTAAAAGAATACTCCATGGTAAGAGAAAAGTTGAAATTTACGAAAACTAAAAAAACAACAAAAAAAAAACAAGTTGCAGTAGGATGAAATTTAACCAACCTTAATGTATATCAAACAAATTCTGGTATTCATAACATGGTTGACAAGTTATGAGTTACTTACTCAGGGGAGCGATATAGGACCATCATTGTCCTCTTGTTTATTTATTTATTTATTTATTTATTGGGGGGGGGGGGGGGGCGGGGGGGTCAAGATAGATTTTCCTCTACATAATTGATCATGCTTTGGTAATGATGAAGATTCTTACATTAAAAGTACTGTTGTCAAATTTTTTACAATCGTGAATTTGGCAAAGTGGGAGAGTTTTGGAATGATTTAAATTAAACCGAGTTAGATATTTTTTCATACAATATACTAAGTACGTATTATATCTATCTTATAACCCCTATTTGTCTTGTTTTCGTCCATGTTTCTAACTGAAATGCAACTTTCTAAAAATAATCGCATTATATCATTGTTCTAAAAATAACTATGTGATATCATAAAAGATATCATACGGGATGTTATCACACGGATATTTGTATAGTTATAAGATAAAATAGAATATCATCTATTTCAATTAAATTGAATGTAATACGTGCTAATCTTTGACCTCCCTTTAAATAAAATACACTTACAGTCCAATCAAATGCTTTTAAACTTACTCTAGCCAATTAAATCATTAAATGTCTGAAGTGATTTGAAAAAATAAAAAGTGTATTTAGACATTTCAATGCGTTTTGAACAAATCTGTAGGAATTTTGCGAATAAAGCACCAAGCGAGCGATTTGGAATTCTTTGGATGAGATCAGCGTTTATGTCACTGTGGTTAACCGTAAATTGTTACTTTTATCAGAAATTGATGGATCGTGGACTCCGCCATGAAACTGCGTAATGACCGACTACACATATATTTAGAGGCTATTGTATGATTGTCCATGAATACCGAATTTAATAAACGAGTCATCTTTTAAACAGATAATCAAAGCGCTGAAAATACTAATGGTGGATGTTTCTGATCGCATTGTGTTAAAAACAACAAGTCAAAAAGAAAGCTTTCCTTGTAAATGTACAATAAATAAATAAATGTAAACAATAAATGTAAAATGTTTCGACCCATGTTCAGCAGGTTTTTAATGTTAATGCAAACTTTAAATGAATTACACTTTTTTGTTAAGCCTATGTTTACGGTTCATAAGACGAATGGAATACGACATTAACATCTGAAATATGTGTGATCTGTCTCGCATAAAATGACAGCCGAAAAAAGAATTTAAAAAATATATAGGTCCCAGGACCGGTCAACCAGAGGTGGTATTTTCAAAAATCTTTTTCACAATACCCAGATCGTTCCGTTTTGAATACATTATCACGGGGCCCCCTTCCCTCTTATTCACATGAACTGTTTTCATAGGTATTCTAAAAATACTCTTAGCACCAAACACCTATATTACTACAGAACAAATGAAATCTCGAGAATACAGCATAATGCTTTACCTCAAACCGTAGGCCCAAAAGTTCGCATTCTCGGTAACTTGTCTTATTTGAGTGACAGACAGACAGATGTCGCACAATGTCGCTTTTTTTAAATGTCGTAACAATAACTAGTTTATTGAGCGGCATTAAAAGATTCCTTTTCTTGATGTAGCGACTTATATTGAATTTCAATTGCAAGACATTATTATGTTTGTGTTGATTCTTCTTATATTTTCCATAAAGATTGGGTGAAAATCTCTCTCTAGAAAATTGAACATCTTTCCTTTTTGTGCTAAAAAGTTCTCTTACGAACAGACCTCTGGTTATAAATTCATAGATGCTGAAAGAACTAAGGATATTTAGCACCGCGCAAATGCGTCGTCTTTTTCTCACTCAACTGGCAGATTCCATTATCAAATTTAATTGCAAGAATCGATTTATACAACCCGTTGTCTTCCAGACAGTGTGCTACAAGTTCAGTCACTTATTTGTTGCCCCCCCTTACACCACGGAAAAACCAAAGAAACGTTGAATTACTTTTTGAAAAGCTGTTATAATCTGACTGGATTTTTCTCACGCAACACTGGTAGACTTAAACACGTCCACCAAAACGAGGCTTTGCCGATTTTTTTATATGTATAAGATGACTAGTTAAACAAGAGCTTCGCAGAGCGGCGCATATACGCCCGAAGGGGCTTGTCAGTAACCTTGGCTTGTCAGTAGCGTGAGCTTGAATGATAGCTAAAAATATTGCAAACAGACAGACAGACAACTGGTGCCATAACATTTAAATATGAAAATATATTTAGTCCTAAGCACAAAAAGACAACCTACAGAGTCATTATGGCAAGTTTCCTTTCATTCCCATCCATAATGTAGGAGAAAATGGGCCGACAAGAAATTTTGTTTTCATCAACTCAAGGGCAGATAATCCAAGATAACTCTAGAATAACTGGAGCATTTTGAATTGAAAAGTCTTACACAAAACTAGACATCATAGAGAGTAATTGTGTCTAGTTTCAGCTCAATTCAATTGATAGTTAAGGAGGAGTTGCACACAACATACAGTGATTTTCGTTAAATTAAGGGCAGATAATTCAAGATTTCTCAGGAACGACTGGAGCAATTTAAATTTCAAAGGTCTTACGCACAACTAGACATCATGGGGAGTAATTGTGTCTAGTTTCAGCTCATTCCCATTGATAGTTTAGGAGGACTTGCGCACACAAAAAACAGTGATTTTCGTTATATTAAAGGGCAGATAATTCAAGATTTCTCAGATATGACTGGAGCGATTTGAAATTATAAGGTCTTATGCACAACAAGACATCATAGGGAGTAATTGTGTGTAGTTTCAGCTCGTTCCCATTGATAGTTTAGGAGGAGTTGCGCACACAAAAAACAGTGATTTTCCTTATATTAAAGGGCAGATAATTCAAGATTTCTCAGATATGACTGGAGCGATTTGAAATTCAAAGGTCTTATGCACAACTAGACATCATAGGGAGTAATTGTGTGTAGTTTCAGCTAATTCCCATTGATAGTTTAGGAGGACTTGCGCACACAAAAAACAGTGATTTTCCTTATATTAAAGGGCAGATAATTCAAGATTTCTCAGGAATGACTGGAGCGATTTGAAATTCAAAGGTCTTATGCACAACTAGACATCATAGGGAGTAATTGTGTGTAGTTTCAGCTTATTCCCATTGATAGTTTAGGAGGAGTCGCGCACACAAAAAATTGCTAACGGACGGACAGACGGACGGACGGACAGACAGACGGACGGACGACCGAGGCCATAACATAATACGACCCTTCGGGCGTATAAAAATCGATATAATATGAGCAAATATTAAACATTCTATTTATGTACCGACCTGACTTTTTGTGATAAGGAAATTCCAGACCAGTTAAGCGAAACATATATCGCCGTTTGCGAAATGACGTCAGCAAATTATAATATACATTATGACGTCATTTTCACGACGAAAATAAAGCGTTGCTATCCGTTCTTAGCTCATCTGCCTATCTTCAACGGGTTTATTTCATCCCCGCAACGTAGGTCATATGTAAAGACGCTACTTATTTGCAATGCAAATATTAAGTAATGAACTCTTAAAGTCGTTGGAGGTCAACATACACCTCCTCACTGTAGCTTTTTCGGACGCTCATCCCGGATGATGTCAGAGCTCAATAGTTATCTCATTGTAAATGACTGTTTTGATTGACAAAGTCGACATATAAACTACATGATATCATCACCTTTTAATTTATACAGTTTGTAGGGATCCAGTGAAAGGAGCAAATGTTCATTTGTCTGTGGGAAATTCAACAGCGGGATCGAAAAGGGAATTTAACTGTAACCAGGGGCACTATTTTCGCAACGGCACGCAATATGTTGCAAGTGTTACGACGGAGTGCCTACAGAAGGAGGGGGATTGGAGTTTCAACAAGATAAGCTGTGTAAAAGGTTGGCTTTTTGACTTAATACAGGCTTCAATTGACAGTCATCAACTCACATTTACTTTTGACTTTAAACAGCCATAAAGCAATTAAGTCAAAATTAGGAAAGGAATAGTTCAAAGGTCATGTCGGGATCAAGGGTACCCGCCTTTCGTGAATAACAGAAACTATATCCGCCACTTATGAGAATTAGCTTCAATTGTTTAATCAACGAAACATTAATCGATTTTACATGAAAAAAAGATAATTCTATTTCTGTAATATAAAAAAGGAGACTAAATATGAATTGCTCAGATAAGATGAGAAAAAGAATGATACTGTGTGTATTTTACTTTTTACAATAGGAAGCAAAATTGGAGAGAAGTGCTCAAGTACTATACCATGTGTGGATACACGAGCGTTCTGTGTTGACTCTACCTGTTTTTGCCACGCCATGGACATCTACGATTCACATTCTTTAAACTGTGTACCAAGTAAGACCATGCGTTCTACGTAAGATCATCTTTAAATCACATAGGCTAATTTGCCTACGGTCCACCAAAAATATCACTACACGGAAGGAATCTGAAGGAATGAAACTGAAAAATGACCGGATTTCTTTTGCAGTTTAACTAATTATTCATTCTGTGGACAATAATTCTTACACATCGAACTGTGGCTGAATCGGGTATGCTATGTCCAATCCAATATAAATCAGCAAAATAGCCGAAGAGTCAATATTTTGTGTATCCCAAAAGCGGTTGAAATTGATCAGGTATTCAATGTAAATGCCGTACATAACCAGGGCCCGATTTTTTTTAAATAGGATCTGACATTCAATATAAATGCCATCATTACGCTTGCAGCACTAATAACTAGTGCCAGATTTTTTTTTAAAATAGGATCTGACATTCAATAAAAATGCCATCATCACGCTTGCAGCACTAATAACTAGTGCCAGATTTTTTTTAAAATAGGATCTGACATTCAACATAAATGCCATCATCGCGCTTGCAGCACTAATAACTAGTGCCAGATTTTTTTTAAAATAGGATCTGACATTCAACATAAATGCCATCATCACGCTTGCAGCACTAATAACTAGTGCCAGATTTTTTTTAAATAGGATCTGACATTCAACATAAATGCCATCATCACGCTTGCAACACTAATAACTTGTGCCAGATTTTTTTATAAAATAGGATCTGACATTCAATAAAAATGCCATCATCACGCTTGCAGCACTAATAACTAGTGCCAGATTTTTTTTTAAAATAGGATCTGACATTCAACATAAATGCCATCATCACGCTTGAAGCACTAATAACTAGTGCCAGATTTTTTTTAAAATAGGATCTGACATTCAACATAAATGCCATCATCACGCTTGCAGCACTAATAACTAGTGCCAGATTTTTTTTTAAAATAGGATCTGACATTCAATAAAAAATGCCATCATCACGCTTGCAGCACTAATAACTAGTGCCAGATTTTTTTAAAATAGGATCTGACATTCAACATAAAAGCCATCATTACGCTTGCAGCACTAATAACTAGTGCCAGATTTTTTTTTAAAATAGGATCTTACATTCAACATAAATGCCATCATTACGCTTGCAGCACTAATAACTAGTGCCAGATTTTTTAAATCGGGTTACCGATTTATATAAACCGTTTTTTCAGAAATCGCACCAGTTGGATACATTACATTTTTACCCTTATCCGCTGAGCAATTTGTTCGAGCCAAACTATGAGTTTCCAAACACCGAAGAAACGGCCTTTTCAGTCACAATCTACAAACTTTTTTATATCTTATTGACTCTTGCGACAGATAAAGAAGAAGCTAATACAAAATTTAATGTAATTTTCGCTTTTAGTAATTCCCAGTTAGTATTTGCAGTTTTTTAACATGATTTTCGGCTGAGGAAAGGAGTTGAAACGTACAATAGGTTAACTGTATAATAAATTTGTAGCAGTTACAATATTACTGCTCTTTTTTTCTCTCAAACGGTTATTTACCAGTTGTAGGGCTGACAACCAATCAAGTACGTTATGATTATCACGTGGTTAAAACCCACGCTTACCGAGGCTAGACACTTACATTTTGCGTGTTATCCACCGAGCTATTTGTTCAAGACAAACAACGCAGAAACGGCTTTTTCAGCTACAATCTACATTTTTTTATCTCTTTCACTTTTGCGATAAAAAAGGAAGAGGCTTATACATAATTTGATGTAATTTACGTTTTTAGTACTTACGAATTAGTATGTTCAGCGTTTTTTACAAGCTTTTCGGTTGAGTAAAGGAATTGAAATTATCTTTGTGCTGTTTTAATTTGATGTTCTAAAACTGTTTAATGTGATCAATGTCTATCCCTGCGGAGGGGATACATTGTGAAGAAGGAGAAGCAATTTCTTATATTTAATAAAAGAAGAACAACAACAATTCCTTACCCTCCGTCCTCTCCGTTTTCCTTCGTCTCGAGTTCTTTCTTCATTTGTCGTCTGTTGTGATCGTCTGCTTCTATAGATGACATGGTTTAATCCTAGTCTATTTTTAGCACAGATTTCTTTGCCATCGCGTTGATTTTGATCGGTTTATTAGAGTTTACGCCGTTTTCGACTGAAGTGGTCATATTCTGAGGCTGGAGCACCTAGCCATAGATTCCTATTGTTTCTAATACCAGTACTACCACAACACCCTTACCCAGCCTCAAGCTGCTCCATTACATAGGTTCGGTTTATCAAACCATTGATGGACGACATTTTTGTCTGAAAGGGTATTTGCCGCGGCCGTGTATCGAACCCGGGACCTTTCGAACGAGAGGCAGGTGCGTTACAAACTGCGCTTAGGCCTAGGATTACCGTTAGGTTTTGATAAACCGTCGGTGCTGTTATAAAATATCGTAACTGCGGCTTTACTCAAGCCGTAGTTACGAGATTTTATAACAACACCTACGAAATATTGTTTGTCCGATAATGTGTGATTGTTAACTGGATAAAGTCGTTCCCCATTGTGTTCTAACTTTTAGCTCTCTGCGCGAAAATGGCTTTTCCAGTCCACTGGACCAAAATCAAAATAATTTTGTTGAAATTGCATGTGGAATGTTGGCATCTCAACTGTTACTGTGCCTATACACTGCAGAGACATGACCGGGATTTGCCATTATCTGCCTCTATATAAATGCTTCCCTCAGGCATTATTGATGCCGGTTCTACCCCCTTGAAGTCTGACCGTATAGCGCAGTTGGTAGCATGTTGGATAATGAATCTTAGTTTAACTGGGTCCGGTCCCAAGTTGAATAGAAATGTTTTGTGACATATCTCTCAAGGTGAGTGGATGTAATTCTGTAAACTCTAGTTGGATGAGCTGGCGATGTTCTCGAAAAGATGGAATGTTAAGACAAAAACTTTTATGGTTCAAATTTGAGCCCTTTTGATTGACGAACTATTACACTATCCCAGCCTCTCAATGATACCCGATTTACAGTGCTGACAGCACTTTGATTTTAAAATAGGATCTGACATTCAACATAAATGCCATAATTAAGCTTACAGCAATTAACAATAACCAGTGCCAGATTTTTGACAGGATCTGACATTCAATAAAAACGCAACAATTCGCTTGCAGTACTTTAAACCATTGCAGATCTTTAATAGGAACTGACATTCACTATAAATGCCATCATTACGCTTGCAACACTTATTACTACAGTGCCAGATTTTGAACAGGAGGCCCAATCATGCACTTCGAGACAAAAAATGTCCCCAACATAGTTGGTGTAGTTTGCATCTGGCTATTATTTCTGTCTTTTTAAACTCTAAGGAAAAAAGTATTCCAACACTCAAGTTATAATTAAGTTTTTCGAATACTTTCCCCCTCGTGTATATAGGAGCCTGTACATGACATTTCTAACAATTTCATATAGACGTGGTACATTTGCAAATAAAATACGCAGCAACGACATTCGTACAGCGTATTAGGGACAATATCATTGCGAGGTGTAAAAAACATTGTGAAATTGACTCTCAATTTGTTCAAAGCCATTCTAAATCGCTCATCCAGCGTTCCGTTCCCTTATTTCAAACACTCAAGCAAAATCACCCAAACGATAATATCATCAAATACAATCAAAATGAAAATCGCTAGAATAATCCACGATTTTACTGATTCGATCATATTTATAAGCGTTTGATTGGTTCGAGAAAACATCGAAATGTATTTACAGAATTTGAATGCATATTATATTAAAGGGAGGTAATACGTATCGATAATTTCGTCTTATTTGGACCAATTTCATTCAAACCTCGCTCCACACACTCGTTCAATCTCATTCATCATTCAGTAACAAACATTCATCTTGTCAATATCATGATTTGGTAAATTGTATACGATTAGCGCGTAGTGATGATTCGGGTCGACCTGTGCGTCGAGCGAGGCATGTGTAAAATTGTTAGAAATATCACACATAAGATCACATACTTTGATATGGTAGAGCTAAAATTCATTGAAACTACTGTTCAAGTCTCCTGTTTTTAATTACTCATCAATTCAAATGAAACTTAACGAAACCATTAAAGATATCGGATTTCATAATTTGATTTTTTTTTCTGACGAATTATTCGTTAATTGAGACAAAGCCTCGTTTTATCTGTATATAGAACAATTGGTTTTCCGTGACCACTCATTCTAAATGTATTTTCAGGATGCACTGAATCAACCAATATTTTCGTGACCTATACGAAAACTCGTTTTAATGGCTACAACGACTGGACTGTGATTACCAACGACGTGAATGAATGCTTAAATGAATGCATTACTAATCCGGAATGTTTCCACGTCGAAGACTGGACACATCTATTAAACAGCCTATGCTATCTGGGTAGGGTATCATACAACACGATGTCGGAGACAAAACCTAGCGATATTCGCCATGATACTGATAAAGCTACTATATATTCCAGATGGTGTACCTGAACCAAATTGAAATCATGTCACATCTTTTCTTCTTATACAATCTAAGAACTGTTGGAAAGAACATTTGATTCCTTTTATAGTATTTTTTTTAACAAACTCGCGGACCTACTGCGCATGCTTGCATTGAAGAGTAATTTCAAAATTATACAAATTGATAATAAAAAAGGTTTATCGATACTACTGATTAATTTTTTACTGGTTCATGAAGTGGGGTATGATAAAATACAATAGGACATTGAAGATTACAAATTTATCCGGCAGAAGAAATGATTTAATTTTTATTATTTCATATTAGTTTTTAGCTCCACTGACAAAGGCCATCGCTATTGTAATGACGCAATGTCCGTCTTGCGTGTGCGTGTGTCCTTGCGGAAACTTTTCTTTAAACATCTCCTCCTAAAGCGATGGAAGCTTTTGACGAAACTTGGCAGAAATGTACCTTGTATGACCCTCTTCTGAAGATTCTCCCATATTTGGGCCTTGTAGGGCGGAGATTATTTTCACTATCAAATCTTTAATAATCTTCTCCCAAACCATTGATCCGGTTTCATTGAATTTGACATAGATGTCATTGGGTGACCCTCTTTTGAAGCTGCTCAAGAAACTTGGATTGACGGGTTTATTTTCACCAAAAAATCTTCTAAAAAATCTTTTCCTCTAAAACATTGGCCTGATTTCCATGAAACTTGGCATGAATAATCCGTTTACAATCCCCTTCTTTTCGAGAGTTTTGGATTGACCACCAACTTTAGGGGTGGCAGTCTTGCTTTCATGGAAACTTGGCATGAATAATCTTTGGGTGAACCTCTTCTTCAGTTGTTAAAACATTTACTGACATCTCTCCAAATATAGGCGGGTATATTTTCATTATGAAATCTTTTTACAATTTTCTCTTCCCAACCAATTGGTCCAATTTCTGTTTAATTTCTGTTTAAGAAATTTTGAATGACCACATAAAAAGGATGTGACATGGACGGACTTACGCTATAAAATCTTTAAAGGTCATCTCGGAAACCATTGCGCCGATATGAATGAAACAGCATTCCTGAGTGTGTCTTGGGTTATCATTTTCTCAAGTAGTTCAAGAAGTTTTGATTGACCCCCAAATAAGGGTGTGGCGTGGTGAAGCTTATTTTAACTTTTAAAAAATAACCCCCTCTCAAGCAACTGGACCAATTTTAGCTAAACTTGGCAGGGTAATTTTTAATTTTATTTTTTTTCTTTGCTAAATCTCTTTCTAACAGAACTTTGATTGGCCTATTGATGAGTGTGGCCTGGTTGGGCTGAAGTTCACAAAAATGGTCGTCATTTTCTCAATGTTATTAATAGTATAGTTTCATTGTTAAAGATACATCAAGACTAATCTATCTTATAAAAATAACTTTTTTATTTAGAATCAATACTGATATAATTTTGAGAACAATTTTCCAATAGTCTACACTAAACCGACATTTCTGTCCATCTTTTGGCCTCTCTGTAAATTTCCATATATGATCGAGTTTTTCATTGATCAATTTGAAAGCCAGAGAAACGATAAGGCCCTATTGGGCCTCTTGATTTTTTTCATTTTACCTAGACCTCCTTTTTTGTCAGCCTGGTCTATTTATGCATAAAACTTTTATATTACCAGTAGCAATTGGATCAAGGGAGAAATTCATTAAAACCTCTTCTTCTGAAAACAGAAGCCCTTTAGCCTTAAAATTTGGCATGGATCATCAGCTCATAAACCTAAGTTAGATAGGCAAAATCATGAGTGTTGGACTAGCAGCGGTAAAGCATTCAATCATTTGAAAAATCTTCAACATATCTTCTTTTAAACGAAGTGCCCAACAGCCTTCAAAGTTGGAATGGATCATCAGCGCGAATACCTTTTAAAAAATAGCAAAAAATATGATTGTTGGACTTTTAAAGTGCGCAGACAAACGGGGGAGGGCGATAGAAGTTTGATCGATTGAGAAATCTGTAAACCCCCTCTTCTGAACCAGGATCCCTATAGCCCTAAAATTTGTCATATATTGTAAACGAATAATCCTTTATTAAAATAGCTTTAATCATGACAACTTGTGACCAGGAGCAGAGCAGCAGAGGAAGTGGGTTTTCTAAATTAGATTCTGAAGATCATAATCTTCAGAGATTATGACACAGCCTTTATTTCATAGTTGAGATTTTTTACTATCCAGTGGATATGAGAAGTCTAAGTGAAACGAAAATCATGGCACATCATTACTTTGTCATTAAAGCTATTTCAGTTGGTTGCTGTGAACCTACATGTTGACCGTCTTAATGATTGGGTGTGCGAAAAATTGTCAAAGCAAGCTAAACTAAGACTGAAAAAAAGTCGCCGTCACCTGGTTCATCGACGATCTTAATAGTTAAGGAGCCGTATTCTACTCGATCGAGTGTTCGCACGTTATTCTTATTATACCAACACAACGAAGTTAGGGGGGGTTATACTGGAATAAGGTTGTCCGTCCGCCCGTCCGTCCGTCGACATAATTTTGTGTCCTCTTCTTCTCCCACAGTTTTCGACCAATTTTGCTGAAATTTTATCAGTGTCCTATCATATGAAGCTGTGCACCTGCAATTTTCATCTTGACCCAGTCATTAGTTTGAGAGTTATGCCACTTTGAACTTTTTAAGGAGGGGGGACATAATTTTGTGTCATCTTCTCCCCCAACAGTGTTGGACCAAATTTGCTGAAATTTTAGCAGGTTTTTTCCCATCATATGAAGTTTCGTACCTGCAATTTTCATCGTGATCAGGTCATTAGTTTCAGAGTTATGCCACTTTGAACTTTTTAAGGAGGGAGGGGAGGTGTAGTCCAAATTTAAAATTGCTAAACTCAGTAACCATAAGGGGAGTTACTCAATTCGGTAAATAATCCCTTCATAAGAAGTTGTGCACCTGCAATTTTCATCCTGATCCAATCATTAGTTTCAGAGTTATGTCACTTTGAACTTTTTAAGGAGGGGGGTAGTCAAATTTTAAAATTGCAAAACTCAGTAACCATAAGGGGAATTACCAAATTTGGTAAGTAACATCATCTTTGTGACCTTAACAAAATATCGAACGGTTAGTTCTACTTTTCCACTCCTAGTAGTCCAGTCAAATTATGGTAGGACCCAAAACAAATTGCAACAAAAACGATGTGGTGTTTTTTGACATCCATAGACAAACCCATTTAACATATATAAAGTAGGACAAAATCGGAAGATACTTAGTATTTTTGATTTTTCCCAACTAAAACCTGTAAAGATTTTTTGACAGAAAACATGTTTAAATCTCAATTAGAAGTTGTTGGTATATCAAAAGCCATGTAGTGGATTGTAATAAGTCATTGGCTGATTGAAAAAAGGATATTCTTTATTATTTGGTCAGTTTTAGAGATAATTTGTAAAACATCTTACCCCACCCACTCCCTTTAACATTGCAAAGAAGTAGAAAATGGTCGCTTTGGCAAAAAAAGGGCGTTGGCTTCTAAAACATTTTTAACAGTCCAAAGTCTTTTCAATGTCCAAGTCAAAGTAGACTTGCACCTTTTTAGCCCCCCTCCCTCCACCATGTACACAATTTTAGGGGACAAGTGTAACTAAAAATAGTTGTAGATATATTCACCAGTCTTATTGACCACATGAACTAAAGAAATCTTTCCAAAATTCAGATTTAATTTTATTTAAACCTTTAGATATGGTGTTAGGTTGACACGGTCTTTAGAATAATTAAAGAAATGACAAGAATGGCGTATTTCATAGGTTGTCCGTCTGTTGTACATAAGAGTTTAATTGCACTTTGAAAATAAATCGATTCTCTCTCAGAAAAGATTTTACATAGCCCATTGGCTTAGTTGTATCTTACCAAGAGCCATGAATTTTTCTTATTGCCTCATCCTATTATGGAATTGGAGCTACACCTTGTACTATACAAAGCACAAAGACTTTCATGTATATGAAGTTTGGAGGGGGGGGGGGGGGGGGGGGTAACTTAATGATAAAAATATCCCAGTTTTCACACCAAAAAGAGCCTGGTAGGGATAATGATAGTATTATGTGAAAGATGTTGCAAGAACACACTAGTTTTACCGTACGTGTGAAACATTTTTACAAATGCTAGATTTGATATGCATAAATTCTAGGTCTGAATGTTTTGGATAAGATATTTTCTTAAGAATAATCAATTAGTTGTTTTCACAAATTTTAATCTTAAAGCTGTTTTATATTTTCAAAAACATAAGATTCACTCAAATTTGATCCTTTTTTAAATTCAAAGCCGAAAAACATCAACTATTTTGTTTTGAAAGGATTTACCATCTATATTAACAATTTCATCACCCTGCAAAAAGAGTACCTAACCATGGTTCCTGGTATTTTTCTCATCATTACTACCAGGAAATTCCTTTACGAGCTACATCTTTCTCATCCCAGATATTTTTTACGAGTATCTACAACGTTGGTTGGAGACAAGTGTCTGACAGGGTGTGCTGCTGTCACAGATCGAACCCTGTAACCCGGCGCTGTGACGACAGTGGAATTGTCTGGTACTGGTTCTTTCGAGTGCAATATGATGTTGGCCCCATTCAATGCTTATTTTAAAAGTAAATTGACAAACTATGGTAAACTGTGAAACTCAAAAGTTTGCGTTTCAGATTTTGCGATTTTCATAAAAGCGTTAAAAAAGTTTAAATTGAAAATTTTTAAACAGGGGCCCGTTTTACTAAACATCTTACGATTTTTTTGTGCGTAAGTCAAACTTTTAAATTGCTTCTACAGTAGAAACTAAATGTTGGTTTCTGCAATGCATTATCTCATTAGAATTGTCTTTTAAAGACGATTCCAATGAGATATTGCAAGACAGAATCTAACAATAAATGAAAACATCAGGTATTATTTGTGATGTTGACTTACGATAAATTTTTTCGTATGACGTTCAGTAAAACGGGCTCCAGGTTTTGTTTGTCAAATGACGAGTTTCGAAAACATTTCTCAAAACATAACGTGTTGAATTGAAGAATGGCACAGGAATGAATTATAAATAAAGTGCTCCGACTGCCAATTCATTGGAAGTTTTGATTTTTATTGAAAACGAGACTCAATGAACTTAATTTGAAGTGGATAAGTGTTCGTCGTCAATTAAACACTATACGAAGAGAGTATGCTTCATTAGTAGCAAAAAAATGAAATGATTCAAAACCTTTTGAGAATGTTATGCAAAACTATCCTTTAAAAATAAATGAAGAACAAATGACAACAGGCTTATGCTCCAAAAATTTTCACCAAGTGAATGTTCACTAACAATTCATATCGAAATTAAAAAAATAACAGACTATGTGAGGCATAAATATTAATTTGGAATGAAGTTGTCTAACGAATCTTTCCTAGTACACCATGCAGATTGATTACAACCGCCCCTTATATCAAGAGGTATAAGAATTGAAATGGGTATAAAATGCTTTTGTTAAAGAAAAATCTCAGGAAACTTAGTTTTAAATTAATTGACTTGATCATGTGCTAATAAATGAAACCTGGATCAAGAAATAATGAACAGGTTTGTGAATTTGACCCCCTAGCTAATTTGCGCAGTATATATCCACATGATGAAAAAGAAGAGTTATTTTTTTTAAATTTATGAAAATATCAAGGACTTAAACCTTAACAAGCTCTATAATCTACCAGCTTGTTTTAAAAAATATACTTATTTCATAGTAGGCTGTAGGCTAGGAAAGGATGTAATGGTGATACTGGTGTGAGAATACCAGGAATCCATTGCAAAGTGCTTCTGCCACCGCGATATAAATAAAAGATTGTTGAAAACGTTGTAAACCCCCATTCAAACAAACAAATCTTGAAACAACTTGTCTTGATATGAATGAAATAATGTTAATTAGGTGTTGTAAGAAACCATTTCCAATTTCTACCATATTATTCTTTGAATTTAATTAATGACTGAAAAAAAGGGATAATTATGAAAATTTTAAAATTTAATCAAAATCATTTACTTAGAAAACCTAGAGAACCATTTGGGTTAAACGTTATTCGAATGCCATCCAGAAAACATAATGTACATGTAGTATCGTTTTTTAAAGCTTCAATGGGTTAAATTTAAGACATATAATTACAAAGATTAGACAAGTTTGTACAACCGAAAAGTTATGGTTTTTAATATATCTAAAATTATAACAAAATTTTCTATGAAACTTGATTGAAATGCAGCTGAAGTAGCCCCCTTTAAGGTTATCAAATGACCAGGGTTTCAGTGATGCATCTTACTTTTGCAAAGCCTCATTTAAAGTTTTAGGCAAGGTAATCTCAGAAATTTAAAAAATTCTATGTGTTATTGTTATACTGAATTAAAAAAGAAATGTAGCACTAGGTTGGTGACATATATACCTTCATTTTGAACTGTTTGAAATTGAAGTTTCAGAAAAATATTCTGAAACAGACAGATCTCAGGCAATTTTCATTTGACAATATTCGTCAAATACACAAATGTGAATTATCATAAAGGAAGGGGTCAAACTAGTCCTGTACCTCATCAACTCTCACCATTTCCAGCATATTTTACACAATCTGGTAACAATGAAAAGGAAAATTATCAAGAAAAAATAAGCTAATGACAATGTTGTCAAAATAATTGTTAGACTAAGGAATCATCAAAATTTAAATTCAGTGACTATTGAATGAGTTTACATGAGCAGATGTTGGATACATGGTCTTTTGTCATGAAACGATTGCCTTTGGGACAGACAAACACACAAAAGGATCAAACCAATAAAACAATATTGTTTTGAACTTGTTGATAACGGTGTATATGAAAATATTTCAATACAAGAAGCCATTTTTCTATCCGTTCTTAATGTTAAATCAAGTGGGTGGGGTAAGATCATTTTGAATTTGTTTTTTTATATTTAAAATGCCATACATTTTACTCAAACCATTAATAAAAGTTGTGGTTAAATTTCTATAGTTAATTCATCGGATATTTGATAAGTTTTGCTTGCACAAGTAAGTTTTATTCCAGGTATATTACAAAATATTCTCATTAAATTGATTGTACTACAGCCATTTCTTGTGGGTATCAAAATGTATTGAAAAATCAAAATACGTATCTTCCGATTTTGTCCTACTTTTAGTATGTCATCTAGGGAGGATAAAGCTGCTCAAAAAACCCAAGAACGCCTTTGTTGCAATTTGTTTTGGGTTGAGGCCATATTTCGCTATTTTGACTGGACTATACATAAAAAGGGGTCATAAAATACCCCTTCAAATTCCACTCCTTGGGAGCGACAGCTCTAGTTAATCAGATGTTTGTTCAGTGTACACAAAAACTTACCGATTTGACAGCTCTATCACAGGGAAAACGAAGCCTCTGCTTTGTTTACAATAAACACTTGAATTGATTCAGTCGGGCCTTGTTTTGGGTTTGTTTTAGTTGCTTCAATGAAACTTTCTCTGAAACATCGCCTTTACGGCAAAGCTTAAATTAATTTTCTTTTTTCAACCCATATTTTTCAAAGGGTACACGGAGGTTATTTTTTCATTTAGTTTTATACTTTTTCCTGCCCTGCAAGTGAATTCACTCCGGATGATAAATGACACAGCCGTTGCGCTTGACAGTTGAAATGAATCGAATAAATACACACGCACACGCACACACGTTACAATAACCGCTTCGTGTTTAAGGCCTTCCGCTGTGCTCGCCATTATCCGTAGAGATCATGTGATACATGTGTTATCAGAGATTGTATTGGGCTCATTTTGCTGTTTTGTTAACTATATGTTGGAATTGCTTCGCAATCCAACGTAAAAATCTTCTCCTCTGAAACTTCCCACAATAATTCAATCAAACTAAACAGGAATGATAGTTGGAACTTGATATTACAGATCATTATTTCTAATCAGGTTAGTGAAGTGGACTATGTGCGATGCTGCGTTACCGAAAATTGTACCATTGAGGAAAAAAGAAAATCTCCTTCTCTGAAAGTACTTGTCAGAAATCAACCAATCTTTACAGGAATGTTGGATCTACAGCTTCTCAAGTCACAGAAAAATTGTCCGATATGATGAATATAACAATATATTCTTCTCTGTAAATACTTATCAACCTAATCACCGGGTTAATTCTAAGGACATGCTCTTTCAGTTTTTTGGCTCTACAAGTTCTCAAGTCACCGAATTAAAGTCTATATATGATAAAATATAAAAAAAACTTCAAAAAACCCAACCGAATTGCACAAGAATGATCCTTAGGACATGCTCCATCCACATTCTCTAATTTTGGGCTAATACAACTTATACATTTTTTGACAGATATTTTTTCCATGTCATGGAAAATACATCTTCATATAAATTGATGATTATCTGCTTACAAATAGATTATATATGAGCCTGTGCGTGACATTTCCAACAATTTGAAATGTTCGCGAGGTGCAAACATTGAGTAGCGTTGACTTCCACATACTGCAAATATAAAGCTACCTGATGGTCTGCAGACACTGTGAGACCTTATCTATATACTAAAAGCATAGTGAAGACTCTGGTCAGACTGTGCGGATGCACAGGCTGGTCAGAGTCTTTGACTTGCGCATGTTTGAAATTGTTGGAAATCTCACGCACTGGCTCACATTATACTAGTGCCAGTGCAGCGACAATGGTTCTCTTGGGCCTCTTGTAAATTCTGGTATCTTGTTGATCCCTTGACCCCGAACTTCAACATATTTTCTTAAATAGTAAATTATTTGGTTTATGACTGTACTAAATCAATAATAAAGGTTGGTAGATAATTTTAGGATTAAAAAAAGGATAGTTAAAATAATCTTATTTGAACTCCAATTAAAATACTCTTTCTGTAATTGAAATTGAATTCAGTACAAAACAAAAAAGGATGTAACATGTGAATGACGTGTTATGATTAGGCATTCGTTTAAGTTTGAAAAGATGGAATATTCATTGAGTGCCTTTACTTTCAATTAATTATGCGTATAAGAAAATCACTTTACAAAACATAGAAATTACACACAACTTTTAAAGCCATGTTTTCAACTGACAAAACATTCTTTGGATAAATTTGATAAACTGGACGTTTCCCGTGAAATAATTTCACATTGGGATTTTTTTTCAAAGAAAAAAGCTTTCGCGCGATTGAAGACATCGCCATTACTAAAAAATGTCACGTAGTGGAATGACCAGCTGAAAGAAGTAAAACAAAACAAAGGAAAAAAAACAGAACCAACCAGGATTTGATTCAAGCCGCTATTATGAGAGGAGAAATATTTTTTTCTTTGGAATCCGTTTGTTTGACGGTTTAAGAAAAAACTCCGCGAAGTGGGGTCAAATTTATACTGAGTAAGTTTCGTACGATGTCCGGAATATCTGTCGTTATAAATACATATATCTCTGTGGTTTTGTTCTCCAAGAAAAGGGAAGCGAGGTAATTCTTTCATTTACGGGATAAAGATGACAGTACTTGTTTTGTCGCCTTGTTTGCATCTAGAATTACATTCAACTTGTAAGCACCAATGCGCCATTCAGCTTTTAATTATAATAAAGCTAAAACGTGTAAGTGTTTTTGAATTTAACCATTTTTATGACTCTGAAACAAAGAACAGCAGAGGTGTACATACAATTCTCTATGACGTGTTTAAATTTTATAAAATTGTAATTTTAAAATGTTCATTGTACTTTTCCCCCGAAACCTAATTTCGGTAGATTCCTTAAACTGCTTTTATCGACCCTGGATCAACTTATTAGCGTGAATTGTTCTCATTAATAATTCATGAATCGTTTTGATTTGTGATACCCAAATTTACAAAATTAGTGAATGTTGTAGAAAAATTTGATCAATTTATATGAGTGTTGTACGACATTTTCATCATAAAACATATTCCAACTTGAAATTACCCTATCTAAGTATCATTTTTCTCAAAAGGATGTTAACCTAATCAATTTGTCATATTTTTCGCTTTCCTATTCCCATAATACAAGTCTCGTTTATGAAACAATCGATAAGATCTTTTTACGGAGAGTAGCGTAACGTCCATAAAATATACAGCCATCGAAATTACGTTTCGCTAGCGAAATACAACATGAATTCGGAGGAGTCTGACCTTACATTTTACCACCAATGCTCTTATCCGATCTACAAGCAACTGAGAGCATTACTCCCACTCAATTTTCCAAACGCTCTCAAATCGGCTTAAAGCGCTCGGAAGTCGCTTAAAAAGCTTCACAGCGACATTCACACCAAATCGTTCTGTAATCATAGTGGCGAGAATTTCGTTGAATCTTATATGTCGGTGAAGCCACAAAGAATATATGTAGGACAAAGCGTAAACTTCACAGAAGGGAGTTATGAAAAACCATACACATTGAAAAAAACTTTTGGTGTAATTAATTGACCTAATCAATACAATTTTGCAGGGTTAATGGATACCTGAAATTTTGACTGGATATGTGTGACAAAATAAAACCTCATCTGGCAACGTCAAACAGGTGAACAGTAAAATTATTGCTACTAAAACACTTTTGCATGTTTGGTCATACCATTTGAAATTTAAAAAAAGATACATACGACTCTAACATACATGTAGGTTATACACAAATAATTTTAGAAAGGTTTAGAATACTAAATGGACTGCGATTTTGGACAGCTCCAAAATGAATGAGATAAAAAATCTTGGCGTCCAAAAAAATAAATGAAAATAGGTAACAACTAAATTTATTTTTATGTCAAATACCAATGCGTTGATAATCTTCGATCTATGTGAGAAAGCAGCTGGAGGCTAGGAAAGGATGGGTGGTTGTACTGGTGAGGGAAATACCAGGTGTTCCAGCCGCAGCGATATCACTGAAAAAATGTTGGAAGCGGTCTACAACCCAATCTACCAATCAATCAATCAATCAATCAATCAATCAATCAATCAATCAATCAATCAACCAATCAACCAACCAACCAATCAATCAATCAATCAATCAATCCACATCTGTTTTCTACTCGATCAAATATTTTCATGATATCATTTGGGTGGTATGAATTTGAAAGCTTCTATTTGGTCCATTGGGACACATATATCAATCTTTACATCTACATATTTTTCGAACAGTACCTATAAATCATTAAATGGAAGTTTCTAAGGGTATAACAATATTTCCAATTTGGTTCGTTTTTGTTAAAATAAGAGATTCTGGGATATATCATTTTAATGTCACTCAAATTCGTTCATCCCACTCATTCAATTAGTAAAAGTAATTCTACAAATACGAATATCATAAAAATGACGATTGATTGATTGGAGTTTAACGCGGCTTTCAACATTTTTTAGTTATATCGCGGTGGCTGGGGCACCTAACAAAGGTTTTCTGGTTTTTCTCTCACCAGTACAATCACCACCTCCTTTCCTAGCCTCCAGTTACTATCTCACACAGGTCTTCTACGATTATCAACCCATTGGTGAAAGACAAATAGTCGGAAAGAATGAGTGCCGCCGTCGGGAATCGAACCCGGGCCTTTAGATTGACAGTCCGACGCGCTACCAACTGCACTATGATGGCGGCCATAAAGATGACAAACTGAATGATATAGGAAAGAATTCAGATTGAAATAGAATGAGAACGATGAGTGAGTATTGAAAGAAATAGACGGATGTAATCCTATATCGCTATTTTTTTTTTTTTTTTTTTTTTTTTTCAAGATTAACAAAAATCGTCGTATTTATTACCTCCCTTAAATTGATATCTAAGGTTTCTAAACAAATCAAATACATTCGCATTCAACTTAGTTTGTGAAATCATGGATATTTTATAGCGGTTTTTATTTTCAATGTAGTTGTTGATCTTATCTTCTATATGAATATTGAGCGTTTTTTAATTGTTTCAGTGTTTGGATAAATGAATGGAGGGCTGAGTGAGCGATTTACAATGGTTTTGATCGTAATAAGAGTCAATTTCACGATGTTCTAAATTGTATTATAATAAGTATTACCAATTCCGTGTGTTTTAAAGAAAATGAGAGATAGTATGATATCTTCCTTTAATGTCATTTCAAACTCGCCCATCCCACTCATTCAATTTAAAACCCTTTCGAAAATCGTTACCCTTGTCAATTTCACGATCTACTGTACTGTATTATCCTCGAAGGGCTATTAAATAATTTTTCGGTTATCATAGCAAGTAAAGTGTTTGAAACAAATATTATCCATTATCTTACAACAATAAATCAAAGCTTTAGACCCATATCGGGATAAATAAAAGAACTTTATATTTTGACCATAAGTTCCTTTTTATTGCGATAGAAAATCAGAGTTAATACTGTTATCTTATTTTCCGTTACCATCAACTTCCTGAAAGGGCTATTAAATTACTACCGTGAGACATAAATATATGTGATCCGTCATGCGAAAAGGGACCATCTGGGTAGTGCGTAAAGTGTCGACCCTGGTCAGACTGCGTGGACTGCGCAGAATGACTAGGGTCGAACTATTTTGCTCCGTGCTTATTTTCTGAATCTTGAATGATCAAACCACATTCCAGTGAAAGAATTTTTGAATGCGACATCTGGTTGACCTATGCTGGATCAAATCTCTTTTTCAATAATTCATTTGACAGAATTCCCGATTGGTCCCTTTTCGCGTGATGGGGTCACATATATAAAAAAGCTGTTTATCCTGATATATCTGAATATTCAAGAGTCTGCCTTTTCGTTTGTATGTCCGGAGGTGTGGAAAGAAGTGTTTTCTCCGTTTGTCCCTGGACACAAAATAATCTTTTCTACTTGTCCTAGGACAATATTTGCTTTTCTGCAGGAAAGAGACTGGATAAGATTTTAGAAAACAATTTTTTATCAGAAGAAAATGCGGGAAGACAGCATTTTCTTCAGTGAAAAAATGTTTTTATCATTTGAAACAAACATTAGGCTAAATGATCTCCTTCATCTGTTTAATATAGTTAAGAACATCGTGAAATTGATAATAATGATTTTGGAATGAATTTGGGATGAAAATGAATGAGTGTGTGGAGCGAGTTTTGAGTGAAATTAAAAGGAGGTAATCCAATATCGCTAATTTTGTTCATGGTGAACAAAATTTTCTATATTCATTATCTCCCTTTAATAAAATAAGCATACAAATTCTCTAAATGGCTTCCTATTTCTTCAAGGGCTAATCAGACGCATACAATTTAAACTAATTCAGTGAAATCCCGAATTCTTTCCCAGCTATTTTTTATTTTGAACGAAGTTTATTTATATGTATTTCATTTAGTTTGGAGCGTTTTGAATGGTTTGAGTGAGTGTTTTGATTGAGTAAATGGGGAGCTGAGATAGTAATTTAGAATGGTTTTGATTGAGATGAATGTCCATTTCACTATGTAACAAGCTGTTCCATTCTAAGATTTGACCTGATATTTACCTGTCCACGAACTGGTAGCCTCCAAAAAGGTACTTGTTTGAAGGTAGAAAAGACCATGTCGGACAAGTTGAGCATGGGATTTACACATCGCTAGTATGCGATGAGCTGTATTCAATTTTAAACGAAAAAATATGTTGAGAATTTAGGAACACATTTTTCATCCAAAAAAGTGTTTCCTAAAATCCATGAAGCAAATATTCTATCAAAATTAAAACAAAGAAAATCACTTCTAGATTTTATCTTTAACATGAATTTGTTCCATTATTCTTTGTGAACGTTAAGAATCAATATGACATAAATAATCTACTTTAAAGCTCCACTAACCGAAGGACAGTGAATTATTGCAATGGCGTTGTGTCCGTCCGTGCTTGTGTGCGTAAACTTTTTTCTTTAAACATCACCTTCGCCTGAACCAAAGGGTGGGGTTAAAAGGATCTTGGCAAAAATGTTCCTTGGATTCCCTATCCTTAAATCATTTAAGAAAAATAGTTTGACCTCCTTATATGGGCGTAGCAGGGCGTATATATTTGCACTTACAGACGCATGATAATCTATCCTCCGAAATAATTAAAACATTGAGCCGATTTCAATGAAATTTCGCGTAAATGATCCTTGGGCGACCCTTTACTTATTTTTATTTCAGAAAAAATATACTTATGGACAAAAGTCTTATCCGGTTTCGCAAATATGGCATATTTTTATTTGAACATAAATGCGTGAAGCATTAATGTTAAAAAGACGATTTAGCCTTCCAAGCAACGCTTATTTTGCAAAATTACGATATACGGCCTAAGACATAATAACAAGCACGTTAGATTGTCTAATATCCAAGCGAGGGTAAAGTTTACTTAACAGAAACCGTGCATACTTTAACACAGTATCCATCTAAATGACATCACATTCTCTTAACGAGCTGTACTGTATCAGTTTTATTTCGTTTTTCTCCTGGCACCTTTCAAATTGGTCTTATCATTACAATTTGTGAGTATATCTTGTATCAATGGCAGACTGCAATCTTTTCGAATCGTAAAGAGTTTCACTTGCAATTAAGGATATTCCGGCAAACTTCACAGTAACAGTCTTTTCAATTACAGTTCTCAAATACGAACCTTTAACAGTCTTTTACTACCAACTATTGTTATTCTTTTTATCAACATATTCATCACATGACTTATTTAGGCGTCATCACAATCGAGAGCCCACAGACACTTTATAGAAAAGAACCTTGGTAATAAAAAGGGTTAATCCATAAAAGCGTGTCTTTACGCATACGGTAAACATGACGACAAATGTACCAACGTTCCCAATAGATATAGAATCAAAGAAAAATGTGTTAATAATGATTTGGCATTTTAGACACAAGTATGCCAAACGAATAACCGTAGACGTTTGAAAAGCACTTAATGATTTTTTAGTGCATTGACTAAAGTACCCAACGTTTTGAGGCCTTTTTACCTGTAATATAACCCCAAAATTACTACACTTACGTCCGAGAGACTTTATCGAGGTTATGGTCTATTATAATGGAATGCCATGTTTTTCCGAGGTATCCCTTCATTTGATAGTTGGACCATAAGACAATAGTCAGGCTAACACTCTGTTCGTTCCAGTTTGGCCTCCAAGATTTTTTAGCTTGGCTTTTGGGGAACGAAAAGTCGAAATTTATAGAAAAAAAACAACATAATTTTATGTGAAATCGGTCGCATTATTCAACCCTCGACTTAGAACAGACTTGTTTTGGTTACTGATTAATCAGCAGGTAATTATTTAATGCCTACTCATAATATGAAGATAATGGATATAAGTATCAAAAAAAGAATTGCGAATGATTTCACAAATTGAATTTTATTTAATGATTCATTCCACAGATTGTCTGCAACATTTCGTCTTAAAACTCATTAACAAATCAAAATCAGGATACGGTGTGCGATTTCTTTCAAATCGCACACATAACAAGGAATCGCGTTTTAAACTCCAATGTTTTTCCGAAAATAAGGAAACCATTTGTTACCTGTCATGCGATAAGGAGAATTCCGTAAAATACTGTAGCTTTATTTTTCATGATTCAGAAAATATAATACAATACAATACAATCTTTATTTGCTTAAAGGCCACCGGCCCATGCAAGTTACAAACAACAAATGTTACAATTTACAAATAGGTACATTGAGAAATACATTTACATCATTATAAATATCATACAAATTTCTTTTAACTTATATTCATATTTATTCACATACACGGATGCAGATGTGCACATATACACATGCACATACACACACATACATACATACGCATACACATACATACACGCATATACACATACATATATATGCACATATATATATACACACACATATACATATACACGAATAAATCCCGCTAGAGATCAGTTTTCGAGGCATATAGAAATTATAAAGCTACGTAACTGATTAGAGTGCAATTTTTTCCTTTTATTTATGATCAATTTTAAGAGCGAATTGCTTCATACTGTTTATATGTGAATGTTTATACTGTGAATATTTAGTGCTTTGGCAGACAGTGTAGACTACGATCAATCCGCATAGCAATGCAGTCTGACATCAGTCTACACATGTTGAGTGCTACAAATTTATTGTAGGAGAAAACTTTAAAAAGGATTAAAAAGTTTCACAGATTTATTTTCATTTGAATCAAAAGTTACATTATGCGAGTCAAAGGTTTATATTGCAAAAAAAGATTAACTTGATACTGAAATTCAGGCTTCCGTGTAAATGAAAAGCTTTGACGAAACGAAGGACAAAGCCTTAATCATCACGGAAGGCTTTATATTAATAAAAGACACCAAAAGGGTAAATCAATGTTTATCCTTTTCATCTGAAAAACTATTCTTTCTTTTTTCAAATGCTAAAAATATGTATGTTGCAATTGATTTAATTAGATCATCGTTTCGACTCGACATAATTAAATTGAATTTAAATCTATTTGGATTCAAGACAAATTTTTCTGGAATATAAGTTTTCCTAATATCACTGTAATTATCGCATTTTAATAAGAAATGGTATTCATCTTCAATTTCATTACTATTACATAACTTACATTTTCGATTCTCCTTTAAAACATTATTATGCCTCCCATTTTCGATTTCCAGATTGTGACATGACGATTTAAAGTTTACAAGACATGCTCTGTACTTTCTATTGTTTAAGATGTCCAAATAGTATGCATATTCGAAATTATGTTTATATTGTGCGTAAAAAGAAAGTTTGCTGCTAGAATTAATAGTTTCATGCCAATTTTGAATAAAGACTTCTTGAAGCCTGTTTACAAATTGTGAAAGGAACTGCTTTTCATTATTAACATTCTGGTTATTCCAAATGTAGCCAAATCCATATTCCTGTAAACATTTACGTATTTCTGAAACCCAATTTTCATTGCCATTTTTGTCATCTAAAACCATCATGTTATAACATTTTTTCACATATCGACAGTCATTCATTTTAAGAATTTTTAACCAATATGACAAACATCGTTTTTTAGTTAGAATGTATAATGGATAACGACTGCATTCCCCTAATACAAAATAATTACAAGTGTTTTGTTTGGCATTCATAAAACGTTTGCATGCATAATACTGACATCTTTCCAGGTCTTGATAGATACCCATACCCCATATTTCAGCCCCATAGAATAATTGGGAATATATTTTTGTATCAAAAATCTTAAAAAACATTTTGCGTGGCAGTATTCCAAATTGAAACAACGAGCTTAAAAAGGCGTTCAATACACGTTTTCCTTTTAGACATAATTCGTTGACCATAACATTAAAAGACAATTTCTGAGTAAAAGTGAGTCCAACATAGCAAAATCTTTGAACAGTTTCTATTTCAAAGTTATTATAAGACCATTTTTCGTGTCTAGAAAGCTTACTGCCCTTACTAAAAACAACTATTTTAGTCTTCTCGATATTAACTCTTAATTTATATTCTTTGCAAAAGTCCGATAATAAATTCAATTCAGTCTGCAATCCAAATACAGTTTCGGACATTAACGCCATGTCATCGGCAAACATCAAAAGCGCAAGTTCTTCCATATCTGGATGTAATTGAATACCACGTATATTGGAATTTTTGAGAATCTTTTTAAAACCGTCTAGAAAGAGGGAGCAAAGTAAAGGACTTGCTGGACAGCCTTGCTTCAGTCCTATTAAGCTATTTATAAAATTTGTTCTGACATTATTACTCTTGACACAGGATTTAACACTACCATACATATTTACAATTGCGTTGTATAAACGACCTTTTACGCCCTTATTTCGTAAGACTTTCCAAAGAGTGGGTCTATCTATAGTATCGAAACATTTTTCGAAGTCTATAAATGCAACATATAATTTGCGCCGTTTTTTAGAAACAACGTGATTTATAATGGAATTTAACACAAATGCATTATCAATTGTTGAATAACCTGCCTTAAAGCCAGACTGGTTTTCAGAGATAATGTTAAAACTTTCTGCGTAGAAATTTAATCTGTTTGTTAAAACTCGACAGCATATTTTACTGAGAATATTTTGAAGTGATATGCCTCGATAATTATTTACATCATCACGTGCCCCTTTTTTGTAGATAGGCGTAATTATTGACTCGCCCCAATTTTGTGGGTAGTCATTGTATAAAAAGATACGATTGAATAATTCAATCACTAAGTCTAAAATTAAATCTATGCCAAATATGAAAAATTCAGGAATAACATTATCCGGCCCTGGGCTTTTTCCACTTTTCATGTGCCTAATTGCCATTTTGACTTCTTCTTCACATATCTCGCTATTAAATATGTAATGTTCATTTTCATCATCAGAAACATTGATAGGTTCGTTTACAGTTTCGTTGTTGTTTACAGATTGATCGCTTATGTCTTGTGGATTTAAAAGACCTTTGAAATAATTTAACCATTCATCGGTTGAAATTTTATTTTCAATTATTTTTGATTTGTTCGATATTTTTTTCAATTTTCCCAAAAATAATTTGGAATCGTCTATTGACTGTGATATATCATCGAGTTTTGATTGAAAATACATATTTTGTTTAGTTCTACATACACGTTTGAACTCCTTCTTACTTTCTAGATACATTTGTAGAGTATTATCATTTTTATTTTTACGATATTCTCTGAGGTTTTTATACTTGCACATTTTCAAATGTTTGCAATCGGTATCGAACCATTTTTGGTAATGCGTTACACTCTTTTTACCTGTGTTTACTTTGAATGATTTGCCACTTTCGTATAGCTTATTATTAAAACATTCAATAATAGAATCCAAGCATTGTGTTTGATCGTGAATCATTTCTGAAATATTTTGCTTACATTCTGAATTGAAAATAGTTTTCATATCCTGCAGAAATTCTTCTTTTTTAATTGTAGGAATAACAAATTTACTTATATTAAAGTAATCTTTATCATCGTCTGTATCGACTTTAGTTTTAAACAATTTTGTACTAATTCGTAATGGTAAATAACTAGATTCTGTTCGCTCTTCAACATTAAAATCAACAATGAAATTGAAGCAGCTTAATGACACTAGACAGTAGTCTATAACACTACACCCATTTGATGACAAAAATGTAAAGTTACCTACATCTCTATCACTTCCAGTTCTTCCATTTAACATAAAAAATGAGTAGATTTTGCATAGGTTGATTAAGTGATTACCTGGAGCATTTACCGTTTTGTCACACGACTTACTTAGTTTATTTGGTGGCTCAG
This sequence comes from Fragum whitleyi, assembly GCA_948146395.1. Lineage (NCBI taxonomy): Eukaryota > Metazoa > Mollusca > Bivalvia > Cardiida > Cardiidae > Fragum > Fragum whitleyi. The sequence goes on along the minus strand of OX411556.1, from coordinate 31,383,635 downwards.
AAAAAAATCATTGTACATTTCTAATTCAGATACATTGTCTTTGGCGTCAAAACACTCGTTAAGTTCACCAACTCTTGCATTTAGATCCCCTAGAATCATAAACGAACAATTTGGATAGTCAGCAATTAATGATATCATTTCTTCTTCTAGTAAAAATATGCCCTTACTAGGTTTATCATCATAGAACGGTGAGTTTTGTGGTGGTAAATACGTACAAATCAACACTAGATTTTCGTCTAGATTCATTTGCTCTTTCTGTATTTTGAATATTATTCCTGTAGTGAAATCGAAGTGAATTCTTTTCAAATATTTGGAAATATCATTTTTCACATATACCACCATGCCACTCATTGCTCTGCCATATTTAAATTTTTTAATTGCTGGTAGAAAAAAATATTCAAAACCATCTACTGAGATCATATCCACATCGTTTTTAACCTCCCATGTCTCTGATAAAGCAATAATATCAAAAGTTTGTATATATGATTTAAAGTCTTGAAATTTCAATTTAGAAGCTAGACCTTCCACGTTCCAAGAACCGAAAATTAATTGTCCTTTTGGGCTTTGACCACAATCTTATTTATCCGTAATGTCATCTTCACTCTGGATAGTGCGGTTTAGGTCAATCACATGCTCAGGTGGGCCACTTCGTCTGCCTGATTGTCTGTACGAATTACGGTTGTTTTTAGGTTTGACGATAAGTTCACCTTTGTAAAAATAGCCATTTTGACCTTTTTGTTTCAATTCATATAGAGCTGTTTTTTCTCTTGTAGTCAAATCATTTGCGAGCCTGATATATTCCTGGCGTAGAGTATCTCTGCCGCTTAGAATTTGGTACTTCAATTCCGATGACAAAAGTTTTATTATACATGGTCGAGGTTGATTTCCTTCTCTCCCGAATCTGTATACATCAATGACGTTTTGATCATCCCATGTTATATCTGGTCTTGCAACACTAAGAACGTCAGTGATAAGCCGTTTTTTCAGGTCATGACTATCGTTTCTGGTTTCCGGAAAGCCGAATACCCTTAAATTTGACTGTATCATCTTACGTTCAAGTCTATCGAAATTTGATTCTAAATATTCAATGTTATCCATATTTTTAGCACTATTTTCATTTACCGCATCTATGTCTAACTGTAGCATGTCCATCTTTGCGCGTGCCTCATCTTCCACAGACTCTAAATTGTTAACTCGGATATCCAAGTCTTTTTGCTTTTGTTCAATTCGATTCAGACGATCATCCATGGTTTTACAAAGATCTTTTACTTCATTCATGTCAGTTTGTAATCCCTTGATATCATTTTTGAACTCACGAAATTCACCTCTTATGTTTTTCTCATTGGCTTTTATCGCATCCAGTATTTCATTTTTATCATTTCCACTGATAGGTCCTGGATTAGATTCTATGTCTCTGGATAGAATTAATACCCGAGAATAATATGAACCGTATGTAAGTGAAATACCAGTCTGTCTGTTGTAAATGCAATGTTTGGTATTAAAGCTATGGTTTGAAAAGAGTTCCTCTTGACCTTCGTTTTGAAACATTCGTAAGCTTGTCGAACTTGTTGATAAGCAAGATGGAATAAGACCTACAGAGACAACAACTAAGGCTATACACATGACTATGAAAACTAAATAAATGCCAGTAGTAAAGGTCCTCAAATGTATATCAGTTCCTCTGGTATTCGGATTATATTTCTTATTATGACCTTTTACTTTATAACCGCGACCGGCGCCGAACAATCCGATTCGAAGTCTATATGAGTCCAAGATGTCCCCCATACTACTCAACTGCTTTTATTTCAACTTGAACTAAATAACGGTACTGCTTTCAGTACGATTACATGAAAGTTAGTTCATTCACTACTATGTGATTACTGAAGCATATCCATACCTGCATTTATATACATGTCATTCCAAAAATGAAAAAGTCCACTAAAGCTTTATTATTGCACCACCGAAAAAAATCCTTTTAAACTTTTATTATATAGTCCATGTTATATCACCGTGCAAAAAATCATTTTAATATATCGCCTTTTTCAATGAATATTTCTAGATATTTGTAACCGACACAAAAACACGACCGGTCTCAATGTACCTTTACTCAACTTTTTTCTGAATTGTTTCGAGCCTAGTCAATCTTAGCAAATCGTGCAGTCTGAGATCGATATTGCGGTCTACAAAGAATATGCATTTTGGCTTGACGGGTCACAGTATTGAGTAACTGTCACTATTACCATCGCCTCTTCATTCAAAAGTGACATTATGGATAGTTTTACATGTGTTAATGGGACAACCCCATTTTACAGCGATCTATTTCACCTCTCTCACAATCCTTTTAATCAAATGTAATAAATCTAAATCGCCATCATCCTACAGCAGCCCCTTGTCTGGATTCTCGATTATTCATTCATAGCATTTGTAAGTCAGTTGAATTAAAGTAAGAAGAGTCTTTGATAACTGTTTTCTGTCGTCAAGAATGGATGCTCACCGTACAACCGGTTGCGACGACGACACATGAGAGTAAACAACGACAGCATCGGAGAATTATACCGAGGTTTTTCTAAGAGTTGACCCCGTGACCCTGTTTTTTACCCAACTTAACCCGATTTTGAACTCGTCCGTGATTTTATCATGACAATCATCAAATTTAAACATATCTGTCATGGATCATCAGTTCATATATACGTTTATGAAAATACATCACGCAATTAATGTTGGTCTGCAAGGGGCAGATTACTGGGGTAAAAAGTCGGCAAAATACCGAACCCCTTTTCCCAATTATAACCCTTTAGAATATGTGAAAATCTCTTATTGGGGGCTGCTTATATAGGTTATAGGGCTTTTCTCTCAGGTGATCGACCCAGGGTCAACGTCACTTTGGTTTTTATACCCGCCTGTTTGTCTGTCTTGGCGCCCTGTTCATTTCGGTTTTTGTTACCTTGTTTATGTGATTTGCAAATATTATCCAAATCTTTCACAGGGTGAATGAAGGTCATTTCGATGGTCGCTTTTGAAAATGTGGTCGATACATCTGAACACACGGGAAAAGAGACCTCATGGAATTTTACTTAATGCGATCTTGTAAATTTGCAGAATTTGAAGTGAACTAAATATCATAACAAAGAACAGTACGAAAAGGATTATTTGAAATAAAGAAACACATTTTACGTTCGTGCTAGGAAAGTAAAAATAAATATATTGTAAACAATTCCCTAATGAAAAGAAGATTACTTTTGTGAGAAACAAATACAGGATGAAACGAGGAGATATATGGTGAAATATTAATCAGGGCTTCAATATCCAAACCTGTCAACAGTTGTATAAAGTCTTATGATTTATATTCAGTACAGACCTCTCTCTGTTGATATCTATCAAACAAGCTTAATTAGGTTTTTGTTATTGGAAGCATCGTGTCTGCAGTAGAGGGTAGGTCATAACCCCAGTTAAGCAAGTCTCAACTACTTGTACATGTACACGTATGTATATTATCTGGCTTCATATTCCTGTCCTCCATCTCACACTTTCTTTAATTGTTAATTTTTATGTCGCGGCCATAAATAGCGAGGGGCTTATAAATTTACCTTTTCAGCTCAACTGAGCATAACTCAATGTGAGCTTAAATTGTTATCACCTTTCGCCCGTCGGAAGTGGTCCACAATTTTTAAAATGGCCACAGTAACCAATGAGCGAAGTTCAACCAAATTTGGCAAAAATGTTCCTTTGATGATTCGTCTCAAAAAGTGTGCATGAAATTTTGACTGACCCCGAAATATGGGCATGGTAGGGCAGGGCAGTTTTTGATCCTGAATTCTTTAAATATCCTCTCAGCAACCAATTGGCTGATTTCAACCAAACTTGACAGACATATTCCTTTGGTGACTCTTCTGAAAACTTCGTCGAGAAATTATGATTGACACTGAAATTGGGGCGTAGCAAGCGTGCAGATTTTGACCACGATGTTTACAAACTAGAGATAACGATGGGCAGATTTTAACCAAACTTGGTTAAATGTTCATTGGACGAAACTTACCAAAACTTCTTAATGAACTTTTATTGACCACCAAATCTGGGCGTTGCAAGGCGGGGCTGTTTTTTACCTTGAATTTTTTCAACGTCTTCCACTTAAATCCAGATGGCCGATTTCAATCACATTATACATGAACGATGCTTGGTGACTCTTTTTAAACAAGTTTCGCAAAATTCTTAAAATTCGACCATAAAAATGGACGTGACAGGGTTTTGCTTTAATCACTATGAAATCTGTGTACAACATCTTCGAAACCAATGGAATTAAACTTTGCCAGAATCTTGCTTTGTTTATTCTTTTCAAATATGTCTTATTATGCCATACATTTGGGCGTGACAGGGTGAATACTACATGTAGTTTCACCATGAATTAATTTAATCCTCTACAACTAGGCACATTTGAAAGAAACTCTTGCAGTTTCTTGGGTATCCATTCACTAGACCAATACAATTCAGATTAGCGGTAAAAGGCCATTTTGGCCCTTTCGATTTTAATGACAATGTTTATGCCTAAACTCTAGAGGCATTATAAATATAGCTCAATTTTGATGGTCAGAATATTTGCTAGGTCACGAAAATGGGAAGGATCTATACAATATCATACGAAAAGGAGCTATCATGGCAATTTTCATATTCACACTAAAGACGCCACAAATATGGCCCAATTTTCATGAAAACTTGATCAGAATGCTTTTCAGGTCACAAGGACGAATCTGAATGAAATTGGCCTTAATGACAACTTTGTTGTTAACATTCTAGAAGGTGTCGTGAGACCGCAAGCGTAGCCAGAACATCTTTCAGTCAACAGGATTAACCATATTGAAAACTGTATGACGTTCCAAACAGGGATTATTTGTAAGACTTACATTTAAGTACAATAATGAATTTGATGAAAAAAAAACCTTCATTGTCATTTCTAGGCGAAGATAGCGATATGTCACATCCATGATCCTCTACAAGATGGGTGCTAGAAAAGTTACCATGACAGTTGAACCTTAAATACCATTGAACATTTACATACCAATATAGGTTTCTTATGCGGATGCATAATGACCACTCCTTGTATATGGACTTAAAATTATAACATGAGACAGAAACGATCCTGGGTAACTGAAATTGGCACAGGAATTTATCTGTAGGTGTAGGTGATATTGATTTTTAGATCTTCAATGAATGACCTTGAACCTGGAGATACGTATGTTAATCTTTTTTCGGATAAGGCAGAATTTAAACAAATTGAACACTTGGTAAAGACACCATTGGCAGCCATTTTGGATTGTTGTTGATTGTAAGAGGTACCTAAGGTTGCCAATCTATCAACCAAGTTAATTTGTTTTAGAAGACAAGCAGAAGACAACCAAATAAAACAAGATGTGTTTGTGAAACACGAATGCCCCCGTAACGGCATTTTTTTCAAAGTTTGACCTTGACAGATGACCTTGACCTTGTCACATGACCTTGACTTTGGTACCAGCGGATGCGGATCATTGAGATCTATCATCATGCCAAATATGAGCTTTGTATCTTGAATAGGCTTGAAGATATTGGCAAGGTTAAGTTTTCGGACAGACGGACGGACAGACAGACGGATAGACAGACGGACACATAGACGGACAGACAGACAGACGGACATGAGTAAAACAATATGCCCCCGATCTATCGATGCGGGGGCATAAAAATCATTATACATTTCTATGTTACCATAAAGGACATATAAGAGCATCCTTTGGACTAGGTGCGACCGCTACAAAGACATATTTCAGTAAAATAGTTAGTTCCAATCTGCCTCAGGTATTGAAACTAAGTAAAATCAGTTGAAATAGCTGTTTAATGAAATGGTGGTGACTTATTTCACCATAAATAAACAAAGCGATAAAAGACAATGTAATTTTAAAAATAATTTACATTTAATTTGATTTTAAGAAAATTGGGCTGTCAGTTACAGAAAGAATTTAAAAAATGATATATTAACTATTGTGCTATGTTTTAATTGGGTTTCTTTACAAATTATTGACTATGTTTAGTTGTCGTGATAATTAAAAGGTAATTAAAAGACAGGAAGAAGAAGGACATTTATCTGCCAAGCGTATATAAAAAAGAAATCTTCTAAAACTTTTTGACTATTGGATACTGGTTCTTGAACTTAAAACTTCAATCTATATTCTTTTTAAAAAAGAGAAGATTTCAAACGTAGTTCACCTACTTAATAATTTAATTCAAGTTGTGTTCATCAATATTCGTATGTTCTGATTGGCTGAAAAGTTGTTTTTTTTTTTCTCAAAATGAAAACAATTATGACTACACAGCTAATTTGAAGGCGTCCACAATAAATAGTCCTAAGAGAAATCCGTTTGTTTGACTGACAGTTCTTTACATTTTTCGACATAATATCAAAATATATGATATGAAGATAATATTTGTTGATTTCATAGAGGTATGAAACTCAAAACCTTATCACGTCCGCTTCGCGTATTCATACAGTGTGACTAGGTTTTTATATTCCTACCTCAATGAAATCAACAAATATTCTCTTCATCTCATTAATGCAACACAAAATAATGGCATTGTCTCCGATCATAACATTCTAAAAATGTTTCTCATTGAAAATTGGTCGGAATGATTATCTAGATATAATATCAGGCAAGTTCAAACTTGGTCATAGGGTCAAATATTTGAGAAGTCACATCTTTAGCCGAACCGACCTAAAAATATGTAGGAATTATTTTCTTAATGATGTCTCAAATAAGTTCGAAATTGGGTCAAGTAGGATCAAAACAAGGTCACATGGTTAAGTCTTAGAAAGTCCTAATGGATCATCTACAGGCCACTTTTTAGCATAGTTAACCTTGGATTTTTGCCTACAGACAATAACACTACTTTAGTTTTCATTATATCTATATTCTTTATTCAAAACTTACTTAAAACAATTTAGAATTTTATCATTTCTATTTTAGAATCTTTTCAACAATCAAATACAGAAATGAACGACATTCGAAGTTGTTTGCATTAAGCGTCATGTCAAAAGTAAGTCATTTTTTAATGGCGTCGCATTGTAGCAAACATATAAAACAAACTTTAACAAGGGAACTTACCCTCTGATGAAGGATTTAGAATTTTGTTTCTCGTGAATTTAGGACATCTATATGCCTTCAGTGACAATGTAAATTGTGTTGGAGCTTTCCTTCATATATTAAGAAGATATAAATCAAGGCTAATTGGTGTACGTTTGATGACCTTTACATCACCTATCAGCTTAAATGTATTTTCACGACTATTCCAAACAAGCATCACAAAATTATTTTTTTAGATAAATAAGGATACTTTGTCGATCAGCTGAGTCGAGTCTATCATTCATGTGTTGTAATTCCTCTGAGATCTTTGCAATTATTCAAGGGCAGCATCCTTTTAGAGGGGGTCTGAGACAAAGTCCATTATTCTAAGCCCTCTCTTTATCAATTTGTTTCATCTTCGGTTGATATGTCACTCCAGACTTCAAATTTTTACCTAAATAACACAAATGTCTAATTCTTTTACCTGACCCCTATTCCTACACCATAACCCTTAACCTACTCGGCAAAAGTTTTCTGATTTTTTCCAAATAATATTGCTTTGCAGCTTGAAATAAGTTTTTAGATTGTATTGTTCTTTCCCCGCTACCTGGGTAATTTGTTATATGTACCGGGGCAAGTTGTTATATTAATGTTTCCACTTACAGAAAGAAATGTTGCTATCGAACGAATGCAATCATTCAATTTGGAAGTGCGATTATAATACTGCCTTAGTATTGCCTTAAGTTCATAAATGTGAAGAAATAAGACAATATTGTAAGAAAACCAACCATTCAACAGTGGAAAATAAGGAAGCACAGACTCTTAAACTTGGAGCAATAATAGCCGGGACAATTTGTCTCACCAGTAGACTGAGTAATTTAATAGACATCATTCTAAAACCGCTAGTAAAACATGTTTAGAGTTTCTTGAGCGATACAACTGATTTTCACAAATACCTTCCATCAACAGTACCCGGGAATTCAATCTTAGCCTCATTCGATTTCGAATCTCTGTATTCCAACATTACATATCATTTAGGAATAGAAGCAATTTCCTATTGGCTAGACACGCATTATACAGAAATACACAGCCGCTTTTCAAAAGAATTAATCATACAATCCCTACAATTCATACTCGAAAACAACACATTTAAATTCAACGATGAATTTTATTAACAAATCAAAGGAACAACTATGGGAACGAATGTAGGCCCTACATATGCAACTTTAACGCTTGGTTATCTTGAAAATATATTATACCAAATCGTACAGCATACTTTCGGAACTGAATTTTCATGTCATTTTAAAATAAATTTGAAACGTTTCTTAGATGACTGCTTTTTAATCTAGCCTCGCTCTAAATCTGACCTTGAAAGTCGATACGAAATCCTAAATAACCTCAACTCGGACATAATTTCACGATAGAAATGAATAAGGAACTAATACCGTTATCGGATTGTCTTGTAATAAAGGCGGGAAATAATATCAAAACCGATATATACAATAAACCTACAGACAGTAAAACATACCTACTTTTCACATTTTGTCATCCGAAACATACGAAAATCAGCATTCCTTCCTCCCTAGCCAGGCGACTGAGAAGAATTATTTCAGATGATTCTACATTCGAAAAACGCGCACATTAATTGAAATATAATCTAATGAAACAAAAGTATCCGAAGGATTTAATTGACGCATTTTTTCGAGTAAAATTTTCAAATTTACATGATTTAAAATTTGAAAATTCGTAAAATTAATAACAGTTTCATAGAAATATATGTTTTACAACTTGTATTCAAATGGAAAGAAAAATGTGTTACATATCCACAGATGTTTAAGGCGATTTTCTTGTTATAACGCGTGATAGTTTTGACTGAAATATAAAATATCTGCAAAGGCGCAATAATTAAACAGGTATTTCTCTACCCTTTACAATCATGTATATTATATACTATATTGAATAAATGCAAAAAAAAATGACTGTTTATTTCTAAAACGCGGTCCAGCTAAAAACCAAATTATGAGTATCTCCAACTTTTGAGGTATGAAAATGACTCTTATCCTTTAATATCATATTTATTACCTACCATTATCATGACGATGAAATTGTGTTATTTAATAATTCACATGCGTGGAAGTAGTGAGGCGATATTTTTAAAGAATCGTAAATTTTACTTATGTTATACTTTTAGAATATTTTTTTCTCCTTTTTCAATATCAATATCAATATTTTCAAAAATAAGCTAGGTTTTCTAACAGAGGTTATCTTAAAATAAAGAATGTTTTAAGTGATCAAAATTGAAATGTGGTCCATTTTAACATCAATTCGCTTTATCGGGGGTAACACATAGCCACAAATGTACCCATAAAGTGGTCCACACTCCAGACACAATAATCGAAGTTTAAATCTGAGAGCAGTATGACGCTATCATAGAACGATAAACGATCAGAGAGAGGGAACTTTTGATAGCAAGTTAATGTAATAATTTTTTCATCATATCATTTATTCATTTGATTAATTATCTGCTAGATGAAATTATCGACTTCTGGAAAATGAGGAATTCTGTTATAAGCAACTGCTGATAGAGATTAAAATGATAATTATCCTTGAACTTTCCCCCTTACTTCACTTAAACCTCTAAACTTACATCACTCATAAATGATCTTCGTCAACTGCCACAGGTTTGTCTAAAAAAAGATCGAATGAGTGCGATGAGTTTCTTTAGTGAGTTTAACGGGATGTTATCTAATACCGCTAATTTTGTTCAGGATGATCAATATTAGCGATGTATTACCTCGCTTTAATTCAATATGCATACAAAATCTAGAAATAGCTTCCTATTTCTTTTAAGAACTAATCGACGCCTATGACCACGATAATGTCAGCGAAATCGCGGTGTTTTTTATGCCCCGAATCGAACGATTGGGGCATATTGTTTAACCGTTGTCCGTCCGTCTGTCTGCAAACTTACTTGTTGACTTAATACTATTCGCCCATGGTTTGGCATACGGCCTTCACTACTGCTCTCCGCGCTGATCTATCTTCCGCCTTCTTTTTGACTTACTCCATGAAAATCTTGTCTTTCTCCTTCTGTCTGCAAAACTAAACCAAAAACTTAAGTTTGCCAATATTTTCAAGCCTATGCAAGATACAAGTTTCATATTTCGCATGATGATAGATCTTAATGATACGCATCTTTTGATACCAAAGTCAATGTCATGTGACAATTTCAAGGACATCTGACAAGGTCAAATAACTCAAAAACTTAACCAAAAAACTTAACATTGCTAATACTTTCAAGGCTGTTCAAGATAGAAGCCTCATATTTGACAGGATGATAGATATGAATAATGTGCATCTTCACCCATAGGTATCAAGGTCAACATCATGTTTCAACTAACAGTAACTTTGGATATCTGTAGTTTTGCTTACAACATTCCACTATTTTTCGTTCATCTATTAATGGAAGATAAAGGAGGAATATATTCCGAAATGTCCCCTATATTCTGAAGGAACTTTGAAAAATATAAAAATCAAACCACGACATTACAGAAAGTAATGCAGCTTCCTAACATAAAACTGTGTTGTGCGACAATGCTCAAGAGGGTCCATGCACACTAGTTGGGGTAGCCGTTGTGGAAGACCCAATTGTATATTGTCGAAAGAGACTTTTACAACATTAAATGAAGTATATTTAATGTCAATTTGCGATGTTAAAAACGTTATCTGTGACAAATTAAGAACAACACGAACAGTACATGCACAACAAATAAGAGCCCTACAACTAGACTACTCTAAAAGTAGCGAACACTTAAGTATATGCTCTCGAAAGCATTTCAAATTTTCAAATGTTCCCCTTCTTTAAATTAGAAACTGAAATTGTGTAGCTGATTGTCAAAGGAAAAATGTTTTATCAATTGTTTTAAATCTACACTAAATGCAATTAAAATAAGTAATATTATAGGATCTAATTTAGCGGTACCAAATTACCTCCCTTTAATTTCGTCCAAAGCTCACTCGATCAATTTAATTTCGAAGTAATTCCTAAAGCATTCACATTGTTTATTTAATGACGTTCCTGACTGAAGCATCTTTATTTAAACGAGTGAGAATTTTTGCTAAAATGTAACAACACCTTGAAATTATCAAGGTAAATGATTTTTTAGTGATACCGAATGAATGAGAGGTGCCTGTTTTTAATAGTTTAAAGGGGAGAAAATGCTATATCGATAATTTGGTCCTATTGGATGACATTACTGATTATTTATTACCTCCCTTTAACAATTAACGTATTTTTCTGTTTGTGTATCTTTTAAGGCTAATCAGACTATTTTAAATCATCGTTAAATATTTATAAAACGTGCGCTAATTTGGTCCATTTGAATGAAATGTTGAACGTAATAAACAATCTTGAAGCGTCTTTGAAGGATATTGAAGCGTTGTTGAGTGGTTTGAGTGAGTGAATGAATGGAGCGCTGTCAGAGCGAATTAGATTGGTTTTGATCGGAGGGAAAGACAATTTCATGATGTAATTTACCGTACCATGTAACAATGATGCGGGTGAAACGTATAACATTTCTTTGAATTTTCCTTATCAATCATTGTCACAATGAAAGCTAATCAATGGTGTTATGCATCATCGAAGAATATTCCTTTTTGTAATGCTGGATTGCCCTACAGCCTAAAGCTTTGCTGTTTAATCCCTGCTTTTTACGTGCCTGTGATTTTATGATTGAGAAAACATTGTGAAAAAGGAGAAATTGCTTCTGACAAGCAATTTCTTCTTTTTTCACACATTTATCTACCCTACTGAATGTTTATTCTTCAAATTAAATCCACTTTAAATTTTCGTCTGCAAAACCTTTGAATTTGGACAGGTCCAAAATTTTGTAAAACAGGAAAGGGTTAAAATATGTTTTTGATAACTTTTCGATCCACATTACATGTAACAGTAACATACTTGATAGCAAATGTTAAGTGACTTGATAAAAACTCTTATAGTAAGTATACATATTCAAAAGAAAGTGTTCCACTCCTAGCATTAATTTGTTTCGTCTTTAAAGGCAAATATAGTTTTTCGCTGCAAAATAAATTTTGCTTTAAAATAGAAAGACAAGTTCAATGGCCCGCCCCAACTAGCTCCCCAAAATCATCTACCATAGACGTTTCAAAAAAGCAAGTTTCCCAAAGTTGCATAAAAACAACTGAGCAGTATTGCTAATGACTTGTATACTTTTATAAATCGTGCCTGCTACCAACATAACAATGGATAAAAATAAAGGATTTTCACCTTTATTAAGTATGTCAGTTTTTCAAAAAGATCGATAGGAGGTCGGCGAAATTACATCACAATAAGTATTTCCTGCAAAAAGTTTGATCAAACAACAGAATCAGGTACATGTATAGAATCCCATCGGGGAGTTCATCAAGAGAAAAAAGTAAACTCAAAGAGGCTAGATTTATTCGGTTGCGATCAATTTGACGCCGTATCTCGTATTATTTCAAATATAAAATCTAATAAGGCATGCAGGCGAAGCAAACATTTTTTGATTGTGAATATAATTAACAGCAACCTGAACGAATCTGTACAGCTTGACGTTTGATCGAAGGCTTTAAGGGATCAAGAATGTGTTACCTACTTTGAGTACCGTATTTTCCTGACAATAAGCCACACCGGCGTATACAAAACACAGAGAGAATTCGAATGGAAAAAGGCCCATAGGTTCGACAACCCGTGCGAGCCTCTTTCCCAGGGAAATAAAGGCCAATTTTAGCCTGCTTCAACAATCAGTCGGACATTTGCCAAATATTCAAGGATATCTGCAAACTGTATAATAACTCGAATGTGAGCGTAAGTCGAGATTTCCTCACTGAAATTTCAAAAGCCAGGACAAAACTATGGCCCACTGTAAGCCTACATGGAAGATAACAACCCTCATAAAACCGTAAAATATTACATCAAACCAAAATCATGTTTCGTGAAATGGTCATTCACGGCTCATTTCCAAAGTGGAGTAATCAAACAAGTGAGCCTCGATTGCGAGGAAACGGCTATGAACCAGATGAATATACCGTTCAAAAGAAGAAAAAAAGATATATCAAGCAAATAAAATTTCCTTCATTTTATGAAATATACATACAATTTTATAAATAGATTCCTTTTTCTCCAAAATAACCAATCAGGCGCTAACATTTTTAGGCAATGAATTTCCATGCCTCTAGCGATCGTGAAAAAATTCAAGAACTCCTTTCAAAGAAAAAATGTTGGACTATATGTCCACTTTCATCCGCCAAAGGCAATAGTTCCTGAATAAAAACCGCGCAATAATTTTTTCTGCAACCTTGGTAAAAGTATTGCGGGGATCGATATTAAAAGATGACGTCATCAAGCCACAATTATATGGCGTTATAGAATCTAAGTCAATTTTCGAAAAAACGCAGAAATAAGAGATTGAGGATTGCAGAAAAAAATCAGTTTGTTGAGTGGATAACCGAAATATCGCATCTACAGACTTTATACATTTTCTAGGGAAGACATTTAGTTCGAACAGCGATGAAGTGCGAATCCTATATGATTTCGATGTTATGGATTTATATCTGAATCACGACATTCCCTTTTGTCTTAAAATAGAATGATATTAGTTACACCGAAATAAAACGTGCATAAAGTTTCATTTGTAGGGAAAAAGCAAGTTGTTGGTTAATGACCGGAATTTTGTTATATATTGCTTTATTCAAAGTACAAGTAAGAAATTTCGGTTGCACAACCACAAAATGAGCAAGCTGTATATTTAAAGGCTTTTGTCTGCATATCAGAATCACACAATTCAGTTGTTACGCAATGAGATGTAAATTTTGGCCGAAGCTACATTACCAAGAGGCCCACGAGGGCATGAGACCGCTCTATTGACTCTTTCAAAGTATCCATTGATAAAAGAGAAGGATTTTTTTAAGAAGAAAGTTTACATTAAGGTCCATTTTTCTATGATCACATGATGTAGAATACTATCTGAAATTTTCATTTTACTTCCATGCATATATGAAGAAGTGTAAGCAATGAATTCTTAAAGCTAAAGTTTAAATTCAAATATAGGCCCTTTTTCTCGCGAAATGGAATTGAAACCTTTCAAGAGAGCAATCAGTGTGATGATAAAATCATTCTGAGCAAGTTTGAAGTCTTTTTTTTTAAATTCGGCCCTTTTTCCAGAGACAACTGAAGGCTAGGGTCCGTCTTCGAAAGGAACCATCCGTGTGATAGTATAATCATTCTGAGCAAGTTTGCGGACAAACGGATGAAAACTATGGACTTAAGAGTGTTAACGAGGACTTTCTAGGAATTTTTGTTTCAATTATTTTTATTTGGCCCCTATTCCTGTTACGCTTGCCGAATCGGGCTCATTTTTGAAAAGAACCATGTTACAAATAATCACTTCATTATATTGCCATTCACCATGATCATTACCATTCTTAATCGCTCACCATAGCTCTATTTATTCAGTCTTAATACTCATTCAAATCATTCAAGACTGTCCTAAAGTCATAAGAGCAACGACTTCGTTGTAAAGTTAAATCACGATTTCACTGAATAAATTGGATATGTAAGCGGTTAATTGGTTCGTTTGTTTAATTGGGGTTTTACGTCGCTTTCAACAATTTGTCAGTTGTATCTCGGCGGATGTAGCATCAAGCAATGGATTCCTGACATTTTCCTCACCAGTACTACCAAGCCTTGCCTTGCCTACAGCTGCTATCTTATTTCCTCTATCTCTATAATCGACACATTAGTGAAAGACAAAAGTTCGGAAGGAATGAGACCTTAGCCGCCGTAGGGGAACGAACCTGGACCCTTTAGATTGACTGTCCGACGCGCTTCCAACTGAGCTATGGCGACGGCTGATTGATTGTTAGAGACAAAGAAAGCTATTCACAGTTCTAAGAAGCATATTTTGCTAAGGGGGGGGGGGGGGGTCATAGGTTTCCACAGACTTAAATTGACCACTTTAAGTTCTCATCTTACTACTTTAAGCATTACCCGGCCTTCAGTACTATTAGTACTTTAATCAATTATGTCAGTGTAAACGCGATTTTCTTTCAATTTTTATTCATTTTGAATGTAGTTGGATTTTTTATTTTTTTTTCATTTTTGAGTGTTTTTGACTGGTTTGGATGAGAACTTGGAGTGAATGAATGGGGCGCTGAGTTAGCGAATGTTTTTGATCGAAATGAGTGTCAATTTCACGGTTTTTAACTGTACCTATCGATAGAAATGACAATCAGAATAACTCAGAGGAAACCTAAACTACTGCCTACAGCCAGACCACGTGTGAGCTAGACTCTATAAGCAGGGTAAAACTCGGCTCAGAGCGTATAAACGATCATGCACAGAACACTGGGGATGATACGCATGTAGTAAAAATAGAAATTTATATTCATCACTTATTTGTGATAACAGCATTTATCTTATAACTATACAAATATCGGTGTGATAACAACCCATATGATATTTTTATGATATCAGATAGTTATTTTTAGAACAACGATATAATGCAGCTATTTTTAGAAACTTGCATTTTAGTTAGAAACATCGACGAAAACAAGAAAAATAGAGGTTATAAGATAAATATAATACATACTTAGTGTACTGTATGAAAAAAGAGCCTCGACAATGATCAATTCTCCCAACCTCGTTAGATATTTTTTCTCATACAAAACACTAAGTATGTATTATATATTTACCCTCTTACTCTCAGCAATCCTCTTCTTCCTAGATCCGCTTGAGTGGCTAATGCGTTCAACAGGTTTCAATCTACTGATATCATTAGACAAGTTTTAAAATTAAGTTTTTTATTCCCACTTCTTTTAATTAAAAGAATGATAAGTCACATGCTGAAAAATTTCTGTAAAGAAAAAAATCATGATCGATTAATAAATTGACATACTCCCGTAAAATACTTTTTTTTCATCCAATCACAAAAAATAATGCAGTCTGATAATGAGTTACCAAAGGAACATTAGAGAGAAATTTCATTGATATCCATCTGTTAGGTTAGGAGAAAATGGCTTTCAAAGTTTTCATCAATTAACATCTCAAGAAATGACCTCTGTTCAATTTTTTTTCATCTAATCACAATAACTTTTGGTAGTCTGATAAAAGGTCACCCAAGGATCCCTTAAGAGAAATTTGGTATGTTTCCAATAATAAGATTTCGAGAAAATGATGCTCAAAGTTGTTCTATTAAACATAAAGAGAAATCACTTCCGCCAATAAAACACATTTTTCATCTGATCAAAATACTTATTTTGTTGACCTATAAAGGGTCACCGAAAGATTTTTAATGTTGATTTTGTTGATATCCATCTCTTAGATTCTGAGATATTGATTTCAAAATGTCCACTATATAACATATAAAAAAATCTCCGCCCATAAAAAGATTTTTCATCTGATTATAGTCCGTTTGACTTTATATGGACCGACCTTTTCATCAATTGCATAAAATCGGGTTTGAATTAGCAAGTTGTATGTGGTAAAATCTTAATTTCAGCTCAATACCATTCCAAAAAATATTTTTTGAAAATTAAATGATTTCAAAATAATGATTTTGTCCATCTAGTTAATGTTAATATTTTCACATTTTCCGCTCTTAAACACGAGGGGTGAAGAAGGCTGTTTAGTTGTAACAGGATGTAAACAATAGTAAAAACACATGGTTTTATACTAAACATTTGACAGAAGAAATGTCAGTTCTTCCTTATTTGGACGTGCTAATTGGCATATCGACGGGCATCTCATCTTAAACTTAAAAATTTCTTGATTTGTACCGTAATTACTCGCCTGCTTATACAGTTTTACTCGTGTAATTCACAACGACTTCGTTAAATAATGCTTTTTGATTGGTCTAAATATGTGAATATAGGGTTTGTCTCAAAATAGATAACAACAATTATAAATTATCTGGCCAAACGGTTTTAAACAAAGAGAAAATACACTCAGATTTGATATTCCAAGGAATTAAAAATCTTCGACCAAATTGATTTTATAAAAATACTCGATTTTATACCAAACCGACTCACTTAAAATCATGCACTTTTGACTCGGCCCCTATGCAAATCAGAACTAATTTTGGTTGGGCAAGTTGGTGTTCCGTTTATTACAGACACAAGAAGGTATGAAAGGCTGGCAGTTAACATGTACACGGACGGACAAAATCATTATTTTACATTCAGAAATTCCGAAAAACAAGATTCTTCATGGTATTAGATGGAAAATATGATATGACAAGATAAAGATGTGTTTCATTCATTCAATTCTGAGATTTTTTTGCGAAATGTTGGTCCATATAGAAGTCAAACGGACTATACAATATATTTTTGTAGACTGAAAAAGGGTCAACCAAGGATTATTCCAGCGAAATTTGGTTGATACCATCAGTTTGATTCTGGGAATATTCCCGTATTGCAATATCTGGAAATTAGTCACGCCCGTTAAAGCCTAGATTTCATTCGATCAAAAATCCCTGAACAATTCTGACAGAGGGACACCCAGGGAACATTCTAGTGAAAGTTGTTGAAAATCCATCCAGTTGTTTCTGAGGAGAAGATTTTTGAAGAAAAGAATTCTCGACCGGACGGACAGATGCACGACGGATAATTAATTATCAGTATTCTTTTTCATTAACTTTACCTTACCCACTCAAAAGAAATAAAATATTAAATTAAATTTTATCCCGCAAATTCCGAACAAAATAAGCGGTATTATATTCCTTTCCGCTTATATGAATATGTGTATTATTATCATCACGGACAAAAGGGGGGATTCAAATCGGACACCTTCAAGTATATGGCATGAATTGACCGATTTGATTGAAGATGTGAGTTTAAGCGTTTTTTTTTTTTCAAAGGATTTCGAACATTTTAAATGAGCGTTTTTGACCGTTGTTACTTACTGAAGAAATAATATATTTTCACTAGACGCAGACTATTTCGTTTCCATCAAAATACCATCGCAGATGATGTGATATTTCCTAATATGATTCGATATATAATTTGGGAGATTTATAGTATTTTGTTAGACCTTTGTTGAGGAGACAACGGGGAATGATAATGTTGCACTGGTTTGATGATAAAATAAACGATTTGTCTAGGGATTTCATACCAGATTTAATAGGCTCTCTAAATTGTATAAAGATTATATCACCCCAATATACAAACAATGTGGCATCGGTTAAAAATGGACTGAATTTCAATCCCAGAGAAATGTTCCTTCTTTATCTCTTGTGGAAAGGGGCTTATGAAACATACATATGTCAATGAATTGTATTGACTGGTAAGTCAGGAATATGGTGTGTCTATTTAACTGGTTTATTTCAGTAAAACTATGATAAATAACTGACTTATAAAAGTTGATATTGTGAAACATTATTGACCTATCGCTAATTTCATGTTCCTTATGGCCTTTATTGATATTCGGAACCTATTTCCGTATAATTATAGATAAAAATAGTAACAAAATTCACCCGCTGGTGATTAGTAATTCGTTTTAGCTGTAGATGTAAGGTCAGAGACTTGCAATTAAGAAGTCCGAAGATCGAATATCTCTCGTCAGTTTTGGCTATTTATATCATTATACATGTATGTAATAAAGCATACAAAAAAATCAAAGTTGGATGACAAAATGAAAAAAAATAAAAAAAAAACAAACTTAGATTCCATCATTTCAACGTGGGGAATCTGCTTGATATTCCACAACAAGTAATTTTCTATTGCTCCAAGTCTATGCCTAATGGTCTATCGAGGAAAAGTAATCATAAGTATAATATAATATAATTAAAAAGTATTAATAATAATAATAATTTGATAAAGAATTCCGTAAAAGGAATTAACATACGTAACGACAAGCCACGAAATTTACGAATCGAAACTTTGAGATAGTGTAAGGCAGATGCACACATAGAGGTAATTTTTTTATGATATCAAAAGCCTTGATTGTTTTCTGGGAAGATTATCGGGTGAGGATTTCTAAAAATTTCGCTCTTATTTCTGTGTAAGATTGGAATTGCCCGACAGAGCCATAAATCTAACCAAGGATCTGAACGAATGAACGAACTTGATGAAAATCTACTAGACGAAGTGACATACCAAATGTACAAAATTGTCTGCCTTCTTGTTTCAGAAGAGATTTTTTTAAAAAAAAATTCTCTCTTTATTTATATCAAAAATTGGATATTCCCGGAAGGAGACCCGAGACCAAATTTTGACGATAAACGTCCATTAGATGATGTTAAATACTAAATATGGAAACTGTTTGTCCTCTGGTTTCGGGAGCCCTCTGGTTCCATAAAAGAAGATTTTTAAAGATTTTTTTTTATTTCCTCTTTTTTGGCTCACATGAGCAGAGCGCTCAATGTGAGCTATTGCCACCGATGAATGTCCGTCGTCAGTCTGTTCGTCCGTAGACAGTTCTTAAATATCTTCGCTGAAATTACTGGACAGAATTTCATCCGTAGACAGTTCTTAAATATCTTCGTTGAAATTACTGGACAGAATTTCATCCGTAGAGAGTTCGTAAATATCTTCGCTGAAATTACTGGACAGAATTTCGCCCGTAGACAGTTTTTAAATATCTTCGCTGAAATTACTGGACAGAATTTTGTCCGTAGACAGTTCTTAAATATCTTCGCTGAAATTACTGGACAGAATTTCATCCGTAGACAGTTTTTAAATATCTTCGCTGAAATTACTGGACAGAATTTCATCCGTAGACAGTTCTTAAATATCTTCGCTGAAATTACTGGACAGAATTTCATTCGTAGACAGTTCTTAAATATCTTCGCTGAAATTACTGGACAGAATTTCGTCCGTAGACAGTTCTTAAATAACTTCGCTGAAATTACTGGACAGAATTTCGTCCGTAGACAGTTCTTAAATATCTTCGCTGAAATTACTGGATAGAATTTTGTCCGTAGACAGTTCTTTAATATCTTCGCTGAAATTACTGGACAGAATTTCATCCGTAGACAGTTTTTAAATATCTTCGCTGAAATTACTGGACAGAATTTCATCCGTAGACAGTTCTTAAATATCTTCGCTGAAATTACTGGACAGAATTTCATTCGAAGACAGTTCTTAAATATCTTCGCTGAAATTACTGGAAAGAATTTCGTCCGTAGACAGTTCTTAAATATCTTCGCTGAAATTACTGGAAAGAATGTAATCCAACTTCATATGTATGATCCTTGTGTCATTTAAAAAAAACACTTCAAATATTTTGAATCGATATCAAAATGTGGTCAAAAAAGGAGTCAATATGTCACGTTTGTATACATTTAATGTGTCTTAATTTGTTAAAATCATTAACATTTGGTAAGGTATTTTCTTCGTCTTACATCAAATATTCCTTCTCGACATTAGGGCAGTAGTTCTGATGGGACTTACAATAAATATTCACTGCAAACAAATCCGTCTATATAACTAATTAATAGTTTCACAAGACAGGACTATATGACACTGATTCCATGATTAAAAGTCCCAAATGAGACTATATTTATAGTGTATGTGAAATAGTGGACAATTTCTGAGTTTAGGGTCAGGAAACAACGGTTTATTCGACAAGAAGTTCTTGCATGCAATCATACAGCATCTTCACACTCGGTATTTCAATATTTCGGCACAAATCCCATTTTGCAAGAAAAATGAAGAAATATAAACAATACAGCATAATTATCTTAATCGATACTTTCATTTTATTTAAAAACAAATATTGTATCGATTTCTTTTGAGTTACATGTATGTTGTAGTGTTAACATTTGTTTAATTTTTATTTGAAAAGGGTCGATGTTTGCTGATATATTAAAATAACGAGTGTATTCTATTAAATAACTTAAATTTCAATGAATATGAAAATCTTGAAAAGTTCATAACGCTATTCCTATGCACAATACCCATGCGATGTTATGTTGTTGCGTTATCCACATGGCCCTTGCGGATTTGTTAAATGACCTAATTTATTTAAGGTGTGAGATATTTAGACCTTCTAGCTTGCAAGGTAAGTAATAGATGTATCGTTCAAAACCAACATATCACGATTAACCGCCAAAGCAGCAAATAGCAGTGACGACTGTACGTCACATATCATGAAAATATAATCAAATTTATAACTGTTTTACGTTGATATTGGTTTCGTTAGATTGGTAAAGTAGCCACAATTACTTTACCTGGTTTTGTTTACTGAAAATACACGATTTTTTTATATTGTCCAATTTGAATTCCCTTTAATGTTTGTCATTGGTTCAAATAGAAATTGTATGGAGACATTTTTAAACCAATTCATGACTTAATTATGGACAAATTTCTTATATCTGCCAACCGTTGAACAAATTAGACGTTGACATAAAGCGTAAACCGCTAATTAAGCATAATAGTTACAGATTGAGGCAATATATACCACTGGATTGTAAACATCCTGTATTCCTTGATAAGCTTTGTTTTGAACAAACAAGGGATATAAACAAAATGAGAAATATGGTGCAGTATTATTCCAGTTGCAATATCCAAGCCTGTCTATAATTGTATAAATTCTGATGATTTATATTCCGTACAGACCTCATTATTTATATATATCAAACAGGCTTAATTAGATTTTCGTCAGTGAAAGAATTGTGTCTCGGTCAGGAATAAGGCCAAGACCTTAATAGTAAAGGTAGAGAGATGTTTATATACGAGGGATGATCCAGAAGTTCGTACAATTGGTCCATTACTTTGGCATTTCTAGCCAGTTCAGTATAATATTTTAGTGTGTGAAGTTCCGCATATACCAAGAGCACAAATGTTATTATTTTTGCTAACATTAATTAAACGGCCTCAAATTTCGTTACCATATTAACATATTTATGCTAAGGCGGGGGAGCGTTTTAAAAATATAAAAATCTGTTACATAAATCAAATTTTCTGAAATTGTTCGTGAATTTTATTCTAAACTGTTTACCAGAAGTAAATAAGACGTAAATAGGGAATCAATTTTCATGATTTAAACAGTTTTGGAAGAGTTTTTACGGACACAGAGTATGTTTAAAAAGACTAAATTTGCGAGTGAAAGAGACCTGACCTTTGTTTCGAGTTTATTTTTTGAATTTTATCATGATCATGAGTCAATCACCACTCCAAACATTTCAGAAAATTTGTGAAAAAATATTATTATGTCAAACAGACAAGTTTTTCTTAAGTTACCTTGGATATTCAAAGAAAGTAAGGCTATATTAAAGGATTAAGAATGGCATATTGTAGTTTCAACGAATGAAGTCGACCCAATTGATTCTCATTATTAACCAAACATAAAGGCCGAGCATCCGTGTCTCCACTTCTCAATAAAGACAATTCATAATGAAATTGTAGACAAATTTGAATCCCAAATGGAATGAATTTAGTAGGCGCAGAGAGGCATGCGAGTAAATGGTGACTATGTAATGAAGATAAATAGTGAAGTGGCATTCGACGTTCTTGCTCCCCCGCCTACGTGCCGGGTCTATACATCTGATTAGTCACTTTACAGTCGCTTTATAACTTACAAATTTGAAATTTTCCAAATTTGTTACACAGATGTTGCATTAAAAAGTTGTTTAATTATATTTTGATAGTCATCTTTTCTAAAGTTTTACAACCCATTTTACGAATTTCTGGATCAACCCTCGTAGATATTCGTACATCTGAAAAATACAAACCATATATTTCTTATCCATTTAGATATATTTTTATCAAAGATTAAAACAATATGTGTTTGTGTACAGCAATGTTCCCCCCAACAACATTTTTTTTCGAAATAATGACCTTGTAACATGACCTTGTAACATGACCTTGGGCTTGATACCTACAGATGTACATCACTGAGATCTTTCATCATGCAAATAAGAGGAAAGGTGTGTAAACTATGTTTGAATGAACTGAACATGTTAAATATTTTGATGACGTTATTAAGAAGTTTGAACTTTACAGATGTCCTTGGCCTTGTTATTTGATTTATGACCTTGAGTTCGTATCTACAGATGAACATTATGGGAGACCAATCAACATGCCAAATATCAGGCTTGACCCTTATTTATGCTTAAAGATATAGGCAATAATGAGGTTTTTTTTGTAAGTTTTGGGTTATTTGACCTTGACAGACGACCCTGACTTTGTCACATGACCTTGTTATCAGCAGATACGTATCATTGAGATTTATTACCATGTCACATATGAGGCTTGTATATTGAATTAGCTCCAGAATATTGGCAATGTTGAGTTTAAAGGTTATTCTTTTTTAGTTATTTGATCTCGTCAGAGGATCTTGACCTTGTCAAATAACCTCGACTTTAGTAATAGCAGATGCGTATCATTGAAATATATAACTATGCCAGATAACATTGATATGGAAAGACACTAACATTTACTATTTATCATGCAATGAACTACCGATACTTATAGTATTAAAACTTTGAAATAACAGGAATCTTTTCGAAATATTGAAAATTCATGTACGCGCATATATATTAACGACCGTTCTCAGAACAAAATCAAAGTACTGATAGTACTGAAGGCCAGGAAATGTTTAAATTTGTAAAATGAGAACTTTAAGAAGTGGTCAATTTAAGCCATTAAGAAGTTTCTTGTTTCTGTGATAAACATTGTTGAAAGAAGGATTTGAATTATCATTATTACGTCATTACTTCTTTTCCACATTGATTTGTACAACACTAACCTTCTTTTTTCAACAATACGACACCATAAAAAAGCTTGACTCACTTTTGGCATGGGGGTGTAGTTCTGTCTTAATGCTAAAAAGGCGCTCACGAATATTTTCCTCCTAATACACACACTGGATTTCTATTGAGGTTGCAAGGTAATATTACAGTTCAGAATATTTTGAAATTGACACCGTGATTGATTTGGGAATGATTTTGGACTGAAATCGAATGAGTGCGGAAAGTAGGTTTTGAATGAAATTAAAGAAAGGTAATCCATTATCGCAAATTTTGTTCAATAATACAAAAATAGCAAAACTTATTACCCCTTCCTTTAGCAAAATATGCCTATAAGATTAAAAAATAGCTTTCTTGTCTTTACGAACTAATCAGCCGCCATCATAACGCAGTTGCTAGCACGTCGGACAGTCAACCTAGAGGTCCGAGGTCCGATCCCCTTCGTCGGCACTTATTCTTTCCGACTATTTATCTCTCAAAAAATGGGTTGATAATCGTAGAGCTTTGAGATAGCAGCTGGAGGTGAGGAAAGGATGAAATGTTAATACTGGTGAGAGAAATACCAGGAATCCATTGTAAGTTACTCAAGCCTCTGCGATATAGCTGACAAATTGATGAAAGCGGCGTAAAACCTATTAAAACTAACGAACCAATCAACCACTAACAAATTCAATTTAGTCAGTGAAATCGTGATTTTAGTTTTCAAAGAGAAATTGTTGCTCTTATCCTTTTCAATGACTTTGGGGCACTTTTGAATGATTTGAATGAGTGTTTATACTGAATAAATAGAGCTATGAGTAAGCGTTTTATTGAAGTCATTTACTGTAACAAGGCACCCGCAAAATTGGTGTTTTTGTAAGAAAATGAAACTTTTAACCGATTTTTTTTTTAGACAAGCTGTTTTTCATCATATTAAGCTCAGCAATACTCACGTCATTACAGTTCTTTAAAAGACTCGTTTAAGGTAAGCATATCTCAAATTTTTCTCCACATGAAGACACGGCGAAGCAGTTTGACGGAACAATTTTTACCATGTAGTAATGATGCGCGTTTGACCTTATTGGGTTTTTTTGCATTCTTCTTATCAATCAATGTCACAATGAAGGTTAATCAATGATGTTGTGCATCATGGACTCATATTCCTCCTTGAAATAATTGTTAACTGAACTAAGTTTAAGCTTAAAAAAATGTCTTGTTTTATTGAATTGTTGTTTGCTGATAAGAACGACTTATGGCAGATTTGGATTTATTGTATTGTATGTGACATCTGAGGCAACAGGGGGTGTGATTGTTGCACTGTCTAGAGGTTAACTAACAGGTTTAAAAGTTGTCTGTTAATCGTTTAGAAATTATATAATGTTAAAAACGGAAATGTGGTATCGATTAAAAATAGTCTGACCTACCATATTTTTGATACAGACAAACCCTTATCTGTGTTAGCTCACCAAAGCATATAAAGAGCAAGACTCATATTCCTCCTTGAAATAATTGTTAACTGAACTAAGTTTAAGCTTAAAAAAATGTCTTGTTTTATTGAATTGTTGTTTGCTGATAAGAACGACTTATGGCAGATTTGGGTTTATTGTACTGTATGTGACATCTGACGCGACAGGGGGCGTGATTGTTGCACTGTCTAGAGGTTAACTAACAGGTTTAAAAAGTTGTCTGTTAATCGTTTAGAAATTATATAATGTTAAAAACGGAAATGCGGTATCGATTAAAAATAGTCTGACCTACCATCTTTTTGATACAGACAAACCCTTATCTGTGTTAGCTCACCAAAGCATAAAAAGAACAAGATGATATTTTGTGATCTTGCCTTGACCGTCAACATCTCGTGTAAATCGAAAGGTAACATTTATTGCACAATTGTTTTGATCTATCAGCTCTCGGACATGTTCGTAATGGGGTCTAGTGGCGTCAAAAGCTATGACCGAGTGTCAAATTTTGGAAAATTATCATGTCTGCACTTAAGAGAACATAATTATGACCCCCAACATCTTGAAACTCAGAATGTTTGTCTTTATGATATCTTTGAAGAGTTCGAAAATGGGTCAGAACTAGGTCACGGGGTCAAGTTTTTGAAAACTTGTCTGACAGTAGAGGCCATTTTCCCAAAATTTCTGGTAACTTGGCTAGAACGTCCGTCTACATATCTTGCACTAGTAAGAAAGTGGTCTCAGTGGTGTCAACTAGGTCACTGGATAATATCTTAAAATATCATTGTATTCGCTATAGAGACTACAATCGTGCCTCAAATTTGTCTTCAAAATGATCGGAGTATTCGTAAACATGTTATCTTTGACGACTTTAAAGTAGGTCAAGATCAAATTTTAGGAAAACCATATTTGCAATCAAGTGGCCTAACATTTGGTCAAAATGTCTTAAAACTTGGTCAGAATAATTCGAAAGAGATAAAAAGTGAGCCAAGTGCAAGTCAAAAGCTATGTCCCAAAGTCTTATTATGAAAAACATACTTGTTTGCACCCAAAAAGGCAACCTTTTTGGCTCTAATATCCTAAAACTCTGTTATAATTCCTGTTTGGGTTATTTGGTTGTTTGAGCCTTTTTTGGCTCTAATATCCTAAAACTCTGTTATAATTCCTGTTTGGGTTAACCAGGTACAAACTTCAAAATTTGGTCAAATGGGGTCAAAAGCTAGGTCTAGGGGTCATACCTGTGTGATTTATTATGCAAGTTGATTTTTTCTAGTTTCAAATTAGTGTGTGGGGGGGGGGGGGTTCCTTTGCATTTTGCGCTTTGTGCTTAAGTGCCAATCACGCTCTTATGAGTGAAATCTATCGAATCAAATTGAGACGAATTTGGTATTAGTAGATGGTTTTCCTAGGACAGCTATTGTCTTATAGGAAAAATTTAGACCATGGCTCCCGATTTTTCAGCTTAAATATTAAGTTTGATCTTAACGCATGACCGTGATTATAGAGCCATCTACTTATCTTTCAAAAAGCATATAAACTCTTGATGGAGAACAATGGTGTTATGTATTATGTGATCCAGCCATAAAATAGAAGCTATGCCCCGTACAAGTCATCTTTTACGTTTCACCTTTGCCGGTGACCTTGGCGGTTTCTGGAATTTCTTTCAAATTCATACAAAAGCACAACAGTTCCAAGTTATCTAGAAATGCAACAACAAATGTAGGAAAATCAACTGAATAAAACCGGTCGGACGGACTCACTTATTTAAATACACATAATCGTCATTGTGACTACTTTGTCTAAATGTAAACGGTCTCGACTTTAAAAAAATATATATTTGACCTCTGAATCTAATCAGCCACAGTTTTTTTTTTTTTATTTTTTTTTTCAAGAATTAGTGATCTTAAATATACTTGTTTTCGTGTCGTTTATACAATATTTGTAACCTGTCAAAGATAGAAACTCGCTTCTAAAATTGTCATTCCGTAAGATTGGTCAAAGGTTCCAAGGACCGATAGTACAATTAAGACATTTTGGTCATGTTTAGAAAAAGCTGATTATTTTGAACAATGATATTACAAAGTAGCTGGTATTTTACAATGACATTGTAATTATATTTACCAAGATAAATTATTATATTTACCAAGATAAATTAGAGTTGTAAGGGCCACGCGTTTTTAGACTTTCTGCTAGACATTCCGGGCTCAATTTTAGACTTTTTTTAAAGATAGCTCAGTTCCATCCTGAAGATGAGTTTGAAAAACTGATATCCGTCCCATACGTTGTTCACCTTTAACCACAGAATAGCTTAAATGAAACAACCTCATCATAATTCAGGTACTCTCAAACCTTAAAACAGGAAATATGATGCCAACTATTGACTCAAATTTCAATTTTCCAGACTGCATACCTTATAACTTGCTAGTGTTATGACTGAACAGCTATATCTATGTTTTTTTCTGTATCGATCTGGGTCAGCCTTTTCACCGTTTCATAGCGTTATAAATCATGGGAAATTAGTTCGAAACCCGGCTTTGCCACTTAGTTCGAACCCATGCTTTGCCAATTAGTTCGAAACCCGGCTTTTACAATTTTCGTCCCGACATTTGACAAGTCATTGAGGCAGGCGTCATAAAAGATATATAAGAGGATTTTGCATGAGTGGTCATTGAATACCAAATAAATTAAACGCGTCATCTATAAACAGATAAAAACGAGGCTGTGCCTAGTTTTTGTTTTAGATGACGAGTTTAATAAATTCGGTACTTTATGACCACAAATTTGATATTCTATTCATAATTTTGACCCGAGTTTTTGCGAAAATCGTCAAAATCCTTGAAATTCATCATTTCAATTTTTCCAAGAAGCTTATAACGCCGTTTAAAACTGACCGATGGCGAATAATATATACATTATGGCGCCATTAGGCGGTTACAAGATAGCTTTGCTATTCACTCTGGGTTCATTTTCATAGTATTCCACTGGCGTAATAACACCCGTGCAATATCAAACATATTCAACGGGGTTATTTCACTCCCGCGACGTAGGTCAAATTATAAATTCGCCTTTGTACTTGCTCGTATCGATGAAATGTATTTGACATGGCTTGGGAAATGATGAGAAACCATCGGCGGGTGCGTTAGTCCGGGAATAAATGCAAAACTTTCGCAAGCGGTGTTGACCCCTTCGCCCCAATTCCACGAAGGAAAAATCCCAAACAACACCCTACTGTAAAGGGATATAAGCTAGCTTAATTCTACTTTGAAATGAGACAAGCAATTTGCCGCCATGGGGGTTGAACAATATTCTCAAACCTTAAATTGATATTTTGATGCATTGCCATACTGAGTTAACGAGGTTTCGAGTGATTTTGTGTGGGAAAATTAACAGTATATATCTGTAACAAGATCTGGTAGCTTTTAAATTGGTTTTGGCTGCAGATGACATTCTATGATTATGATTTATTATAGTATATGGTTATAGTATGTGGGTTACATAATTATGTCTCCACGTGTTGATTGATTTGCTTACAATGAGATGAAGTAAACATTTATCTTATATCGATAAAAATGATTTGTATACGTAAGGAAAAAGTACTTCAACATCTCAATTACATAAATACAAAAGTTCTTTCAATAAAGTTAGGTGTTGACCCCGTAGAATATTTGTTTGACATATATATGGTCGCCGAATACGCGAGCTAGTTCACCCAATTAAAATCCGGCACTTTTCTGACAGGCGCTGTAAAGTAATTATGCAACGTCTGAGTATATGGAGAGAAAGATAAAATCTGTTCGAGTCGATTCTGATTGATTTACAATATATTGACTGTATAGTTAGTGTGATGGTTACTCTTGGATTAGAGGCAATTATCTCATCTAGCACATTTGTTTCAACCATAGTTAATTGGGAAAGAATATTGATTGAAAAACATTTTATTTTAAAACGGCAATTTTGTGAATATATAATGAATGCTTCAATTGACTAATGACTAACTAATTAATTCAACGGAGATTTACAAAGTTGCCTATTTCTAATGTCATTTTGGAGTTGATATTGTTAGCGAAAAAATGTAATTGTTAATAACACCGGTAAGTGCGATTACTTGTGTTAAAAGGTGGGGGTGGGGAGTATAATAAAAAGTAGATAATACAGTCTGCAGACTGATCTTTGTCTATGTTTGTCTGCCATAAACCTTGTATTTAGAAATGGTATTTCGAGAAAGAAATATGATCTAACGATGAAATGTAGATTTCACAAACTGAACAAAGATAAAGAAAATTCGCAAATAATTTATGAAACGAAAGTTCCCGAAATATCCAAACATCATACAGGTTTCCATTAAAAAGAATCAATTTCATTTGTATGCTATTCACGTGCTCAATTGAAGGTTTGCTTAAGCTTAAGTCAAAGGCTGTATTACTCATGATAATCTATCCTATGATAAAAGCAGAAAATATGAGTATATTGTTATTGCTGCGTTTGCAATACGTTTAAAGATTAGATAAACTATTCTTATTCCAATTTTAAGTTTAGATGAATTTTCAGTTGAGTACAAGTGGAGTTTATATAATATTAGTCTCAATCTTTATTATGTAATTTGAATCGACAAATGCTAAAATCACTATGTAAAGTATGTTGTTGTATGTTACGATTCTGATAAATAAAGTGAAAAAATGTAGATAATACGAGGAAGATAAATAAATTAAGAGTTAATTTCTTATAGTTCATGTGTCGCAACAATTGGGTGAAGTAATGTAGCTGTGAAGTCAGAATTGATTTAAATGGCGTTATATTTATGACGTCACGGCAAGCACTCGCCGAACAGAAATGGCGGTCAACGTTTTTTTACAATAAGGTTGACGCCATTTTCTCTGATGGCAAATCTTATGTTTTTCAAATACCTAATGGAAACGATTCTAATAACGCTGTTCACAGGTGATTTCACAATGCATATAACAGAAAAACTCGTCAAAGTTTATCTCTAGCTTTAAGCGTAAATAGTTTTATTTTAATGAATTCGGCAAAAAAGAATCAACGAAATTATTAGAATCCTTGTGAATTTTTCCAATGTAAGTAGTATTTGCGAAAACTATTTTATCATTCAATGAAGCCTGTATTGACCTGACATCACCTGTCTGATAACATAGCATGATATCAGACAGTCTATATTTGGAAACAATTTGCATACACTTTTACCTGAATTTATTTGAATTTTAAGGCTTTGTTATATTAAACGCTGAAAAATGATCGCATGGTAAATATGATAACCTGAAAGTGTATTAAAATATCAATTTTATCTGGTTTCGGCTGAGAAATTATCATGACTCGGCAAAGCCTCGTCATTTAAGTTAATGTTTATTAAGATATTATTAAAAAAAATACATTGAAAACAAAGAAACATTGATTCTCTTAAACTTTTTTCCGAAAATAATCTTTGAATTTAATGTGTGTCATCATATTTTCGCACCTGCGTGTGTTTTACTGATTTTGATACTATACTCAGAACAAGAAGTTAAGCGCCACCAGTTTTTAGACTTAAGATTTTTAAAGGATGGGGCCTGCATTAATTCAAAATAACAGAGATCTAAATATTGAGTTCCAGTGTTGAAAATGGTATGTTGACTGAACAATTTCACAACAATACATGGGTGGTGATAAATTTGATTGACTTTGTACCTTGAAATGTAAATGCCGTATTTACACCTTTTTTTAAAAACATGAAAAACTATTGTTTTGTATAAAATACTGGTTAAAGGCGTTGAATATGGAAGAAAATAGATTGGTCCGAAAGTGTTATGAAATGTTAAGGTGTTCTGACCAATCAGGATGTATAAACTGGGTAACGCATGTTCGATCAATTATCCAAAAATGCGGATTTGGTTACATATGGGAGAGTCAGACGGTCACAAATATAAATCTTTTTATCACGGAATTCGACCAGAGATTGAAAGACCAATATCTACAAGGATGGTCTGCTAATATCATGGAAAATCAAAGACTTCAATGTTATAAATCATTTAAGACAAGTTTTCTCCATGAGCCCTATTTAGACATTTTGAATATAAGAAAATTTAGGAGATCGATGTCGAACTTTAGGTTTTCCTGCCATAATTTGAATATTGAAAAGGGTAGACATTTGAATATTCCAGTAGAAGAAAGACTATGTAAAATGTGTGGTTCAGATATAGAAAACGAATACCATTTTCTTCTTAAATGCAGTGTTTTGGAAGACATAAGACAGAGATTCCTACCTAAGAAATTTGTGGACAACCCTTCACAACAAAAATTCAAAATTCTAATGTCTTCAAACAAAGAAAGTATTATAATCGCTGTCGCTTCATTTTTTTACTATGCGAATATGAAGCGCACAGAAATGGTCGGAAATCAGGCATAATAGATATAAAACCCCGTAGCATCTTTTTTACAAACAGATTGATTAGATGTTTCTTTAATGAATCTGTATATAAAAAGCTTGCCACTGTGAGCAAACTTCATATTGCTTTTACTCTATTAAACTGACGATTTCGGTGTGTATATATCAAGTAACTTACATTTTGGTTGCTGAAACCTTATATTTCTTTTCAATAAGGGTGTGCGACCACCAATGACGTAAAATTATTCTTAAATATGCTTCATATATGAGTAACATTATTTTCAAATGTACAAATGTCAAACTGGTTCAATTAAATAAAAACTGTATTTGACCGTTTTGCATAAACTGTAAATTGTCAAACGAGGAGAAATTAATTACTTCATTCATATTTTATGTTGTAACAATGTTTTTTCCTATAACCTATCTAAATGAATGATTATATGTTATCCATTTGAAAGTTATAATGAAGTTCATAGTAAGGTATACATTAGCTGATAAATTACAATTAGTCATTCCTGTTCAAGGTACCTAGTTTACTAAGCGATCAAGTTTATTGATCGACCGTTTTAAAAAATTTCCCTTCTGTAAATTAAAATGTCTTAAAAATAGATATATTTTGTCAGATATATTTTGTCAAATATATAAATCGTATGTGGTTAAAACTCATTGGAGTCGTCTCATGGAGAGGATTCTTTTGAGATTTAACAACATAGCATTATTGAGAAATTCACAATAGCATAAATATTTAGTCGAAAAAATGCTGCTAATTTATGAACAAGAGTGTACTAAGCGACCATCCCCTTTAAAGACCGCTTTAGCGTGGTCCTGTATGTGGGCACTTAAGACCCATTTTACTGTAATCAATTATAATTGTTTTTTCTATAATCTATCTGAATGAATGATATTATCCATTTAAAAGCTATAATTTAGTTCATAGTTAGTTTTATAAACGCTGATATTCGACAATTAGTCAATCTCACTCAAGTGACCAAGTCTACTATGCGGTCATTTTTATTGGGCGACCGTTTAAAATTTCCCTTCCTTCAATAAACATTTCTTAAAAAGGAGATGTACTTTGGCGAGAATATTTGTGCAAATGAATCCTGTGTGGTTGAAATTCACTAGAATCGTCTCACGGAGACGATTCTTTTGAGTTTTAACAACATAGCACTATTGAGAAATCAACAATAACATAAATATTTAATGAAAAAAAAATTTTTTTTCCTATTTGTGAACAAAGCATGTACTAAGCGACCACCCCCTTACGGGACCGCTTTTTAGTGTTCCCGTTTGGGGTTGATTAATACCAAGTTTACTATATTTAACTATTAATGTTGCCATGAACTTAGTTTAGAAGCTTTGACTTAAAGAATCCCACGGATATTATTTAAGGAAAAGTAGATAAAATCATTTTGGGAGAAATATTGTTGGATGAAAAACGTTTGCTTCAAGCGTTTTTCAAACTTTCAATATTGTTCCCATTTATATACTCTGCTTAAATGATAGTTTTTAGGACTGATTAAGAAAAGATATTATTCAAACGAAATCGCTTATATTAAACATGGTAATTATAAAGACATTTATTCAAATAATATAAGACTAATTCTCTTGGGTAACTTATTTATACCACCACTGTAGTAGATTGTTATGTAAATGTATGATCTGTAATTTGTATTGGGCCTACGGCCTTACATCAATAAACTATTTGTATTGTATTGTATTATTATCAAAGCCGACTTACAATTTTGTCTATGGCACGAAAGTGACAGATAACACAAATGCGATTAATTCTTGTCACATCTTAGTCAGTAGCGTGTGTAAGATCCGTGAGCATTGATCACTGCGCGCACCCTCCTTGGCATGCCACGAATCAGCCTCTGGATGATGTGTTGAGGGATTTGCTGCCACTCCTGGTGCAGTGCTGCTTCTAACTCAACCACATTTTGTACAGGAGGCTCTCTCCAACGTATACGGCGCCCTAAAATGTCCCACAGGTGCTCGATGGGGTTAAGATCTGGACTACAAGCCGGCCATGGAATGGTGGTGATGGCTTCACGTTGCATAACGGCCGCCACGACTCTTGCTCTGTGGGGTCTGGCGTTATCATCCATGTACACTGGTCTTGTTCGAAGAGGGTGATTGTCAAAATGTGGAATTACCACAGGAAAAAGGATGTTATAGCGATATTTATCACCTGTCAATGTTCCTGGAACTGTCACTATGTCCAGTTTACAGCCGTAGGAGACACAACCCCATATCATAACGGTGCCACCGCCACCATGATAGGTTGGTTGGACGTACTGTGGTGCAAATCGGGTGTTAGGTTGTCTCTAAACACGAATTCGGCCATCGGTGATATGCAACAACATCCTGGACTCATCTGACCAATGGATCCGACGCCATGATGCCAAGTTCCAACGTGCCCTCGCTCTACACCATATTAGACGTTCATTGATGTGTCTCTGTTGTAACTTTGGACGATTGAGGGGTGTTCGTGCCTTATACCCAGCCATCCGAAGTCGATTTCGCACTGTTGAAATAGAGACCCGTCTGTGTGTATTCCAGTTTTCCCTTAGTACAGGCGCACTGGTGAAGGGCAGACGTCTGACGTGACGCAAAAGTGCTCTATCCTCTCGAATAGACGTAAATCTAGGGCGCCCAGATCTGACAGGGTCCTTAACGTCGTTTGTCTGTGCGTGTTTTTGTTCATAACGAGTTATGACACTGTGGTGATACCCCAGCTGTCTGGCAATGGCTCTACAAGACTTTCCTGAATCTCGCATTCAAATTATTCGCCATCTTTCATTTGTAGACAATCTACGCCTTGCCATGACTGAGTTCCAAATCGAAAGGTAAACAATTGCACGAGCTACACGACGTAAGTATCTCTGACAGAAAAGCTGATTTTCCACTTTGTACGAGCCCTGGCTTTACAGTCATTGCACGAAACTTGCTGAATATGCACGTGCATCCGAAACGTTTTTAAGTTGGAATGCGGAGCAATTCCAACTTAGATTTAACAAAACCGCAAAATGAACACAAGATAATTTCATTTCGGGTTTCTTGAGAACACATATCACGTGAACAGGATGTGAATACACTTCGGCCTATTTTGTATATCTCAACTTGACAAAGACATACAGTTTATTTCATCAAAAAGTAATAATGCTGTACAATTACACAACTATCACTTCGTGTTTATTATTATCACGCTAATTTATGTTTTAAACGACATTTATTGAAAGTTGTGTACGAATATATTAGTATCACATGTTTGCATTACTATATTTGGAAATCATGTGATAAGTCAAGTCCAATTAGGTCAGCAAATGACAATTAGCACTAGCCAACCACGTGATCTGCTTATTAGGTAATGTCGCGATCTGTTTTCTCAGTATTGTGGCAATGGCACAGACTAATCACGTGATCTGCTTATTTAGTAAGGTCGCGACCTGTTTTTCGTAGAATTATGCTATAGCTTATTTTAAAGGTATAGTTTCTCTTTCTGAACGACCTTATTACACTAAGCTACGAAATAAATACCTTTTTTTAAAGTGATGATACACTTTTAAAGTTAATATATATTTTTGCAACATATTGTCGTTTGTTTTCCGTCATATTGCAGTTATCTACATGAATGTTTTATTGTAAAAACCCAATACTCATCCAATAAAACCCTTGCCACCACATCTTTAATTGAATTATGAATATCTTTGTCTAATGAAATTCCAACACCAAGACAATTTGCTATTTGAAACAAACCATCTAGTTCAACTTGCTTTCTTCACTTTCTTACACATCAACATTTTTTAGAGCACCATCATACAGTTAGTTATATCGTGAAATTGATGTTCATCTCAATAGAAAATATTCTTAATCGCTCTCTTAGCGCTCCATTCATTCATTCCAAACACTCACTCAAAGCATTCAAAAAACACTCAAAGTTATTAGAAAAATAAGATCAACATGTACATTCAAAATGAAATAATCAAGAACCAAATCGCGATTTCACTGACATAAATGAAATTTAAAGCGTCTGATTGGTTCTTGGTGAAATAGAAAGCTATTGATTGAACTTTTATGCATATTTTATATAGGTTTTATATATCGCTAATTTTGTTCATCCTGAACAAAATAAGCGACATTGGATTCCCTCCCTTAAATTTTACTCAAAACTCGCTCCGCTCACTCATTCAACATCATGCTTCAATCATTCCAAAATCGTTCACCTTTCAATTTCACGATGTTATTAACTGTACCCCCAACTCAGAAGAAGAGGAGCATAATTATATTGATTTCATCATGTCTGTCTCTCAGTCCATTGACCTTTTGCTTTCTGCTAGATAAACGGAGAAGCAATTGACCTACAATAACGAAACATTACACAAATATTGCCCATGACCCCAAAAAAAGCGCTATTGTTTCGTGGTCATAGATGTCACGGGCATCAGTAAATTTTAACAGTTAACAGTTTCCACTCTAACTGAACAACCAATTGACCCAAA
This sequence comes from Fragum whitleyi, assembly GCA_948146395.1. Lineage (NCBI taxonomy): Eukaryota > Metazoa > Mollusca > Bivalvia > Cardiida > Cardiidae > Fragum > Fragum whitleyi. The sequence goes on along the minus strand of OX411556.1, from coordinate 31,347,503 downwards.
TCATAGAACTTGTCAATGACCCGAGAAAGTGCCCAATATTGGATTCACATAGGTCGAAATCACAATTGAACTTCGTCCAAAAATTGTCTTGAGATTCCAACTCATGAAGTAAAAGACTTCCCTGCGAAAATAGCTTTTCATCATGGAAAAATCATTTGCGACACTTCTAATTAAAATGTAATTGATAACTCAAATGGAGCAGAAGTTTATTGAAAAATGATATACTGAACGCAAAAAGTTTAGTCGCACTTAAATTAACGTCGCAAAGAAGTCAAACAATTAAGCTATATACATGTCATCCAACGTGCTTTCTTTCGATAGTAGGTTTTAATTTTTTTCTTGTATACATACGTCTTAAGTGACTTTTTCGTGAATTTAACGTACTTGGTCGATATATTGGTGTAGCAATATGGCTCAAATTTATTTTTTGTCTCATTTGATTCCATTTATTCCCGGTTAACATTAAACATTTTAATGATACGCATCCTTCACAGAAGAGCAAACTTTTGAGACGACGTTAAATTAGTCGGGCAGTGCATTGACCTATTTCATACGATGTAAATATCTGGGAGATGTTGATATTGACTTTAGCTTCTGTCACAAGTGTTTTTATTGACGTGAGATTTGTTGCCAATAAACATTGACATGGCATGGACCACTTTCCTTTAACAAATCTCGTTTAACGACAATAAAATTACACACAAACGTCATGACGTTACGCTACGCAATGGAATATTTTTGCTATCCATATTGAGTGCAATCGGTAAAACAACTCTGTGCACCATTCATGTCTTGCGTTTCATTCATGGAAACCAACTGAAAAAAAACTACCATTGAACATGTTAAATTAACGTCCCCGTGGCCGTCAACAGAACGTGAGTGAGCCATCAGAAATATCCCATACTCTAACCAACTTCTTTTTTATCGCGCCGAGATACCCTTAATTGATATTGATGACAAAAACTATTCCGAATGTGTTAAAAAACGGAAGGCCGTCCGTTGTTTAAACTGTGTGGCTTTTCCATTCTACCGGTCTGTAGACAATCATATCGTTACGACTGACCAGTTTCATCTAACAATTCAAAATCATTGCATTCAGGAAGGAAATTGAATAGGATCTTAATTAATATCAACTTCTTTGTAAAAGATTAATCACATCTTGAAATATATCCCATCGTAAACGGAACAACTAAACTTTTTGCGCTCAGTATATAAAAACTGTTTTGAGTGTATAAGGTCGCCTGTGTGTCCATTAGACGGCTGTATGGTCCATTTTCTTCCTTTTTAGCTCACCTTACCACAACGTGCTCAAGGGGAGCTTTAGGATCACCCTGACTCCGTCGTCCGTCGTGAGTCGTCACCCTTCTTAAAACTTCTTCTTCTCCTAAACCGCTGGGCAAATGTCAATGAAATTTTGCCAGAATGTTCCCTGGGTGACCCTTTTCAAAATTGCCGCTATATTCTAATTGGCCAATAAATATGGGTATGGCAGGGCGGGGTTTATTTTGAGCCCAAAATCTTTGAACGACATCTCCTCCTGAACCACTGGGCAGATTTCAATGAAACTTTGCAAGAATGTTCCTTTGATAACCTTCTCCAAATATTGTTGGCAAAGTTTTCATTAGCCCATAAATGTGGGCGTGGCAGGTAGAGCTAATTTTGAGTCTCCTCTGTAATGAATGGGTTGGCAGGGTCTATTATGACTGCTTATAATTCGAATAATGTCTCCTCTTCAACAATTAGGCAAGTTTGAATGAATCTTTGTCAGAAAGTTTCTTGGATAAGATCCACTGGACCAATCGAATTCAGGTGAGCGGTTTAGAGCCATTCTGTCCCTCTTGGTATAATTTTTCTTCCATCAGATTCAGGCCTGTATAGCGATTCAGTGGTTTAAGCGTCTCTCGTTGTTGAAATACATTGACTTATATACGCCCGTCAAAAGACGAGACGTATTATGTGATCACCTGTGGTGGGGGGAGGCGTCAGCTTCGCTAGAAGCTTGAGGTCACCGCCTCTCGAACGCATTCCAACTTATCAGTACTTTCAGTACTTTGATTAATCAATAGCTACAACGGTTGTTCTAACCGTTTGACAACATAGATACGTTATTAAAGTTTTCGATAGAAATTTTATTAACTTAAAACTTAGTGGCGCTTAACTTTATGTTCTGAGTATATTTTCAGTTTTATCTGAAGACAGGGAAAATACTGTCGAAATTCATCCATGTATTGCGTCCATGGCTACTGTGATAATTCTTTAAGCCATGACCTTTTAGGTTTCTATTTAAGCTCTTTTTAAATATCAATTTACATTGAGGTAGTGCCTACGTCCGTGGTCTATCGTCTTCGGGGAATTCGTTCACGTGACCTTTTAGATTTCTTACAGAATTAATAGTCTGCTGAATGATAGATTACCGATTGTTTAAAGAAAACTTCAAAACTCTATTTCCTGTTACAGACTTAATGGAGTAGGTGAATTGATTTCCTCTCACTTTATTATTGATGGTAGACATAGTTTGTTTCAATTCTAGAGCTTGAATACTTAAAGCTTTTTCTCTCAAGATAGAGGGCTTATAACTTTTACACTTGAAACTTTTAATCTCAAGATAAAGGGTAAATGATAATCATTATGATCAGGATTCGAGATTACTTGTACGTTTGCACCTGAGAAGGTACTCTAACATCGATTTTTAATAAACGTTGTCATGTCAACAAAAATGTACAATGTATACTACAAGCAATTATTTAATTTCATCTTTAATTTTTTTGCATTATTTGTAGAATTACATGTACTTATAGAATAGAAAGTTGACTCGAGGTGGAAAAGTTTATTAGGAAAGCGTAGGAACTTATTCGGTGAGCCGGAGGGGAACCGGTTAAATTCCGCAGCAGAGCCCGAGAAACTTTTCAACATCAACCATCATCTAGTCTATTCATTTTTTTTTCACTATTTTTTTAAAGGGCTATTTGACATCAATAAAAGAAAAATTAATATTATCTCCATTTACCATTCCGTTGTTACTCATCATCGGTATGTGGGGGCAAGGGGTGTTCGATAACGGCTCAAGAAGAAACAAATACTAATACAATGATATCTAAGCCGTAGAAAAAAATAGCAACAAAACAGACTTGTTAATTTTTTATGCTTCATTGTCACACTTTAATGACATAGCAGATAGGAACCAGGTAATTATCAAGTCTATCGCCATCTCTACCGTCACATTTGTTCTCAAGTTTTTGATGTCATACAGCTAAAGTAATGCCTTAATTCTGACAGGGAGGACATAGTATGAGATCAGATGCAAAGCAACTATCGCCGAAATCTTTCAAGGTCGAAAAAATTCGTTTAATGCTTGAATCCATCCAGATTAATGTTTAAAATTCATGACAGTTTTCGATGTTGAATTTAAACAAGCAAGGCTTAGTCACAAATATTTGAGAAGAGTGAAAGGTTTGGGTTGTAACATAAAAAGACAGTAAATTTTAAAGAAAATATTGTAGGATGAACTCTTTTTCAGAGCTAATAAGCGCAAAAGAGGCAGGTAATATGACCACGTGACGTGATACAGCTATTGCGTGATCAAGTGACCTGATATAAAAAGGTTATTCACTTTTGACCAGGCAACATTTATGGGTAGTGACAGGATACAACAAGAGCCGTCAGAGACGGATTTTGCTCCCCGAATAAGGCATTGTCACAAAAACAAGAGCCATGTTGGACATGGCCATCCCCTGCCACGAAAGCTTAATAGTAAACTGAAGCCTAATAGATTAAAGATTCTTTTGAACTGTCAGAGATTTACCTCCTATAAAATCTAAGTATTAAATAAAACAAAGGGCAATAACTCCAAAATTATGTAAGCAAGGGTTGATGTTATTGTGTAGTGCACTTCTCCTCCATGAGATCTATCCACCCATAAAGATTCAAATTGATAGCTATTATACTTCAGGAGATATGCTACAGACAAAATCTAGGTATCAAAAATAAGAAAGGACGATTACTTTAAAAATATGCAACTAAGAGTTGTAGTTCTTGTGCACTGGACTTTTCCTCCATGAGATCTACGCGTGCAGGAAGGTTCAAGTTGATAGCTATTATACACTATGAGATGTGCTCCGAACAATATCTAAGTATCAAAAATAACAAAGGGTAATAACTCCAAAATTGTGCATGCAAGAGTTGTAGTTCCTGTGCACTGCACTTGTCCTCCATAAGATCTCTCCACCCTTAAAGTTTCAAGTTGATAGCTATTATTCTTTAGGAGATATGCTCTGTAGTTAGAATGCAAGACTCAAATAAGGTGTTATCTTATGCAGCTAACATAAAGGTAACAAACATTAAACCCTCTATTTGCATGACACATTTTAGACACAAATTTCAAATAGTTTATGGTAAAGGGCATCTGATTTGCAACTCAAATGTGAAATTTCATCAAATGCTGAGCATAAGACTAGGAGAAATGAAAGAATAACTGTATTTTACACGCTAACGTAAGGATAAGAAACATTTAGCCCCCTTATTCCATGATTTATTTTTTTACGTTATAATAATAATAATAATAATAATAAAAATAATAATATCTTTATTTATATAAGGTAAAAACATTAAGACATCATTTTCAAACAACAATAGCTAAAAAAGTGTCTTTTTTACAATGTTGCCTTCTCTCCCGCAAAATCTAACTCTTCTATTTTCTGACTCAATCTCACTATCTGACAACCAAACTATATACATTTCTGACTCCCTCCCCCCCCCCCTCTCTCTCTCTATCTCTCTCTCTCTCTCTCTCAAACACACACACACACACACACACACACACACACACACACACACACACACACACACACACACACACACACACACACACACACACACTCGCGTTATTCAGAACACTTATTTTGCAAATAAGAAAAAATCAAGATAACACAAACAATGAGATTAAATTTATGTTATTACGTACGGACAGACACACAGGTTTATATTCATTGGCTAGGATTTTGAAAAACAAATATAGACAAAAATTATCAATTATTTTGTTGGTCGAGTAAATAGTTCTTCATTTGTTGTTTCATTTCAAAAGTAAGGTATAAATATATTCGTTTCAGCAAGGCTATTTTACCGTTTATTTTCAAGCATGTTTTATCTATATGTTCAGCCCATGTTAAGTGTTTGTCAACATTCAAACCTAAAATCTTTTGTGACGACGTTTTCTATTGGGATATTGTTTATACGCAGATCAAGCTTAGAAGGTGTAGTTTTAGTTTTTGGCCCAATGAGCATACACTTGGTCTTACTAGGATTCACTAGCATGTTATTTTTTGTGCACCAATCGAGAATACAATCTAAACTTAACTGAAGATTTCGTTGCATGTCTAATAAGTCAGTTCCAGACGTGTAAAGTGTTGAATCATCAGCATAAAGATCCGAGTTTGAGTTCTTAATGTATAGACTTAGATCATTTATATAAATTAAGAATAGAAACGGGCCCAAAATTGATCCCTGCGGAACACCACTAGTTAATCTTTGAGGAGACGAAAACATGGTTTTATGTTTAATACATTGGGTTCTTTCGTTTAGATAAGAAGTAAAAAGTGACAATGACTTCTTAGAAAAATTAGGTAGTTTTAGTTTGTGCAAAAGAATTTCGTGATCGACCAAATCAAATGCTTTCTTGAGGTCTACAAACACAGAACCGATTATTTTTCCTGAATCAATGTCATTTAGCCATTCATCTATTAGTCGGGTAAGCGCAGTTTGGCATGAATGTTTTTCCCTGAAACCAGATTGTAGAGCTTCTAATACATTATTTTTGGAAAGAAAAGAGTTCAGTTGGTTTGCTAAATGACGTTCGAAGACTTTGGATAAAGTTGGTAGAACAGAAATTGGACGATAGTTATTGGGGTCATCTTTCGACGATCCTTTATGTAAGGGGAGCACACAGGCCTGTTTTAAAGCTATAGGGAAAATACCTTGAGCAATACTGTTATTGATAATTGCTGTAATTGGCAAAACAATTTGGTCTCCACATTGTTTTAGGACATTTGCACCGATGTCATCCATGCCAGTAGCTTTACAGGTATCCAATTTCTCGATTATTTTGCTAACCTCAAAGGGGGTTATGAAATTTAAAATTCTTTATAGTAAAGGGCATCTGATTTGCTACTTAAATATGAAATTTCACTTAATTCTGACTGTTAGACAAGGAAAAATTTGGGAAAAACTGTTTTTTACCCTAAGTCCCCTTTTTTCGTGACGGGGCCTCAAATCCAAAAACCGTCACAGATGCATCAACGCTATATCATAGGAAGTTTACATGGTAAGTTTCATTTGATTTGGCTCAAGGGTTATGGAGAAATAGGTGGGGACGGACGGAAGGACGGACGGAATAACGGACGGACGGCAGACAGTCGAAGCGGCGGCTATATGCTCTCCCTTCGGGGAGCATAAAAATATTATTTTAGTAGGTTGTGTTTCAGATAAGCTGATTTCAACCTCGTCTATAAGAGAAAAGTCATAAAGACCGTCAAGGCTCGCTTATCTACAAAATATGGCAGTTCCTATATTTCTTTCAATCTACACTAGAATTGTCGCAAATATAACCATTTATCTTATAACTATACAAATATCCGTCTGATAACATCCCGTATGATATTTTTTATGATATCAGATAGTTATTTTAAGGATAATGATATAATGCGGTTATTTTTAGAAACTTGCATTCGGTTAGAAACAGCGACGAAAACAAGACAAATAGATTTTTTAAGATAAAAATGATACATACTTAGTGTATTGTATGAAAAAAAAATATCTAACTCGGTTGAGGGAATTGATAATTGTCTCGGAAGAGCCTCGACAATGATCAATTTTCCCTACCTCATTAGATATATCTCATACAAAACACTAGGTACGTATTATATATTTACCAATCAGCCTTCTGTCTAGGGAGACAACATGTCAGAGCAAGAAAATCTTTGAAATATATATATAATACGTACTAAGTGTTCTGTTTGAGAAGAAATATCTAGCGAGGTTGGGAGAATTGATAATTGTCTCGGAAGAGCCTCGACAATGATCAATTCTCCCAACCTCATTAGATATATCTCATACAAAACACTAGGTACGTATTATATATTTACCAATCAGCCTTCTGTCTAGGGAGACAACATGTCAGAGCAAGAAAATCTTTGAAATATATATATAATACGTACTAAGTGTTTTGTTTGAGAAGAAATATCTAGCGAGGTTGGGAGAATTAATCATTGTCGATGCTCTGCCGAGGATGGTTTCACACGGATATTTGTATAGTTATAAGATCATAACTTAATTTTCATAGAATGAAAATTATTCATTGCTTATCTCACAAAAACAGAGTTCATGCATATTCAAAGTCGACAGGACATAGTAAAATACGTTCAGATTAACAGAGAAGGCAAGTTCGGGATTGAAAGAATTTTGATATTGCTATTCTATGTGAGTTAGCGTGGCTATTCATTATCAAAAGGATATACTTTAAATGACAAATCAAAAAGATAATTCAGAACTGTCTGGTGATCTTTTGTCAAAACGTCGTAAATGCCTCCTAAAAGGGATATAATAACGACGTTTTCACAATCGATCTTTTCATTTTCTATTTAAATACAATTAAGACAGGGATTTGATTAAAAGACTAGGTATATTTTTCGTTTTTTGATACGCCCGAAGGGTCGTATTATGTTATCGTCTGACTGTCCGTCTGTCTGTCCGGCCGTTAGCAAATTCATTCCGGTCCATAACTTTGAAACTATAAGGCCTATGATCTTGAAACTTCACAGGTGTATAGATCTCATAGCTAGGGTGTGCAGAGCGCAAGAACCACAACTCTACCATTTGTAATTTTTGAGTTATTGTCCTTTGGCTGAATCAGTAAGCAAATTCATTCAGGTCCATAACTTTGAAACTATAAGGCCTATGGTCTTGAAACTTCACAGGTGTATAGATCTCATAGCTAGGGTATGCAGAGCGCAAGACCCACAACTCTACCATTTGTACTTTTTGAGTCATTGCCCTTTGTTTTATTCAGTTAGCAATTCATGTCCGGTCCATAACTTTCAAACTACAGGTGTATAGATTTCATAGCTAGGATGTGCAGAGCCCAATAACCCTTACTCTACCATTTATAATTTTTGAGTTATTGCCCTTTGTTTGATTCAGTCTGCAAATTGATGTCCGGTCCATAACTTTCAAAATACAAGGACTACAATGTTGAAACTTCACATGTATGTAGAACTCATAGCTAGGGTGTTTGATTACATTATCTAAATCTGATTGAATTTGTGAATATTTTAGTAGTTCTCGGGTACATATAATTACTTGAAGAATAGTGATGATATCCATAAGTAATCCACAGTTCTTTAATTGCCTAAGAACACATTTTCTCAAAGATAAATAGGAAAACAAAACAAAACAAACACTACCATCATAATGAATACAATACACTATAGTGTTTGCTAGAAAATACATCCTAAGGATCAATAAAAAGTTCAAAACATCACCCATTTATTTCTCAGCTTCGGGCGTATAATGCCACGCCCAGCGTTGCTCTTGTTTCCAATAAACTTTGATCAATTTATATTTGGACTATTTAATCGCCATTTGCTACTATCGGAGTAGTTATCCTATCTTAATATTGTGAGTTATTTAGAATATCGTATATATAAACTGAAAACTGATAAATTGTCAAGTGTTCCCGAATTTTCCTTGCTCAGATGTTTCTCGAGCTTTTGGATCGTTAGCCAGCAATAATAGTATACTGACTGTCATAAAAAAGCCTCACCAAAATTTTGAAATAACTTTGTTTCTATCACCAGAAGACAATAATTGTTTCTATAAATTTGCATTATAGCCTAAACTCTATATATTCTACTATTGCAAACTCTCTTTATAAACCCGTGCTTCCCTTGGTAAGTTTGTCATTAGGTTTTACTCGTGCGCCCCGTGCGACTTTGAGAAATGTTTTTCCCCAAAATCTGTACACGTGGCTTCGTTAGTCAAAACACAACTGCAAATTTATCCAAGAAGGATACAAATTTTCATATCCATAATGCCCAGGCTAAATAATGAATAACGCTCATGCGTTCACGTCTTCAGGACTGGTGTAAATCCGGTATGCCTTAAATTCTTAATTTCGACAGTGATTCTCTATATTTATTTTTTAAGATTCTGGTATGAATTCATTTTCTTTTTTTAAAAAAAAAAAACTCTATGTGGAACAAATATAAAAGACACCTTTTGCCTTGTCTATTTATATTTGTAACCACCAAAAACAGACGGGTATGTCATAGTCAATGTTTTATTGTGAAAAAAATGGTTCTTAGAAAAATCTCAAGTTTAATTCCCCAACAGCTTCTTCAGAAGTTTACCAAGTTCAGTTGACAAAAGTTGTGAATCATTTAACCTGTACACTACGATCATTCTAAACGATTGAGATGAACAAAATGTGTTTTGTCTTGCAAATATCACTATCCTTTCCATTGCGTGACACTTATACCACCTATTCACATGTTCGATTAGGTATACATGCATATTGCTATTTCAAATCAGCGTACATATAACTTTAGGGGAGTGTACTTTGGTCTTCGGTTAATTTCAACTACTTGCAGAATAAATATTATATTTGAAACATTTTCCCTCTCTTACATTTTCCCTCCCTACTCTTTACGTTGACATAATTAGTACACACACCAAGCTCTTTAATTAGTTATGCTTTTGAAAAATGTTTTAAAGATATATGCGTTCATTAGAAAGAATAATACAACTTTGAGAAGTATTTTTGCCATTTCCAGTTTAGTTCAGATGTACTTCCCCCACATAAGCTTCGGTGATTTGTGAAATCATTAGCTGAGGGCTGGCTGTCAATAAACACATTATTTGAGAGTAACTAGAAGAGATTCAGACATTAACTGGTTAAAAATTCATGATCCACAAATGAGGGATGTTTGACTACACATAACTATCAGTTGACTACTGCGGGGAAAAACGTTCTCGTAGGAATTTTGTTTTAATGTTATTTTAGCCGATGCGTGACATTTTTCAACAGTTTCATTTGAGCTCAAATTTAAGCTTCAGGGCCCGAGATAATAAAACTTCTCATTCTCAACTGAAAATTTTCTCAAAGTTTAAATAAATGTATCTTGCGTTTTGTATATAGATATGTATAAGAATTGTTTCTAGAAAAAACACTAAGTATTCTTTCTAATTTGTGTGTCCACCAATGTGGCTATATGTATGTGCATCCTGCATAATTGGATATGTTGCAATTTTGACATACGTGATTGTTAAAGTCAATACTGGATGCAAATTTTGGTGTCTTTCCGACTTTCCTCCGTTTCCTCCGTAAACTGACAGTGTTATTTTGTATTGAATTTGGTTCTTGAAATTGGATTACGCGTCTAATACGCGTAAAATAAGTTTGTGTCACCTAACTTTTAAAAGATATATTTATTTATTGCCGGTTGTTTGTTTGCACGTGTGTATGTTGGTTTTCCTGTCCAGTCTTCCGAATTTGGATTGTTGATAACCTAGAATCGGAAGCAGGATTTTAGATAAAAATCAAACCAACCAGATGACGCCATTTCTCATAACGCCTCACACTTATATTTGAAGATCTTGTGTAAAGGAAGTTTCCTACTAACTAAAGAAATCTGACGTAAAGTAAATTATAAAATCAATGGCGTAAATCACCAGCGGCAGTTGAACTGTCGATGATTTAGAGACGGTCTGAAATGCACATATCGATTGCCAATGATTGGTTAAATAAACACTATTGTCCTCGTTCATGCCATAAAGCGGGGCTCCCATTTACGACATCCTGGAATTGCTTGTATCCATGTCACCTGAGATCGATACCGGAAACTTGTTTAATGTCCGAACACAGGAAATTTATTGGATTTCATTTGTGGAAGGAAATCATACTTAAAATATACCGCGGGGCTATTCTCTGTGTTTCGGACGTTTGCGTCTTTTAACGAGGAAGTCTTAAATACCTTACCTAGCTGGAGATTTATTGTACAACTAAGCTGGTTTTATCGATATTTAGGAAAAAAATCAGTGTATGTCCTCTACAAGAATTGAAAGACGTCTAAAAATGCTTTATGAAAACAATTTTACCTTTACAACTTGAAGAAATAATTGCAAGTATTGTTTTCTTTTTATGCCCCATATCGATAGGTCGGGGGCATACTGTTTTTGTCCTGTCTGCTAGTCCCCAAAAAACTTAAACATTGGTCATTTCTTTTGATTGGTAAGTGATAAAGACTTCATGTTTTACGTATGTATTGCTTGTTACAAGACTTTTCAGCTGGTACCAGTTACAAGGTCAATGTCATTTCAAGACTAAATATGTGCGAGATTTAAACCTTCACATTGGTTTAAACTTATGAATGGCATTTGGTAGGGTCTTTTGACCTGACCTTTCTGTTCGTACACACGAACACACATGTACCAAGGTAACGGTCATCAGTCAAGGTAAAATTTTCAAAGTCGCTTTCAAGATAAAAATTTTGACCACATCTTTTGAATGGTAATAGATAGACGCTTCACTTTTCACACGTTCATTGCTTGTGTCATGACAATTAAGACACACTTTTTTAAAGTAAAGTTTACCCAACAAGCCCGAAAATAACCCTTATTTTGATCCTGTGTAGAACCCAAAAAATCACAGAAAATGATCTCACTTGGCTTTTGACGTTTCACATGTAACTAAGTTAGAAAAAAGTTACATTTCAATTTGAGTGCACAGCAAATTATTCATTAACAGACTAGCCCGGCTTTGTGCGGGATAGTTAATGAGAATGATCGATTTTATTCCATCCGTTGTAATTCGCCTGCAACCTGTTCCAAGTTGGCCCAGTCTAAAGCCTTTGTCGTCTGTTTAAGGGTTTAAAGATGGGACAAGGCTTTTATTAAGATCAATCCATTACAAGACAACAAATGTTAAGACAGGTCCAAATTATAAAGGGTTGCAGATTATAATCAATATGTGGGCAAATAAGTTAAGTTCGTAGCAGAAGGGGTAGATAATATAAGGGATAAAGAAGAAAGTGTAAGTTAGCAACATTTTCTTCTTCTCCCTATTAGCAAGGTTATCCGTCAAGATAAAATAAAAAAAGCTATGTATCTTAAACACAGCAGTGATTTTGGCAGTGATAAGTAAGAAAATATCTGGTAAACATAAACATGATAAGGACAAGGTGAATAATCAAGGATATATTCCAGAAAATTGACCTTGTGTGTTGTTTCGTCTATTCAGTTCCCTCGCCTTCAGTACTATGAATGCCTTGATTTTAGCACAGAGTAGTGATATGCAAGCACTGCGTTAACACACAAAGCACTTCGTGTCGCACAAAAGTTGATTACGTATACTAGACCTATTTTTTGCGCGAGCGTGAACACAAAAACAGCTATGTAGTACACACGTTGTTCGGTTTTTGACTCGATTATCTTTTTCCTAGGCAATTTCAAGGATACAGGGTTTGTTTCCTATGGCCTGCTAAACCAGGCCTATTATGAGAAATAACACATCACAATAAGTGCATAAAGTGCTTTAAACGTACGATTTCGATGCGATTTTTCTTAGATATTAATCAAGCATGACAAAGATTTAGAACAACGATATTATTCAGGGTCTCATAGACATGTTTATTCTTGTAATGATGTGACAGACCAATTACTTTAAAAGTCCTACTATATCAATTCCAGTATTTCTTAGAATGGCCAATTCATCTAATAATGGGAAGGTAAATCAATATACCACTGGTTAAACCGGTCTTCCTTTACCTATAGTATTATGACAATTGTACAAGGTCAGATTATCTCTTTTTTTAGGAATTTTGAAATCGTCTCAGTATCGGAAAGTTTCGACAGACCTCGTTATATCTCGGTTTACCAAATAATTTCCATCATTTCGTCATCGTCGGAGGAGTTCTGAAATGTCTTTGGCATTTATGGCATTTAAGCACACTGCAATGACGTAATCAATGAAATTATAAGCGTCATCATCTGCCAATAGCAACCATAAAGGTTAGAGAAATTGTGTGGTTTTTTACGGCATACCTGCTTTTGTGGTTGTGTCATGTCGGTCGTCAATAATTATCATACAGACACTCTATAAGCCATATTTTTGACAAAAAAACTGAAATTTGGTCAGATTGACTATCTTGATTGGTCAAGTTCGAAATTGGGTCAAGTGGTGTCAAAATATAGGTCACGAGGTCAAATTTAAGAAAACCTTATCGACACTCTAGAGGCAATACGTTTTGTTCAATCAACCTGAAAAGTGTTTGGATTGATTTTCTTTATGGAATCTGGATAAAGTTCGAAGTTGGGTCAAAAACTAGGTGTCGACATCTAATCTTAGAAAAGTTTGTAGACACTCTGGAGGGCATTTATTTTTGCTCAATCAACCTGAAAATAGGTAAGTTTAATTGTCGTGATGAAATCTCGGCCCATTTTGAAACTGAGTCAATTTGGGTCAAAAACTACGTTACGAGGTCAAATCTTTTCATAAGCTTTCTTGGCACTCTAGAGGCAATTTTTTTTTGCTAAATCAACATTCAAATTGGTCAGATTGATTGTTTTGTTGAAATATCGGCCAAGTTTGAAATTAGGTAAAAAACTAGGTCACTAGGTCATATCCTAAAAGAACATTGTAGACATTCTAGAGCTCCTATTTCTTTTGTTTCAATCAACTCAAAGACTGGTCAAATTGATAGTCTAAATGGAATCTCGTCCAAGCTTGAAACTGGGTCAAGTGGGTTCAAAAACCAGGACGCGAGGTAAAATCTTAGAAAAACCTTAATTTCAGCTAAATTAACCCAATAATTGGTTGGAAGGGATAGTGATGATTAAATTTTGGTAAAGTTCAATATTGGGCCAAGTGGAGTTTAAAAAGATGTAACGTGTTTAAATATTAGAAACCCTGACAGGCGCACTGATTGACATATTTCTGTGACAATCAACCTGAAAATTTATCAAGTTTCTTGTTTCGTTTAGATTTTATAACATAATATATTGTTTTAATAAGATTTTATGGAGTTTACTCGGGTTTACGACTCTCTGGCATTTTAAGTTTAATTGATCGTCATAGGAGTCTTTTTTAAGAAAATATGTTTTTTTTTTGAATTTCGCATAATTTGAGAAACTTAAGATATGAAAATTCTTTGAAGCTTTTTCATTGGGGTATAAACTGAGTAGCGGTATCATGGAACACTTTTTGAAAACGCGGAAACTGGTTTTTGTTTTTGAACTTCATATTTTTTTACAACAGACACTATGGGTACAGGGTGTAGGTCTGGGTCTGACAGATTAATTCTGTATGGAAGTATTTATTCTGTTGACAAGTCCTGTGGAAGAAATTTATCAATGTCAATGTCAGACGCACACTCTTTGGAATTGAGAAGGAAAGGATTTTGTTGAGAAGCAGTAGTTATTTGAAATATTCAGTGAAGAAAATCGTTATATTGTCACTCGCTCTGCATTCTAAATCGTTTTCTTAGCGTTAGATTCCACCATTTCAAACAGGAACTCAAACCATTTAGAAAAACCAAGAAAGTATCCTAAATCTTCCACAAAACCTATATCACGTTGACTGGCGTAAACATCAGCAGGGCCGACAACCTGCGTCACAAGTTCATTTTTAAACATTACTCGGCCATTTCTGTAAACTTTAACAGACCTCGGATGTATATAAGGCGGACAAAATTGTGCATGTTTTTAGGCGAAAACAGTGTTAGAAAAACTAGAGCGGACACGACCGGGAACATACGAGCTCTAACTTTTTTTAAAGCTCACCTTTATAGCTCACCTAAGGTGAGCTATTGCGATAGTCCAATGTCGGTCATACGTCGTCCTAAATTATCTTACCATCTCCGAAACCTATGGACCAATCTAAATGAAACTTTACATTCATGTTCCTTGAGTCAAGCACGGCCAAAATTGTCCAAATAATCGATAAACACCCTTTCAGAGTCCTGAGAAGCGTTCGTTAGAGTGAGACTCTTAAGATTCTTTATTAGATTTTTAAGATAAAGCGCTCGGTAGAGCGAGCTCAATTAGAATCTTAAGATATCTCAATGAGGAAACGAAGATGGTTTTAACTTGGCTTAAAACGAGTTGTCATGACGACGTCGAATATTCTCACTCAAAATATCGAAAATCGTTCAATTTTTAAGTTGATTTTTCATCTTGTTCTAACGAACGCACCTCTGGTTGGTCAGATGCTTTGCTATGTGCTCATGTGAAATTGTTGGAAATGTCACGCACGCTCATTCTATTATTTCGACAGACAGCTACATGTTTTAGTCTACCACTATGAAGGTTTTTGTACAAAATTGTTTGCCTGTATGCACCTTAAAACGCTGCTACGACCCTATGTACTCAAATAAGTATTTTTCTGGCCATGCTTTGAAGATCGTTACTGCCGCGAAAATCTGGCATCTCGGTTTGTAAGTGATGGCCAGTCAATGTGTTTTCTGTCTGGAAAGAATGGAGGATTATTGTTCATTTAATCACCGAGGCTGGTCTTTTCATGTCAGACAAGAAATTATCCATGAAACCAAATCTCTTTCTCGTTCTATCTTCTCTTTGACCTGATGATGGATCGTCTATTGTGTCTGCTATAACCCTTATCCCGATATTTCTTGTCATTTTGTATTTGCGAAGTAACACCTGATTGAACAAATTTCAATTTAAAACCGCGATTTCCGTATCAATTTACATACATTGGATTAAACAGACAATTAGTTTTTTTGTAAAGTGAACATCATGTGATTTTTTTTTAAATTATTTTGGAATGAAATTGAATTAGTGAAATGGGCGAGTTTTTAATCAAATTAAAATGAGGTAACACAAAATCGCTAATTTCGAAAGAAATGGGAAATATTGTTTTTTACCTCCCGATATTAAAAAAACTCTTAATTATTCTTAAAATAAATGTGTGTGTTTTTGCGGATCAATCAGGTGAGATCAAATCCGAAACAGCCAGCAACAAGAGGACAATAGTGGCCCTTAATCGGTCACCTGAGTGAACAGTTTAAAACTGGCTTCAGAAGGATGGTGAGAATATTGACAAAGGTAAACAATGCTGTTGATTCTACACAACAAGAGAATCCCATGTATAGCCTGGTTAATTTGACCCGACTTTGACATCTGTGGAAAAAATGCTTAAATATCAATTACCGACATATTTTATCAATTAACAAAATGTTTAATACATTCAATATCGTTCGTTATTCATTCCTCTGAAAGCACGTGCAAAGCCGAGTAGGAATAATCAGATTTTTATTCATCTAAATAGCAGGGGTCAGATTCAAGTCAATAAAACCGCACTATATATATAGGTGTATTTTCAAAACTGAGCTCTGACGTTAGCGTTTAATCCATTACCACAGGTATATCGGGTATATTTGAAAAGCATATGATACATTTGTAAGATGATTTGTATCTTTATTAGGTATTTTCAAACCTGTTTTATCTATTTTGAAAGAAAAGCACGAAAATTTAACCGTTAAAAGTAGATTTCACGGCTCACCGCGCAAAATCTACCTATACACTGCTATTGCTCACAAAAATAACCGTGTAATCCATCCACATCATCAATCAGACCGCCAATTGGAACAAAATTACATAAATGTTGCTCATGCCATAAACCTATGACCGTAATGGATTAGCCATACAAAACCCCGTCCACTGCCTGTATTTCCAATATTTCTGATGAATGCCTGGATGGTTGTGAGGTTAGGACCATTTTCGGCGACAAATGATCAAAAGGTGTGTTTTTTTAACTAGAGAGACAGGAATGATATCACGTGGAAAGACAGTTTATAGCATTGATTTGATAATGTTGGGTGTGAGTGTGTGTGTGTTGGGGGGGGGGGGTGTTAAAGTGCAAGGGGGGGGGAGGTTAAAGTGCAATATCTGTTAAAGCATTCAAATATTTTATTTTCGCCTCCAAGTACAATTTACACAGTTTCCTATAAAAGACTTGTTTGTCCAATTGGATGTTTAGTGAACCTCACAATCGCCGATAGAATTAAACATAGTATTCGATTCAGAAGGATATTTTAAAGGTGGTTGCTAATACCGAATGTTCAAACACGGTTTCCTGCTTAGACTTCCCTTTTCGAAATCGCTTATAATCACTCCGTTCCGAATTATATCCAAAATTCAAAATGTTCCACGACTTATTTCGAATCGTTCCGAGTTTTCATTGGCTGGAGAAGATCGGGATTGAGATCTATGGAAACGTTCGTAATTTGGGGTAAACTGATTAACAACATTAGCGATTTTGAATTAGCTCCCTTTCATTTCATAAAAATCTCGCTCATCCCAACAATCAATTGCATTCCCAATTAATTCCAAAATCATTCACATGGTTATTTTCACGATGTACTTAAGGAGGGCCGTTACAGTTTCGGGCGGTATCCAGATATCTGCGAAACAGATGTATATTTTAGAGTATTCATATGCACAGATATATTGAAAATATCAACATAGCTTTCCACGCATATTTTGAAAATATTTACATTTTTCTTAAGGTGACCATGTTTTCGAAAATATCAAAGAAAACTGTTTATTACACCGACCAATCACAATACTGGTGTGCTAAAACAACATATATTTAAAGCCACAGATATGGAAAACATAAAAATATAATAAACTTTCTAGTAAGGGCATAAATAAGCGACAAGTGGACATTTTGCTTTAAATGCTCCTCAAAGATAAAAAAGTGAATATTTTTTTTGAAGGCAAAAAAAGCAAACACATATATTATATAAAATCGAAATATGTCAATAGAAAATTAGCCCAACTATCGTACAACTGAAATTAATAAAGAAAAGTATATGTATCCAGGCACTTTTAGGCAATTTCATAAGTTTGAAATACGGTACCCCCCATATTTTACTACTCTGATTTGATTTTGTCCAGACATTGTTACGTCCCCTGATTTCCCAATCAACAATAAAAATCATTTGTATTTTTGATACACTTGGTAACGCCTATGGCAGTTGTAGGGATTCTGTAACGAGGTTTAAACTACAATCAAGGGGGGGGGGGTGAGGGGTAGTCATTTCACATCATTACCAAAGTTTTGCCGAATGAACACCCCATTCCCTCTGGATCCGCCACATGCACAGCCATTATCCTGATCAAAACATGAGGTTTTCCTCCATAAACTCATTTTCTAAATGAGGCAATTACACATAGATATAATATGTCATTTCAGTTGCCACGGAAGAAAAGATGGTTTATTACTCGATTGAAAGATAAAAAAAACATGACTTTCGATTGATTTTAAAGATTTTAGAATTCTGTTATTATGTTGATAATTTTAACCTAATATATTTTACAATGGTTTGGAAACAATTTCATAAATTTTAAATTGATCCCTCTCGATTCTGTGGATTACAGAAGAGTTCAACAGTCTCAGGGCTAAATAAAGGAAAAAAGTACAATCGCCGGTATCTATACCCGATCTCGGGACTTCTTGGTCAAGGAGCAGACGCAGTAACTCTCGAATACATACGCTCTTCGAATAATACGAAAGCTTTTTTGAAATCATTGCTTATTGAAATATTCAATGTTGGCAAAGCTTTTGATGGAATATTAATAATTGTTATCAAATGATCGTTTTCACTCTCTCACAAAAACACATAAAGGGAATGATATAAAGATGGAAATTTAGAGTGAAGAAATGAATTTTTGATAAGTTGAAATTGCCCTTTTTCTACGATGTCTCCTTTTCCGTTTTCACAACGTATAACACACGTAATGAATGGGATCTTTACAAGCAAAAGTAACATATCATTTTGAATATTTCTAAAAAGAATACTGAAAAACGAACAGACAGTTAATAGTGCAGAAAAGTAAACTGAAAAGGAGAGAAATCGCACCCAAGTGGCAAAATCATATCATTTTGGGATATGATTTGTCACCCCATGTCAGTTTTTACCGAAGTCGTAAATAAAAAAAAGCATATTTTTTCTCCTTTTCAAGCTATGTTCAAATGACTGAAAGATGACTACCTTTTATAAGCATCAATTATATGATAGTTTTATACTTACAACGATATAACCCGAACTCAAAAATTCCCTTTCGGTGATGAAGAGAACGTGAAAACCCTGCGTTCAGGACAATTGGCAAAGCGAAGCAAAAGTTTAGCTCATGCACATGCGAGCAATGCAGGGTATAAATAGCAAAATGTTTGCTCCGTTTTGTCATCCTGAATGCAGGGCTTGTGATAGGTCTATCAACGTCGCCCATACCGTTCGTTGGCTCGTTCGACGGTAATGCAGACTACCATTTCTCGGATGATCGTTTGTGATTCGTTATTCTGAACGCATGTTCATTTCTAATTTTGTCCCTCGTAATAATTGCCAATCCCTGCAGTTCGGGATGCAAAAACATTTGCAAACGTTTAGAAAGTGAACCTTTCTTAGCAGTCTTATGTTTCTGAAATGTTTTTATTTTGAATTCAGGACAATACGTTGTAGGTTGACAAAATTACGATTGTTTGAAAAATAGCCTTCCACTGTGCACGTGCAACTTCATATAAAGTTCATTTTAAAAAGGCCCCTCTCACAATTTTTCTTCTCGGCGAGTTGTCTCCCCAAAACTGCAACGTCCCACCTTAACTGTAATATTCATGTGTCAATTATGTCACCAACGGAGAAAGAATTGCTGGCACGTATGAAATGCTTCTCAATCTCTGATAAATCCAAACATTAAAATATTGTGAAATTGACAAGCTGAATTATACTGGAATGATTTCTGTACTCAAGCTTTGATTTTTTCTGCTTTTAATCTTAAAGAAATCTCGGGGAAATGTGTCCAGTATTCTTAGTGTTATCTGGATTATTGAAAATATTGTGAAATTGACAAGCTGAATTATATTGGAATGATTTGGGAATTAAATGAAATGGGTATGTGGAACGAGTTCTGAATGAAATGAAAGAAAGTTAATCCAATATTGCTAATTTTGTTCAAGATGGAAAAAATAGCGATATTTATTTCCTCCAATTGATTAACAATGCATACAATTTCTATAAAAAAAAGATTTTTATTTCTTCACGAACCAATAGAATCAGTTAGATCTATGTCAGAAAATCATGATTTTTTTCCTAGCGATTTTCATTTTGAATGCTGTTGTTGTTGTCGTTTAAGTGATTTTGGAGCGGGTTTTTGAATGGTTTGAGTGAGTGTTTGGAATGACTGAATGGAGCACTGAGTGAGCGATACACCCAGTTTTTGATCGACACGAGAGTCAATTTCACGATGTTTTTAACGATAACGATATAGAAAAGATCTACTTCTAATGCAAGAACAAAAGGTGGTTGCTCATTTTCGATGTTCAAACACGGTTTGGTGCTTATAGTTTACAACATCGTGAAATTGACAAGGTGAATGATTTAGGAATGAATTTGAGTGAGTGTGTGGAGCGAGTTTTGAGTGAATTTAATGGGAGGTTATCCTATGGCGGAAACTTTGTTCATGATGAACAAAATTAGCGATATCGATTACCTCCCTTTAATAAAAAGTACGTACAAGTATTATACATAGCTTCCTATTTCTTCAAGCACACTTGAGATGCTAACAATTTGAATAATGTCAGTGAAATCGCAATTTTTCTCTATCAAAATTCATTTTAAATGACGTTGTTGATTCTATATTTTATATGGGTTTGAGCGTTTTTGAATGGCTTAAGTGAGTGTTTGGAATGACTGAATGGAGCGCTGAATGAGCGATACACCCAGTTTTTGATCGACACGAGAGTCAATTTCACGATGTTTTTAATAACGATAACGATATACAAAAGATCTACATCGAAGGAAAGAACAAAGGGTGGTTGCTCATATGTGATGTTCAAACACGGTTTGGTGCTTACCTAGACTTCCGCCCTCCCGGTCATAATGGATGTTATTTCTAACACGTAAACGGAGGGCTGCATGCAATTTGACTATCTAGTTTAGAGGGAAAATGATATAGTGTTTGAATAGATTAGTAAAACCACTTAACTGGTGGCTCCAACAGACAGGACTTATCAATTCTGTACTTAAGCTTTGATTTTTTTCTGCTTTCAGTCTTTATAGAAATTTCGGGGAAATGTGTCCAAAATTCTAAGTGTTATCTGCTTGGATTGATTCAAACCGAGACCCAAAATAAAAACTAGAATTGTCCATTTTGGCCCGATTGCTTAACAAATGTTTAAGTGATCACCTCGGGGTTAACCATTATATTTATATGTTTAACCCAGAGGTAATCATTAAAATTTTGTAATGCATTTATATATATAATACGTATCAAGTGTTTTGTATGAAAAAAATATCTAACAAGGATGGACGAATTGATAATTGTCGAGGCTCTACACTAAGTATATATTATATTAATCTTATAACTTCTATTTGTCTTATTTTCGTCTATGTTTCTAACAGAAATGCAAGTTTCTAAAAATAAACGCATTACGCCACTGTTCCAAAGATATCCCTGTGAAATCATAAAAATATCAAATGGAATGTTATCACACTTGATATTTGTATAGTTAAAAGATAAGTCTACGTTTAACTGATAAGCGTTTGCTATTTAAGCACTGGCGTTCTATAAAATCTGCTCGGTGTTTTTATACACGGAACATGCATCGACCATTTTGGACTAAAACCTCGTTATTAGGGCTTTTTTATGGTATGCATTTTCCATACTGTTGTAAGAGAGTTCGTCCTTGTATAAACTAGTAGGAATTATATGAACAAGTTCAAGTAATTTTCGCTATTGATAGAATGTAAAGGAATACATTGGGAAATGAGAGAAATTCTATCAATTCTGTAAAATTAAATTACACGAATTAACGAGGTGAAAACATTTTCTGGGAATTAAATAAAACAACCAACTAATAAAATGTTCCCCAAATTAATTGTCTTTGGAATTAAGAAAAATTATGACCTTTGGGACCAATTACTAAATTCTGACATTTTTTTGTTTTTTCCTTCTCGTACCTATAATTAGAGAACCCTTATTTACAATCGCCCAGGAAAGTAGATTCGGAAAACAACCACTGAAGAAGCGAATATTAATTTACTTGCGCTTGAACTTTCCCGTAATTATGTTTCAAATAAACAATTTCATATTTTGTATAAACAATTGCGCGTAGTAAAAATTACTAAGTAAAGATTTCAACATTCCTTAAAATAAACAAATGCACATGTATAAAACAAAAGCGCGGCGTTATAAATCTTAATTTTGTCATAATGGAAACCATTGTGACAAATGCATATTAAATTTGCATTGTTCATATTAAATGTATCTACCCAATTTTAAATAGATTATTCCGTAAACCAAAGATATTGCGTTACAGTTTGGATACTCGGGCGACTTACATATGTGTCACAGTTAACAACATTGTGTAACTGACAAGGTAAATGATTTGGGAAAGATTTCTGAATGAAATTGAATGAGTAGGGGGAACGAGCTTTGAATGAAATTAAAGGGGGGAATCCGATATCTTTAATTTCGTCGAATTAAACGAAATTAGCGATATTTCTTTCACTCTTTATCAAAATCTACGTGCTTTTGTGTTTTAGTGTCTTCGATGGCCAATAAGACACTTTAAAAGCCACGCAAATCAATTGATTTATTGCAAGGACTTTATCTATTTGAAAGATATGTCGATCGTTTTGAGCGATATCGAAGTTCTTTTGAAAACTCTGAAGCGTTTTTAATGGTTTGAGTGGGTGTTTGTTTTGAATGAAAGGTGCACTGAGCGAACGAATTAGAATGGTTTTGATCGAGATGAATGTCCACAAAGTCACTTACTGTACTGCGGTGTTTATATACCTGAACCATGTATCAGTCGTTTTTCTTTTTTACTTGACGAAATCATGAAGATTCAATGAAATGTGAAATTATCAAGACGTCGTGGTTTTTACAGACGACGTCTTACCATGTTGAGTTGCTAGCCGAAAATCTTTGAGTAGAAGTACTTAAATCTGGCAGGAAACAATACAATATATTGTCCTTCGATCACTTATGACGTTTAAAGTGGCAATTCGTAAAATTATGAAAAATTTCATTTTCGCTAGTGTGTCCATGATTAAAGTTAAAATCCGAGGTCGGATACCCCCACCCCTCCCCCCACCACCACAAACAACTTTTGTCTTTATTTCTGGACATATCAACGCAAAAAATGAAATTATATCCATTATGACACGATCGCAATTCTGAAATTAGTTATATTATCTTTTTCTATGTGTAAAATAGTTTTAAATAAAAATCCGCATGAAAATTTAATGAGCATGTTACGATGTTGGGAAAAATTAAACAGAAACCGAAGCGCGTCATTTAGCACGTCATTTTATAACGTCAAAAGCATCAATGTTCCCGTGATATATGACGTGGAGTAAAATAAATGTTGCGGAGGTATCAGTGTGCACAGTAAAACAAATGACATATTGATTTAATTGCGAATAAAATTCCATCCAATTTCTTCTTATTTCATATGTGCATTTTGCGCCTGCGTGTTACATGTGAATTATTACAATTATCCATATTGACCGGTTTCTCGTTTTGGATGTACTAGATTTGGTCCGAATACACAGCACTGCATACCCATATTCATCAAAGATTAAACATACGAAGAAAACTGATTTATATCATTTTCCCGCAAATGATGATGAGATTTTTGTGCTGTCTGCCAAACTAATGGTGTAGACTTGTCCTGCCGACATTTGATCCAATGAAATATCGTCCTAATGGTTATTATCATTCATCCATCTTGAAGGGTCATAGTAAATGAATGTATAGTCAAGAAATCCATGAAATATGCATTCATTTCAAGTACAATCCAAAATAATTAATAAAAAAAGCTTTCAAATCACAATGCGACACGAACTCAAATTAAATTGAAGCTCTCGATTTAATTGACTAGTGTGGATTTGTATTCGTCTGATTATTCCTTGAAGACACACAAACAGAAATAAAGGTAGCGTTTATTAAAGGTGGGTAATGCACCATAACTTAGTTTAGTTAATTTTAGTTAATAGCTATATTACAATTCCTCCCTTTAATTTCAGTCAAAATTGCTCTTCCTATTTATACTGTACATTTTTATACCGAAAATTATTAAATAAAATTTATTTGTCAGTTTCACGATGTTACCATCTGAAAGTTTTTACCTTTCCTTTGCATCTGTTTTCAACCGGGAACTTGTGTAATGTGGAAACTTTTTGTTCATCATGATACTTAATGACCTTGATATACTTTCCTTGATACGTGTAACTTTATTTTAACCAAAAGTTTCTCAAATTTGTAAAACTCGTCCTTTGAAAAGAAGGAACAGATGGTGATCTGGATAGAAAATATTCATTAAAGAAACACTACTTGCGCAGAGGATCCCAAAACGGAAAAAACTGTTTGCAAAACATACCCCGCTTTTCAAGAGCACTTGCGTTGAAAGTGGGGTATTATTTGAAAAAGTTTTGATAAAAGCCAATTACGATCTCTGACGATCCATAGCTCATATGCTCATATGTTTACCATCGCCATGTCTATTACACAAGGACTTGCAATGGACTTATCTATCACATACGATATCCTAGATTTAAGGTTGTCCTCCTTTGGTTGTCGTCTCTACCCGTGTTTTCTCAAATGACTTTTTTATTTTAAATTTTCTAGCGGAAGATTATGACGTAGAAATGTCGTAATTGATTACGTCATTGTAGTGCTATATGTAGGCACTTATGAATTTTCAGTACTGCTACGTGAAATCGAAAATGTCTGGTTAAATCGCAGTCAAATCGAGCCTTCTTCATTTTTTAAGATGTATTTCAAAGACAAATGACCATCACTACGTACGTAGACGACGTAACAGACTTATTCACGGGTGGTCATTTTTCTTGGATACGCGTAACTCGATGGTATTTTTCTATAGAGTCTGAAAAATGCTATTAAATAGCAATGATTTACAGGTGAAATGGAGTGTTGAAATGATTTGTTCTCTGCCCAGACGGAAAATAGATCTAAAACCCTACAATGCATCACCATTACCTGTCATGGGTCTTTAAGAACTCTTCTTCTCCACAATGTTGCCCGGCGCGCATAAAAGGACGATCTGGGACCTCCGTAAAATCGAATTCTCAAATGATCTAAGAGCTAAAAAAGTGAAGGTTTTAATTCTCAAACGTTCTCATGTTGAACGTAGGGAGAGACGAGTTGTAACTTATCTTTGGGTTAAGGCGAAGTTTAAACGAGTGTCTACACAATTAATAACATCGTAAATTTGACAATGAGAATGATTTTGAACGATTTCTGAAGAGATTTTAATGCGTTGGGGGAGCCAGTTTTGAATTAAATTAACGGGAGGTATCAAATATCGCTAATTTCGGTCAAATGGACGAAATAAGCGATATTTTTACATTCCTAAATTAAAATCTACATACTTTTGTGTTTGAGTGTTTTCGAGAACTGATTAAACCCACGCTAGCCAATAAAATCCCGGAAATAATTGACCGATTTGATAGAAATATCGATAGTTTGGAACGATTTTGAGGTGTTTTTTAACTTTAAAGTGATTTGAAACGAAGAAAGGAGCGCCGAGAGAGTAAATTTAAAGTGGTTTTGATCGGAATCATTTTTTATCGTTTGGCTCATTTGGAGCGTTTTTGAATGGTTGTGGCGAGAGGAAATAATGAGTGGAGCGCTGAGTGAGCGATTTAGAAAGGTTTCGATCGAGATTAATATAAATTTTACAATGTTTCTAACTGTACTAAGGCATGTTTCATTCTTTAAAGTGATAAGTTGAACGGCTATCCCAGGGGTTAACGAAGTAAGGTTGGTAACGCGATTAAGATTCTCAAAATTAGCTAATTGAATGTTTCCCAATTACTGGCGGATAATAAAGAGCAATGGTTGTCTTGGAATCATTTCCTTTTCCCTTTCCATTGGTCAAAATTTTGCACATTTTCAATTGGCATCAATCGTCAGTTTCAATTACTGCTTTGTGTTAAGATGGTGGACCCATAATAGTTCGCAACATTTCGAAAGACATAGACTTTAACAATGTTGACAAAGGTTTGCTAATGCTTTCATTAGCAAACCTCGGTTAATATTGTGAAAGGCAATGAGTTCCGTAATGTTGCGGCACTATTATGGGTTTTCTACCTTAAGGATGAAAAAAATCGCGGAATGAGAAATGATACGCCGCTTTGCACGTGTACACATATCATTTCAAAACGTGGAAACGTTCTTGTGGCCAGAAAGCTAGACATTTCTCTAAATCGTCGCTGCTACAACAAAAGATCTTTCCAGATATCAACGCGTTAGAAATTATTTACAGTGTCATGATAGCATAAAAATCTCCCTATGTCATTCTCTCTCTCTCTCCCCTCTCCATCTCTCTCTTTCTCCGTCTATCTCTCACTTCTTTCTGTCTTTCTCTCTTTATGTGTATCTTTCACTCTTTGTCTGTATCTCAGTCATTTTTTTTCTCTGTGTACTCCAGTCGCCGCGATATGACTGGAAAACTGTTTTAAACGACATTTACTCTTCCAAATCAGTCAATTACCACTCTACCATCAAGGCAGTCAAAGTTGCCAAATAACTTAGGGGACGAGATTGTTTGGCATTGAATTATGTGATATAAATGATTAACGAATGGGCGAAATCGTAGAATGAAGATTTCATTTCCAGACAGAAAGAAATACAATAAAGGGAGGTAATAACATCAGACGGAGATGAATTGAGATAATTGGATTGTTTACAATGACACCATCTATGTCTGTCATTTAGATTGGATTTACAAGTGAGTTCAATTTCTTTCCTTACTGTACCTTTACCCAAAAGTCATGTTAATTTGAAGTTGTCATTATCATTCTTTTTTTTCATTATTCCACTTAACAGTTACTTTTTTTTCAAATATGTTATCCTTTTCCGTACAGTCTCGGAAATATACTTTCCTTTGATAATATACCCGAGCAAAATGTTGTGGAGAAAGAAGAATTTGCTTGTGACAAGCAAATTCTTCTTCCTCCATAATATGGTCCGCCATTTACGATGATTTCCTTACAAATAACACCCACTAGCATTGATTTCTGCAACATGGAACGGAATATAATTCCGAGAAAACGGAGAGTCCTTATTACGTACGAACTTTTTATCTTATTGATGAGCTCAGAGGCCACTTTACATCAAGAATTATTAGTGATTTAATCTCTACACTCTTTGACAAAAGAAAATTAATCCTTTTTTTCTATTCCACGTATGTTTGCGCAATTGTCGCTATATTTGAGCCAACGACAACGTGTAAATATTATGTATGCATTATGCAGTGACTTTTTATGTGTTTTGTTATAGTTGTTTGCTTGCAAACATTTTTTGCTCATCTTAGGCGCTTTAACAGGCAAATAAAGAATTTAATTTATGGATTGAATGCCCATTTTGGAGACGTCGGTTTATCGATGAAGTGACCAAAATTGACCAAAAGGTACCTCTGCCAGGCCTTGGACATTCTGCTAAATCAGAACAGAAAGCAAGCAAGCTAAGTAGTAATATCTCTTTTCCTAATCGATTAAAAATAAATTGATTCAATGTTGTGTGTAGGAGGGTCGATACCATTATAGTATCAGGAAATACTACATTATATTTTATTGCATTAAACATACATACTATTTAGAGCAAGCAACATTGTTGAAAATGGAGGAAATCAAGATTTACAAACAAAATGGTTATTATCGTCAAACATGTACATGTAAGACTATGGGTTTAACAGAAGGAACAATTCTTACAATATGT
The DNA here is from genome assembly GCA_948146395.1 of Fragum whitleyi. Taxonomy (NCBI): domain Eukaryota; kingdom Metazoa; phylum Mollusca; class Bivalvia; order Cardiida; family Cardiidae; genus Fragum; species Fragum whitleyi. The sequence goes on along the minus strand of OX411556.1, from coordinate 31,319,693 downwards.
GAATAGTTTCCACTGTTGCCTTTGAATACGTGCGTAATAAATGAGTGTTGATAGGTTCCTTCCTACATTTTTCAAGATTTTCTAATTTCTTTATGGTCGGCAACGTGTATTAATATCGCTTGATGATTGCGTATTTCTGAATGTTTTGACCAGATTGATAAAAAATGGAATTCGTTTTCAATCATGTTAGAATTGCTAAATTAACAAATGTGGTCGGCTCTCACAATAACTAGATGTCTTCAACGCTCCATTCCTAAGCCATGCAAAGTCACTCTAAACCTTGTAAGCGCAGACTGAAGTTTTGTATCGCACATTTCGTCGATGTATTTTTCAAATTATAATGCATGTTTAGAAAAAAAAGGAAGTCTCAGGTCTACCCATTTTCAAAGAGGAAATACCTTGAGTCTTGCTCTGCGTAAAGGTCAAATCGTTTGAGAAATGGTTCCCAACCTTGCACGTGAAATCACGTGCAAAGTGGGTAACCATTTCTCAAACATTAGTTATCCTTTTTTAATCATAAATACAGGATTGTTATTTAAAAAATATCTTCACTGTATCCTCATTAACAAAAGAACGTTATGTGTTGACACTGGAAGACAGAGAAGCAAAACGGAATGCTTTTTAGGGATGTTTAATAATTCATGGAATAGATTATGAATTGTCTTTGTTATTAACTTTAAGAGAGACACTGGTGTCTCTCCTATCTCCAGGGCTTGTCGAATCTTCGGGGAAAATTGCTGGTGTGATTTAACTCCTTTCTAGGTTTTCTTTCAAGTTAAAAAAAAACTGCGTTTAATACACTTAAGAACATCGTGAAATTGATGGGGTGATGCTTTTGTAATGAAAATTGAATAAGCGTGAAGATCGAGTTTTGCATGATTTTCAAGGCAGGTAAAACATAATCAAAAATTGTCCATTGGACGAAATTATCGATACAGTTCTAACAAAATCTACGTATTTTTTTTTACTCCCGATTTTGTGTAACAACGTTCAAATCAGACGCTTAAAAGTCATCTTCAGCTCAAGAGTCATTCAGTGTTAATTTGCATACATAGGATTTAAGTCATTCAGTGTTTAGTAAAGTGAACATAAGATCAAATAATTATTTGACCGATTTGATTGAAATGCTGATTGTTTTGGAAGATTTTGAAGCGCTTTAAAACAATTTCGGGGAGTTTTTGAGTTATTGGGATGGGTGCTTGGACTGAATGATTAGATCGCTGAGTGAGTGTATCCTCGTTATCAAAAAAAAGAGTTATGTGTTGACACTAGAATACAGAGAAGCAAAACAGAATGCTTTTTAGGGATGTTTAATAATTCATGGAATAGATTATGAATTGTCTTTGTTATTAACTTTAAGAGAGACGCTGGTGTCTCTCCTATCTCCAGGGCTTGTCGAATCTTGGGGGAAATTTGCTGGTGTGATTTAACTCCTTTCTAGGCTTTCTTTCAAGTTAATAAAAACTGCGTTGTTATGCAGTTAAGAACATCGTGATATTGAGAAGGTGAATGCTTTTGTAATGAAATTGAATGTGTGGTGATCGAATTTTGAACTATTTTCAAGGGAGGTAAACCATAATTTGTCCTTTGCAGGAAATTATCGATATTGTATTAGTAAAATCTACGTATTATTTTCTCCTCATTGGCAAATCAAAATGGCATTGACGCGTTGCTTCTATTCCAAAAGGAGATCAATTCGAGTGTTTCCGATGCTAAAAATAATTTGTGAATTGCAGATGATAAAACCCATATCATATAGCACGGCTGTATTATATTCGCCATTTTGATATCGATATGTAACAAAGCTACAAAATACAGCGAAGGCTGAAAAAAGATGCAAGATAGACAAGAGGTTTCGGGAAAGCTGTAATTTTAAATCGGTAAAATCGGTAAAAGCTCGGAAAACATGCCTGTGATAATGCAAATAGGCTAGCGAGATATGTGTGCGATGACGTGAACTATTACGTAGTTGCCATGTCAGTAAGCAAAAAAGCTTCCATTTGGCAATATGAATTGTGATTGAGTTTAAAATAAAAATGCCGTGTATTGCATGTATACAAAAATCAGATAAATCTTTCTAACAAAAAAAAATCCCTTAAGATTACCAACCAAATAGTTCATGATTTTATTTTTTTTTCATAAGAACGAGAAAAGTTAAACAAATTGTCCCAGGGCCGATAAATGTAGTTTGCAGAACATCGTAACTCTCATTCCTATGCTAACCATTCTAAATAACTCACTCTACGATCCATTCATCCATTCATCCATTCCAAACACTCACTCAAATCGATCGAAACGCTAAAAAATCGTTGGAAAACATTTCGAAAAACAGCCAAGACGATCAAAATTTATTCAAATCGATCAAATTATTCTACGATTTTATTAGCTGATGTGGATTTTAAAGTGTCTGATTAGTCCACGAAGGCCCACAAACAGAAAATTCCGTATATCTTATTAAAGGGGGGTAACAAATATAGATAATTTTGTTCATCTTGAACAAAATTAGCTATATTGATTTACCTCCCTTGAATTCCACTCAAAACTCGCTCCGAACACTCATTCAATTACAATTCAAATCATTCATTTTGTCAATTTCACGATGTTCTGAACTGTAGTCAAATGAATAGACTGAATAAAAGAAGTACCGAATCAAACGACGTGTATGTAATAGAATGTATTTGTACAACCATACGGCATTGTTTGTCAAGTCATTTGGAGCTGCAAATTCTAGCCTAAACCAATATTTACACAATCATTACAAATATGAGATTCAACATAATCTGTTGTATCAATATGGACAGGGGGGTTGCTAAATCTGCTGACGACATCAATCTTCGAACAAATGCACTTAAAATTGCGTTCACACATTCTTTTTATAACATACATTCACTCCGATCAAAACCATTCTAAGTCTCTCATTCAATCCTCCGTTCATTCCCTCCAAGTTCTCTGTCAAACCATTCAAAAACACTTAAAAATCACTATAACGATAAGATCAACTTCTAACTACGTGTACATTCAAAATAAAAATCCCAAATAAAAGTCGATAATTTCACTTACTCAATGTAATTTTGTAATCGTCTGGTTGGTTCATGAAAACACAGAAAGATCTTTATAGAATTTGTACACACTTTCTCTTAAAGGGAAGTAATAAATCTGACTAATTTTGTTAATCTTGAACAACAAATATTCCTTTTAATTTCATTCAAAGCTCACTATTCGTCCTCATTCAATTTCATTCTAAAAATTATTTTAATTTAATTCATCTTGTACATTTTCGATTCTCTTAACTGTTTTTATCACAGCCTAAGTAATGTCGAAAGATACCTGTTGCTTTGTTGTCTTTTTTTGTTTGCTTCTTTGCTCGTCTACGCTCAAAGTTCTCAATGTGTGGTAAAAGCATGTGATCCTACATTTCTGTAATTCACATTTTCTTTTTAAATGTCTTGATGAAACTTAGCAGGACTATTCCTTGGTTGAAGCTCTATCACATTTGTTAAAAATCAAAATCCACCGGAACTCTGGTCACCATGACAAAAAAAGGAGGATATAAAAACTTAAAATGAAATTCTAAAAAACAGAGAGCTTCCACATTTGGTATGTGTATAGCATCGTCCATTTAGTCTCTATCAAATTCGTAAATGTCACACTCCTAGAGTCAAACATGGGCTTTGCTAGCGCGCGTCCCTTCTGAAACAGAAATAAATAAGGACTTTTTTATAACTAAGTCTATTGCATGCATTGCTACGTACTAATTATCTCCTATTTTCCATCCGATATTCTTATCGTGTGATGTCTCAGAAGTCACTGGGCTCAGCCCTGCGTTGAGTATGGCAAAACGGTGAAAACAGTTAGCCTATTATACCCCGCTTTGCACGTGCACATACGTGCAAAGCGGGGTATAATAAGCAAACTGTTTGTACCGGTTTGTCATCCTGAACGCAGGACAGGTGAGCGTGTATCAATTAAAATCATGCACAAAATAGAGGTATAGACCTGCAATTTCAAGTGAGTGATCAAAGATCAATTTTACATTGAAAATGATAGGAGATAACGGTTTCTCGAACCTCACTCTTTCTGGCGGAACTATAACCGCGACCCAGACTTTTCTTTAGAGTTAAAATCAAGAGTTGGTTATTCTTTTATTTTCATGCATTTACAAAAGCAAATACACCCTTTATCATAAGTCAAAATTTGAGTTAAGGCTGAAATAAGTACTAAATTTTGGACTATTGATTTATCGTAATGTAGTGTACTTAGGAACCGCATGGCTGTCCCGCCGAGTGTCTTGCATCATAGCATCTATTATTAATAGTAGCATCCCTGTTATCTTTCAGCCGATCTAATTGGCAACTAAAAACCAAACATCTCATCAATCTGAGACGCTGTGTGTTTAAAATATTTATGGGTAATTAAATAGATATTTGATTAACCTCCAATGAAGTCAAATGTGTTCAACTTATTTCGAAGATGCACACCAATAGCCGTAACTGATACTTACAAGAACGACATTAAATCTACCAGGTGAGTGATTCTCAGAAATCTTTGAAGCGGAAATTTAATGAGTTCGAAGGGAGATTTTTTAAGTGAAAGTAAATGGGCGTTATAGAAGATCGCTTTCTTTGAACGGAATTAGCCATATCTTATTTATTTATTTATTTAGATAGATAGATAGATAGATAGATAGATAGATAGATAGATAGATAGATAGATAGATAGATAGATAGATAGATAGATAGATAGATAGATAGATAGATAGATAGATAGATAGATAGATAGATAGATAGATAGATAGATAGATAGATAGATAGATAGATAGATAGATAGATAGATAGATAGATAGATAGATAGATAGATAGATAGATAGATAGATAGATAGATAGATAGATAGATAGATAGATAGATAGATAGATAGATAGATAGATAGATAGATAGATAGATAGATAGATAGATAGATAGATAGATAGATAGATAGTAGGTAGATAGATAGATAGATAGATAGATAGATAGATAGATAGATAGATAGATAGATAGATAGATAGGTAGGTAGGTAGGTAGGTAGGTAGGTAGGTAGGTAGGTAGGTAGGTAGGTAGGTAGGTAGGTAGGTAGGTAGGTATGTAGGGAGGGAGGGAGGGAGGGAGGGAGGGAGGGAGGGAGGTAGGTAGGTAGGTAGGTAGGTAGTTGTAGGTAGATAGGTAGTTGTAGGTAGGTAGGTGTAGGTAGGTAGGTAGGTAGGTAGGTAGGTAGATAGATAGATAGATAGATAGATAGATAGATAGATAGATAGATAGATAGATAGATAGATAGATAGATAGATAGATAGATAGATAGATAGATAGATAGGTAGGTAGGTAGGTAGGTAGGTAGGTAGGTAGGGAGGGAGGGAGGGAGGGAGGGAGGGAGGGAGAGAGGGAGGGAGGGAGGTAGGTAGGTAGTTGTAGGTAGATAGGTAGTTGTAGGTAGGTAGGTGTAGGTAGGTAGGTAGGTAGGTAGGTAGATAGATAGATAGATAGATAGATAGATAGATAGATAGATAGATAGATAGATAGATAGGTAGGTAGGTAGGTAGGTAGGTAGGTAGGTAGGTAGGTAGGTAGGGAGGGAGGGAGGGAGGGAGGGAGGTAGGTAGGTAGGGAGGGAGGGAGGGAGGTAGGTAGGTAGGTAGGTAGTTGTAGGTAGGTAGGTGTAGGTAGGTAGGTAGGTAGGTAGGTAGGTAGGTAGGTAGGTAGGTAGATAGATAGATAGATAGATAGATAGATAGATAGATAGATAGATAGATAGATAGATAGATAGATAGATAGATAGATAGATAGATAGATAGATAGATAGATAGATAGATAGATAGATAGATAGATAGATAGATAGATAGATAGATAGATAGATAGATAGATAGATAGGTAGGTAGGTAGGTAGGTAGGTAGGTAGGTAGGTAGATAAGATATGATAAGATAAGATGAAATAAGATAAGATAGATAGATCCTCCTATTCAAAAGTCACAAAATCGCACATTTTAGAGAAAAGCGAATTTTTACATGTATTTGTATTATTTTAGTATTTTTTGAAGCAAAAGTACAAAGTTGTCTTGAACGCTTAGCTTATGACGACGAAATATCATAAGGGAAATGAAGTAAGAAAAGTGTTCTACTTGTAAGGACAGGAGTAGAGCAAACAGACGTTGTGGACTTAATTTGTAGCAATCATTAAATCATAAGAAGGTTATATGAACAGAGAAAATGAATCAATAAAAATTCATTAGTGATGGTATATATTGACGGGATAGTTGGTTATCGCGTGCCACCCATCTATCAGGCGTAATTCCTTATAATCTGATTAGTTCAAATAAATCACCTCCTTCATACAAGACATCCTAGATATTGCTGTATTTCTAAAATAAGTGTGACGATATTGCTGCATGGATGTAGGAAAAAAGTCACAATAGGAAAAAATTAGAGGCGCATACCTTGCGAGTCTGGGACTCAGAACTAGGTAAGTTGTACAATAAAATTTATCTGGGCCCGAGGTTATAAAACTGATTTCATTCTCAACAGAAAATGAATTCAAATAAATGTATGAACATTAAAGATGATTCTAATAAGTTGTTATTTATAACAACTTATTAATTTTTTCTTTTATGTTGATACATTAATAATAGAATTAATACATAATTAAAGGTTGAATCTCAAGCTGAAGTTCGAGAAGATTTTGAGTTGGAATTGAGAAAATGTTTATAATCTTGGCCCCTGATGTGAGTCCGAAAGTCCACCTTAAAATCAACTTCAAAAAATAATTCAAGACTGTTTTAAGGTCTTAAATTCTTTTCTAGAGGTATGCCACAAACTTCCATTTGTATCCAATTCAGATGTTATAGAAACAATGTTATTACTTAAGATTGAATAGTCCATATGTATAGTCCGTTTGACTTCTATATGGACCAACATTTCGCCGAAAATCTCAGAATCGAATTAATGAATCGTATTTTTTTCTTGTCATATCATATTTTCCATCTAATACCATGACGAATTTGGTTTTTCAGAATTTTTGAGGGTGTAATAATGATTTTGTCCGCCCGTCTACATGTTAATTTTCTGTCTTTCATACCTATTCGTGTCTGTAATAAGCTGAACAGCGAAATGTCTTTACAAAAACAGCCCTGATTTGCAAAGGGTCCGAGTCAAAAGTGTCCGAATTTTGGCTAGTCGTTTTAGTGTAAATCGAGTATTTTTGTAAAATTAATTTTTGTAGATTTTTTTACTTTCTTAGGATATCTAATCTTAGTGTATTCTGTATTTGTTAAAAAACTGTTTGACAAGATAATTGATAAAAAAATTATCCCTTCTGAGATGAGCCCCATATTTCCTTATTTAGACCAATCAAAAGGGACTATTTTACAAAGTCGTTGTGATTTATACGAGGAAAACTAGATAAACAGGCGAGTAATAACGGTACAAATCACGGGATATTTTAGTTTAAGATGACCTGACCGTCGATATGCTTATTAGCTTTTCCAAATGTGGAATAATGGATATTTCTTCTGTCAAATGTTTAGTATAAAACCACGTGTTTTTACTATTTGTTTATATATTCCTAAAACTAAACAGCCTTCACCACCCCTCGTGTTTAAGAGCAGAAAATGCGAAAATATTATCATTAACTAGATATACAAAATCATTATTTTAAAATCATTTTGGTTCCAAAAAATATTTTTTGGAATGGTATCAAGCTGAAATCAATATTTTACAACATAGAAATTCCTTTTCACACGCAATTTTATGTAATTGATGAAAAGGTTGGTCCATATAGAAGTCAAACGGACTATAAAGAAGAGACTCCCAAACTTGAAAAATGACCCAGGCTAAGATCCTGATGATTGAGTCATTGGGACCTTGTATTGTTGATATGAGACTTAAATCCTGGCTGAGATTCTTCAATGTCTTTGGAATGAAAATGGAAAAAGATGGGACTAGCGAGTCTTGAATTATCTTACAGGGAGATGATAGAATTTCGTTCAAATTAAACGAAATATGCGATATTCTATTACATATTACCCCCTTTATATTGACAAAAGTATATATGTACTGTTCTAGAATAGATTTGCGCTTCTTTACTGACCTATAAGACATTTTCAAAGTAGGACATCCCTTGATTCAGTACTTTATCATTTGGATTTTTAGAACAATTTAAAAGAAGCTGTAGGTAGTTTTAGGTGGTTTCAGAGCGTTTTAATTGGTCTCAGTGAGGGTTTGGTACTGAATATTAAGAATGGAGCGAACGTATTATAATTGAATTTAACGGGGTGTCAATTTCTCGATGTTAAATTCATAAACTAAAATAATAATGATGAATGCATGCCTGACGATATACAGCAAAAAGGAGTGAAAAGGTTTGATTGTCTAAAGAAATTTTGTAACCAAATTCCTCTTTTTTCATTCAATTCAGTGAAAATATTGAATATATTATGACAAATTCATATTATTTAAATTTACATCTATTTTATGCGTTAAATAGCAAAACAAAAAAGGATTTTTTCTCTAAAAATATCGATCTACAAAAATGTTTTAAGTGATTACTTACATGTATACAGGGTTGTTAATTATATTTCTCTTGGCAGGGGATTTTTGAAAATGAATAAAAATCCATTTGAATAGAGATTTATCATACTAAATTTGATAAAAGGCCGGATTTTGAAATCGATTAAACCTATGACCCTATACAGTCCAGTAAACCTTTTAAATGAAACATTTTACTGTCCTTTCACTGAAATGTATACATGAAAAGGTCCAGTAGGCTTACTTGATGGTAATTTGTCTAGCTTTATCTTGATGTTGATCCGAATATAATGCCTAAGCCCAAATTATAAGGATTTAAGTGGATTATGTCAAATTATATTTGATCTTAAATTATTCACACATGGTGAGATACATCTAATAGTATCGAACATATACTGTTAAGAACATCACGAATTTGACTCTCTTTCAAATCAAAACTATTCTACATCTATCCCACAGCGCTCAATTCATTCATTCCAAAATCTCAAACCATTCAAAAAAATTTAAAGGATCAACAAATAGATTTAAAATAAAAATAGCTAGAAAAAAATGAATTCTCTGACATAATTGGCATTCCAAGCGCCTGATTATTTTTTAAAGAAAGAGGAAGTTAGTTTTAAGTATTTATTTATTAATTCTCATTTAAGGGAGGCAATAATTATCGCTAATTTTGTTCATTCTGATTCACGCACCGATCCCTACAGCATCCATTGATGCTTTGCCTAAAATCTTGCATTAATTTTAAGGTTATTTAAGTATAGGATAGACAACGAGTGCCGTGGTATATGGGAAATAGACACGAGCTTCAGCGAGTGTCTATTTTCCATATACCGTGGCACGAGATTATCTATCTGACTTAGACCACGCTTTTAATAACATTGTTTGTAATTTTAATCCGATATCTGGACAACAAAAACGATTAAATCCCGCTGATATATTATTGTTATTATGCATAATTATGTCGAAACTATACTTTTGAATCTATTTTCGTTACTTATTGCAGCTCCTTTGCATTTATGCAACTGTAGAAAGTCTTTTGGTAAAAGCGATCATATAATATGTTTGACACTTTCTTAAAATGACACGGCACACAAAATATGTCAGGATTCCGTGCACGACATGCTCCCATCGTATATCTGTAAATACAGCGCTCGGAGTTGTATCTGTGATATATATTTGTGAAATACTGTTCTCTGATTGGCCAATTCGCTTCAAGCGTGGTCTAAGGACGATTTCGGGAGTTCGTTCTTGTGCAACGTCTTTGCGCATCGAATTCTTCAAAAAGGAGCACGCGCTCCAAACTTGCACGTATCTAGGACGTAACAAAAACACTACAAAACCCCTCAATTTTCTATATTTCACGGAAAATGCTTTCATGAAGACGATCAATTAATCCTATCACTAAAACATACTTATATAAATTATCGCAGCCATTTTATTTTATAGAAATAAAGGATATGACGTCAGCGTCGAATTGTAGGTATTTGTGACGTTAACGTTCCCGCGTATAATCAGACATAAAACAACGTTATCAGTCGTATATCCGATAGCTACATGGAATCGTCACATTTCATTTAGACGGGATTAATTTTTGAACGGTTGACCTTGATAAACGATCCTGTCGTTGTCAAATGATCTTGTCAGATTTTTAATTTTCAATGTTTGGATTATTTTTTAACAGACCTGGGTGTATTTGAAATTTTATTGGGGGATGGGGGTAGATGACCTTGATCTCATCATATGACTTCGAAAAGGGAATTTGATGATGATTACTGACATGATCAATTATTATTCCATACGATAGTATTTTATTTTCAACAGGTTTGAAAATTTTTGAAAACACTAGATTTTTGCGTGATTTATGTAACGTTGGCCTTGACATATGACCTTGACTTTTTCATATGATTTGACCTTAGGATTCGTTGACGCAAAACAAAGTGATACCCTAATTGTTGAGGAATTCAACTCCATAATCTATTAATTTAAGAAGGATTGAATATCATTGATTTTGTACATAAAATTGGTACGAGAAAAAGAATCTGGAGTGATTTTTTCCTTAGCGTCAAAACTGGGTGACCTAGAATTTTGCATTTTATCTCAAAAATTAGCACGGTGACCATACCTTTTTTATATCAATATCACAAAAATATATAATTATCTACAAAATATAGAAAAAATAAAAAAAAATTATCTCAGAGTTTTTGAGAAATTTGATCAAAAGTCATAAATTTTGAGAATATTCTCGTTCATTTTCGATATACCAGTTTTTACGCATTGGGAAAAAATACGTAGAAAATCATTATTTTACCTTTCAATCGATAATTGTGTATTAGATTTAGTGCAAATGACTTCCTATCTATGAAAGCAAAATAAAATGATATAGTTGTTTGATTAGATTTGATTGTGTTACGGTTTTATGTAATTACCAAGAAATGAAAATCGGCGAAAAATCTGACAAAAATTTACTCGATACCTATGACATTCTATGATGTTTTACGAAAAATCTGATTCGGTGACCCCCTTTTTTCTTTCCATTTTTGCAATCGGCATACTTTAATGTACAAAATATGAAAAAAATAAAATATCTATCTCAGAAAATTAATTCTAGCAATCGTCCTTAAGCACCAACTAACCAACGACGTTGGATTTAGAATTGCATAAAAGAATAGCTTCGAACCATCAAGTAAATGATATAACCGGTCAGCAATAAACTTTATAAAGCGTTGAGGTTAGAGATGAACGTGCTAAAACGTTAATCTCATTTGCATTAATTTTAGACTGCTTTTATGACCTTTAAACTCACTTGAACCATGGTTGAAGGCGTTCGAATACATGTGAATAAACAATATGAATCGATTAAGGACTACGCCCATGAATTGAAACTTACCCAACTTTACGAAGCTATTTATACAAAATGGATGTTAGTACATAAAGTTTGTTCACGTGGACAGCATGTGCCATCATTGCATTGCGTTAAGGATGGCAAAACGGTACAAACTGTTATACCCTGCTTTGCAAGTGCACTTGCGTGCAAAGTGGAATATAATTTTGCAAACAACTTGCAAAGTTGTGTCATCCGGAAAACAGAACTGGAAAAAAAGTATCAAGGATAAACAACAAAACGTTTATTAGGCGGCCACCTTAGGACCAATAAAGAAGCGGTGGTTAAAGCGGGTGATCGATTACCGATGATATCTACTTTTGACTTGAATCTTGGCAGTTAAAAGGACAACAAAGGATAATTTGAAATGACTTTTAGAACATTAATATCTATACTATGACTTTATGTTCATTTAAAGAAGGGAATTTTGAAAAAGGTTGCATATTGAAAATGGCCGCTTAACAGATGTGGTCGCTCGAGCAAGATTGACTGTACAGTTATGGGCATCTTGTAACTTATGCTCATCCCACCAAAAAAGCATTCTTAATAACTCATTAAGCGTCCCCTTCAGAACATTAAAATAACTCACCCAAAACATTCAAAATTGCTCCACAATCAAGAAAAATCAATAATTACTGACGTTTCAGAGAATACCAAGTGTGGCGACAAAGCTTGCCTTGCGATCAGGATTACAAATCGGTCCGAACTGTTTGCCATTTTAACCCGCTTTGCGCCCAAATGCACGTGCAAAGAGTGAAAAAGATTTTGAAACAGTTCGCACATTTTTATCCTGACCCCTGCGCAGGGTTGGTCAAGGTTTAGGCGAAGAAGAAGAAAATCTAACTATGAGTGTTCTGAGATACAAAGCCGAGTAAATAATTTTTATAACTAAACAATACGTCTGATTAAAACCAATCCACCATCTCTTTGGAAGGTTTCTAAAAAACTAGGGTTGCCGTCTAAGAAATAATTGCTGATATTCCTGTTACAATCACGACGGCGTCACTCATTCTTTCCGACTATTTGTCTTTCACCAATGGATTGATAATCGTCGACCTATATGGGATAGCAGCTAGAGGCTAGGAAAGGATGTTTAAGTGGTACTTGTGTGACAAATACCAGGAATCAATTGTTGGGAGCTCCAGCCGTCGCGATATAACCGAACGATTGTTGAAAAGGACGTTAAACCCAATTCAAGTATCGTTGTGGCCTAAGTCTCTTAATATGAGATAAGACGAAGGTTTGTTTACTATTTTACTACTGTTGTTTACGTTTTTTCTCAAATCTACCAACTTAACCCATAACTTTGGTAGAGATTCTGTTGGTTCTTTCTATGCCAGAAAGGTAGTCAACAAACATACCTTTCATTTATCTCGTTTTAGTGAGAATACTGCATTTCATCTTGCCCGAGCGACCACGTCTATTAAGCGACTTTTTCCATTCAACCACCGTTTTTCAAAACCCCATTGTTAAAGAAAATATCTTGGTAGTAGATTTTTTGGTTTTTATCATACGTTGTTTAATTCATAATGATTCTAATAGGTATAAACATCATACGATTATTGAAAAATATTCAATAAAAATGACTCCAATTTCTAAACACGACGTGTAGTAACTGTCTCTTCTGTTTTCAAACGACCGCTTTTAGGTGGTCCCGTAGATGGTCACTTTAATACGCGTTTTTCTGGATTCTACCTTATGAATTAACTGGCAAGGCCGGGCTTAGCCGTGACGTAATTTGGCGACTTACTTTTAAATATTTTAGGTTCATTTAAAAGTAAGTCGGCAATGATCGTGAACGCGTGCAAATAACTGTATCCTAAAACCAAAAGGAGAAAGTGAACGCATTTCATCGTTGCGTTATCGAAGCCTCGTGACTTCAGCTTTGACTAGCTGAAGTTACGAGGGTTTGGCTACCAACCTATGCTTTACGGACACAAGTTAATTATGTTCACCATCTTTAGAAGTAAATAATAATAAGAGCCATGTCGGACATGATCATCCCCCGCCGTGAAAGATTGGAAGTAAACAAAAGCCTAATAGATTAAGGATTCTTTTGTACTTTAAGAGATTTACTTCTCTTCCATGAGATCTATCCACCTATAAAGTTTCAAGTTGATAGCTATTATACTTTAAGAGATCTGCTCCGGATATGCACTTAACCTTAAGTGTACAGACCCTTTTCTTAGGCTCCGCCTTCCCAGGGGAAAATCGCGGATTATACATGTTTATTGAAATATCTGATAGATATTGTATTCATTCTCTGCTAGTTTTTCTTTTTTTAACGCGCTGAGAGCAGCATTTATGAAAAAAAGTACTTGATATCCCGCAAAACACCTCCCATTTTCATGAGGTTACATTCCGCAGTTGTCAGAAAAATAAATAGCTCCATATTGCATAATCATTTACCTGACTTTTTGCTTCGCCATTAAGAATAATTAGGCGTGATAGCAGATGCAGATCTAGATACCATCTCCCTAGGATTTATTTAATGCTTCATAACTGTAAAATGATGCAAGAAACCTTGAATTTGCTTTGAATTCCAAGGAAAATGTTGAGGTTTTATACGCCCGAAGTATCGTATTATGTTGTCGTCTGCATCGTCTGTCTGTCCTTCTGTCCGTCTGTCTGTCCGTTAGCAAATTCGTGTCCGGTCCATAACTTTCAAACTATAAGGCCCATGGTCTTGAAACGTCACAGGTGTATAGATCTCATAGCTAGGGTGTGCAGAGCGCAAGAACCACAACTCTACAATTTGTAATTTTTGAGTTATTGTCCTTTGTTTGATTCAGTAAGCAAATTCGTGTCCGGTCCATAACTATGAAACTAAAAGGCCTATGGTCTTGAAACTTCACAGGTGTATAGATCTCATAGCTAGGGTGTGCAGAGCGCAAGAACCACAGCTCTACCATTTGTATTTTTTGAGGTTATTGCCCTTTGTTTGATTCAGTTAGCAAATTCGAGTCCGGTCCATAACTTTGAAACTATAAGGCCTATAGTCTTGAAACTGTTTGCTAGAAAATACATCCTAAGGATCGACAAAAAGTTCAAAACATCACCTATTTATTTCTGAGCTTCGGGCGTATACTGCCACGCCCAGCGTTGCTCTTGTTTTAATATCGCAAGACCTTAAGACGAGTGGCATATTAAATGAGCCGTTGCGTTTGATTTCCAAAAAATTCAAATATGCGCAAAGCAAAGACTCTGGCCAGCCTGTGCATCCGCACCGTCTGAACAGAGTCTTCACTATACGCTGAGTAGATAAATAAGGTCTCAAAGTATCAGTAGACCATCAGGTAACTTTATATATATAGAATAAGGATGTATACGCCACTCAATGTTTGCACCTTATGAATATTTCAAATTGTTGGAAATGTCACGCACTGGCTCGAATATTTCGGATCGGCATAAGAACGAAATATTTAATTAACTATAAAAGAGGACATCCGGATACTCCGTAAAATTATTATTAAAAAAAGATAGATCTACAGCAAAAATCATTCTTAAGAAAATATTGAAATTGACTCTCACTCTGATCATTACCATTCTAAATCGTCCCATAGCGTTCCATCCATTCATTTGAAACACTCATTCAAACCATTCAAAAACGCTTCAATATAACTTAAAATATAAGGTCAAAAACAATATTTCAATATAAATAAAGCTAGCTAGATATAAAGAAATTATTTCACTGACATATTTAAAATTGCAAGCATCTAACTACATTTTTTTTTAAGAAATGTAACCGTCATAGCGCAGTTGGTAGCGCGTCGGACTGTCAATCTTGAGGTCCCGGGTTTGACCCACGATTGCGGATCTCATTCTTTCTTGCTATTTGTCTACCACCAATGGGTTGATAATCGTAGACCTATGTCAGATAGCAGCTGGGGGCTAGGAAAGGATGTGTTGGCAGTACTGGTGCGAGAAATACCAGGAATCATGAATCGGCCGCCGCGATATAACTGAAAAAAAAAATGTTGAAAGCGGTGTAAAACTCCAATCAATCAATCAACTTATAAGAATGGGTATGCATTTTTTTATTAAAGGGAGTTTATAAATGTACCTTATTTTATTAATTCTTTAAACAATTTGCGATATTGCATCACCTCCTTTTAATCTGACTCAAACTCAATCATTGCACTCATTCATTTTTATTCCAAAATCATTCACCATGTCAATTTCAAAATGTTGTAAACAGTACCATTCCCTCGAAAGGGGTCATCCGGATATTCCGTAAAATTATTTTTTGAAAAATAGAAAAAAAATCTACAGCAAAAATCGTCAATACCTGTAGTGTTCCGTATTTCGAAAATATTGTAAAAATGAAATTAGATTTTCTCTTCTTCTTTTAGAAATTTGTCTAAAGGAGAAGCAAAAAATACTTATTGGTAGCGTGATGTCATTGAATACTCCATACATATATTTAGGTTAAGAGTAATGTGAAATCCAAGGCAATTATAAGACGGAATTCTAAGTAAAAAACGTACAGATTGATTTGTATAACCAGGTAGAATTTATTTATTTAAATTGTTCATGATACTCTCCTTAACCTTTGTCAGATAACGGCTAAACAAAGATCACAAAAATTTATCTAGTCTATATTTTATATGATAAATATTTGGTTAAATGTATTTTTTGGCATTGGGAATACCTTTTTACCTATATCTCAGAAATACTCCTCTCCACTCTAAATCAGCATCTAAAATAAAAAAAATAACACACTAAATCCATAGGGGTCCGAATTAACCCCCTACCGCCATAAAGGCTATTAAAATAAACGTTAATATCGATTATCTTGATGGTGGTAGGGTGGGGGTGGGGTGGGGGGTGGGGGTCTTCGGACCCCTTTGACTTAATCAACATATTACAGAAAAATTTAAGATTCTTTCCTAAAAATTGTATCCGTTGCTCGCAGCAATACAATTTGCTTCCTTTTAATAAGTTGTAGCCTACCAGCAAATTAAGCTTTACCATTCCATTTGAAGATAGTTAAAAAATTCTCTAGGCAGAAAGTCATAAAAAGTAGACTGGTTTTACATTTTTGTTTCCTCAGTCCTCATTAAACGGTAGTCTGGTTCCAAGACAGGTGTATTTTATGTAGTTTTAACGAGGTAATGTACAAGGGAGGTCAGAATCTTCTACAACATCACATGCTGCATATAAGTTTGTTTATTTTGTGGCTGTTTAATAAAAAACTTATACCCTTGAACTTCAAGTTCTATTTTCATGGCCGACCCGAAGTTTCAGGTACTATATTAGTTCTAGCTCGAGTAGAGATTCGAGGCCCCTCACATCACCAATCGGGAACCCTCGGCGATTCTACGGAATAGACCTCGGGAATAATACGTACGCAGCCATGATAGCGCGTCATTTCGCGCGTAAGTTAATATGACGTCACAAACATCAGCGATCCCGGTAAGGATGACGTGGCAAAAAATAAAATCAACGAAAGAATAAAAGTGGGCATATTATAATTTGATAACAAAACGCAGTGGTTTACTGCGTTTTGTCATCAAATTATAGTATGCCCAAAAGATCTCCAAAGATGATCGGAGAGAATTAATAAAATGTGATGTTCTACAAGCGTATTAACCGCTGTACCACCAGGAACCGAATTACCTAAAAAGTGACCCAAAATTACTACATTTACGTCCGAGATACTTTTCAGTATACGGAAAAGTCCGAGAGATGTTCCGAATGTCACAATACAGGTACATTCGGAACTACACTCGGCCAATCTCAAGATCAACCTCGGATGTACATAGACGGACTATTTTTAAAAATCACGGGAAAACCTTGGAAAAATTCGATGACGACAGTTAAAATGGCGTTAGCCCTCGAAACTGTGAGTGAAAACGTTCGACGTCGCCAACGCTACTCGTTTAAGTCACTGACGTGAAACCATCGTATCCTAATATAAATATCTTTAGATTCTTAAATCAAGCCTTTAAAAATCTTAATTTTTGAGAACGATTCGTCATTTTCAAAAATTAAGATTTTTCAGCTGTTATTTACTGTAAAAAATATAAATCTACAGTGCTAGTTTTTCTTACATTGTTTCCGCCTAACAAAATGCACGATTTTGTTACATACCCATCCGCCTTACATACATCCAAGGTTTGTTGCAGTTTACGGAAATGGCCGAGTGATGTTCCGAATGATTATAGGTAAAGTTGCTGGACCTACTGTCGTTTCCATGTCGATCATCGTATAATACCCCTTCTCTTATCATGATTGAATTTGCAACATGCGCACATGTACATGTATTATAAAATATATTTAACTACCAGTCTACAGAAACAATAATAAATGATTTTCGTTATTAGAAGACCAAATAGCTTAAAAAATATAAGAAAACGGCGTGTAAATTTAGATTTTAAAAAGATACTACGTCTGGTTTGTCAAAAAAATATATTCTGATAACGAGAATCAAATGATTATGTATTTTTTATCCAAACACGACGCTCACGGGTTAAATATCCCTATGTGCCTATGTTGTTCAGGGAACAGGAAAATGGACATCTAGTGGTGTAGGTTGCTCAATGCATTTCCATCACGCACACATGCAATTATTAGAAGCGCTACGTAATGCATCAAACGATGTATACTTTCATGCGGGGTTTTCCTCTCTGTTTTCCTGTCAACAAGAAATCCGTCGTTGAATTGATAAGCACAAAGTTAAGCGCATATGGAAACATTATATCTAGAAGGATCATGTCTTGAATTTTGTTACATAATCAAATAACAAGAATGTAATTTTATCAGTCTGCTAATTGAATATAACTGCCCCAAATGTGTTTTTAATTTAATTTTCGTGAAGCCTTCAGACAGGTGGTATTCAAGAGAAGAGCTATTCTAGAGCTCTTGAGTGCTCCGGGTATGATTTATCAGACTTAAGATTTAGCTTAACTAACTTACAAAACTATAATTTGTTTGCATTTGCGTATTTCCAAATCAACGAGAGACATACGGAAACGTTTACATCACTGAATTAAAAAGTCAGATTTGTGGATGTACAGTTAACTACATCATGTATTTGACAATATACTATGACTGTACTACTAAGAGGACCATTGGCGTTAAAACGCTCACCTGAGGTAAAGATAATAAAGGTTGCAAAATGCAAAACTTTCGTATAGTATTTTACAAAGATTTGACCCCGAAGCTTTTAAACAAGCATTTTTACAAGTTTAAAATCATTTGAGCCAAAAAAGTTGCCTCTTGATTTCGGAATGATTTCGGTATGATGGTATCAAGCGAGTTTGGGGAAAAAGTTTTGAATTAAATTAAGGAGGAATACAAAAGCGCAAATTTCGTCCAACCGGACGAAATAAGTGATATTTTTTTACATCCCTTTTTATAAAATGTACGTACTATTTAGTTTGTTTGTCTTAACTGACCAGACACACGCTTTTAAATTCAAACGAGCCATGAAAAACGTTGAACGATTTGGTCGATATGAATGAGTCGTTTTGAAAGATTTCGGAGGCCTTTGGGACTATTTAGGAGCTTTTTGAATAGGATGTGCGTGTGCTTTGAATAAAAGAAAGGAGCGCTAAGCGACTGCTTTGGATTGGTTTTGATCGATGTGAGTGTCAATTTCACAAAGTCTATAACTGTATCTATGTTTTTGTCATTTTTTTGAAATCCCAATCTTAACCACGCCCAGTTACACTCGAAGTTATAAAATGATAGCTCTTAACTGGTACTTAATTCTTGCTGTGCTGGCGGCAATTGAAATAGAGGTTTTCACTACCTTGGTGCCACTTTAAGATGCTAAAATTTCCAGAAAGTAATTTTATCCTACTTGAATTGAAGTATTCAACATATTTTGTTCATGAACAAATTTTTATAAGAATAACATTTGCTGTCTTAACAGAAACAAAAGATTCACTTTCAGGAAAGAAAGGGAAATCAAAGAGGGCGTCAATTCCATGCTTAGTTTAGGAATAATGTTCTCTTTCCGAATCATCTTCTAACTGGGTAATAGTTCAGCTACAGACTGTTGTTTAATAACAAATAAAATCAATTTCATTTCCATTCAAACTAAACATTTTATTGATTGTAATTGACTGTTTTTAATTTTAAAACTATGTTAAGTACGAACAAACATTGGATAAACGGTTGAAAATTACATAAGTTTTTAAAAATCTATTTTTGGCAGATGAAAATTAAATATGGATTCAATAGAGTACTCTTTATCTAGGCTACAGATGTAAATGGTCTTTTGTTCTAGACTTATTCTTTTTTTTTTTATAAAACTCGCTTTTTAGCAATGCTGAATGCTGAAATAAGAATACAAAACATTTGTGACCCGTCACACGAAAACACATTCGAAGTACGCAAAAGTTTTGCAGAATAACATTTTTTTATTCTAGATTGTTTGTTCTTATTTCCTATGTAATAGTACCACGTTGTTGACAAATGCTGGATTCAATAATTGTTCCAAATATTATTTGGATCCTAGATGGTTCCTTTTTCTTATGTTTTTAATTTCTATTATATATTTGAGCCTGTGCGTGACATTTCCAACAATTTGAAATGTTCTTGAGGTGCAAATATTAAGTAGCGTAGACAGCCACATACTGTAAATATAAAGTTACCTGATTGTCTAAAGATACTCTGAGACCTTATCTATCTACTAAACACATAGTGAAGACTCTGGTCAGACTGTGCAGATGCACAGGCTGGTCAGAGTCTTTGCTTTGCGCATATTTGAAATCGTTTGAAATCTCACGCACAGGCTCATTTCATAGATAAGATACACACATGTACTTTAGTCTGAAAATAGTACCACATGCGGTTTCAAAATCTCGTCTATTTTGAGTCAACCCATTTTCGGTAGCCTAGTGTCGCCTCACTCCATAGACTATATTTATCGTAATGAGTGGAGAGCAACGTATTGCCTTACGCCTGGGCTCCTAGGATGCAGTCAACCATCGAATCAAAACATGAAATTTCTGTTAGTAAACAGCGTTTATCTCACTACATTCCGTGATCTAACATGAAAATGACAAACATATTTTCCCATAACATTTCTTTCTGAATATCAGATCTCCTCAGCAATTTCTTGAGAGAGACAATTCAGCTGTCTTTCTGTTCTATCCTCTAGATGTTTATTGAGATTTAATTAAAGTGTCAATTAATTCCGTGGTTTGTTAATTCAAGCTTGAAGACGAGGGCCAAATGGATTGTTGTAAATTAATTTGGGGACAAAATTGAAAATTAGTTTTTCCAGCAGAAGGAAGTAGAATGATTGGCAGATTGGGGAATAATAAATTCTATTGCAGTCTTCGATTCTATATCACACAATATAATAAGAGTAGTATTTCTTTATTGCTTTTACGTGCACAATCGGGATCTAACTGCAGATTATCACTTGATAACCGCACCGCAAAACCAGTGAAATTATAAAAAATAGAGAAATATACCATTCTTTCGTTCATTCCTCTATGTGACGTCATCTAAGCTGAGCTCAATAAATGACGCCACAATGAACGTTTCCTGATAATCACGTGCTTAAGACGCGCTTTAAAAAGTAGAAGCTTTTCATTAAACAATAAGTCAGCGATATTTTAACTTAAGCTTAGCTTATATTTGTCACAGACGCAGAGTGATGTCGAAGCCTGTCGTCGTTAATATTCTAGACGTCGTAACACTTATTTTTTTCTATGGTCCACGCTCGAACACCGACCGATCAGCAAAATTTATTTATTGTAGACCGCTTTGCACCCACACAGTCTCCGAACTGTGACCGTGTGGATATCATATGCAAGAAAAGCTGCTTAAAATTAACATGCATCGCGTGCCGTGTGAAGTTCGTGCTGCGACCTTATCATACCTTAATGACGTGTCAATGGGCTAAAATCTCCACGCGGTCTGTGGTCTTACTATTTTAAAGAGCAGCCGTTAAAGCGCAGTTGGTAGCGCGCCGAACTGTCAATCTACAGGTCCCGGGTACGATCCCCGACGGCGGCACTCATTATTTCCAACTATTTGTCTCTCACCAATGGGTTGATAATCGTAGACCTATGTGAGATAGCAGCTGGAGGCTAGGAAAGGATGTGGTGGTTGTACTGGTGAGAGAAATACCTGGACACCAATGATAGGTGCTCCAGCCGCCGAGGAATAACTGAAAAAAATGTTGAAAACGGCGTTAAACTCCATTCAATAAATCAATCTTACGATTTTAAGCTCACCAAGTGCTGTGGTAATATGTCTTAATCTACTTGTGTCCGGCGTCTTCCGTCCGTTGTGAGTAGTCCGTCGTTCGTCAACATATTTTGAGCATCCGAGAGGCCGCATTTTTGGCCCCAAATGTAGTGAAACTTGGTCAGAATGATTGTCTACGTGAAATCTCCGCGGAGTTCAAAATTATGTCTGAATGAGGTCAAGGGTCCAAATTTTAGAAAACCCTTTTCTACACTCTAGAAGCACTTTTTTGCTTTTGAAATGTCTTCAAGTTGTCAGAATGTTAGTTGACAAGAAGTTGCAGACGAGTTCGCAATTGGGTCAAGTCGGTCGAAAATGAGGTTGAGGGATCGGATTAAAGAAATACCTTTTGTGCACTCTAGAGACATCATTTCTGCTCAAATGATCTGGAACTTGGTTAAGAAGCTTGTCTACGTGATGTCTCAGATGTTTTTTTAAAGTGTACTCCGTATACTAAATATAAACTTTGGTTTTGATTTTAATCTTTATGTAAGAGTGAAGTGAAATTGAAGACCTTATTACACGTAAATAATGTTTGTTCATGTATTTGTGTATGAACCCACTTCACATATCCGTTCCGTGTTATTTAGGTTTTATGTTTATAAGTGACATATAAAAACATTTTATCTATATTTATGTAATGTCGAAAGAGCACACAAATACATTTAAATGTCAACTACAAGAGTTACAAATCATTTACATGACAACGTATTTATTTTCCAATCAGATGAATATTCCTCGTAGTGAAAGAAAATATTTAAGAACCTCTTGTTTATTGATAGACTCCTTAATGTTATCTCCCTGTTTATCAGATATCCAATGGCTTTCAAGGAATTCTCCAAACGTATCCACCTGTTCTAAAATTGCTTTTGAAGTAGGGAACATATGGAATTAATTTTTGATGGTTTGGTTTAGATCGACCTTCGATACTTTTGTTTGGAATGTTGCTAATTAATCGAAGAAAAATCGAGGGTTCATTGCAACACTATTGTAAGTGCCTATTAAAATATAGGCACTTACAATAGTGTTGCGCTGACCCCTCGAAATGGTTACAAATAAGAACATCGTGAAAGTGACGAGGTAAAGGGTTTAGGAATGGTTTTGGAATGATTTTGAATGAGTGCGTTTTAAATGAAATTGAAGTAACGTAATCAAATATCACTATTTTTGTTCGAGGTGAACAAAATAAGCGACTTTTATTGCATCCCTTTCATGAAATGTACAAATTTAACATCTTCTATAAATAGCTTCCTGTGTCTTCACGATCTAAACAGAAACTTAAAAGATTTAATTACGTCAATGAAATTGTTGATTCTTCCTTACAATTTTTACAATTTACAATCGCAGTTATTGGTATTATCCTTTATAGTGATAATGGGGCGTTTTTGCATTGGTTGAATGAGTGTTTAGAATAAACGAATGGAACGCCAAAAGAGCTATTTGGAAGAGTTTTGGCTACGGTTATGTTACTAATTGTAGATGAAAGCAAATGTCTGAGGATAACTCAGTAGAGGTCTTTAGAACAAGGAGTACCTTTATGATATAGGCTGACAATTTAAGTATACATATGATCCCGAAGATTTTTTTTAAAAAAAATAGAATTATATATTTGTGATACCAAAAATAGATAATCATGGTGAATCAATACAAATTTATTAGATAATTATGGTAAAATGAAGCCCAAAGTTATATATTGACATTCACCATTAATGATCATTGGGTGTGAAAGTCTAGTGCGGTGCGCATGTTCACAATAATGTTGTCATTTATTGAATTTTTGTTTGTTATGTGTTTAGAAATTTGAAATTATTGTATCAAGAGATAAAAGCTTTATCTTAACATGAATAAACGGAAATCAATCCTTTATTTATAATCATTGAAACCTATCTTACGGGACAATCCATGACAGCATTGAGACCAAAAAAGAAACAAATCTTGAGAAAATCTAGTAATTTATCTATCTCAGATAATTCCAACATGGCCGTAGGGAGCCTGACAAGTGATGGTGTGCCAGATTTATTGTTGTTATTTGTCTGCTACTTGATCTCCGACCAGGGAAATAATTCTTCTGATACCCAATCCTTCATTTATTAAGCGTGTCTCAAAAGGCAAAAACCCATATTTGGGTTGAGTATTCAATCTTAAGTATTTCATACGGTACTTGTCAACAGAAACTTGGCGAATGAGTGTAAATGAAGATCCATGTGTACTTCCTAAAGCTCTCCTGTTGATTTTGCTTTGAGTCATATAGTTTATTCTTCTTCTTTGTTGTTTTAGAGGGGAAGATAAGTTCACACCTATTTGCCGATCCAACGTACTTTAGAGCTGAGTTTATTAGTACGGATTTATTCAGCAAGTCTATCTTGGCGAGATTTGAGAAAGATGATCATTCGGTAATCGAAAGTATTTCGAATTAAATCAATTCAATTAAAATACATTTTCGTTGTTTTGGTTTTTTAATAAATTCCACTGGGCAAAATTACGACATTTTGCACAATTGCATGAATTTTAGATATTTTAATTATAAAATGATAAATTCTTACCGTTGTGTATTGAAAAATTAACCACGCTTCTAAGTTCCAAGGCTCAATAGATAATCCACAAGAGCTTAAGCTCGTGTAGATTATTCATTGAGCCTTACCATCCAGAGGCGTGGTTAAATATTCAATAAACAACGGTAAGAATTTGTTGTTATAATTCTATCAAGACTATATTTTCACCCTTCCAGCGGAGATTACACGTCTATAACAATCGCGAACTAGTTTCTTTGATGATATACGCTTTTGCTTTTCCACCAACGTAAGCGACGGTGATCAATGATATATGACTGTTTCCTCTATACTTTAAAAATGTAAAATAAGCGAATGTACACGCGTTACTATTCTAAATTCGTTTATGTCAATATCAACAGACTAACAGACAAACATATGCATCCAGCACGTTCTCTTCAATGTTAGATTCCAAGTGGGCTAGGGATGTTTTTAATTTTCACATCGTGACTTGTGTAGTTACGATGGTGTGTAAGTAAGGCGTTGGACAATGCCTAAATGCAAATGGCTCGGAAACACAAATGACGTAATAAGAAGGCATTTCAAAGAGTCAGTAGAGCGGTGTCGGGCCCTCATCGGTCTCTTGTTTTTAATAATGCTACAAAGTAATAAGTTTAAATGTGGTTGTAGTTGTGTGTTAAACATATTCTACTAATAACTAAAATCAATTACGTCAATTACACTTTGATTGAAATTGAATCCCATTTTGTCCATTTTTAAAATATTCTGAATGAACATTTTAATATTTCTTAAAAAGATTAAGTGCATGTAAATATTTGACGAATAATGGCAAATTATGTAAGTTGACATATAAGTTAGTCGCGTTTACTTGAAATCTATTTATGGCT
The DNA here is from genome assembly GCA_948146395.1 of Fragum whitleyi. Classification (NCBI taxonomy): domain Eukaryota; kingdom Metazoa; phylum Mollusca; class Bivalvia; order Cardiida; family Cardiidae; genus Fragum; species Fragum whitleyi. Next base: position 31,294,656 of record OX411556.1, on the reverse strand, counting down.
TAAACAATCAAATTCGTGCGGAGCAGGAGTCGTATTGTCTGGACCAGTTATGTAAATTGTAATTCTGTTTGTTTTATATACTTATGTTTTACTAAACTCAGTTGTTGATATTTGTGTATGATTTCTGCCAAACGGTTTAAAGACGATCTAGATTTTCAGAAGTTCTGTCTCATTTAGGTTATTGAGAGTCCCTTAAGATATATTGTCTTAACTTCTAAACGAGGAGTTTATTCGAGATTTTTTATAAGTAGTTTTTACAGTTGATTATAACATTGTATGTTTATTCCTTGTTTACTCTTTTTATCTTATCACTGTACAAATATCTGTGTGATAACATCCCGTATGTTATTTTTTATTATATCACGTAGATATTTTTAGAACAATGACATAATATGGTTAATTTCAGAAACATGTATTTCTGTTGAAGCATCAACGAAAACAAATGGAGGTTTTTGGATAAATACAATACGTACTCAGTGAAGCGTATGAAAAAATATCTAACTCGGTTGTGGAATCGATAATTGTCGAGACTCTGAGCCTCGGCAATTATCAATTCCCAAAACCTCATTAGATATTTTTTTATACAATACACTGAGTACGTATTATATATCTAATAACCTCTATCCTAGCAGTCTTTTAAAAAATCCGGAACATAATTCGAGGAACTTTGGTAGAGATAAACATTGACCTGTTATTAAAAGGACGCGTTTGGACCCGTTTGGAAGTAACATAGGTTAGGTCGACCTTAAGTAGAATATCATTTTTTGATATCTTGTTCCATCTACTTCAAAAAACAATTGTTAAACAGGTGGAGACGGTCGGGGAATTTCTTGAAACCCGTTTGATATCCGATTAACACGCAGATAGCATTAAGGAGTTCATCAATAAACGAGAGATTCTTAAATATTTTCTTTTGCTATCAGAAATACTTATCAGACTGGAAACAAACAAGTTGTCATGAAAATGGTTTGTAACTCCCGTAGGTGACATTTACGTCTGTTGTTTATACTTTTTAATACGCCTGTGTCCAGAGCATAACTTGTCAACTAACGTCCGATTTACTTGAAATGTGCCAGGTATTTTCTTCTCCTGATTGCGGGGTGCAGAGCACAAGAGCCATCGCTCTACCTACTCTACTATGTCTTGTGTTATTGTCCTTTGTTGTTTTTCATAATAAGATCTTGTCCGGAGCATATCTCAAAAAGTATAAGAGCTATGATCACTAAACTTTATGGGTAGATAGATGATTTCATCAAGGGAAACTCAACCTGGCTAATTTAATGAGTTATTGCGCTTTGTTGTTTAAATTGATTCTTGGATATCGTCCGGACCACATCTCTAAAAGTATACAAGCTTTAATCATGAAACCTAATGGGTAGATAGAACTTGTCATGGGTAGTGCGGTGCAAAAGAAGCATATTTCTACTTGGCTCATTCTAGTTATTTCCAATTTTTTGTCATACTTTGATCTCACCGGAGCATATATCTTAAAATATGCGGGCTATGATCATGAAACTTCATGGGTAGATAGATCTCATCAAAGGGAAGCACAAAAGAACCGTAACTCAACCTGACTTACTTTTTTTTAGTTAATGCCCTTGTTTTTTTATGCCACGCCCATATTTTTTGGGTCAATCATTATTTCACTAACAAGTTTTAGAAGGGCCACCCATGGAACATTCCTGCCAAATTTGGTTGAAATCGGCCCATTAGTCACTGAGGAGAAGATGTTTCAATAATTGTTGAAGGCTTGTGACGCACGACGGACAAAAGGAGATCACAAATGTTCATATTGAACACGTTTACGCTCAGGTGAGCTAATTACGACACCGGATTTGGTAAGTATGTTTTCTGACGCAAAAGCGTCCTAATCTTCATGTAATTGATTTTTGCTTTGAAGAGATTATTTGGATTATGGGTAACTAATGTGAGGCCTAGCCCCAAAGAGTTGGCCGCTCGACCAAGATCAGATCAAAGTATATCCTGTGTCAATGTGAGTTGACTCATCAAAAACTAAATAAAATCGAAACGCTCTAACATCCGCAATATGGGCGACTTGGTAGATGTATTTATATGTATCTCTAATTCTTAATTCAGGAATTCAGGAAACATCAACTTGAGAAGGAGTTAAAGGTAATATTGAGTTCCACACCATCTGACCAAGGACAAATAAATTTAACGATGTAAAATAGGCATATTTTAAACTACTCTCAAAACCCTTGTAGGATCTTATGCAGCTAGTAACATCGTTAAATTGACATTCCACTCGAGCAAAACCATTCTTGATCGCTCTCCCAGCCCTTCATTCAAATATTCATTAAAAACACTCACGCCATAAACTGTTCCATGGATTAAAATGTTCCAAAATCGTTCAATAACTCTGAAAAATTATTAAAACCCATCAACATATCATTCAAATTGATCAAATAACTCCATGATTTTATTGGCTGGTGAGGATTTTAATGTTTCTGATTTGTCCTTGAAGACACACAAACAGAAACCTAATGATTTTGTTTAAAGCTATATAATAAAATATCGCTAATTTCATCCAAATTAACGATATGATGTTAAACCCCCCATCTCACTAAATAACTCCTTCCTCCCATTCATCCAATTTCATTAAAAGTCATACCAAAATCATGCACCAATTTCATGATGATGTAAACTATATGCAAGATCGACTTACATGCATTAATAATACTCGGGACACATAAGGTGAATGTTTCCTCACTTTCACCGTGTAATCAAGTGTCAGTATCATGCAATTAAGTGATTAAGATGTGCACTAACGTAATTACGGTGCACATTTCTGACTTTCATTAACATTTTTTTGTCTTGTTCAACCAAATTTTCATGCACATGGTATATTGTTTTTCTGGCTTAATTACATTTCCCAGTAAATTAAGCATCTCTTCATTTTTGGCAAAGCGTGGATGTTGTTTCTCTGATGGCAAGGGTACACGTTCGTCATTCACTTAGCTTAACTTTTAAAGAAAATTCGTTCGGATACAAACTAATCGGGTATTCAGAGGAGAACGTCTGAAAGGTATTTGATAACTCCAATCGAAAGCAGACAGATTAAAGCAGCTTCACAAAGCAAGGGTACTTGTATATATGAGACTGGGTTACCAGGTCTGAAATCTTCCAACCAAGCCCCGAAGCCGCCGTCATAGCAAAGAAAGTAGCGTGTAGAACTGTCAATTATTTCATATCGGGTTCGATCCTCGACGGAGGCACCCATCCTTTCCGACTGTTTATCTCCCATTAATGGGTTGAAAATCGTAGACCTATGTGGTATAGCAGCTGGAGGCTAGTAAAGGATATGATGGTAGTACTTGTGTGAAAAATACCAAGGATGCATGTTAGGTGCTCTAGCGGCTGCGATAAGACATTATTAAGACATTAAAAAAAATTAAACCCCATTAAGAAAAAAAAACAAAACAACCAAGGTCGATATTTTAGGTTCTAACTTGGATATTTTAAAAAAGGGTTCCAAGGGCAGCGATTTTTTTTTAAAATGTCCAGGCACACACAAGTATAACGTTAAACCGAGTCCCCGAGAACGTTACATCGAGAACGTTAAAGAACCATGGCGGATCTCAGCAGTAGTTTTTCATGTATTCTTGCACTATCCCCAGTAACAACTCATCGTCTTTTTGGGTCGTCACTCATATGGGCATATGCCACGATTAACAAACTGAAATACATACGATGTTCTTAGCTGCATGCTCTATATTAAAGGCAGCATGATACGGTAGGTGAAGTACACCACTTGATATGTCAAAACTGTTTAGACGTTGCAGGCCTGGTTCTTGTTTTTCACTCCTTAAATAAAATAAATATTTTCTATAGCTTAATGGGAACAAATGTGCCAAGAATTCATCATGGCATTTACGGCTTACTTTCTACAGTGAAAGATTAATCTCTAACGTTACCAAATCCAAACATGAAATAGTTTAAAGAAATAATTCGAAATTCATTTCGATAAACGTTTAAACAAGAATGCAAGTACGTTACTTATATTTCCAACAAGTTCATGAACCGTATGTTACGGACAATATATATGCCGCCCGGTGCGACCTATTCGCCGATTTTGTTTTCCAGGGGTACGTTTCTAAGAAATATAATTTATAAGTGGTTATAGATGGAGGGTAAGGACAACGGTCGTGAAATGGTGATGCATCTCCCCTATTGAGACTGGCATTCTTTTAAAAAAGTATGTGAAAACTTATGGCGATGGTGGGATATTGTCCTTTATTCTTAGGTTTGAGACCACAGATGTGACAAAGTCTACAATAGACGTTTCATTTCCAATAAGATTTAATAAAATACTCTAGTATATGCCATGGCTTATACACCGGTGCTGGCTATCTGGTGATTTGTATTTCTTAACAGTAAAAATCGATAACTGCGGACTGTACGGCGATGTGCCTAATTATCCGGAAAACACGGAAGTAGTTTTTTCATGTGCATTGGTACTATTACTGCGTTATTATTTAACTGGCAGGCCATGGCGTAATTTGACAAGTTTACTTTTCAATCCTTTAGGTTCTTTCAAAAATACGTCTACAATCATCGTTAAGGCGTGTAAATAACTGTATCCTAAAACCAAAAGGATTTACGTGCTTAGAGAACGTGAACACTTTTTTTTTTCGTTTTGTTACCAAAGCCTCGTAGCTTCAGCTTTGGCAAGCTGAAGTTACGAGGGTTTTGTAACCAACCTACGATTTAAGGTCTCAAGTTATTTACGTCGACTATCTATAGAAGTAAGTAATTGTAAATAAAAGCTGATTTACCTCAACCTTAAGTGCAACGATCTGTTTCTTAGCATCCGTCCTGCCAGGGCAATTACTATGGATTAAACTTGTTCGGTATTAAGATGGGTGTAAGGAATGGTGCAACATTACATAAAAACTTTAGCCTATTTATCTGAGCATTATTACAAACCAAAATTTGTTGAAGGTTATCCACCATTCGAATGAAGTATGTATTTATCATTCTTGGAAAAAAATTGAAGTTCCAGAGCTTTTTTTAAAAAACAATATATCGCTTGAAATACTGATTTCTGTTGTAAATGAAATATCATATAAATTTGGTCGAAAAACACTTTCCATGTACCTTAAGGATTTATCATGTAGCTCGGAAATATTCACAGGCAATGATTTACTATAGTGTATAGTTTGGCTCATAGTTTGTGATTTATGTAGTCACTCCCCGTGGTTATGTCTGTTCTGCTTATATTCTCTCAACACCTTCTGCATATTTCCCAAAACGTTTTGCCAACATTTGTATTAAGGTAATCTAAGATATGCATCTAATTGTCAAGCTTTTTTATTTATTTTCCTTGTCCATTTTTCTGAAGTTTAGGTAATTCATATTTCAAATCCAAACGTCGGCGTTTACCAAAAGTATGTCTGTGAATTTAATGCTGATTGATGTTGTAATATTGATTGTTGATCTTTGCTTGCTTGTTTTGACGTGGCGCACGTTATTGGGTACGTTTAGAATTTCGCAGTTTCGCTACAGACGTTTTGCTCCTATGTTAGTCCATATGATTTATTTCCCTAACGTGTGATATATGTTCGTTATTGAATTCTGTATAAACGTGTATCATTGTCTAATTCGAAAACACTACAAAATGACATTCTACGGGTGAAAAAATGGCAACGCTCAGCTAAAAATTGCGTGCAATATGTTACTTTTTTTTCTATCCCACTACTACGGTAGATCTAATTATTTGTAACTTTAAACGTATTTCGTGGAAAACTTACCCCAAGCGATGTCGGAAGAGAATTGTATTAATGCATTTAGGAAAAATCAAAAGAAAGTTAAAACACACAACTATGAAGATGTAAGATTACGTAAAATACAAGCTTTATTGTCCTTTAACTAGATGCCTACTGATTTTTAATATCTGAGTTTATAAAAAAATGCCATCCAATAAAATAAGATAATAGAAATAAAAGATCTGTTTAAATCACGTCACGTGAGAAAATCCATTGCGCCTTATTTCTGTAAAAAATGCAATATGTCTTTTAGGAAAAAACCTCCGACCTTCGATCTGCAAGTCCTGTGTTATGTATTTGTATACCATTTGTAAAAATTTATTCCAGTAAACTTCGAAAGCGAGACACAAATACTCTTCGCAGAAAGTAGACTTTGGCCTTTATTGTTAGGCTGAGTATTTCTATTGTTTCTAGGATCTAAGACATTCCAATTACATGGTCCTAGTGTCTTTTTCAATGCGTTTATTGGAATGTAGAGTGCAATTGTCTAAAGCACATGGTTTATACATAACGCCCTAAGTATTTGCCTTGTGCTAAGGCAATTGCAATTTACACTCATTCTGTGAATATTATTTGTGTATAGTTTCCGGTAATGTAATATGAAAGAATCATTCTCAGAAGTTTTAATATATATATTATTGCTAGAAAACGAAGTGGAGAAATAATGTCACGTTTGCAAAACTTAACGTCATTTGTAAATTTTAACTTTTTGGGGATCAAGAAAAATCAGGAAGGGGTACCCAATTTCAAAATGATTACAAATAAAAGTAATTCTTTTCTCGTAAAAAATTTCGATCAAATTTGATCTCCTTTCTTATGCAATTCAACGCGGAGCAATTAGTTAACCATGCGGAGGTTGAATATATACATTACTCTGCTGATTAATGAGTTTGAATTTGTTTTGAAGTAACCGATTATCCGTATCTATGTGAGATTGTAAAAGAATATGGTAAACGTATTGTGATAAAAAGGTAATTTCCGATTTCGTTGGTTGGATTTTCTTACATCGTACCTGAATATTTATTTTGGAGATATACACTTGGCCAATGTTCTAACTACACCGTTTTTAGATCCGGAGTACTCTCACATACATCACCCGATTTCATTGAAACTTTTACTTAGGCCCTCCCACTTAAAGGACTTTTGATCATTACTAATTGTAGCGTGTCAACGTGTTTTTGTTGCTTGTTTACACAGAGGAGCTTGAAAACAGCAATGGCTCACGTGCATCCTGAGTTGATTTTTAGTAGTAAAGTTAGATATGCAGTGTGTAGCCTGTCGATTAAGAGTCCGAAAAAACAAACAAGTATTGGTCAGATTTCAAAAGAAGTCAGAGAAAAGACTAGCGATCTCGTCTTTGGTTGCTCCACTTGCTTATGGGTCGCCAGTCGATAAGGATCTGTTAAGGTTATAAGGTTATGTTTAGCAACGTACACAGAGTGCATGTCGACGAAACTTCTGCTCACATTCACAATGCGATAGTTTAGACAAAACCATCACGATTCCGAGATCTTGACTCTCTTGAAATCCTGTGCAGATCATTGACATGCAGCCATCGGTAGAGCGTTAGCCTACGGATCACGGTGTCAGCAGTTTGACTCGACTGAGGGCTTCATACATAAAGGTGATTTAGGTTTTCATTTGCCTCTCGTTATTTGGCAAACAGTGGTCTAGGTTGATTAAGACGCTGGAGGATCGGATAGTGTATTGTTGTTGTACTAGGGTAAGGAATTCTAGGAATTCATAATTAGGTGCTCAACACGCCTGCAATATGACTGTATGCAGCAAATATACCACTTAACTCTCTTAAATCAATAGCCACCGTCATAGCGCAGTTGGTAGCGCGTCGGACTGACAATCTGGAGGTCCTGGGTTCGATCCCCGACGGCGGCACTCATTCTTTCCGACTATTTGTCTCTCACCAATGGGTTGATAATCGTAGACCTATGTGAGATAGTAGCTGGAGGCTAGGAAAGGATGTGATGGTTGTACTGGTGAGGGAAATACCAGGAATCCATTGTTAGGTGCTCCAGCCGCCGTGATATAACTGCGAGATTGTTGAAAGCGGCGTTAAACTCCATTCAATCAATCAATCTTAAATCAATATATCGAAAAGGGCTCTGGCCGCGAAAGTGGGTGGGTGGGGTAACTGAAATATTCGAAATGGATAGACATGAAAAAAAATGTTTATCAGGAAAAGGGACAAATTCGAACACTCAGTGGCTGCTTCATAACTCTACATTGTTTCGGACACAGTGTTGCCAAAATTTATATTGAATACATGGCCCGAACATGATACTGTGGGTTTGTTAATTTGTCTTTCGACCCTTGGGTAATTTAAGTGCTTTAAAATCGGACGAATCTGTGAGCTTTGGAAAATCCAGTAACTGTCATCTTTAAAAAGTGATTATCCTATATATTTCAAACAATTTTTACACTCTGGTCCCATTTCTAAAGAAGTTGTATAGAAATTTCTGATCGGTGTAGTTAGAACATTGGGGTAGTGTAATTGCGAGATTTAATAGAAAAACAACAAATTTAGCTAGTAAAAATGTTTTAATTTACAATGCACTTAAAATGTTTGTCGATTACGTACTTCCTAATTATTAAACATAAAAATAAACAATAAAACAAGCTATGAAATTTTGCAACACATCATTTTCAAATACCACATCGTAAAAAAATCTGCAATACCGAACATTAACACAGAGACAAATGTCGATGAAAGTTTTCGCAATAAACGTACCCAAGAGTGTCCGGTGTGGCTTTGTTTTGTTTTCTAAGGAGGGGGAAGGGGGTGTAGGCGTATTTTTCAAATGCTTTTTGTCATATATATATATACTCAATTTAGTTATCGTTCGTATCATTTTCGTCGTTCAACTAATAATGTTTCATAAGGATGAATAGGCCGTAATACCACCTAAAATCAATGTCAGCTAATATTTGATGAGACTATTCACATATTTATAAAACAAGTATCAAATTATTAAGCATACGTTGTATTTGAATAGCACATATTTAATATGCTAATGCGGTGTCAATGTTATACAAATTTCCATATTTTTTATCCACAAGGATGTTGTTATAAAAACCTACCTGCTAATTTTGGGGAAATGAAAACAGTTTCCCACAATAATCAAGCAGAAAGCGGGTAATTTAGGTTGAGACCAGTCCTGCGTCTAGGACCATGGGACGCTGCAAACAGTTTTCCAATTGTACCCCGCTTTGCACGCAAGAAATTAGAAAACCGTTTTGCACCATTTTGTGATCCTGAACGCAGGGCAGATAAGCTGATCATAGTCTACTAGACAGTCTGCCAAAGCTCTGCGTAAACATCCGTAACATGTATTGAAATTAGGAAGGATTCATTTCATATCTCGGGAATAGGGGGTCAACAATGAAAATTTTCTTGCTTAGACAAGAGACCACAAATGTGGCATAAGCTTGGTCTGATAGTTTCGTCACATTGAAGAGCAATTTAGAAAATAGGAAAGATCCATTAGATTTCACGTGAAAAGGGGTCTTAATGGCAATTTCCTTGCGTACAGTTTAGATTTCACGATTATTTTCCAATCTCAATGAAACTTGGTTAGATTTTTTGTCAAGTCAATAGGACGAAACTTGTTTCATATTGCTGAGGAAGGAAGGAGAGAGATATAGAACAATAATGGTGTCATGAAATAGTCTTTTAGACCTTATTTTTAATTGCCATTTCTTATAGGTCAATGTTTAAAGCAGTTCGATTACTTTGGGCATTGTTTATGCTTTGTAAAGCTTATTTGAACAGGAAAATGGCGCCACATAATTGTTTAAAGTAAATTACATGTATTAAATTGATACTCATTTTTCAACATTTGTTTACAAATGAGTTCGTGGGTGACATTTTCAACAATTGCACGTACGAGCAAAGCAAAGCCTCTGACCAGACCCTTCATCGCAACATACATAATACCGTTGTGTTTTAAAAGATATCAAGTATCCAGGTTAGCTTCTCAAGCCGTTGTGATAAGAATGAAATACTGCTATAAATGGCGTTAAACCCAATTCGAAAAATACTAAGCATCTAGAGGTCCCGGGTTTGATCCCCGACGGAGACACTTATTCTTTCCGGCTATTTGTCTCTCTCCAATGGGTTAATAATCGTAGACCTATGTGAGATAGCAGATTGAAGCTAGGAAATGATATGATGGTAGTACTAGTGTGAGAAATACCAGGAATCCATTGATAGGCGTCGCGATATAACTGATAGATTGTTGAAAGCGGTGTTAATCTCCATTCAAACAAATCTAATGGCTGAAGACAAAAAGTTGTTTAAAGAAACAGACAAATTGTAGAAAAAGTATATTAGTTTACTTAAAAAAATATCTAATTCCAACTACATGTAAATATATTGCATGTCACACAAAAAAAGGACTATACGGGATTTTAGGGAAACAAATATTTGAAACATAAATAGATCCCTCTAGGGATCAGCCGGATGTCGCACTTCAAAAATGGTTAAATTCAGAAAGGAAAAATGGTCGTTCTAGATTTAGAAAGTCAACCATATGCGAAAAGTTTCGACCCTTGCCAGACTGTGCAGTATCAAGATGGCCCCTTTTCGACTTACGCGTCACATTTATTTTGCACCCTGCATTATTACCTCCAACATCGCACCCTATAGTCTGGAATAAAATATATTGTTCACGCAATTGTAAGCAAAGTTTATTGTCTGAAAATTATTATTCGTCTTTTACAAAATCCTTTTAAAATTGAAAATACACGTAAACCAGCTTAAAAAAAATATTGTACGTTTATAAAAGAAATGTCTGATATAGTGGAAGTATCTGACAATGCACCCTCGTTTACAGAAAAACGTTGAAAGCGGCGTAAAACCCCTTTGAAACAAACAAATAACCCAGTGTCGCCCCATTCCGTAAACTACATTAATGACTGGAGAAAAGCGTAATACTTTACGTCTGGGCACCAAGGCTGCTGACAATGCTGAACGAGAATGGATATTTACGTAGAGTTTCTTCAAACATTTAATATAAAATCATTCCCGAAGTGACAATCAAAATTTCTCTTATCCAGCCTCTGCAAAGTATTCCTAGAGCATTCATCCTGTCAGTTTCATGACGGTATTAACTTTTTTCTAGAGAAACGTATTGCATATACCGTATGAAAGATCTATTGAAGGTCTTATATGTATGGCGTGAAAAGATTTTTTTGCAGAAAGTTAATATCAATTGTTAACGATGTACTTAATATCGGAACTAATCTACCTTGAATTATTGGAATTCGGTCATATAATGCTAATATATTACCGAAACTGCACGATAGATAATACTACGATTCCTAGACATGAACTTCAGTCTATTAACTCGCAGCAATGCGAGTATTTATCTAATAACATGCGCTTGTACAAATGTCATTGAGGGTCGAAAACGAGATCATTCTATAAAAAGAATAATAAATCAGGTAATAGGGAGGGTGCAGGATTGTACTCAAATAACATATTATGTTAGTGAGAAGCACTTTTCAACTATCTAGAAATACTCTAATTGGTGGATCGAAAAATGATTTGTTTTGATAACTTAACCGAATCAAAAAAAAAAAAAAAAAAACTTACAAAAAGAGGTCACTCTAACAATCTCCATTTTCTTAACAAACTTCGTTTCTGCAGCTTATTTGAAACTATAGTTACGCGGTTTTGGAAGAAAAACGACGATATTGTAGTAAAACATTGTATCAAAAGTTCAAAGTCCGTGAACTATAGAACTACAGGTGATCGGAGTTCAATGTCATCAGATATGTACAAGACAAGTGCAATAATATGCAGATAAGAGGTAAATCACCAGCCAAATGGTTTTGTACATAAAACCTGCATTAACCTGTCAGCACATGACAATCAAACTGACAGGTTTGAATACTCAAATATATGTGGAGGTGTTTTGAATTTTGTAAACACTGGCCATTATTAAACGTTCCCTGTACATGTCTTGGCTAACAAAGGCTACACATTGTAGGGTTAATTCTTTTTCGTTGAAAAAAAAGTAAAAAAAATATACAACCTTTTTTTTTCTAATGGATCAATACACTATAAAAAAAATGATATTAACGTTGATTCATATATCTAATATTGTTTTTCTTATTTGCATGAACTATTTTCAGAAGTGGCGATATTTTCTAAATTATCAGTACGCGTATGGGATGGGTGAGTTTTGAATGATATCTATCGGGGGTAAATCAAAATCATGTATTTTGTGTGGATGAACGAAATTTACGATAGTTAATTATCTCCCTGTAAGTAAAATCTACGCAGTACTAAACACATGTATAAATAGATTTGACTTTGGTGTATGCGCGGATCACTCAGACGCATCCAAACCATCACCAGCTCATATAATTCACGATTTTTCCCCTGGCAGGGCGGAGCCTAAGTTACGGCTCGGTACACTTAATGTTAAGGTAAATCAGCCTTTATTCATTATCATTTACCGCTAAAGATAGTCGACATAATTAACTTGAGACCATAAAGCGTAGGTTGGTAACAAAACCCTTGTGACTTCAGCCTCAAGGCTTTGGTACCCAAAGATGAAATGTGTTCAGTTTCTAAGCACGTGAATCCTTTTGATTTTAGGATACAGTTACTTGCACGCGTTCACGATTATTGCCGTCTTACTTTTTTGTGAACCCAAAATATTTAAAAGTTAACTCGCCAAATAACGTCACGGCTAAGCCCAGCCCTTACGGGGCATAATCAAAAATGGTTAAACGGTAAGGTATCACAACAGGAATGACATTTTTGTAGTATATTGAGCCGTATATCTTACCAACTTTAAGTTTGTTATAATCCGAACATGATGGTGTTTTCAACAAATGAGAAACAGTAATACACATGTTTTGACACTAATGAGAAGGTGTCTTCAATCTTAAACTCGGGAGTAAGGAATATTTCTTACAGTTGTTATAATAAAGTAAATTATTTCTTGGAGAAATGTAAACAAATTAGTTGCTGGATATATTTAACCTTCGAACCCTTTCCCGCGTTCAGGATAATAAAACAAATTGTTTGCGAGTTATACCCCGCTGTGCACGCAAGTTCGCGTGCAAAGCGGGTTATAATTTGCAAATCGTTTGCACCGTTTCGGTTATTCTGAACGCAGGGTTGTTCTTCGTTTACATGTATATACAAATGATTTTGAATGTATCGGAGTCTTAACTGCCTAATTGTCCGAGCAATGAAGATGATCAATTCATAACCTAGATGTAGTTAGTCGGAGCCTAAAGGTAACCGGGTTCTATTTATGAACACGGGGCCTCGCCAGGATAAATTCTTCCAACCTCGACCAGATAACATTGGTGATGAAAGACACGAACTAATTATTCACATATTTATTAATACTGAAGAATAATAAGCAATAGAGACCATGCATTTAAAAGAAAATCCTCCAAAATACTTGAAAGTCTTCCCGTCTCCATTACTCCAAGTAGGATTATTATAGACCTTCATCTTATTTCCCTCGTAAAATAATAGTGTCCTGAATCAATAATGTGGGTGCAAACACGTCGTAAATATGTCATACATGTGTCTGTGTGTGACATATTGTAGTGATTACCGGTCATCCTCCAACCGTCCCCAGTCTGTCAATCAAATTTACAGATAAATCCATTCGGAACACCACTCGGTCAATCGGCTAATCTCACGATCAACCTCGGATGTACATAGACGGACTATTTTTAAAAAAAAATACGGGAAAACCTTGGAAAAACTCGATGGCGTCAGTTGAAATGGCGTTAGCCCTCGAAACTTTGAGTGAAAACATTCGACGTCGCCAACGCTATTCGTTTAAGTCACAGTCGTATCCTTATATAAATATCTTTAGATTCATACATAACGGCTGAAAAATCTTCATTTTTGAGAATGATTCGTCATTCTCAATAATTAAGATTTTTCAGCCGATTTTTAATGTATATAATATCAATCTAAAGATAGCGACGGTTGTTTCCGCGCTTTTTCTCACAATTTTGTTGTATGTATTTCCGTTTATTTATCGTCGCTACCGTAGCACATGCCCATATGAGCGACGCCCCCAGAAGACGGATAGTTGTTACGGGGGATAGTGCAAGGATACATGACGAAACTACTGCTGAGATCCGCCATGGTTCTTTAACGTGCTCAGTGTAAAGCACCGTCTCACGGGGCATCGGTTTAACGTCTCATCCGAAAGACAATTAGTTTTTGTTAGTGTACCAGCCCGGGAATCGAACCTACGTGGTCGAACTTCAATGGTTTTGAAGTCCGGTGCTCTACCAACTGAGCTAATCGAGCTGGTTACAATTTTGTTACATACCCATCCGCCTTATATACATCCGAGGTCCGTTGTAGTTTACGAAAATGGCCGAGTGATGTTCCGAATGTCTGTCAATCAAATTTACAGATTACTGCCTACTCTAATGCTGCCTACTCTATTTTCGAGGATACAAATTGTCGTCGGGTGATCAAAATCTCGTTCTACACACTAAATTATTCCGTAGTAACGATGTTTAGGTTATCTGCTTCATATATCAGAATACAAAGATAGTCAGTGATAAACGGATATTTGGTCGATTAATTTTTTAGACTTATTTTAGTAACTTTATATTCTTACTTATCCTGTGTGTGATATTCTCAACAATATAACATAGGCACGAAGTAAAGACTGATCAGCCAGCATAGTCCTGGTCACTGCAGAGATTTGCTATCCTAAAATTTCTTTTTTAAAACAATTCGTGGTGATTCAAATTGAAACATCTTCTACTTATTCGGGGTTAGATGACTCGTTGAAATCGCACATTCGGAATATCGCTTGGACTTTTCCGTAAACTGAAAAGTACCTCGGACGTAAGTATAGTAATTTTGGGTCATTTTTTAGGTAATTCGGCTCCTAGTGGTACTTCGGTTAATACGCTTGTAGAAAATCACATTTTATTAATTCTCTCCGATCATCTTTGGAGATCTTTTGGGCATACTATAATTTGATGACAAAACGCAGTAAACCACTGCGTTTTGTTATCAAATTATAATACGCCCACTTTTATTCTTTCGTTGATTTTATTTTATGCAACGTCATCCTTAGTGGATCGTTGGTGCTTGTGACGTCATATAAACCTACGCGCGAAATGACGCGCTTTCATGGCTGAGTCCGTATTATTCCCGAGGTCTATTCCGTAGATTCGCCGAGGGTTTCCGATTGGAAAGCGTACACAGCGGGTAATTTTCGCGATGTTCCACCACGACCCGTTATGATTCACCGAGGTTTCAATTCTTACACTTGAAACTTTTGATATATCACGGAATCGAGTTGACTTTTCGATGTTCCATTGCATCAAGAATCAAATACAAAATGCTGGGTCGCTATCCTTAATGAGTATCCCATTCATTATTTTCTTATATGTTAAGTCAAGGGGCTTAGCAATGACGTAAAGATGGCACTTTTGTGGAAACATTGAACCATAGTTAGGAGTTTTAATCGTCGCGATTTGAATGAAATATTGTTCGAAGTTGCATAAAGCGTATTCAAACAAAACTGATTTCGATAAAGTAACTTCACAAGTCCGAATTAATTGGTCATGGGCAAGACGCGATGACATTTACATGTTTTGTAATTATTACACTAATAAAATCGCATGTTTTATATCGCTGGCTGTGACATTTATCACTTTGACATACTGATCTGTAATCAACATTTGACCAGTACACTTGAGTAAACGTGTTTATAATTCTTTGTAAGTATTACAGTAAGACTATCAAACTTAGGGTGAGAGTACATGGGTATATAGGCAAGCTTAGACTAGAAATGAAACGATCCTTTTTCACGAAATACACAATATTAGGTTTGAAGTTCCAATGAATGATGGCCAGTGTGTTATTGGGCTTTTGGCATCCCGGAATGTCATGCTGCGTTGGTCCTTGCGTCCGTTAGCTTTTTCCTTCAAAAATGGGCTCGAAGATTTCTTTCTTTTCAAATGTTGATTTGAGCTGTTGAGTAAGAAAAAAAATGTCCCCGTAGATTAAAACACGCACATCTTTCCAATCAGCAATCGATCTTTGGATAATAATGATTTTTGGTATTGCTTTGGCTAGTGAAGGTTTTTGTAGGAATGTGCTTTGGATATGTCTCCCATAGATCTGGTATATGAAGGTGCGTCAGTTAGAGATATATATGATACGTACTTAGTGTATGATATGAAAAAAATATCTATCGAGGTTGGGAGAATTGAAAATTGTCGAGGCTCTGCCGAGACAATTATCAATTCTCACAACCGAGTTAGATATTTTTTCATACATTACACCAAGTACGTATTATATTTATTTTATAACCTCTATTGTTTTATAACCTGTCTTGTTTTCGTAAATGTTTCTAACTGAAATGCAGGTTTAAAAAATAACCGCATTATATCTTTTTTCTTAATATAACTATATGAAAGCATAAATAAAATATTGTAAGGGATGTTTTCATACGGATATTTGTATAGTCATAAGATAAATCGTAATATTGACAATAACTACGATCAGGACCATTCTAGATCTATCCAGTGAGCCATTCAATGCATCTAAAAAACTCACTCATTCGAGAACGCTCGAAATTCGTTTTAAAAACTTAAAAAAACAAACGATCAACATTAACTCGCCTGTCCCACTCGTTCAATTTCACACCAAAATCATTCTAAAGTCATTAACATTATCAATTTCATGATGTTATAAGGTGAATAGGTCTTTCATGATGCACAGTCATAAAGTCTATCAAAGTCTTAAATTGTGTGTGGTAAATAAATCGATAATAAATCTATATATCAAAAACTAACAATCTCAAATTTCAGCCTAAGATTTAAGTCGTAATTCGGTTTTAATACTAAAATGAATGCATGAACATAAAATGTAACCATATCTTTATGCTATTAAAAGTAAAATTGTAATTATTATTATCTTTTTACATTTCTTTAGATACTTAATTTGAGAAGACTCCCAGCTGAGCACGAAAAAAAATTGTAACCTCGGGCCCTGATTGACTGGGAAAAAATAATCGTAATCTCTTTAGACAAAATTCTGAGTATTCAACCGACGGTTAACATATATAGAACATCTATATAAAGCTTCCTGTGTGGAAAAGCCCTTTTTTGGTTGTGATATGCATTAAAATTAAGTGGATAGATCTAAAAGGAAGTTTTGGTATGACATTACAAATTTGATAACACATGTGTATAAATTTCATTTAATCATTAATTCAAAAATACAAATTCATTTGATCTTTTTCTTTAAAAGTCCACGCATTTAACACATTTTCTCTGTATATGTGGAAGGCGAAACTGGTTGGAAGAAATATTTAGATTAGTTTTGCGACTTTATAATTATCTCTTAATGAAGGAAAATTTATAGTCTCT
Source organism: Fragum whitleyi (assembly GCA_948146395.1). NCBI lineage: Eukaryota > Metazoa > Mollusca > Bivalvia > Cardiida > Cardiidae > Fragum > Fragum whitleyi. The sequence goes on along the minus strand of OX411556.1, from coordinate 31,277,464 downwards.
GCCACCATCATTCAATATCTTAATTCGGTCTGTTCTTGATCAATGATTTCTTTACAGTGTTACACTGGCGACATATATAGGTAAATGAATGGATTCCATACAATGAGATACTTTTATAATGACAATAAACTTCACTTCAATACACATCATTATTAATCACCAATTCGATTAAATTGCTAAACAGGAACGTTGCTATGGTAACCAAGCAATAATTCCTTGTTAAAAATTGCATTTTATTTGCCAATTTTCGGTTGGATAATTCATCAGCGTTGGCAACCGATAAAATTTGAAACAGAATTGGCAGAATTTATGCCACGCTTCTTGATTTTAACGTCTGTTATTCCGAGTTTTTTACTTGAAGCCATAACCTCAAATCATGCAAGCTAAATCGCATGTTGTTATTTGAGACGCTGCAAATTACGAGTTTATCTGTTGAGAGGATTTACCGACAGGCATGAAAGTCATCAGAAATGTCTAATTCTCTCGAAACATTGAAGCATTAGGCTTCTCGTTAAAATGAATGTGGACAGTCACTGAGAAAGGGACAATCTGAGATATCCATAAAATAATGAAAAAAATGCATGAGAACCCAAGAAAATGTCAACCGTGGTCGCATTTCAAAAGTAGCAAATTTTAGACAGAAATGATAACCGTTTGTTTCAATGTGCGATTGATTTATATTTCAATTGAGTGAATAAAGGAAGAAAAAAATTCACGAGTTGAAATATAACTCTTTTTTTGTTCACACTATGCAATACCAATCGGTCTTACTTGAAAACAAAAGATTATTCTCCTCCTTTTAAGCGAAAATGAGACAAAAATTTCTTTAAGCGCTCATGATGCACGTGGTTGCTATGTAACGTTCATGATGACGTCACTTAATGGTCTCCGCGTAGATAAGAACTAAGGGTACAGACTATAATAGATTTCACAAATTCTCTGTTAAAAACACCCTAGTCACACTGCATCCAATACCGGCCTCTCAAGCAGGTTGTTTTGCACGAAATTCAAACTTCCATGGCTATCGCAAGGGAAATGATAATCTGTGTTAGGCTTGCTTTTTGTAAAGCAAAAATAGTGCCAATTCTGTTGATGCATCACAAAGTATTTGCCAACCATCTTCTTTTTTTACAATATTCTGCAGAACACCTACCCTATTTTTTCGGCCCTTTCAGCCGGCTAAAATCCGATACCCCACCACCCTTTGTTCACAGAGTCACCGGGTGCAGAGAAACTGTCAAAAGGTCATGACCTGTTAGTTTCGTATTCATAAATGGTCTCAAAATTACATCGTAGGATCATTTAAAGCAACTTTTTGCATTAACATGTTCAAATATCTACTCGAAACTTACCTTTGACTATTATTTCTAATTTTGACCATGGCCAATTCGCATATTTCACACTCTACTACATACTGGGACCTAAGCTGTAGAGTCAGGCTACCTGATTGGTCGAAAGCTTATAAACAAAAATGGCCGTTGCAGAAATGTTTCTTCCAGGTTGCCAAATGAAAAGTAAACATAGATCTAGACTGAAGTGTTGATATTTCTGAGAAGAATCAGATTGTGAGTAACAGGAAAAAATGTTCTCAAAAGAATGCAATCAGTGATTTAAGTAGAGCGTTGTATCAAAGCTAGATTTACAGGTGTAAAGTTGAGTTGCGCGATCTCGGTCGACCAGATTTTCTGCATAAAAGAGGGTAGTTCGGGACCTTGTCTATACTATATATTGTGATAAGAAAAAAAATGTGTAGACATTTTTTTTTGGTTAATTAATGGTAATATTACACTATCCCAATCCGTGTTAGCTACTTGTGGTTATAGTTTCCGAACAAGAGCGCAAGACTTACAATCTACGCCCAATCGTAAAGCTCCGGTGATTCTACAAAAAAAAAAAAAAACTCGAAAAAAATGAGGGCGCAGAAATGAAAGCGCGTCATATCACGCGTGGGTTTATATGACGTCATAAACATACATGTTACTAAGGATAACGTTGCGAAAAAAAAACAACGAAAAGATTAATTAATTAATTTATAATAATTAATTATAATTTGATAACAAAACGCAGTGTTTTGGTGCATTTTGTCATGCCTAAAATGAAATCTACAGACAATCGGAAAAAACAACCTGAATGTGTTTTTCTGAAAGTGTATTATATAACCGAAGTACCACCAGAAGCCAGTTTACCTAAAAATGACCAAAATTTCTACACTTACGTCCTAGGTACTTTCTAGTTTACGGAAAATTCTGAGCGATGCTCCGAATGAATACACGCCGAAACATAATTGAGTCGCAGAGTGTCACCTAAGCCCACAATATATGCGCAATGTCAATTGACTATAAGATAATTCTGTGAAAATTCTATTCAAATACGAGGAAACATGTAGGAAAAGCATTCGGACAGACAAACGGAGAAGATGATACTAAAATACGCCCACCTTCCGCGGTCTTGACTTGGCTTGACCTTTTCACACTTCTCACATAACCCCATTTCGCCTGATGAATCACACACTCTTCCAATGTTTTATTTGTTTTATTTATCTTTCTAGTCAACCTTTGTCTCTCTTTGATTTCGGTGAAAACGGGTGACATAATAGTTACTTCAAAATCATAGAAGATTTTTCTGAAATCCGATGTAAGTAACCCTTCCTCCAGTTCTTTCCAACATTCTCAAAACCATTTAAAGTTTCTGGTTGACCAGAAAAGTTTAAATTTTCATGCACTGCGAAATAACGTTTTTCTCCTCATTTATTCGTAAGGAAAACTGTGATCCAAATTTCTAGATGTACTTTCTTCGTGTAATAAAATAACAAGTATGTTGAAAGAATGATATTAGGAACATGGCGAAATTGAAACACTCTTCCTACTAAAAACCCAATGTAAATCGTTCGCTTAGCATTCTATCAATGACAATTAAAATAATTTGAATTACTCTACAACTTGATACATTTTCATCAATGTCGCAGAATTCGTCAAGACAAAAAAATAGTGTCGTTTTCCCGGGTGTTCTAAAAAAGAAGAATAACAATCTCACAATGCAAACGGCATAGATGCGCAAGTTTTAGGAAGTGATCAAAGGTCAATATTGTCTAAACAGGTATAGACAATATTGACCTATGATCACTTATTTAATTGTGTGAATCTATAAATTAATTTCTAGGGTTTTCTCAAAACAGAAGTTGGAATAACAGTCTCAAAGCCCCACATGTTAAGTATGAACCGTTCCAAATTGGATTTTCTGCGCTCCGGCACAAAACCTCTGTCCTCGGAATTTCTCAATAAAAACTCAGTGAATCCTTTAAGTGTTTACGCCAAAACACACACAAAGGATTTTTCGCTTTGGCGGTTACGTAAAAATGTTTACATAGCGCATGAAGAATTACAAGTGCATATGTACATAAGCAATCCCTCCTCATTTTCTGCAATTGAACCTTTATAGTTATCATTATTACATTTTTTTTCTACTGAAGTTTTTTATTGCATATTGATAGGCAGATTTTGTTTATGCGACATGGGAAAAGTGTACATGATATGTACGATGAAAAACTCCTAGCAAACCTTGAATAAATTTTGTTTGTTTATCTTTACGAATTCAGTGTCATCGCATTAAATTCGAGAGCGTGACATTTCCGCCGAGGTGCAGACGATCTGAATTCGAAACAGTTTATAACTCGACATGTAAATAGTTAGATCTATAAGTTTTTAGCAATACTAAAAAATTATCTGGTGAAACGATACGTTCAGTGAAATATTTCCCATGTTTCCTGCCAAGTACATACTTTAAATATATAGTTTCGAATATTAAAAACTACCTTGAACTATCATGAAAAGTTAAGAGATGAAATAATTAACTAGGCATTCAGATCAATCATCTGTTCATCAGAAGCAAGAGAGTTTTGATGTATCGCGTTCACAGTCGGGAACTCTTTATAAAGCGATAGTAATAAGCCCTTAGATTACGAACGCCGAATGTTCACTAGGAAAAGATAAATATTTGAATCAATTTACGAACATCATTTAGAATAGATCTTTTTATCAAAGATATCTAAAAGGAACATTTTCTCTGATAAATTTCCCGTAAATTTCTTCTTTTTCTTCGCCACCACATAATGATTATGTGAGGCGATAATCGAAACAGAAAGCATGGCGACATTTTCTTTACGCGAGTACTTATACGGTGTTAACTTCAGTCTACATATCAGTCTTTTTATTTCTTTTTTAGCCTAACTCATACGACCTTTTTTTAAGCAAACCTCATACAACACGCCTTTATTTTAATTGCTCAAGTTATACCACGACTAATTGGCCCTTTGATACATTACAGCATTTTATTAGAGTCAGTTATTAAATCATTTTTTTAATTATTATTTTCAAGTACTAAGTACTAAGTACCTTCCAATGACATGATGTAAACACCACCACGTTTTTTTACACTTTTATACCAAATCCATTCGAAAATACATTTACCTTGCCAATGTCTTTCTGATCTCAGTTCAGCTTTACCTTGTTCTGACCCATACCCTAATTGAAGTATGCAGGCTGACCTGGAAACTGAGTGGAACACTTAAAGCTATTCTTTCCTGTCCTGTTCTAGTTTGTCACACGACGTACATTATGTGGGCTACAAGTGACTTTCAAGTTAAATACGTTGTATATTGTTTTCGTTTCACTCTTAATCGGAAACGCGTTGACTTACTCTTAATGAGCTTGAAATGCATTTGACAAGTAAGACTAGAGGAAAATATTTTGAACCTAAACAAGGTTCTATAATGGACTCTTGAGACTCTAAGCTTTGTCAAACATACAATGGTACACTTCCCTATAATTCAATTTTAAACAACAATATATAGCATCATTATCATTACCCGACTCTGGATTCCAAAACGACAACCAAATTTCGGATTTGTACTTATGTTCATGCAATTTTAAAGAAAGAAAAATGAGGTCGAGTTTCAGTCGCACTGTTGGAATAATATTTATAAACAACACAAGCAAAAAACTTTGGATGGAGATCAGGCTTCACATAAATTAATGTAATTAGTCTTGCACTTACCAAATCTTCTTATCGAAACATGAATATACCGGGTCCAGAATGCCAAGGGTTAAACTCATTTTCTTCGGAAAAGTACTTAAACAGCGGGATTTTCTCGGCAAAATTATATTAATGGTTTAAACCTATTTATTTTACATCGATCGGGAAACAAGTTCTTACAACTTAGATTAATCCCTCTCGATTCTGCTTCCTGGAAAATTCACCAGTACTCGCGCCGAACGTGTGGGCCAATGAAAGAACCAAGATCGATAGCCGCTCCCGGGAATATTAATAATTATATTAATAATTCCTTACTAGTCTTAATATTATAGGAGGAAAGACAATAAATCATTGCCTATTAGTTAAAGTAATAACGCTGTATGTTCGGTAAATTGGATAAGCATTGAACTATCTGTCCTATGATAAGCAGTGGTCTTTCGCTCTCATGATAAATGTCCTTATGTCTAAAAATATATAAATGTCTAAAAATATGTGACCCGTCACGCGAAAAGGGACCATCTGAGAAGTGCGTAAAATGTCGACCCTATTTTGCACCGTGGTTATTTTCTGAATCTACAATGATCAATCTACCTTCCAGTCGTAGAATTTTTGAAATGCGACTTCTGGTTGACCTATGCTGGATCAAATCTCCTTTTCAATAATTCAATTTACAGAATCCCGGATGGTCCCTTTTCGCGTGACGGGTTACATATATATTATACGCTGTCAGAGTCTGAAAAAATATTTACAGTAAGAAACACCATGAAATTGACAATCTGTGTGATTGTAGAATTGATTTGGAATGAAATCGAATGATTGTGTGGAGCGAGTTTCGAATGATTTTCAATGGAGAGGTAAAATATTACATTTTGTTGAATTTATGTTTTTTTTTTCACCGAATTATGGAATTTGGAAAAAATAATCAGTAAGACTCATTTTTTCCTACAGATTTACTAAAAGGTAGGAAGTGTAGGGTGAGACTAGATTGCATTATTATGTCCACCAAACCCTTTTCTGTTACGAATATATCTTGAATAGTATGGGAATGCTTAATAAGGTCCTTGGTTTATGGGTTGTACTCTTTTTCATGAATTAAACATGTTCTCATTTAAAGTATCAAAGTGGATACTGGGGTGGTCAGCTGCGGTTTTTCCTTTTATTTGTGGCAGTTTTTCGATTACGATACAATACGAATGAAGCACGATGTACGTAGAATGCAATTTTGCATTTTGTAATCGAAATACCAACTTCTCTATAGATCTTGTGTTTCCAAAAGGAAAATAAGCAGCTGATACTGCATGCATGATCTTGTACAGATAATATCAACATATCAAGCTAGCAATGCGATAATGCAGGCAGGTTTATCTGAGATGTGAGGCCTCTCTTTAATATTTCCTGTGTTAATCTGATCAAAAAACAAATAAGTTGTCATACATTCGATATACACTTCAAGATCAAATGTTGTGCGTTAAGTATGAAAGATTTCCTCGAAATGATACTATACAGTCAATCTTGCTCGACCATGTCTTTATGCGACCATTTTTATTAATCTTCTGTTTTCACAATCTCCTTATTCAAAACAAAATATCTTAAAAGGGATTCATTGTTGGTCTAAAGATTGTTGAAAATGAATCCTATGTTGATAAAACTCACCAGAATCGTCTGAATAAGACGATTCTATTGAGTTTTAAAAACATAGCATTATTGATAATTTCGCAACATTATGCATATTCAATCAGACATAATATTTCTTATTTGTAAACAAAACGTGCATTAAGCAGCCATTTTCTTTAACGATCGTTTTTTGGTGGTCCCTTTTGTGGTCGCTTTAAATAAGATTTACTGTATTTTGGAAAAGTTATGCACTCGCGAATTGTTTTATAACACTGGAAGAAAACAGCATCATACAAGGATAAATAACCATTGTGGTAAATTAATTACATTCGAAGCAAATCCATACAATTTAAAGCCAAATAACTTTTTTTTTTCAATCAAAAAATTGTAGATCTACATTGATGAAAAAAAAAAAACATTGTTAAAATTATCTGGCATTGAAGACAACATGAGTATGTATATGTAGTGTATTTAAAAGTACTATCTTGAATTCTGAACATAATGAATGCTGGAAAACTGTGGCCCGTTTTACTAAACATCTTGCGGAAAAATTAATCATAGGTCAAAATCAACAATCGTATCTAGTGTGTTCATTCATTGATGGATTCTGCCTTACAATATCTCATTGAAATCGTCTTTAGAAGACGATTCCAATGAGATGTTGCATGGCAGAATTCCATAATAAATTACTACTTTAGAAACAACTTTAATTTTTGACTTACGCAAAAATGATCGTAAGATGTTTAGTAAAACAGGCCCCTGGTCAATAACAAACAAATATGACTCGTGACATAAGAACACGGAAATTATGCCTGCTATCAGCACTTTCGTTTGTCTGTTGCCATGGTATTAGTTGTAATTCGATTTTAAATATTGGAAAATTATGGTAATTGCCTCATTTAATCTTCCAAGTTAGAGGGCTCGGATTTTTCTCTCTGTCTGCCAATTGTAACTGATATGGTTGTAAGCATTGTATTTTTCACGGCGTTTTTAGGACCGTAACAAATGCAATCTTATAATGCTTGGGGATGGATGGTATCCCGAATTTTTGTTTCAAAACCATATTTCAAGTTCTTATCTTAAAATATATAAGCCTGCATAGTTTACATGTAAAAGTGGCTCATACTCTAACAAATACGATTTGATATCGCTTTTAATAGTTTTATTCAAATGTTTGGGTAAGTCAATCGGAATTCCCACCAAAGGCTGAATAATAATTTACTAATTTACTACCTTCAATCTTGCAGTCCTTATCTGAGTTTCACCTTTATATCTAATACTATGTATCAAAAAAGCTCATTTTATTAAAGTACAACTTCAGATCCATGTATACGCTACAAAGCTCTAAAATACCAAGTTTATCAAAGGAAGTCGCCATTAAAATATACTTTATAATGAAATGTTAATGGAATAAGCGTGTAAACAAACTTAAACAAGTGTAGTATCCGGCACTGGTTCTGATCATATCTTCACTACGAATGCACGGAGTGGGGTATTCCTTGGATAACAATGACAAGATCTATAATAAACCGGTGTACAGTTAGTTACATCGTGAAATTTACATTCATCTCGATCAAAACCATTCTCAATCGCTCACTCAATGCTCCATTTATTCATTCCAAACACTCACCCAAACCTTTCAAAAACGCTAAAAATGACTAAAAGATGAAAGACAACTACCTTCAAAATGAAATAAAAACCAAATCGCGATTTCATATAATTGGAGTTTTAAGCGTCTGACTGGTTCTGAAAGAACCAGTAACTCTTTATAGAGCTTATAGAGCGTATTTTTTGCATATTTTATTACAGAGAGGTAATCAATATCGCAATTTTGTTCATCATGAACAAAATTTGCGACATTGCATTACTTCCCTTTTAATTTACTAAAAACTCACTCCACACACTCATTTAATTTCATTCCTAAATCATTCCAAATTTACCTTGTTAATTTCTCGATGTTGTTAACTGTAGCTAAACACTGGGATTAATCACATTTTGTTCATAAGATGCATAAAGTCTATTCGAGACATTTTTCCTTGAGTTTTCTTATGTGATTTTCGGTAGATTATCAAGAAATAACGCTAGATTTTCATTCGATAATCTCACCGTCAAACAAAAGGAATTCTGCTATCGTTTCTTTCAATTTATTTGACAGTATCCGAGCGGCGACCAATACCTATCGTAAAGACATCGTCGCCTAGTAATCACGTGCATTAAAACACGCTATAAATACATTTGTCCCAAATATTCTACATTTTGTCTCGTTTTGTTGTTGGTGCTGGGGTCTTTTTGCATTAAAGAATAGATCAATCATTTGTTTTGGTTTTATATCGATAGATCTTTTATTTTGTGAACAGCAAAATCTATATTTTCTCTAGTGGCTTTGCTTTTTTATGGCTTTTTGTTGTTCACTAAAAGAAATATAAATCGATCTAACACTGAAACAAACGTTTATCTTCTATTAATGAATGTATGAAATGTATTTCAATGGCTCTCGTCTAGAATGGTCATATGGAGCCAAATCTCAAGACGCAAATAGAAGAATAAAAACACACACCCACTCGGACCGTTTCTTTCAATCAAAAATGATATCAGAAAAAATATGAAAATGCAGTCTAGAGACATCAACTAAAAATTAAAGAGACTTATTTATTTTCATATATAAATTTTGTTTTGTGTTCGTTTTTTTATAAATATAAGGGACGCTTTTTCTGTCAAGACCAACGCAAAACTCAAGGTCGCTATATGCCTAAGATAGATGACAGGAAGGAACGTCAAGTAAGTATTTTCAATTTGATAAATGGCTAAGTGCAGGGTTTTCATGAATGCATTGATAAAATACATAGGGATTATCATATGCGTATCTAATATTTTGAAAATACCGTTGACATTGTTTAAGAAAATATACATTTACATTAGCATAAACTGGTTTTATATTGACAAAAAAAGACATAAACTGCGTCGATGGTTTAAAATGTAATTTGTAGATACGAGTACTGTAAATAGGTTTAAAACAAGGAGAACCCTTATCACCAATTCTTATGATCATTTTTCTGAATGATATACTTAATATATGCGAATGTCTTGATTAGAGAGAGAGAGAGAGAGAGAAAGAGACAGAGAGAGAAAGAGAGAGGGGGGAAAGAGAGAGAGGGGGGAGAGAGACATAGAGAGAGCGAGAGACATACAGACAAACAGAGACAGACAGACAGATGGACAGAGACAGGCATAGACTATAGTGTCTAGACTATTATTCTTAGCTAGAAAAAAAACAGTCAGAAAGGTAATTTCACCATGCGGAACCCATATATTACCAGACCAAACAGCAGTTTTTCTGCATTTTGACTATGAAACGTATTTCGCTATGACTCTAGAACTTTAGCGAACTGAATAGGGTTCTCCATCCTCCGAATTAAAAGACCGCTGTTTCGTCTTCAACCAAAACACTGTAATTAAAGGGGTTTGGCCTCTTTCGGTGATATGCTGAGTGCTGTCAAAGAATGATTTTCTGATGCCGTTGCGTAACAAAAGAATAAAAGAAAATCAATACGATCTTTGAAGGTAGGTATTTTGTACAGCTGATAGATTGTCCAAATATAGTCGTACTTAAAATTCTATTGCTACTACCGATCTGTGGATAATTGTAAACCGAAGAGGGTAAAAGAAGGCAGCTATGCAAGGATGTATGCTAATGTTAGTTCTGGTGCAAACCCGAAATCCGTTTTTAGGTACTCCAGTCCACAGGCGATTGATTCGAGATCCAAATTTCGGCTTAAAGGTTATTGTATATTGACATGATTGACAAACCTCAGATTATGTCAAGATCGCCTGTGCTTAAGGCATCGCGATTTCACAGAACAAAATGTCAATAGCGGCGTTTATCCTGATTCAAACAAAAGGCACACTAGAATTTGTTCAATTAAAACACGTGTCGAATTATTCTTGAAAATCGTCTCGAGACTGACTGTGGCTTTTTGAAAAGTTATGTAAAACCCTATTGCATAAACCACAGATGTCACTAGACTGGTTACCGTTTCTAATGCTATAAGGTGTATAGATAACAAATTCAGGAGGTCAAAACCTAAGAACACATATTTCCGGCAAATGACTACAAGTTGCAATAGCGAGGTTTTTTGGATCAAAAACAAAGTATCTGTCTATACAGTATAAAGACACAACTTTGTTTTTTCTCTAAACTCTCGACAAGCTTACTCAGTCATAAATTCGCCCGGTTAATATTGCAACTTCATTTTGCAATTTAGAGTGGAAATGTTTATTATATTCACTTGATGAAGAATTAGAGTATCATGCTATTAACGAAATAAACAGCGAATTTGCGAAGAGAAGTCTTGAGAAATACTAAATGGAATGTATATAGGCACTACTTTATTTCGAAACTATTAAGATCCCACAGGTGTTCCTTACGTAGTAACAGTGGTGAACGAAAACTTTTCGTTTCGTTTTTTTTTTTTATTTGAGCGAGTGTCTAGAATATCATTATGGGTCGTTGGAAACTTAGCGATTTAGAACAGATTCATTAGGGTAAATGTCGGTTTGCAAGAGGTCAGAAGGGAAAAAAGTTGCTTTGTTTTGAGAAAGCTGTAATGTGGTGTTGTATGAGTGTTAATATTCTACTTACTTTCTATAAAAAAAAAAAGGATATGTGTGTTTTCGCAGACGGTTCTAAATCAATACCCGCTAAAGAAAACGAGGAATGATTTGTTCGGTTTATAATGGAATTTGATTGGATTGAGTATCAGTTCCACAATCTTATCTACTGCAAGAGGTCAAAAGAGAAAAAAAGGTTGCTATATGTGGTAGAGGTTGTAATGTGGTATTGTTTGTTTAAGAGTGTTAATTGCATGCTAGGGATAGATAGATCAGGTGAACGTGCTAATTAACTCCACCACAGAAACACAAGTCTACGTGTACTGTCGGTCTAAATCAAGTCCGACTCTTTTATCAGGTATCTATGGAATTAATTCTAGTACTCTCGCCTTGCCAATCGGATTCCCCAGACTGAAGATATATACTGTATCTAGCGCAAGAATGTTCTTAGTGTCTATTCATTGTACAGACACTAAGTGCTGTCTTTCCCTGAACCGTCGATATGTGTGTCCAATCATACAGTTTGGGACCATCTTACAATGGTTTAGAATGATCCTTACGTTTAAATTTCGGACAAAAATGCTTGTGTCACTCAGAATACATTTTAACATTCATTGAAAATTGTTTTGTTCATGAAAGATAGATACAAAATAGCCATTTTCTTGTCCCGTTCATTGTTTTGTAGCATTAACATTATTATTTCACGCAAAGTAAATTACCAGCAAAAATCGTGAAAAGACAATCTAACGTTTTATCACTTCATTTATTGAATTTATATATTTATTCTGTGTTATTATTAGATTATGTTGTAATATGACTTCTCATTTACCACATGTTTCGATTTCGGCGTTTGCTATCAATGTGGGGTCATTCCAATAGGACAATGCCATACATACAACTGCATACATATGTGACAAGTCAGCCGAAAAAGAACCTGGTCGTAATCATCGTACAGTTAAGAACGTCGTATAATTGACAAAATGAATGATTTTGGAATGATTTTGGAATAAATTGCATGAGCGTTTAGAGCGAGTTTTGGGTGGAATTCATAGGAGGTAAATCATTATAGCAAATTTTGTTGAAGATTAACAAAATTAGCTATATTTATTACCTCCCTTTAATAAAATATACGTAATTTTGTGTCTTTGTGGACAAATAGACTCTTTAAAATCCACACCAACCTATAAAATCGTAGATTTGATCGTTTGAACTAAAGTTTGATCGTCTTGGCTGATTTTCGAAATGTTTTCCAAAGATTTGAGAGCGTCTTTGATCGATTTTGAATGCGTGTTTGAAATGAATGAATGGAGCGTACAGTGAGCTATTTAGAATGGTTTTGATCGGAGTGAGTGTCAATTTCACGACGTTGTTAACTGCAACTGTCAGACTGCACGGACCGTGCTTGTTGACAAGGATCGAAATGATTACTTGTGACTGCTTTTCTGAAACTAGAACGGATTTCTACTTTCATAAAAAAAATCTTTCGATTTGCTAATAGATGACCTCAACTGGACAAAACCTCTTTTGAAACTACAGTCAAACCTGTCTTAGAGACCACCTGTATTCAGTAAGCAACCTGTCTTAAGAAAGCGGCCACTGAGTATCTAAATTAATCATTTACACTGAAATTGACCTGTATCAAGCAAGCATCTGTCTTAAGCAATCACTTTTTGAATGTCCCTTGGGTGCTTGCTTATGACAGGTTTGACTGTATCTCTTTTGCGGATTCTTAGGTGGTCCTTAAACGTGTGACGAGTCACGTATATTAAACCGTGTTGATACTGTCACATACTATTTCTTGGATTCTAAGCGTTCATAAATCAAATAATTTGAAAATGTGATTTTTTTTTACATTAAATCATTTCTAGTATCGAAAATACACCACCAGCTTTCATTTTCTTGATTGTAAGTGAAAAGCTTTTATCTGTTTATCTAAATGCTGCATTATCGAACGAATATAGTATTTAACTTTAAGAGAACCTACTTATAGTTAAAAGCCACTCATTAGAAGAATGAAGTACCATCTATCATATTGCACTCATATCATATGTAAAGACTCTTTGCACGGAACCGATACGAGTATGCGCAAATCTAAAGAGGGCCTGGGTTCGGACCCTATTATAATTTCTGCAGATCTGCAAATCTTAGAATCAATTAATCATTTGGTCAATAATTGTTCAAACTGTATTTGCGAAATTTATCTCGCCTACTGTGAATTACAAGAGAATGAGTACTTTCTTTTATTCCCGAGGTTTAGTTCGTAGAATCGCCGATGGCTTCCGATTAGATCCATGTTTGACGATTCTAGATTCTGCTTTAGATTATTTTCAGAGACTTGACAGACTGTAAAGGTAGTTTCCATTTTTCCCAAATGATTTTCATTTTAAAGTTTATTTCAGCAATTGTCACATGAACGCTCCGACGCGTGGGCGATGCGTCACCGACTTCTATTTGTGGAATCGGTGATAAAATCAACGACTAGCCGGCGACTGATCGGTACATCGGCCGATTCAATAGTTATTTCTTTAGAGATCGGCAACGCGTCAGTGAGTTTAATCTTCAAGTTTAAACCTGCCGACTAGCCGGCGACGTCTTTTGCATTTTTGGAAGATAATATTGTATCGACGACTAGCGATCGGTTGGGCAACGTCCGATTATCGACCGAGCTCCCGGCGACTTTGTAAAGAGCGCAGACGCATTTTTTTGTCTTTTCTGTCCCGTTCCCTTCCGTTTGGTATCGGCGAACAGTCGGTGACGCATCGCCGGCGTATCCTCGGTGACGAGTCGACGCCATCTCGTCGGCGTATTATCTGTACCTTTATCATTCAAAATTATGTCGGACTGTCTATCTAGAGGTCCTGGGTTCGATTCCCGACGGCGGCACTCATTCTTTCCGGCTATTTGTCTCTCACCAATAGGTTGATAATCGTAGACCTATGTGAGATAGCAGCTGTAGGCTAGGAAAGGATGTGATGGTTGTACTGGTGAGCGAGATACCAGGAATCCATTGTTAGGTGCTCCAGCCGCCGCGATACAACTGAAAAAATGTTGAAAGCGGCGTCAAACCCCATTCAATCAATCAATTAATCATTCAAAATTCAGTCGTCCATCTGATATCATCAGGTACAGATAAATCGGGGAGGGGTGTAGAGCCAGTTAAAAAATCTTTCTTATCCAATGAACTCCAATGTTGTGGTTATTCATTTGAATCGTCTCAGCGAGACGATTCCAAAGAGTAACCACAACATAGGGTTTGAACTATAATCATTGAAACAATTTATCTAAATTCCAAAATACCCCCTCTATATGTAACTCCGAACTCGTCAATTTCAAGATGTTTTTAACTGTAAATCGCCGAAGCACATTAGCAAAGAAACTCAACAGACAGTCTGCATATTTAAGTGAAAGTTTTAGATTGTTTTGAACCAAAGTCTGGAATTGCATTGCGCCATTCTTTGAATTGTGACACCGATGTTGCATGTCTCTCTGTCATTCTATAAGCACGGTGATTGACACGGCATTCTTAAAGAGGTGTTACGTATGGTTTTATCACGTTTGATCTGGTTGTTTCCTTGAAACATCTATTGAACTTTTAATTACACAATTTAGTTCAGACGCTTTGTATTTGTTACAATTTGTATTGTTAAGCTTGGTTTTAATGACCTAACATTGACCACTGTCGTTAATTAGAATTAAGATACAATAAGACCATCTTTGCACCGTACGTGCATTTATCTGAATATACTCCTACAGTTAGTAAAGTCTGTAAAATTGGCATTCACTTTGATAAAAAACATTCTGAAAATAATTGCTCGCTTAGCGCTCCATTCAGTGCATTGTAAAAAATCACCCCAATCACTCAAAAATGCTCCGAAATCGTTTAATGCACTTCGAAATCGTTCAAAGCGCTCACTATTTAATTCATTTTGTTCAACAAGTTTATTGGCTTGTGTGGAGTTTAAAGCTCCTGATTTATCCATGAAGACAAACGAATAGAAAGAAACGTTGATGTTTTTAAAAGGAAGTCTATATGGATGAAATCAACGCTTTTGCATCACCTTCCTTTAATTGAAAACCTTCGATACTCATTCGTCCTACTCATTCAATTTCACTCTAAAACCATTGGCAATGTTACTAGCTGAATGCAACCATTTGAAATGCTTCTAAAATCAATAACATGTTAAAATTTACTAGATAAAAAACATTTGTAAAGTTCCTCGAATTATATTTTTATAATGCAAATAATCAAAAACGGTATAATTATTATGATAAAAAAAAACATGGATATAATTGCCAATTACTTCCATAAAATCCTGGGTGGTATCATTTTCTGTAATTAAACAATGTAATCAAATATCATAATTATATAGAAACCATAATAATAATTGAATTTGAGTATGTTTATATTGGAGGATGCGATCGTTTCTGAACTTCTCATAATTGTAAATTACTTCTGGAAAATAAAGTATCATGTATGAGTGGTCGCGCAAAAAGGACCACTTGGGAATTCTATATAATTTTATGAACTCTATTTGAAAACAATAAAAAAAATCCAGTGGTGGTCAACAGTTAGTCAAGTTTCTTTTTTAATACAGTTTATTTTTTTAATATACACGAATGTAGAATGATCATTTAACTTATAACTAACTATACAGAACATCTCGTATGACTTTATATATATATATATATATATTTTTTTATATTACTATGTACATGGATATTTTTAGAACAATGACATATTGCGGTTATTTTTAGAAACTTTCATTTGTGTTAGAAACATCCTTGAAAACACGGTTATAAGATAAATATATAATGCGTACTTAGTGTAATGTATGGAAAATATCTAACGAGGTTGGGGGAATTGATAATCGACAATTATCAATTCCTCCAACCTCGTTAGATATTTTTTCATACATAACACTAAGTTCGTATTATAAATTTATAAATCGGAAATCAGCCAGTTTCGAAACGTTTAAAACTGGTCAGTCTGCGCAGTCTGCGCACACCTTACGCACTAAAGCCAAATGGTCACTTTGTCCTGACATGCTAGTAATTAGAGTTTTTTGAAAAGATTATATTACCCATTAACAATATTTCTGAAGATGAACGACCTTTCTTCTCATAAAGACATTATTTGCATCATACTTCGTGTTAACGTTTTGAAATGATCGGAAACAAATCATTTGAGAAATCTAAAAGCCAAAGTAAATATATTATAGTTCAAAGAGAGTGGGAAACATTTAAATAAGCACGACCCGTCTTGTTGAAGTTCAAAAGTTTATTCTTAATCTTTGAACAAGCAGATTTACTTTTCTAAAATACAATAGAGTTGCTGTGCTTTTATTTGATTTGAATCTCGTTGAAATTTTTAATCCTTATATAACTAACGATCTTAGGGTTCGATTCGTAAGAAAACGCAATTTTGGATGACCAGTGTTAATATTTCTTGTATGAACAAACATGTCTTAATATTCATTATTTATTCAATATAAAGAGTATTTGCCTATTTTGTTTCGTACATTTTTATCAATTAATAAATTTTGTTAGATTTTGTAAAGAACTGAGCAAAACGAAATGATCTCCTAGAATAGAATCAAGAGCTATATTAGTTTTCGAAAAAAAAAAGATTTTATATTTTATGTGTAAATTCTATTATTGAAATATGATACACGAATAGAAAAGTGTTTCAGATGCTTTTTTAAATTGATTTTAGCCAGTGCGTGACATTTCCAACTTCCAAAAGTGCGCCAAGCAAAGAGTCTGGCCAGTCTGTGCATCTGCATAATCTGTCCAGAGTCTTCACTTTGCACTTCTAAGTGATAAAAGGTCTGAAGAGTCTTTAGACAGACAGTAAATCTTCCAATACAATATGTTACTGGCTATGGTGTCGATTGCCAACTCAGGAATGTTTCAAATTGTTGGAAATATCACGCACAGGCTCATTTGTTTTAAATATGTCTGGTCACAGGAATAAGGATCATCTTTGAGATCAGTAAAATTTGCTTGGAAAATATTCCAACAAAATGCTGGATTTTTAAGAAAAATACCGATTAAGAAAATTAAGATTATAATTTTAGATTAAAAAATTCTACATATTGAGACAGGTTTCGACCCTAGTCTGCCTTCGTATGCCACGAAGTCTGACAAGGAGAGACCTTTTCGCACTCACCAGATGGTCGGTCCTTTTTTTAACTCGGCTACTTTTAAAGAATCCCAAAGGTACTGTTAAATGTTGTGGAAACGTAATAGTTCCGCAACATTTCGAAACTCATGATCTTTCACAATGTTGATCGAGGTTTCCTAATGAAAATCATTAGGAAACCTTGGTTAACACTGTAAAAGTTCAAAACTTCCGAATGATACGGATTTATTACGGGTCCGCTACCTTAAGCCTTTGTGTCGTCCTTGTTGGCGTAGTCGTCATCGTCGTGCAAAAACCCCGACACTCTACGATATATCTAGACTTTCCAAAGGCATTCACTTGAAACTAGGCACATATATTTAGTATCAAAAGAACAAACTATTCTGTCAAGAGGGAAAATACTAGATACATTTTGTGCGAATTATACCCCTTTATCGACTTAGATTTTTCATCCGTTATTCATCAACCACCGGTCAAGCGTAGGTATCCGTTGGTCCTCTTGTTTTTGGACAGGTCGCAAAACTGATAAGTTCTCTGCGAACAATCTTCATCATTATATATTGATCGTCCAACGTTCTCCGTCTCTGAGACAAGTTCCAGTAGATAGGGAGAAAAACAATGGCTGTGAGTTGATGAGGGTTGCATGACATTGCTAACCTGACCATTAATTATTCAAGATAATGGATATGTAAGACATCGTCAGATCGGAATGTTCAACAAAACATTAAACATCGATCTTCTCGCATAACACTTGGTGAACCCGACTTCCATTACAAAGACGGGATGCGATGTGAAGTCGAAATTTCTCGAGTTCCTTCCTTTCTTTGAAAACTCTGTTTAAAAATTGATCCGGTAAAAAAAATATGGATATGTGATATTAAATTCAATTGTGTAAACTGTCACGAAACGAATGTATAGAACATGCTCTATTTACAAGGTAACAATATTGTGAAATTGACAAGACAAAAGATTTTGGAACGATTTTTTAATTTAAATTGAATGAGTGTGACGAGCGAGTTTTGGGTGACATTCAAGGGAGGTTACCCAATATCGCTAATTCTGTTCAACATGAACAAAATTAGCGATATTTATTACCTCCCTTCAATGAAATACGCATGCCAGTTCTACGAATAGCTTTCTTTATCTTCACGAACCCATCATACGCTTACTGAATTCATTTGTGCCAGCAAACTCGTGGACTTTATCAATCGATTTCTTATTTTGAACGTAGTTTTTATCCAATATTTTTTTATCTAAAAAATAAAGCGTTTGTTGTTCACTCCGTGAAATATACGAGTAAGGCGATCTAACACAGAAACAAACGATTATCCTCTATATATCTGTGTATGATGGATAGAATTCACATTGTGTCCGGAGTAAATCTAAGATTCAGTTATGGATGTAAACAGAATACACTGCCCTCCAAAAGTTTCTTCACACACACACTTCTTTTAAAGATCTTTAGCTTAAGTAATTTAAAACAAAGTTTTATATTACTTTTATTAATAAAATGTATACTTTATATCTTTATTGCAATGTATCAATTAAGAAGCAATACCAGAAATGGCAAAATCATGTAAAATCGACAAAATCAGAATAGTTCACCATTTTGCCAAATTTTCTATCAAGGGGATCAACTTCTGTCAATATTTAGTGTAGCCTCCATTAGCAGGTAAGACAGCCTAAACATGCATCTAGGCATGCTATTTACAAGTCTCTCACAATGTTCCACTGATAATCAGCATTTTCTCCTTTTGTCTCAATATTTTCTGTTATAGATTGTTCTAAAATAGTATCTTTATCAACAGTCATTTTGTCGTCTAAAGTAGCGTTCAATGGGAATATTCAGATTTTAAGTAATAAAAACTAATCTATAACTTTGTTTAAAAAGATTAAAGCTGAAAATCTTATAAATGAAATGTGTGTGAAGGATCTTTTGGAGGGCAGTGTACTATATATATACTGAACGCAAAAAAGTTTAGTCGCACTTTATATAACGCCACAAAGAAGTCAACCAATATAACTAAACGAAAGTTTCAATTTGAAATATATTTGCCATCCTATTGGCTTTCTTTTTGTCATAACTTTTTTATTTCAACTCGAAGTCATACGTCTGAAGTGGCGTTAGTGTGGATTTTACGTACTTGGTCGAAAACTGGGTGCAACAAAATGACTTAATTTTCTATTTTTGTCTTATTGGATTTCTCTTATTCCGAGGAAACATTAAACACTTTAATGCATCGCATCCTTCTAAAAAGAACGAAGTTTTGACATGACGTAAACTAAATGGATACCACATCGCCATAACGAATAAAGTGTGCACATCTGGGAGATAATGATATTGACTTAAGCTTCTGTGACTATTGTTTTTATTGTCATATGGTTCATTGCAAAACATATTGACATGGCATGACCCTCTTTAAATTTTACAGATTTTGTTAAACGACAATAAGAGGGTAGCGAAACGTCATGACGTTACGTTAAAAATGGCATGCTGTCTTTTCCCCAAATGATTGCAATCGGTAAAAACATCACTGAGGGTTTTTCATGTCTTATTTTTTATTAATGGAAACATATGGAAAAAACTTACCAGTAAACAAGTTGAATTAACGCCCCCGTGCGGTCAATAGAACGTTAGCGATCGCTTAACTAAAAAAAGCGCAATAACTCAATTTCTGGAGATGAAAAGAAACAACAGAAACTTTTTTTCCTTCCTGATTAACAATATTCTGCAAAATTATCTATGATAAAACAATTGTTGCATTTTTGTGAGTTAGGTGTAAAGATGATGCTGTAGAGTCATCAGAGAGACCCCATACTCTTACCATGTTCTTCTTTTATTGCGACAAGATACCCCAGAATAGTGTTGATTGCAAGAAACATTTTTTGTGATACCAACTGGGAGCAACATCCCTTGATTAAACGGTGTGACTTTCCATTCTACCGTTCTGTTCAAAATCATGTCGTTACGGTTGACCAGTTTCGTCTAACATAACAAATTATTGGATACTGGAAGGAAATTGGACAGATTTATAAGTTATGGGATTATTTTTGTGAAAGATGAATCACATCTTGAAATATATCCAATCGAAGAGAAAACGACTAAACTTTTTGCGCTCAGTATATATGTTAACGTCTTCAAAGATCATGGCTATCATGTCGCGGTTGGCAGAATTTATCATGACTAGGCATAGCCTCGTCATGATAATTTCTAACATCCGTGGCCAGATAACATTACTAATAAAAAGACACTTTTCCACCATTCTTTGTATGAGGCAATCATTTTCCATGAATAAATTTTTTAAGAAACCTTGAAAATTAAATCAAACCACATCGGCTGAAAGACGTCATGGTTATGATCATGAATATGTGAAATATATGAAATTGTTTCTCCTTGATCAGTACTACATTTACAGTCACGAGAAAAGTTTCATTGCACGGCGTGTACACGTACTCCGAATGTCGCGGTTGACAACTGAATTTTAGCTGAGATACTTGACTCCATAAATCGGAAGCATATGTTCGAAAATTATGAAAATATTCAGGAATAACTTACATTTATTTCACAGTGTATTACATAACGTTAGAATGCCGCTGTGGACATTTCAAAGGTCACGGTAAAACCTGAAGGCCAAGTAACAAATAAAATGTTATTGGTTACTAGTATCATAAAGTATTTTAAAACACTTGAGAAAGGGGCGTACAAATTGCTGTTCTTCGCAATTGTTTTACTCTGGTTATAATTTGACAGAAATGTGCACTGCGTAAGATACAATGTTTTTCAATAAATTATGTTACGGATTATTTATAACTTCCACGTAGGGGGTAAACTGTTTCCATTCAACTTTTCAAAATTACGGGCTCACAATCCTTCTAAAGTTTGGGATATTAATTAGTCAGACAAGAGATTCTGATGTACGTAATGTTCTGTGCGTAATGATTTAATAGATAACCACGGTGCAAATCAATTAATGCAAGATGCAGCTGTTTTAATTAATTCCCCATCGAAATAAGGAATGCACGAAGCCGAGTAAAGGTCTCACTAACTTATGAAAAATGAAAAAATGAAAAATGTCATTAATATTATCTTTTTTTCATGATTATTTTTTAAGGAAATAGCAGAGACCTATTCATTTTTATATTATTTCAATCATTTATTGATCATTTGAAACCCCACACTTTCATCGGCCAGTGCATTCAGATTGGCCAATTTTCCATGACAATACAAATATACATTACCTGTAATGCAAAAAAAGGACCATGTGGGAAGGAAGTGTGGAAAAAATCGATCATTGTCAGTCTGCGCGGGCAGCGCAAGCTGACAGTGTTCGATTTTTTCCGATTTACTTTGCGGGGGTGCCAAGCTGGTACAGTTTGAATTACGGTCACTCATCACGCGAAAAAATACCATTAGGGGAATGCGAAAACTTCTAGAACCCCGCGGTCACGTGACTGCATGGATTGCAGAGGCCTACCAGGGTCGATACTTTTCGCATAAATTCGATATACCTTCTGAATGTTATCATCTTTTTACTTTTCCTCATAACCATCTTCAAAATCAACGGGCAATTAGTGACATCGTAAAATGGAATTCACTAAGATCAAACCCATTTTTATATTGTATCTAACCTTTTTAATTTCATTCAAAATTCGACGCTAACTGCTCAGCTTATTTCATTCCGAAATCGATTTACGCCAAGTTCACGTCAGACTTAACCAAAATTCTCTTTTGTAAAAATATTTATCTTTCGGATTTTTTTCGGATGGTTCCTTTTTGCATAACGGGTCAAATATATATGCATGACAGACGCCATAAAATAATTCGTGAGAACTGAAAATAGTTCCCTTTAAAGGCAAGTTGTAACTTCTTATCTACGATCTTCTATCTGGAAACCAAAAGCCTCATTCTTGTACCTCTGACAATCTCATTAACCAAGCGTCTGATAAAGTTAGAAAGCGTCTCTCTCATTCTGATTGATTTTTTTCAATATTAAAGATTATCACCCTTGATGAGGGGTTATCTCCCTTTCGAAATCTGGAGAAATTGGTGGTTTTGCAGTGATTAGACTAGCTTCATTTGTGCTATCTGAGATTAAATCTTCTCAACTTGGTGTTTAACTGATGAAGAGGCCATGCAATATTCACGATCTTTTTTGTTTTCGTAGAATTAGGATTATTTCACTTGTGTGCCTTTAACCCATTAGTTGGGTATCTGAAGACATATTTAACATCTTAAGTCCGTTCTTATGCAAAGGGGGGGGGGGGGGGGTAGAAACTCCTCCACAATAATTAGAGGTACAGATAACAGATAAGAGGGGATAAAGTCAGTCTGAAATCTTTATTTCTCAGTGAAACCCTATGTTGTGGTTTCTCACTTGGATCGTCTCCACAATGTCAGATTTGCATAAGTATATTTGAAAAAAAAAAAATGATTTGAAATCCTAAATACCCCTTATGTATGCGCTGATAACATGTTACATATGTACTTTTAACTGATTTTAGCTTGTATCAGGCATGCAAGCACGAAAGTGGACACCTAAGAGCAATCGGAACATCGCTCGGACTTTTCCGTAAACTGGAAAGTACCTCTGACGTAAGTGTAGTAATTTTGGGTCATTTTTTAGGTATTTTGGTTTCTGGTGGTACTTCGGATATTTAAATACGCGTGAAGAAAATCATATTTTCTTAATTCTTTCCGATCATCTGTCCAGAAATTTGGGGCATATTATAATTTGATAACAAAACGCAGTAACATCCTGCGTTTTGTTATTGAATTATAATATGGCCACTTTTAATCTTTCCCTGATTTTTTAAATATGCATCGTCATCCTTAGAAGGATCATTAATGTTTGTGACGTCATGTAGATCCTCGTGCGAAATGACGCGCATTCATGCAGCGCCCGTATTATTCCCGAGGTCTATTCCGTAGAATCGCCGGAGGTTCCCGAGTGACCTAAGAGCAGACTTTAAGGACTGTCTAAGGACCGTTTTCTCACATTTCACAATACAGTAAGTAACATCGTGAAATTGGCATTCTTTCAATCAAAACCGTTCTAAATCACTCACTCAGCGCTCAATTCAATCATTCAAAACACTCACTCAAACCATTCAAAAACGCTCCAAACTCACTGAAAAACATATAACAACAACTTCGTTCAAAATAAAAAAATTGGGATCTCACTCAATTAATTGAAATCGTAAGCGTCTGATTCGATAAAGAACATACATGCATTTTTTTAAGGGAGGTAATTTATACCGCTAATTTTGTTAATCCTGAACAAAATTTGCGATATTGGATTACCTCCCATTAAATCACTCAAAATTCACTCCACACTCTCATTCAATTTCATTCCAAAATCATTCATGTTGTCAATTACACGATGTAACTAACTGTAGTTATGAATGGTCCCACTGAAATGCCTGCAAGCAGTGCAAAACAGAAAGAACACACAAAGAAGGTGGAGCTTATCCAACTAAAAGGTGAATTTATCATTATCATGATTGCGTTGATTTTAGGCCGCCGGAAATCAGAAAATCTGTGGAAAATCCTGAAAATTAACTTGATACAAGTAATTAACGTGAAGTGTCTGAAATCCATTTTTTTCCGTAATGGGATGCGAAAAATATCATATAGAAATAAGCATGCGTAGGAATCTGGGTATCTTAAAAATTGAAAATATAGCACAAGTGTTTCTCTCAATTACACTGATTTTAAGAGCACGTAATACGTACTTCAATTTACGTGAAAAATCACTATATGTAACACGGTTCCGCAACTGTTAAAATGAGATTTCATTTCCAATTTTCTTTATGGCGGTATTTATATTCCAGACAAATCGAAACCTTTACGAGTGTTCTCTACTTTATGTTTACTTTACATTTGCGATCCAAGATCTTGACTAAATATTTTTTCTTGACAGTTTTGTTACTCATCTACATGTATCATTAATGACTTTTGCCCTGACAGGGCAGGGCGCATGAAACGGGTCAATGCATTAAGTTCAGGTATATCAGCTTTTTTGCTTTTTTTTAAGTCGACATTTATAACTAGTAACGTTAAATTGTCGATGGGGTAACCAAACTTCAAAGCTAAAGTTATGAGTATTGTGTAACAAAACGATGAATTGTGCTAGCTTTTACAAAATACTTTATTCCTTTTAGATTCAAGGTACAGTTACTTACACTCGTTACATGAAACTATAATTGTCGACTTTCTTTGGAAATAACCCAAAAACTTGAAAAACTTAAATTTTCCCAATTACGTCTAGGCTACCTTACGCCCTGCATGCTTAAAATTAACGCAGAATACCAACGATTTAGCTTTAGATTGTGAAATTTCAAATGAAACAATGGAATAAGGGTTTTCAACTATAGATTCTACGTATCAGCCCCGTTCAAGATTCCCATAATATAGTAGAGAAATCTACATTAAAACATTCCCCGATATTCTCCGAGCGGTCATACATTCTAGACTTAAAATAATAGCTCTTTAGATTATGGAATAAAAGAGCTTTTATAATATCATTTTATCCTAATGTATTTCCCTCAATGGTAGACATTTGTGTAAATTATTATTTGGTTTGTCTGACAGATAACTCTTTATCACTGACAATTCGCCATACTGTACGAGATTAATGATTAGTAATTCTTAGGTGTGTGGTGTACCCTTTGTGCCAAAAGATCAGGTCCCGAGGTTATAAAACTTTTCTGATTCTCAATACAAAATTTTCTCAAATTTCAATTTGAGATTAAAGCCGTAATTCTGTTTTAATACTCGTTTTAATGTATTGACATAAAAGATGATAGTTATAAGTTGTTATAAGTAACAACTTATTAATATTAACTTTTATTTTATTTAAATTCAAAATTTGAGAAAATTCTCGGTTAAGCCTGAGAAAAGTTTTATAACCTGGTGTCTGCGGTCTCTTAAAAGAATTTGTTTCTCCATCGATGTAAAAGAAATAGGTTTAAACCAACACTTAAACATGCATAAAATTGAGTGTACGCATAAATGATACAAAAGCAGCCGTATTTAAGCGAATTGTCCAAATTTGAGCAGTTACACGTAGTTTTTCAAAAAAAACTAGTTTTCACGTTTAGAACTTTTATGGTGATCGAATAAAGATTTTAAGAATTCAAATAAAAGGTATAATTTACCATTGTCAAATTTTACATTTCGGTGCCTAGTTTTGACGCATACATACTCTAAAATTTAAGCATAGACAATAAACTATTATATCCAAAATCATCGATAAGAAATTCATATGTGACCCAGGCCAAAGTGGCCATTCTATAAACTCACAAAAACATATTGATGGCTCAGAGCGAAACAGTTGTAACTGCCTATTTGTTTATAGGTAGTTACAACTGTTTCGCGCTGAGCCATCGATAAAGAAGATAGTTCTACATCCGAGCGCTATTACGCGATAATCGTAGTCTGGCGAGGATCGAAACTTTTCGCAACATTTTTTTTCTTAATTAAGAATCATTATTCTATCCTCCTTTGCATTTATTTCCGAAATCCACCTTCTGGTTGACCTATGCTGGATCGAATACGTTTTTCAGGGAATCATTTTTACGGAGTTCAAAGATGGTCCCTTTTCCCGTAACATGTGACCCGTCACACGAAAATCGACCATCTGGGAAATAAATGTTTGAAAAAGAGATTTATCCTAGTACAGGACAACCAGAGGTCGTATTTCAAAAACTATGTCACTTGAGGGTAGATTAATCATTCTAGATTCAGTAAATCAGCAAAGTGTGAAAAATTTCGATCCTAATCAGTCTGTGCAGTCCGCGAAGTCTGACTAGGGTCGATACTTTACGCATTAGATGGTCTCTTTTCGTGTGACGGGTCACAAATATAAAAAAAGGCATTGGCAGCAATGATGGTAAGAGTATATTAATTAAATGTCTTATATTGGTGCGCCTAAGCATGACTACTTGACGATTCTCGCACCGGTCCAGTGCAACCAAGGCATTTCTACCGAGTTGCCAGCTACTCATTCTTCTCAAGCGGCAAGTTCTTACCATTCACACTTATGGCCTGTTTTACAAAACATCTTACGATCATTCATTGCGTAAGTAGAAAAATTGCTTTTACAGTAGTAACTAGATATGGAATTCCAATTCTGCCATGCCATCATCGCATTGGAATCGACTTCTAAAGAACAATGAATGAAAACACCAGGTATGATTTATGATTTTGACTTACGATTATTATTATCATAATTATTATTTTCGTTTAGTATTACCTACGAAACGTGTGGCACGGATCTTCAGTCAAATTTCGAACGATAGTTGGTCGAATAGAGATTCGAACTCAGAACCCCAGGACTGACATTTTGTCGCCTTAGTAAGCGAGCTAACCAGCCCTGCGTTCAGGGTGACAAAACGGTGCAAACTGTTTTGAAATTATACCCCGCTTTGCACGTACATTTGCGTGCAAAGCGGGGTATAATTGGCAAACCGTTTTCCCCGTTTTGTGATCCTGAACGCAGGGCGGTTTTGGTATTGCAGACTGCAGAGAGTATTATTAGTCTGTATTGTTTTGAGTATTTTTTACCTAATGGATCTTCAAAGCACCTTTGTGACTTGTTTTGTATTCACGGCCGAGCGCTATTTATGGATGGAGAAATAGTTTTAGTCTGATTTATATTCCATACCCTCCCGATCGCTCTCTCTAATGGATATAATAAATGGTAAATTGGTCTAAAATACAGACTCGATATAAAAACCTTGCATACAAACGATGATTATTGGATATTTATTCTCCTTTGTTTGGTATTTTTATAATCCCCCCCCCACACACACACACACCAACTGGGGGCATATCATTTTACCGCTGTTCGTTTGTCTGTCTGACCGGCATACTGTCCGTCAATCTGCCTATGCATACTGTCCATTAGGCTGACTGTCCGTCAATCTGCCTGTTTGTAAAACTTAACGAAAAGCCTAAACATTTTCAATTACTTCAAGCCTTTCTAAGGATACAATGTTCAAATTTGGCATGATGATAGATCCAAATGTTACGCATTAATTGCTGATACCACGGTCCATGTCATGTGATAAATTTAAGGTCATGTACAAAGTTCAAACTTTCATAAAACTTAACCAAATAACTTATCGTTGCAATTTACTTCAAGCCCATTCAAGATACCGTGTTCATTTTTGGCTCTCGTGTTCGATCCACGGCGGTGGCACTTATTCTTTCCGACTATTTGTCTCTCACCAATGTGTTGATAATCGTAGACCTATGTGAGATAGCAGCTGGATGCTAGGAAGGATGTGGTGGTAGTACCGGTGAGGGAAATGCCAGGAATCCATTGATATGCGCTCCAGCCGCCGCAATATAACTGAAAAATTGTTGAAAGTCGGCGTAAACTCCATTTAATCAACCAATCAATCATTTTTGGCATTGTGAAAATATTATAAATAAAGCATCACAGTACTTTTAAGTTTTGAATTAGGACGGGCCTTGTTGAATTTGATTTGGGCTTTAGTCCAACTTTTAACTGAATTTTGCTCACATTGCGGAAGCTGAAGCACATAAACATTGATTCCTGGTATTTGTCGTTTACTTAGCTGTAGTTTCGAAGTTTTGTCGCCAATAGACAGTAAACTTGCGGTCCATCTTGGAAATGCGTAAACTACTGTCGACCTAGTCAGTCGGCGCTGACTGCACAGACTGACTAAGGTCGAACTTTTTGTGCTATGCTTTAGGTTTTCTTCATCTAGAATGACCAATTTACGTTCCCATGAAGGAATTGTTTAAATGCGACCTCTAGATGAAGTGTACTAGAAGGCAAGCTCTTTTTGAAACATTTAAAATTCTGAGTTCCAAGATGTTCCCTTTTCGCTGATATATAATATTTTTTAGCACGGGGGGTCTCCTGTTCGGGCTCTAAACACAGACCTTTGCGTGGGCCTATTTAGGAATCGTCACGACACTAAACTATTCCTTTGGTTAATGAATTTCGGTCTGAATTCCTTGATTACGCGCTTGATCTTATTTCTGTCAGGTCAATTTTATATACCCACTAATTAAGTGAACATGTTTATGTTTCTATAATCAGATTATAATCATTTGTTTAAAATGTGATAACTACTCACGTGGGATTGTTATGGTGGAAAAGAGCTGCCTATGCCACCGCAAACCAAAAATACACGTACTTCAATGGTTCTCAATTACGATAATTAAGCCCATTGTGTTTTTTGTTGTTGTTATTTTATTTATCATTTAATATTTCATTATTTATTTCTGGTTTAAAACTATTGACTTTTTTTTATTATTATTATCATATAGCACGCTTGCAAAGAGTTGATAGAATTTCCGGGTTTAAAGTTTCAAAGGTGATAAATTTTAAGTCCATGTTATTGGTAAATTAATTTTACTCTATTTAATTTTTCTGTTTTCTGAGAAAAAGATAGCCTACAAGTCATGATAATTGAAATCGAATAAGTGTTCTTGTAAAACTGCTTATTCGTACAGCCCTACGTTCAGGATGACCAAACAGTGAAAACGGTTTGCCAATTTTACCCCGCTTTGCACGTGCACGTGCGTGCAAAGCGGGGTAAAATTGGCAAACCGTTTTTACTATTTGGTCATCCTGAACGCAGGGCTGGCCTCACAAACTCAACGAGAAAGAAAGTGAGTTCATGTAGCCTTATTTAGTTGACAATTCTTTTTTTCCGTGCCTAAGCCCCACAGTTTCTACATCACCATAATTTACTATCAATCCATCACGGGTAAAATGCACATATATAGCATTATTTGTCGGTAGGGCCTGTGCGGCCAAACATCGTAACTGTAGCAAAAGGTAAGTTGTAGGTTTTGATTGCAAACTGACGCACAGAATTAAAAGTTTTGAGGTTAATTGCATTTGTTTGTAGAGATCGCAAAATCATGAGATCTTGTCATTTCCCATTAAAAATTCTAGAGAGATGAACAAATATTGCAATGTAGAAAGCCGGAAATCCCGTATGTTATTTTTGGAAACATAGTGTGCGGTTTAAAAATAGATTTTCCCCAAGCTTGTGTATTTGACATTTTATTGTGTATTCAACGTGATATAAACACGGGTTTACCCCGCTACTCTGTCAGTCTTTACGCGGATTTGAAATAGGTCGGAACTAGCGGCATTGTCAGAATTCTATTGTGTTTTCTTGAATTAGGAAATGTACAAGTGGTGATTTTTCAAGAATCCTGGTTTAAGAGGGAGTTTAACACGTGGTAAGAAATTAAGTGTCATCGATCTTGAAAAAAATATTTTCTTTAATCCTTTTTTTTTTATTTATATATTTTCGAAAAAAAATGAATAAAAAGAAATCTACTGAGTGTGTTGTAAAAATCAATATCCAATTAGGCACCTGATAATTGGATCTTATTTCTTTGAATGCAACCAAAGTAGCAGATGATTTTCTATGCTACCTTGATAAATTTTAAGATCTTGTTTTTAATTTTGTATTTTAAAATTGGTATTAAATTAGATTCTATAAATTATTTTTTCCTCTATTTTTGTGAAATTGTTTCTAAGACACAGATAGTATAAGAGGTCCACTTGTATATTTATAAAAAAAATGCATGTTGCTAACCATGCAAATAGTTTGACCGGAGGTGTAGACAAAGCTCAGGCTGAGCATATGTGCAATCTGACCAGATCTTTGTTTAACACATTCCTGTTTTACAAAATTTTGGACCTGTCCAAATTCAAAGGTTTGCAGACGAAAATTAAAAGTGGATTTAATTTGAAAAATAACCATTCAGTAGGATAGAAAATAATGTGGAAAAAGAAGAAATTGCTTGTCAGAAGCAATTTCTTCTTTTTTCACAATGTTTTCTCAATCATAAAATCACAGGCACGTAAAAAGCAGGGATTAAACAGCAAAGGTTGAAGCCCCATTTTTCACTTCTTTGGCCAGAAAAATATAAAAAATTATATTTTCAAAAAGCCATTAGTAGGAATGAATGCATGCAATTGCATCCAGTGCTTTCAGCACTTGGATTTCATCCAATTTTCTTTGATATTTATTTAGCAGACAAGGGTTTATATAAAACCAGAGTGAAAGATTTCATTACTAAATTCATGAAATTGTCCTATTTTGTGGGTATTCATTCACATCACAAAAATTTCAAAGAATTTCACAATGCATGGTTAATAGAATTTTTTCTAAATATTCAAATTCATTCTTTTTTATCCTCTCCTGAGTCCAACCGTAGCCCAGAAAAATTCATACGAAACACCAGGTTGCGTTCTTGAATCCTTCATTGATTTCCTTTATAACAATAATAACATCGCATAATGGCAGGCAACATATTGGCATTGATTTCACATTGTTGTATAGCCAGGTAACTTAACAGTCTGGGGACTTTCGGCTATCCATAACGCGATTCTGTTATGGATACCCGTAACATGCATAAGGTTGACCTACTTTCACAAATAAAGCTTTTTTCTCAGTCAATTTCAACTAGATTGTTTCTGACTGCTTAGAATATCAATCACATTTCTCTTTTAAAGCTTTCTTGTCCCATGATCATACAAATCAGGGCATTTTAAGCAAATAAAAAGACAAAAATATGTCAAAAACGGAGGAAAAATGTAAGTTTTTAATCCTGGATAAAACATCATTTGAATTCAAATTTTAAAAATCCAGCTCGACAGATGTCTAGACAAATATTTCACATTTAATGTAAATCCATAAAATGCTGGTGTTCGCGGGTTTTACTACCGTGTTCGCTGCAAAATCTGTTGCAAGGGTTTGCATTTTAAAACACATATGTTACGGTCCCCCGTCACAGAAAAATCACATTTGTTACGGCTTACCATAACACCCTTAAGTTACGGATTGCCGTCACACATCATATTACGGGAGCAGTCATTTTATTTTTTGTATATGGTTATCCATAACGCACCAGTATCACTGGACACATGTCGTCGCCTTAATATAACAGTGTTCTAACTACCATTTTCAACTTTTCGAGAAATTTGGGTTTGAAGTTTCAAATACTTGTCAAATCGTCAAATATTGACGGATTTTGATATAATTTCCACCATTTTATTGGTTTTGATGTATTCTATTCATTTATGATTGAAAGAAAAATGTTTTGTGTATCGTCTTTTAGATATTCAAATATTACGTTTTGGAGATAGAACAATTGTGAACAAAAAATCAAAATTCGTAAAAATGAAAGTGTTATATTGGATATATAACACTTAAGTTTAATTTGTACAACTTGAAATGATTATTTTTGAAGGAAACGTGGTGTACATCCTTGGCCTGAAATTTGGAACTGAAGTTTTAGAAAAATTCAATAAAAGGGGGAGTTTTTTTTTTTTTTTTAAATGTTTCTTCAAAATTTAAAAATGAATAATGCTTTATAATCATGAATTCATATTATCTTTCATTTTTAAATTTCAAAAGGACACGTTTATACATAATATTATCATTAACATGCAGAAAGGAAAGATAACATATAGGTTTCAAATATTTTATTTAACATTAAAATAACTTCTAACTGAAACAATGATTTTTGAAAAAGCTCCTTGTTTGCTATAAACAGACAACAAATTTTAGGCTAATCTTATTTCAAACAAAATTTTAAGATTAAAGTTTGGTCGTCTGAATTTCATATTTTTTGTTTATATTTTCTTTTGGGGAGAAAAGATTTCAAGGAAAGAAGAAAATTGTTTTTCTTATGTAACGCAATTCTTTTGCAAAACCCATTTTTCAGGGAGTCTATAACTGGAAGTGTATGTGATTTGGTAACGAAATGTCATTTTCGGTAATATTCAATGTTTTCAAGAAGTAATATGCGGGTCTTGTGCTAGCCAATGATTTTAAGGATTCATTGACCCCCTTTATCTAAAATTCTAAGTGTCTAAAATATTTCTGAAGAAGTCAAAAAAAGCCAAGCATATGAATAAATGAATCGACATAGACAATAAAGTGCCCATTGTCAGTTTTTGTATATCTAGATTCATGTAAATGTATTCACCATAAAGATATGAAGGAAATAACTATTTTTGAATTTGATAAGTACATAAAGGAATCAAAATGCTTCCAAAAATTGCCGAGAAAGTTTTTTAGGGATCAAAATATGATATTTGTTATACACTTTTGTGGAACGAAACCCTCATTTAGGGGCAATCACGAGCGCATATTTATCTAAAATCGAAAACTAACCTCGTAAACTCTGTGTGAACAAGCAGTCATCTTGAAGTCATCAATAGGTAAACTTCCATAACTTATATACAATATTCATTTCCAGCATAGATCATCTAAGATAGGCTTCTAAAACAATAGTACCTGATTCAGGTACTTAAGCTCGGATGTTGAGGGTGGAATTTTAAGGGTAAAGATTTTTAAGAATACTAAGATTTCTAATCGAGATATATCGTACCGCATAATAGACTTTCAAATGAACATATTGATCAATAATATTCGGATAAGAAATCTTAAGATGCTCAAAAATCTTAATAAAATTCACGCATCTGTGGAATATCAATATGAAGTAAAAGTCGATAAAGATACATGATTTGAACAAAATTAAATATAGATTCGTACCCCTTATAATATAGATTGTAATATAATAGTTAACATTTATTCCAAGTTTCAAGTAATTAATCTATCTATATCAGGGGTACTAATGAATGCCAATATTAAAACAGTCGAGCTAAAAGTAAGAGCAAAGAGTACAAAAAGAGTAACAATCTCAAACTTGCTCAATACAATGAAATAATGTTAAATTTTCGCACGTATATTTTTGAAAATTGTTTTTGCATGAAAGCTGTATGAAATGTGACATAATTTACGTGATTACCCTTACATATCGTTTCTTGCCTCAACTTAAACGACTTTCAACGCAAACAGAACTTTAAAAGGAATGTCACTGTGATTCAATACCATTATATTGTAACTTGGTTGATAGAACAGCTTTTCAAAATCTTTTAGCCAAACGATAATACATCAAATTTGAATAGTGTGCAAATATTAACCATAATAGAACATTCCTTTACGGAAATATACTCCATTGGCATTGTTTCTGTTCTTACTTACATGTGTATCAGTAGGCCTAAATCGACCTATCTTGCAAAGGTTCTCAAGATGCACTATATCGTCTGGTAGAAGAAATTTCAAACTGCTTTCCAAATCTTAACGCTTGTCTGATGAAAGCACAATAGGCTTTTGAATAAGGGTACTTTGGTAAGTAATCGGTCTGCATTCATTGATCTTGTGTTGCGAAGAATAGACACCTCCTAATACATATATATAATATATTCTCAATGAAATTGCATGTTTAAACTTAGTTTTATACATTTCAGTTTTGAAAATGGTACTTCTCTAAATTGAATAGTATTAGACACTGTTGAAAATCAAACACATTTTCCGGTTGCATTTGAATTACCTCCATATAGGTAGGTCGAACACTTTTCAGTGTCCTGATGAAGTTCAGCGGACTGAAAATATCAGACACTTTAAGACGTTTTTCGAAATATGAGTGAATATTGTCCACTTCCTGGATGACAGAATGTCCTGGGGTTCGAAAATTGTGAATAAAGTAATTCAAACTGGCGTGTGTTGCTAGGAATTTCTTAAGCGCAAGACACATGATAGAATTTTTATTTTGTGGAACACATGAATCTGACCAAAATGTAATGGAAGCTTTATCGGGAAAATTTTCAGTTACCTTTTCCAGCACTAAGGTTACTGCACTCGCAATTTCGTTTGATCCTGTTCCAAACTGTGCTTCATTCCAGACTACATTATAACAAGTTTTATCTTTTGAGCAATGAGCTGTCAAGTTCAGATATACATTTAATTTTCTCTTATAGAAAAAATTGGACACATCTGACCTTGGAAACATGATAACATTTTGCAGATCAAAACTAATCACTATTTTTTCATCATTAGCTCGACCAAGACTTCTTTCCGTTTTGGTGAACTCCTTATCTTCTCTATGGCTCCGATACTTTGTTTTAAGAATATTGCATGTGCATAGCCTGATATTAATCAATATCACCTGATTTTCCATTAAAAACCAGAAATACTTTAAAAATCATATTTTCAAAAGGAATACTCACACTGAGTGGACCCGTACTTTCAGCACTTTGAATTTATAGCAATATCGCCGAATTTTCATTCAGCACGACAAGGATTAAGAAGGCCGTTTCATTCATCAAAAGCAAGCGGTGAGACATAGGCTCCTAAATAACAGCAATAATTTACCTAATACATTAATCACTGTGTATGAAAACGCAAAACCGAGCAGTCTTGTGGAAAAAATAACCATTTTCTGAATTATTCTTGTAGCACTTCAATGAAACATTACTTTGAAATTCTTCATGTTTCCATGAAACCAGAGGAATCACAATATTTCAGAAAAAATCCTTCAAATACACACATTATGAATGTAAAATCATTTGAAAAATATATATACATGTTATAATGATCTTCTACGAGTCGTTTAAATGTCGCAAAAGGACGAGAAATGGTATTTGCATGATCTTTTTCTATTTTCTTGTCCAGAATCATATATGCATTTTTCATTTTCCGCAATATTTAACCCTGTCTTCTGATTGGTTCTCTTGGAGATAGAACATTAATAGATGAACACATTTTGTACTTAGAACATTACAGTTTTTACAGTGCATTGATCACGTGTCTTTACCTAAGCATTCCGATTGGAAACTGGACATACAACACTTCAATTTGAATCTAGTTGTGAAAAAGTTGGAGATAGAACAAAGTGATACTGAAAATCTTCGTAACTACAGCAGATATCACAAAACTGATAACATGAGGGGATAGAACTCTTCAAGACCTTTCCAACGGTACCAAAAACTCATTTTTGACCAAAATGGAGTTAGAACACTGTTATATTAAGGCGACGATGTGCTTTTACACGGAAACCGTAGCCTAGTGGTCACGACGATAACTTTGGTATGGAAAGGTCCCGGGATCGAATCCCACCCGGAACACGGGATTTTTTTTTAAATTTTAAGAAAACGATATTCTTTTTACATAAAGTATGAGATGCTTTGTACTCGTTTATTTAACCATTTATTTCAACATTTTCTTTCAAACCGGACTTTTAATACATTTGGGGGGGGGGGGGGATAAAAAATGAAACCATTGAGGAAAAGGAGAAATTGCTTGTTTTGTCAGTCTCTTTTTAATTTAATCTCTTTCTGAGATTGTAAGTTGTCTAAAAATTCAGTTTTCTTTTATCTTTGTAAGACAGCTGAAATAACCAACAGTTACTGACGTCTTTAGGCTAGCATTCCTGGATGGCGAATCATCTTATAAGAACAATTTGTAATATTAGGTAAATATTTTACTGTTTAATGAAACATCTCATTATTTGTCTTGATTTTGGACATATGTCCATCCATCTATTATTTTACACTTCAGAACCATTGTTTTGACGAGACATTGAAAAGAACCAGTTCTCTACATTCTTTTTTTTTCTTTTTTTTTCAAATCTTCCTTAAAAGATCCGCTATATCCGTTTCTAATGCTTTAAGGAATTTTGACGTGATGATTTATATTATCCTTTTATACTTCCGGGACGTGCCCTGTTAGCTAAAAATAATTTGGGCCGTGAGTTTGAATCCCGTCTAGGCCAACTTTCATGCGACTTTTGATAAAGGTCTAAGCTTCACCTGTTGTCTACGAATTGGCATGTACTACATGTAAAGTTAAGAACATAATGTATTGACATGATGAATGATTTTGGAAGATTTTGAAATGGAATGGAATGGGCATGTGGAGAAAGATTTTAAGGAAATTAAAGATAGGTAATCCAATATCCTTAATTTTGTTCAAGATGAACAAATTTAGCAATTTTTACCCCCCCCCCCTTTATAAAAAATATGCGTATAAGTTCTATAAATATCTTCCAATTTCTTCAAGAACCAATCGGACGCTTGCAATTTCAATTATTTTTGTGAATTTTTTCTTGCTATATTTATTTTGAATTAAGTATTTGATCGCGTCATTTAAGTGAGTTCGGAGCGTTTTTGAATGGCATGTACTACATGTAAAGTTAAGAACATCATGTATTGACATGATGAATGATTTTGGAAGATTTTGAAATGGAATGGAATGGGCATGTGGAGAAAGATTTTAAGGAAATTAAAGATAGGTAATCCAATATCCTTAATTTTGTTCAAGAACCAATCGGACGCTTGCAATTTCAATTATTTTTGTGAATTTTTTCTTGCTATATTTATTTTGAATTAAGTATTTGATCGCGTAATTTAAGTGAGTTCGGAGCGTTTTTGAATGGTTTGGGAGAGTGCTTGGAATGAATAAATGAAGCGCTGAGTGAGCGATTTTGAATGTTTTTGATCGGAATGACTGTTAATTTGACGACGTAACTAACTGTATGCCTATACCTATGATGGATAGGCAACTGGTGATTGATATGCCTATTCTTTTCTTGGGTCATAAGTAGTATTGGCACGAAATTTCATGATTCTAGGTCGCTTTGTTGTCGAGTAAAGAGTCCGGAAACGAAAATTGAACAAAAGCTGACCGTGACCTTGGCGTTTGACCTATATGACCTAAAATCAATAGGACACGTTCTTGGGTCATAAGCAGCATTTGAATGAAGTTTCATTATTCTAGGTCACTTGGTTCTTAAGTTAGAGCCAGAAAAGAAAATGTCTATAGAAGGCAGA
The DNA here is from genome assembly GCA_948146395.1 of Fragum whitleyi. Lineage (NCBI taxonomy): Eukaryota > Metazoa > Mollusca > Bivalvia > Cardiida > Cardiidae > Fragum > Fragum whitleyi. The sequence continues at coordinate 31,240,387 of OX411556.1, read as the reverse complement.
CGTGGTGAAATCAATATATCCTCTCTACTTCGTAGGGGGGGGGGGGGGGGGGGTATAACTAATTCGTTCGGAGGTATTCAAAATTTCACAAATACAATTTATTACAACATTTTTTCACGACATTTTTGGGTAGCCAACAGACTGCTTTCATCTTTTTTTCTGCGAATTTTCCTCACGTTTATTTGCAATTTCGGCCATGTCCTTTAATTACCACAGCCGAGTTCGTGTTTGTCACGATCTCACGCTCTATGCGAGTACAAATTAAGCTTTATAAAAGTAAAGACTCATGAAGATCCTACAGAGATCATACAGTGCTTGAAATCTGCCATTTTAAAAAATCGTAAAAACTTAATTCGTTTCAAGCGTGATGAGAAATGAGTACATAAAGCAAACATTTTGTGTTAAATGATTTATGCTGGGCCCTCTCCGCTAATCTTCTCAATCCGTTCGAACTCAACCGAAAGGTACGATGTCTCGTCACGACCAAACACGATCATTCACAACCTTTCTTGAATCTAAATGATTTTTTTTCGTTAAAATCGGCCGATTAATCCATGAAATATTTGCAAATACTGACTTTGGCGGGTCGAAAAGGGATTGACCCCTTAATGACGTCACAACATTAAATGAACGAGCTTCGGATCCCTTTCATTGAGTTTCAGCTAATGCCCGCATTTAAAAAAGTCGAAAATTCGACAATGTTATCTGTCCGCAGTACCTTGGGTAGACGTTGGAGTGACAAGCTTAACCTCTGTTTAATCAAAGATATCTTTTTGAAACTTGGCGTGTGTGTTCATCAACGCAAGAGCTTTCCATGTTATCAAGGGCGATTACTGTCGAAGCGTTTCTGTAAGAATTGTGCCACCCTTCTGATTTAGATTATTTCGCATTATTCTTACAAATCTTAGACGTCTTTTTTACCTTTTCACTAACGCTTGGTATCAGCGACCGACTAGTCGACGATAATTATCTCGCCGGCGTATCGCAAGCACGCTATGTTTAATCGACCATGATTTCTGTATCATCACTGGACAAAGAAATAAGACATCGTCACGTCGGCCAGGTTTTAAGTAACTGCAAAATAAATATTTTGTCTTGCAACAGGTGGTGCCCAGCAGACGTTATTTTTTACTAATCGGCCGGGAAGAAACAAGCTACTAAACCAAAGGTCCGTGTTTCGAATCCCAAACAAAACAGGAATTTTCAGGGATATTTGCTATCTTAGAGGTGAATTTGTAAGAAACCCACATATGCGTAGAGAATGGAGGGACCAAAAACCTTAAAATCATAACCAAGGTCCATCAATGTCTGGTTGCTTAGTAATTATTTCAATTGCAAGGTTACCTTGCATCTTGTATGTAATCGTGACTGCGGTCATGGTAACTTATGTTACATCATATGATTTCGACTTGCTCTGTCGTCAGTTTAGGTCTAATCATAAGAAGCTACTTAGCAATTGCTAAAATACATGCCCTTTTTGAAGTAGGTCGGATAGGTATCTGAAAGGTTGCATTATTTTTTGACTGACCTTGTAGCAACCTGATCACATCCAATCTTTACATGACTGATGCACGACCAGTAAGATTTTAACCCGATCGGATGCACGATTGCTTTCCGGGAATTCCAATGCCGATCAAGTTCGACTTTTTGAGCACTTCCGATCACTCATGCCGACAGAGCTCGATCAGAACTCGCTGTGATCGGCAGTGGGGACCTACAGTTAGTTACATCGTGAAATTGAAATTCACATCAATCAAAATCATTTCAAAATCGCTCACTCAGCGCTCCATTCATCTATTCCAAACACTCACTCAAACCATTCAAAAACGTTCATACCTATTGAAAAATATATATAATCAACAACGTCATTCAATAAAATTTTGAAACAGAAAAATCGCGATATCACTTACATAAATCAAATTGTTAGCTTCTCATAGGTTTTTGCGGAAATAGGAAGCTATGTATAGAACTTGTATGCATATTTTATGAAAGTGAGGTAATCAATATCGCTAATTTTGATTACCTTCCATCACTCAAAGCTCGCCCCACACACTCATTCCAAAATCATTCACCTTGTCAATTTCACGATGTTGTTACCTGAACCAATATTTGCATATTATTCGCGATGTTTATATCTACTTACATCCGTCGTCCTTTACAGTGTACGAAGAATCTTGACTAACATTTGTGCAAATCGTAGATGGATACCTAAACTCCTTATTAAAGCTGCAAATACGCTGTTTAGTTGACTGACCGAAATTATATATACTCAGTTCCATAAAAAAGTGTGCACTTTCAATTTTTGCATTTCTCTTGATTTTCACAAAGTTGGAGGAAACTTATGGAGTAAATTTGATACCATACTTTAGGCAAGACCTTCTGAATTTAAAAGTCAAATCAGATTTGGATAAAGTAGCGCATGCTGCTTACGCGATGGCATTACTTAAACTGTTGAGATTTGACCACCTTACAACTTTTTCTTTGATAAGAGTTATGTGTTGATGTTGCATTATAGAGTTTAAGAAGCCATTCCAAACTATTTCCAAACAAAAGTTTTAATTTTTATGCAGACGTTACGTGTACGTCAACGTTAGACATTGCTTCATTGTTAGGCCAGTAACTTGTCGTTGAATGGTGCTATGTCGTTCTATAACATCTCGGTTTGCTTTTTGAAGGCCTTACAAAATGATGACCTCGTAATCCATTGGAATATGAATGCTCAATCAATTCTAATGACGTTCCAAACCTGACAAGGTTCGAGTTTGTTTAGCGACGCTTATTTGTAGTCAAACCACGCTGCAGCATCATGCACTATTGTATTGAAAATGTGATTTTATGCTTAGCACAGCCGCAAAACATTCAGCTGAATGCATTTTCAGACCAACTGTACGTCTAACGCGTGATGCAAATGCAAATCATGCAAAATCAAATGTCTCAATTTAGCAGACAATTTTTGCATACCCCGCGATTTTTGTTTTCAAATGTCGTTTGCACATACTCTTTGGAATTGACATACGACGTTTCATGACGATAGATTGTGAAATTTCAGAAATATTCAAAATTCAAAAGTGTACACTTTCTTTTGGAACTAAGTATATTTAACCAAACACTGATGATTAATTTACATCGTCGATTGGTGTCAAAACCGTTTTCATCAATTCTAAACAAGAGTGTCGTTGTCATGATATTCGCCGCTACAAAATTGCTTTCTACAATAGGAAGCCGTAGAATTGTAAGAGCTAGAATTTTGAATCAGTTGATGTATCTTGAAACTTTCGTGAGGAATGGTTGTTACACACCTAAGTTCATTGCTATAAGTCACATCCCAAATCAGCAAATTACTGATTATCTGAAAGCGTTCAATGGATTGGAACCAACCTCGCACTTGTTCTGTAACTCATTGGTGCGGGCTAACATATCAAAAATTAACTCAATTTCTCCAAAGATTTAGAAAATCAAAGTACTGAAAGTATTGAAAGCTAGCAAAGCAGATATTTTAGTAATCTTCCTTTTAAAAAAATATTATGATACAAAATCAGGGTTAAAATAAAGCGAGGAGTTAAAAAGCATACTTTCGAGTGAGTTCTTATTTGAATATAGTTCATCTATGTGACCGTACAATGTAGTGTGCATAGTGAAAATTCTGGTTAAGCTAAGTCATTACTTTGCACACATGTGACATTCTTGGAAATCCACATTCCAATACGCTGTACAACCGTGAGTGAGAAATATTTCTCATAAATCCAGATTTTTCTTTCCTTTTTTTTCTGTTCAAATGTTCTCATTTTCTAATTGAGTCCCTTTTCTGACATGAAAAGTATTTTGGTCATTGTTCATCACGGGTGAGCCAAATTTTCATGTCCCTACATTTGTATTTTCAGATGAACTCTGCTCTTTCAGAAGATTTTATCATTTTGACTAACAAACTGAACATGTTTCATCATAAATGCGCTAAATGTATGGCCCTTAGAATGTAAACAAAGAAAGTGTCATCAGGTATCCTTTCCTTGTGTTTTCATATGGAATATTTCAAATATTAATTTATACGGTTCTTCTTGATGACCTGACAAACATTACTATCCAATATTCATGAATTGTCGTCCCTGTGATATAAACACTAAAGAGAGTTGAGGACGAACGACGAACGAGGGATATCTAATTATCACACAGCTCACCATACTGAAGCTCGATTTGCCGTTACGAGCTTAATAAAGTACGAGGGGGCCGAAACTGCAGACTAACAGTGCTCTCAATAAGGGCCAAAATCAGGAATTTTGTAATTCCGTATAAGTTTTCAGGATTTTTTTTACAAAGTAAGGAATTTTTAACCCCCCTCCCCCTACACACGCACTTTCCTGTTCCTGCACACTTTGCAAATACATGTTTCTTTATTAAAAATAAGTTTAAATTTTGCTCCCAAAGTCCGTCATTCAGGATAGTCCTTTAAGAATAAACGACTTCCAAGCGTTAAAACTTCTCGCTTTAACTTTAAGCTGTAGGTTCGAGCTTTGGTTGCAAAAACACCTTTTTATTACATTCATTAAATAGATTATGGAAAGTGATGTGAGAAACTTTCGAGTTTCTATTTGAAATCGGTCCTTAGATTATCTTGCGCGTCGTGCCTAGGATATGCGGCTTACTCAAATTTTAGTATGATCGACAATGTTTTGGCATCCGGCGATATTACGGAAACTGGTGATTAATGCAGCTTTATTGTTATTGTACTGTCGTTCCAAGGGTGACGAACGTACTAGATAGTGTGCAAATAAATGTTCTAAACCTGTTTAAAATAACGCCGAATTATCCGAATAACAGAAGTCAAGAAAACCTCGTCATTTCAAATCCCTCGTCAGACATGTTGCTGCAGACATTTTATATGACGTCATTGGGATTTCCCCGTGTTATCTGAAAATTCCTTTATTAGGTAAATTCGTAAAACGTCCGGGGTCAAATAACAGGACGTTTTCCTTGAATCGAAGGAACACTGTGCGAGCCTGTCTCAATCTATCTGTTAATTCCCCCTCCTCCCTCTCCCGACCAGCCTATCCCCCCGGGAAACCAGGGTCCTTTTCATCTGGCCGGTTGCTCGGGTGAGAGGAGAGATACTAGTCTACCCTCGGATTGAGATTTTATCTATTTGCCAGGCAGCTATCTGACATTGAGATGTGATGCATGAAACTAAGAAAATGCTATATGATGTCCAAGAAAGATAAAATTGCTCTTCGTGGTTTAAAAAATCTAAAATATGTACGACTCAAACTATATAAAAAATTCTAATTGCACAACCGCTTAATACCCGGAAACCCCCTCAGATCCACCAGTTAAAAAAGACTTCTAAGCATTAGGCCTACTTACAAATATCCCACGGAGAGCTACATTACGATGTGGACACTGTGCCCAATTTTACAAATGTACAAACTAATACAACTTAGCTTCTTCCCCAAGACGTGGATTGCTGGCAGGTAATGGGTATGCCTGTCAGCATTTGGAAAAATGAGTAAAGGACCTAGAGAATTGACAACGAATCAATGGAGTGGGTAGTAATAGCAACCGCGTTCTATATACAAACCGAAATGCGCAACTTAGACCGAGTGCCCTTCGGATAACAGTCCCTCACATCCCCCGACACGGCTTCACCAGCGATCCAAAAGGGTCCCTGACAAAGTCCCGGCGCGAGCTAACTGAGAGGTTGCACAATGTCTAAAGTTCAGCAAACGTATGCCTTAACTTAGGCAAAAGTTGTGTTGCCTATACGATGGGACAATTGTCTACCAAAGACAACATAATTAAATAAGTAAATTAAAGTAAACATGTTTATATTTCGAAATATAAGCGGAGAATCCCTCAACGTAGACTTGATTACTTAAATCTTAACTTTCCTTTCGTTATTTTTAAGAAAATACCACGGACTGAGTCAATAATCGACTTTTAAGTGTTCGTGGTTAAAATTTCCTAACTCCCTATATATCAATATTTGTGTTACTACATTCTAGTCACAAACCGAAAAAATGCAAATTTTTTGAATAAAAGAATGGGATTGCTCACCGAGGTGAGATTCACATGGAAAACACTGCATTTGTGTCTCCGTTGAGCGCTTCTCTAAATCAAAGTGCTGTCAGCACTGTAAATCGGACATCATTGAGAGGCTGGGATAGTGCAATAGTTCGCCAATCAAAAGGGCTCAAATTTGGACAATAAAAGTTGGTAAAATATTTGCCCAATTTGTGAGTTTTTTGTCTTAACACTCCATCTTTTCGAGGACATCGCCAGCTCATCCAACCTCGTGGGTCCGATTTTGAAAGATTGCTGATTCGATAGCCCTCTGCTAGTCTAAATTATTTCTTAGCAGATTTTTTTACGTTGTTTTAATGAGCACACGCCAAGCTAAAAGCTTGTCTGTTAATATTATTCCTCTCTCTAGAGTTTAAAAGCCTGTTTAGCAACAAAACATTTTTCATTAAACTATTTACAATTTTGATTAACAACATGTTTGTTTTTCAAGCATTGGGTTTTCCCAAATACTATAAATGCATTTTCCCTCAAGAAACACGTGAAATCGGCAACTATGCAACTATATCTTTGGTTTCTGACCAATCGATTAAATCTAGCAGCACTCTATGATTATTCATGAGTTATTCTAAAAATAGATCGCTCTTACTGCTATCCTATATCAGTTTATCGTATGTTTTCGTCGGTTTATTTGTTGTTGAATAATTTTTCTTCATACTCAAATTTGAATTTATTGTAAATAGAATTGGAGCGTGATCAGAGTGCTCATTGAAATCAAATATTTCAAAATTACAAAATTATTTCTATTTGTTAACACATAGTCAACAGTACTCATTCCACCAGTAGACTTCCCACGCTCCCTGTCAGAGTGCAGACGACCATTGACCAATGACGAACAACTTAATTGACACATTTCGAGCAGACGATGTCCATTGCATCTACCACGCGGTGTGAATTTACGCGTGGGTTTTTACCGAGAGATAATCAAAACAATTTGATTGGTTGTCAGCCCTACAACTGGTAAATGACCGTTCGAGAAAAAAATCAATGTAGTAATATTGTAAGTGCTACAATTTTATTTTACAGTTAACCTATTGTACGTTTCAAATCCTTTACTCAACCGAAAATCTTGTTATAAACACTGAAAATACTAACTGGTAATTACTAAAAGCGAAAATTACATCAAATTTTGTATTAGCATCTTCTCTATTTGTCGAAAAGTAAATAAGATAAAAACAAAGTTTGTAGATTGTGACTGAAAAGGCCGTTTCTTCGGTGTTTGAAAACACATTATTTGGTTTGAACACATTGCTCAGAAGATAAAGGTAAAAATGTACTGGGTCAAACAGACTGGATTTCTGGAAACCGGTATAAATCTCCGATTTAAAAAACTAGTTAGAAAGAGCCCAGGGCCCCCCTTTCGCGTAAAAAATCAATAGACCGGAACCAAACTCTACCTTATTTTGTAACTCATTGATGTAGGTTCTCACACCATCAATTAACTCAATATATCCAGGGATTAAAAATCCAGAAAACTTAAATTTCCTGGAAATTTTCTAAGACCAGCACACTTTAAATCAATGGACCGGATACAAACTCAGCTTTTTCTGTAATTCATTGAAACGGGCTCTCACACCAAAAATAGCTCAATAACTTAAAAGTATAGAAAAAGATAGTCCGGAAAACTGAATTTTCCTATTAATTTTCTAGAACCAGCATCCGTATCTTTCTGAATAAACCAAAGGACCGGAACCAAACTCGAACTTTTTCTGCCGGTAACTCATTGATGCGGGCTCACACACCAAAGATTAGCTCAATATTTCCAGGGGTATAGAAAATATCCGGATAACTGAGATTTCCCAGTACTTTTCTTAGTCCTAAAAAAACAATGGACCGGAACCATTTTAAGATATGCGCTTTGTCAGGTTACAAGGAACAGTTTGTGAAAGTTTCATCAAAATCGGCCCAAAAATGAAGGAGAAGTTGCGTTCAAGATTTTGACGTACGGGCGGACGGACGCTCTGACATCAGGACGGACGGACGGCCGAAAATTATAATACAAATATACGACCCTCTCCGATGGCTTATTTAAATCATAGGTCGCTAAAACGATCTCAAAAATCGAACATGTTGAACTGTTATAATCATTGTATTATCAAGTTACAGATAAAAATATTGTTTGAATGATATATATCATATGTATGGGTAACCGTCACAACCAAGACCTCACGGTTTACCATCATTGGAGATTCGTTACGGATGGTCGTAACGAATTTCACAAAGATGGAAAGCCGTATCAAGAAAAAATAAACCCTCCCTATTTTTGGACTGAAGTGCCACCTGGTGGTGAATACAAAATGAGAATCACCTCATCATAAATTCTACAAATCGATGGGAGTCCGTCACAAAATTTGTTACGGCCAGCCGAAAGTCCCCCGACTGCTTAATTAGTAGAACAAGTATAAAAGTACCGCCCAAGAAACTTTTTTAATGCTCGATGGATAATCAACAATGAGACCTAATATTTCCATCATGGTCTATTAACAAAATAATGTTAAATCATTTTAGTCTATCAAAATAATGGATGATCTGGTCTGTTTTGCCAGAAATAAAATAAAGTATTCATACATCCATGAAAAAAAATGTGCATTGCTATTTGTTCATGCTTGACCTCAAAATAGTTTCTTTGGGGTTTTCAAAAATTATTGTTTGATAAGTTTTAGTTTCCTGATTCCACGTCAAATTAAAAAATTATTCTCTTCAATTCTATTTAAAAGAAAAAATGCTGTCCTGTTTTATAGACATGGAAAGAAATCATGCACTAGATCTAGATAGTTTATTAAATTGGTGGCTCAGGGCAAAACAGTTGAAACTGCCTAATGTTCATAGGTAGTTACAACTTTTTTCACACTGAGCCACCAACATTACTTTAGGTCTCTTGTAAACTGTACCTCCATTGAGTGGTTTGAAATACAAATAAAGAATATATACTTTGAATAATGTGGGTACTTAAAATAAGCTGTTGAACTTTTGCCCTCCTTACTACACCTTGCTGTTTTAGTGAATGCAGACAAAATTGAGGAATCATTTCAATTTAAATTACCAGTTCAGGTTGACTTAACGTCGCAAACTGTTTGCAAATTACAGCATGTCTTTGGATGATTGTTCAGAGGAAAGTAAAGAAAATTTACCCAGAATTATATGAGGAAATGTGGGGAAAAAAATACATTTTGCTCTAGAAAATGGGTCCTTGCAGGCCTAAGCTCCTGAGAACATTGATAAGGATAAAAACAGCAGGGCTCATTAATCACCTGATTTGGGGGGTCAAAACTGATTTTGAAGGGGGTCTAATCAACAGAAAAGGTATATTTTTGTAAAACTTTGTGTCAATTGACCTTCTCTTGTCATGATATTGATGGCTCAGTGCAAATTTCTAACAAGGGGGGGGGGGGGGGGGGGGGGGGCAAAGTGACCCCCTTGGAAGAAATTTCTACAGGTCAAAATAGAATACTTTCAGATTTTTGAGGGTCAAAATCCTGGTTTAAGGGTCAAACATGAGCCCTGATACAGTACATTCTGTATTAATTAGAAGGTGAGCTTGTGATAAAAGGGTAAAGAGACTTCAAAGTTCTTATGAGTACATTGTAAACAAGACTCAAGACAGGTGTTGTGAGTTATCAAAGGGATGATCGTAGCTAAGAATTTTTTCTTGTGAAACATGATTCATTCTCCTTGCATGTTCTTTCAATTATGAACTAAGAAAAAGTATGTACAATCATTACAAATATTACTAAATTTTTTCTTTGGGAATAATGATGGTCAGAATTCTTATATTATTGCACGATTTTACAGAGTTGCGCCACTAAGGGGTATTGTTAATTTATAGATATGAATATTTGAATTATGAATTAATTACTTGTAAATGGATGAAAAAGCAAGGACAATGTTTTGAAGAAATGGTTAGACACACCGGGTGAGGTTTCACAATGAAGCCAAAATATCAATGAAAATGACATTTAAAACCACATACAAAAAATAAATAGAGAGAGAAAAAAAACAATCATTCACACTTTTCGGACAATTCAGGTAAAGGGTGAAGATAATTGGATCAGCAAACCTGATAACCACTGTAAAATGAAGTTTTTCATCAGCCAATTTAAAATGCTATCATTTCATATCACCAGATAAATTTCCTACTGTAATACATCCACCCTTAACAGCAAATATGAACATTAATCTGTGCAAGAAGATTTATAGCCTTGCTTATTAGGTTATAAATTTATGATTGATATAATTATACTGGATTCTAAAAGAAACTCAAACTTTTTGCAAAGAGTATGAAAATGGTTAAATGACAGTAATCTTTATAATTATTATTTGCACCATCTCTTTTTCTGAATAGTCCCTACAAAAGGAATTATATAGATGTATTTATCTATGCAATGAGAGAACACATACATTTCTTGATGGGTTTCTTTTGCAAGTTAGTATACAATTTAAAAAAGAAACAACAAAAAAGCAACAACCTAAGATAAGGCCTAATTAAAGTATTACAAATTTGCAAGCTGATAAGAAATAGTAACTTATTTCTCAACTGACTCTTTGTCTGACCCCGTTTTATTGTTTAGAGTAAAAAGAATCTTTTTTACAGGCAGGTATACAATTTATTTTGTAGACAAATGAGTTTTGCTGACAGCTTTAGGCCTATTGTGAGAGATTTTCTACTCTGCTTACATTTTGATGGCTGTGTTCATGCATCTCTACATTCAGAACATAGTTCATTTAAAAAACATATAAAAATGGTACCTCTGCAAAAAGTTACAGAACTGGTTCTTGAATGTAATGTAAAATGCTAAATCGCCGTTTGAGAACTCCTTGTTCTACAATTGATTTAAAAACAATTTACCGGTAAGTTCTTGAACCAGTTTTAGAACTTGTTATTGAGCTCAACTTAAAGAATCATGATGGAATGAAGTTGAAGAAATAAGTTCAAAAACTTGTTCTCTAAGTTCAAGAACACATTCTTGAATCAATTCTAGAACTAATTCTTCTAGATTTGTATTCCACACCCACGAAGGGTTATGACGTGTTATATAATAATAGGAGTTTTTAAAGTTCTAGAACCAGTTTTTGAACATTTTGCAGGGGCATACAAATATTTCACATAATGTTTTTTAATCTTGCATGCCGACTGTTGCAATGAAGTGCATGCCCTACTAAGATAAGGCCATTATCTGGGTGCACAAAGGCTATCAGCTTTAATTTCTATGTTTTGGTAAACACCTAGCTACCTAAAGATTAACCCTAGCCACTCTGAATAAAATCGCGATCAGCAAACATGAAATAAAATCAAAGTGTGGAAAGCGCCTGATGTACTTAATATGAGTCTATTTAGCATTGTTTTTTGAAAATATATTTTTTGACCTTAGGCTTTTCTGGTTTAAAAAAGAAAATCTGGCTGTTAAAGACTAAGATGAGACTGCACATTTGTGCAGACTGATCTTTGTCTATATCTCTTGCAAAAAAGCTGACGTCATAGCTAGGGCAGTTGGTAGCGTGTCAGACTGTGTATCTAGAGGTCCTGGGTTTGTACCCCGACTCATCAAGGGTTAATCCTTGTTTTGCTGAATAAAATCTTTGGCAAAATTGCTAATAAAAAGGTCTGAGAAGGCATCAGTCTAAAAATCTATAGACAGACTGATCTTTGTCTTTACCTCCTACCAAAGCTGAAATATTCTGAACTCAGCTTGACAAAGGCTAAATTTGATATTTCTTGTCAATTTTAGGCCTTTAAATCATAATTGTAGTTTGTGGCAAATGCATAGCAGTTAAAATACATTTTTGACTAATAATGATAGAAAAAGATAATTTATGAGTTAGCCAAGTTTTACAATTTACTGTAGTATGAATTACCCTAGTTTGAAAATATTACGATTGAAATTGGGTTGTGCTAGCACATAGAATCTAAGCCAATGTTGACCAAGCCAGATTAATTGGTATAGGAAGATTTTTTGCGGTGAGTCGTGAAAACGACTTTAAACAGTTGAATTCCCGTGCTATTCTTTCAAAATGTATAAAACAGGTTTAGACAATACCTAAAACAAGATACAATTTACCCGGTACCTTTCAAATGAAACATATTGCTTGTCTTTGATAGGAAGGAGGTTTACTCGATCATGTACTTTCAAAGTTTAAAAGGAGGGATCCCGTTCATTTCCTATCACATGTTTTTTAACTTTACCTGATCTGCCTATGGTAATGGACTCAACGCCTATGTCAAAGCTCAGTTTTGAAAATACACCTTTATGAATGGTTAAAATGATACAATTATCTACTGTAAAATTTCTAATAGAAACCTATGTGCTGATCATATAAACCCATACCCCTCTTTGGATGTAAAAATCAAACATTTGTGGCTGATTTTTATAAAAACTGCAATTTAATTTGATGATGATTTAACAGAGATATATATATCTTTTCTAGACCAGATTTCAAGCTTTTGTATTAATTGGATGCTTAAATAAATGATTTGATTTCAGTTTTTCTTTGGTTTTCTGAATGTACTGTATACTAAATTACGTCAAACGGCCTGAAAAACTCGCTCCTTATTAATAATGGTGAGTTGTATTCATTCATGAATCATCTTTGATTTTGATCCCGACTTTCAGACAAAGTTTATCTGGTATTTTGTAATTTTACCATTTTTCCATGTCATAACATCGGTAAGCCTCTGATAAAATCCTAACCCCTTTTAAAAGAAATATGATGATTCTAATAAAATCCCGGGTTGTATAAGACCTTTTACGGTATTAAAATTTTGATGTAAATTTTGATTCAGTTTTGATAATGAAATCTTTTTACAGTTAAATAACAAATTAAGAATTACAACCGAAAAATCAGTATGCTACTCAATTCATAAAGAATGCACAGAATAAATTAGAACCATGACTGGTCCTATTCAATAGATTCTCGCATCTTGGGGGTCGTAGTTTCAATCGAAAATGAAGGGTTTTAGGGCAAAAGTAAACTCCGACGTTATGTATTGATGAACACTTACAGTAGTTTTGTGTTTACCATCGAAATGGGTAACACCCAATGTTCTGTTTTGTTGACAGTACAAAAAAGTGTGGCGCATTTCATAAAGATGTCATTATAAATAAGTACACTAAAGTCAAGTTGAAAATTAACCTTTTAGGCAAGCTCACTGTGCTCATTTTACTTGTAATTTCAATAATAATCGATTGCTCAGCGTTAAACAGTTGTAACTGCCTGTGAACATAATAGGCAGTTACAACTGTTTCGCACTGATCGAGCCATCAAATTGCTCAAGGAAAGAGGAAAGCTCAATGTATCAAAGAATCGCAGCTCATAATTTCTAGACCCATTTCTTAACTTAATTAACCTGAACCTTGAATATATCTGGCAGGAGGTGTAGACAAGGATCAACCAGCAAAATTGTGCATTGTGATCTCAGTCTATGTCACCTGAGATCTTTTTTTAAGGTGTTGGGCCCGTAATAGTTTTGCAACCTTTCAAAAGTAATGTGCTTTAACAATGTAAACTGAGGTTTCCTAATGATTTTCATTAGGAAACCTCAGTCAACATTGTGAAAGATCATGCATTCCAAAATGTTGAGTAACTATTACGGGTCTACCACCTTAAACCAGAAAAGTTAAATATATTGTATTATCAAAGTATATAGATTCTAGACTTTGACTTCCAGTGCATGAAGCACATTGATTTTAATACGCTATTATTACAGGGAAAACGGTATCTACATAGTTTCTGTGATAGAGGTCCACTTTGCACAGCAAAATTTATATATCTGCAGTAAATAATTGTAAAATTTGGCAAACTCATAAATTATATTTGTTAGCATTATTAATCAAAAAAGCATCTCAACATCTGCATTGGCCACAAACTACAATTATGATTGAAAGTTAAGTTGTTCAGTATATAAACAGGGTGAAACATCAAATAGACAAATTTAACCTGAATGAACTTAGGTCGACCTTCTTTTCAGCATGAATAAAGAGGTTGGCCTTTTCAATCAATTACTTTTCATTGAAATCATTGATTTTCGAAAATTCAAAATCAATTCCAATTTCTATAACCCTGATGATGACCAAGGTTTACTAATAAGAAAAGGTTCAGTGATTTGGGCAGGTGCAAGATTCAACCCTATTAACCTTTGTAAAGCTGAATATGGAATATTCTTGCTTTGGCAGAAAGTATAGACAAAGATCAGTCTGCACACATGTCCAGTCTGATCTTAGTCTAACTCTCTTGACTGTCCTTTTTAAACCAGAAAAGTGTTACAGTTATATTTTCAAAATAGATTTATACACTGACTCACAATATGTACATTGAGTGCTTCCAGCACTTTGACTTTAAAGCAACGCTTCTACTAGGCTTTTTTATTCAGCAGCTGTAATAGTGCAGTTGGTATCGCGTTGGACTGTCATTATAGAGATCCTGGGTTTTATCCCCAACGGCGGCACTCCTCCTTTCCAACTGTTTGTTGCCTACCAAATATTAATGGTTGATAATTGTAGACCTATCAGGGATAGCAGCTGGAGGCTGGGAAAGGATGTGATGGTAGTACTAGTGTAAGAAATATCAGGAATATTGTAAGGTGCTCCAGCCTCTGTGATATAACTGAAAGATTGTTGAAAGCGGGGCAAAACCCAATTCAATCAATTAATAGTTTTATTTAACCCTTTCCCGTTTTAAAAAATTTTGGACCTGTCCAAATTCAAAGGTTTTGAAGACGAAAATTTAAAGTGGATTTAATTTGAAAAATAACCATTCAGTAGGGGAGAAAATAGTGTGGAAAAAGAAGAAATTGCTTGCCAGAAGCAATTTCATCTTTTTTCACAATGTTTTCTCAATCACAAAATCACAGGCACGTAAAAAGCAGGGATTAAACAGCAAAGGGTTAAGAATAGCAGGGGTTTAAATTATGTGCTGAACCTTTGGAAAACTCTTTTAAAATGTGGCAGGAGATTAGACAAAGATCAGCCTGTACTTGCGGGCTTGATTCAGTCAACCTAAAAACTTTAAGCATCAGTCCAGAGGCTAAATTGGTACATATCAGGTGCTCTTAAACCTTATACTCTACTGATGTCATAATGGTGATGTCACAAAGGCGTATCCAGAACTTTGAAATGTATACGCCCCAAGAAGGCGACAACCAAAGAATATAGGATAAAGGCGACATGAAAACTGTGACAAAAGATGAATGCCCTCCGTCCGCTCCCCTTTTTATAAATTTAGCGTTGGGCAATAATCAAAACATCGTAACTACAGCTTGAATAAGCTGTAGTTTCGATGCTATGATCATTCATCGACGACATTTTTCAATAGAAGATTATTTCTTTTACGCACTTGCGTAATGGGAGCTACGCCCTTGATGTCATATATTAGCAATTGTATTGAACTTAATGTAAAATTCCTTGGAATAACTTAATAAAATAACTTAATTCTATGAATATACAGAATTTCTTCGAATTTTAACCAAGGACATTTAGGTCATTTTTATCAAATATCAAGTTCATCTTTATGAAATACTGAATCCATTTAACCCTTGTCAAGCTGAATAAAAATTCTTGGCGAATCTTGCTACAAAATAAAAGTACTCAGAGTACTGGATGCTCTGATATTGGAGTTGGTATTCTGAATTTAATAAAAATATTTTTTTAAAGCTAATCTGGTTTCAAAAAAGGACAGACAGGTGGTATAGACAAAGATCAGACTGCACATAATTATGTGCAGGCTGATGTTTGTAAATAGCTCCTACCAATTAGGCAGGAATATTCAGGGCTCATTAGGACAAGGGTTAAACGTATCCTCTAACACATATTAAAACTCTGCAAAGACTCATTTTTTAGCTCCACTGGCTGAAAGCCACTGGGGCTATTGTCATGGCGTTTTGTCCGTCGTGCGTGCGTGCGTCCGTGCGTGCGTGTGTGCGTGCGTGCGTGCGTCCGGTCGTAAACTTTTCTTTAAAAATCTTCTCCTCAGAAACTACTGGATGGATTTCAACCAAACTTCACAGGAATGATCCTTGGGTGACCCTCTTTCAAAGTTGTTCAAGAAATTTTGATCCAATGAAAAACATGGCTAATTTCCAAATATGGTAAAAAGTGAGTTATCTCAGATTCTAATCAATGGATACCAATTAAATTTTACACGAATGGTCCTTGGGTGACCCTTTATCAGTCTACCAAAAATCATTGTGATCGGATGGAAAATATGCATTTTATGGGCTGAGGTCATTTCTCTATATGTTATATAGTGCAGGGGTGTGGAAATACGAGTTTTCTCCACTTGTCCCTGGACAAGTAAAAGCTGATTTTCTACTCGTCCAGGATCAAAATGAGCTTGTCCTCTAAAGAGTCAATAGAAAATTTTGAAAAACATTGCCTTTTGATGAAGAAAATGCTGGAATCCAGCATTTTCTTCATTAAAAACAATGTTTTCCACCCTATGATATGAACATTAGGATGATTTCTCTCTTAATTCTTTTAAGTAACATTCCAAGATTTGCCCTGGTATTTACTTGTCCTTGGACAAGTGGCTTAGAAAAATTTACTTGTCCTCAAGTACAAAAGCCCGAGTCGGACAAGTCGGACATGGGAATTCCACACCCCTGTATAGTGGAAACTTTGAAAATCATTTTTTCAGAATGTTACTGATGGATATCAACCAAATTTCACTGGAATGATCCTTGAGTGACCCTTTATCATTCTACAAAAAATCATTGTGATTGGATGGAAAATATTCATTTTATGGGCGGAGGTCATTTCTCTATATGTTATATAGTAGTAACTTTGAAAATCATTTTCTCAGAATCAAATTTTTGGATATCAACCAAATTTCACTGGAATGATCCTTGAGTGACCTTTTATCAGTGTATTATTTTGATAGGATGAAAAATGTGCTTTTTATGGGTGGAGGTCATTTCTCAATATGTTAAATAGTGGAAACTATGAAAATAATTTTCTCAGAATGTAACTGATGGATATCAATCAAACATTTTTGGTATTGTCCTTTGGTGACCCATTATTATGCAGACAAAAATTATTTTGATTTGATGAAAAATATGTCTTTTAGGAGCGGAGGTCATTCTCTATCTATTATATAGTTGAAACTTTAAAAATCATTTTCAACATCAGTAGAACCCCAAATATCTAAAAATCTAGTCAAAACATTTATTTGCTTTTACAAGAATTTCAAGCCTGTGGAGCGACTCAAGCCATTCATGGCTTTCTAGTATCTGTTATAGATGACTTGTTTAACAGATTCATTATTTCATGAGTACTTATTCAACACCCCCTATAAAGTTGGATATCTGGGTAGCCTGACTCTTCAATAACTAAATTCATTAATATTTAATTAAAAGGACTGACAAAAATGTAATTAACTTTGATATATATTGTATCATTCAAAAGGGTATGATTTATCATCTGATCTACAATGGTACATTGAATTTTTACGCTTGAGGTATTAAAATGAAAATATTTTGTATCCTGTGTTCAAAGAAGGATGGTTTGATGACCAATTGGGTTTAGAGTTTTCATAATATTCATGTTTACTATGTTTTACAAGAATGACTTTTAAAAAAGTTTCTCTGTGACCAATATGGGTTGATAATAGTTGACCTATGAGAGATAGAAGCTGGAGGCTAGGAAAGGATGTGATGGTAGTACTGGTGTTTAATACTGGTGTTATAAATACCAGGAATCCATTGTTTAGGTACTCAAGCCTCTGGGATATAACTGAAAAATTGTTGAAAGCGATGTAAAACTCCTTTCAATTAATCAATCTAAGAATTATAACTATGAGATATATATTTATTTAAAATTGCCACAATTAGCTACAGTGAAAATTAAAATATCGCAAAATTTTTTTTAAAGACTTGATCTGCCTCCAAGAGAAAGTCTTTTTAAATGTGACCCTTTGGCCTTTACGGGATAGGTCACAATCGGGGAAGTGCGTAAGTCTCTACCCTAGTCAGACTTTACATACTGCGTAAATTAGATGGTTAAGCACAACACTATTGTAAGTGCCTATATATTGATTGGCACTTAGTAAAACAATATTGTTGCGCTGACCCCTCGGTAAACTGACTAATTTTCTGAATTTTAAGTAATCAATTTATATTCATGTGAAGCAATTTTTGTAATGCAACATTCGGTTTACCTGTTCTAGGAGCAATCTTTTTTTTCAAATATTCATTTTATGGAGATCCCAGATGGTCCCTTTTCATGTGACTGGTCACACATTTGAAATCAATTCAGCCCTGCTTTCAGGTTTGCGAAACATTTAAAACATGTTCAAAGTTTTTGAAATTATACAGGCACCTGGCACAAATATGCCAGGCGTGTGGAACTCCAATGCCCGAATTTGTCCAACACTTGGCTTCCACTTGCAGGCAAGTACATTTTTCTAGGCCACTTGCACGTGGACAAGTAAATACCAAAGCAAATCATGGAAAATACTATAGTACTAAAAAGATCTGGAAAAGGGTAACAGCATTTTCTTCTTTACAAATAATGTTTACCCAATATTTACCAGTCCAGTTTTTGCAGACAAGATTTTTTTGAACCTCGACAAGTAGGAAATTGACTTTTTTGTCCATGGACAAGTGGAGAATTTCGTATTTCCACACCTCTTGGTGCACACGCAAAGTAGGCCATATTTTCGAAACTGTTTCATGAATGATTTCATCACAAATGCACAGCAGCTTTATGAATATATATATATATATATATTATACAACTTAAATTAAGTAGCGACTGTGAAAATTGTGTTAAAATGATGAGTTTTTTCCCCACAGATCTAATTTCGGTCTGAAGGTATGATTTCTGCTTTACAAATTACGTTTGATATATCTCGACATGGGATACATCACATTTCTTCATTTTTTAGGTGAATAATGAGAAATGGTATACTTTCTACCTGCTGATCTGTTGAAACAAATTTTTATCCTGTTTCTGCTTGTACCAAATTTAAGACTGGTCTTTATTCAAACAGGTTAATAAAATTGCAGGCAACAATGAAAATTGGATGAAATTTCAAAAGAAATTACAAGCCAAGAGGACAAGTACCAAAGTATACATGTTCAATATTATTTTACAATTGTTGAGCACTACTAAGCTCTACCTGTAACACCTGGCTTTGCAGTCCAGGGACAGTGCTTACCCTGGGTTAAAATTTCTTTTAGCCAACCTTTTAGCCAATTTGAAAATACTTCAGCCAAATTAATACACAGTAGCCATCTTATTCTCCCAAGTTAAAGAAAAAAAACAAAAAACATCTAAAACAATATTTATTAATGTAATATTTTTCCATTAACTGTTAACTTAATCAATTACATTTGAATTAAAGATTATTTTTTTCAATGATCATCTTCTGTTACAAAATGTATAAACAAATAAGAAACTTAGGGCAATAAAAAAAAGAAATTGTCAAAATGTGCTTTTTTCTCTTTATCTATCTTGGCAAAAAAAAAAGAAAGGAGTGTTATACATATTTAGACATCAACAATTAAATCCAATTTCGAAATTTGCTGTGTGTTCGTTTTAAAACCATGATTTGATTGAAGAATATCAGTAGAATATGCATCAAATCTGGATACTTCAGCCTTTATAGAGCGCCAATTAAAAGATTGCATGATGTAATGGCCACCAACCATCTTTTACATGTCAAAAAGCCGCGGCAATAGCGCAGTTGGTAGCGCGCCCGACTTCTAATCCAGGGGTCTATATTCGCACGGGTTCGATCCCCGGCCGCGGCACTTATCCTTTCCGACATTTGTCTTCCACCAATGGGTAGATAATCGTAAACCTATGTGGAATAGCAACTGGAGGCTAGGAAAGGGATGTGGTGGTAGTACTGGTGTGAGAAATACCAGGAATCCATCGTTAGGTGCTCCAGTCGTCGTGATATAACTGAGAGATTGTTGAAAGCGACGTAAAACCCCAATTCAAATCAAATTTACATGTCAAAAGGTCTATCAAGGGTGTGAAAGATTATCTCTAATAACGATTTGTTAATTGTTCTACCTAGGCATGGTCTTAACACTCTTGATTACTATTTTTAGCTCCACTGGCTGAAAGCCACTGGGGCTATTGTCATGGCGTTGTGTTCGTCGTGCGTCCGTCCGTGCGTCCGGTCGTAAACTTTTTCTTTAAAAATCTTCTCCTCAGAAACTACCAGATGGATTTCAACCAAACTTCACAGGAATGATCCTTGGGTGACCCTCTTTCAAAGTTGTTCAAGAAATTTTGATCCAATGAAAAACACAGATTTAATGGGCGTGGCTAATTTCCAAATATGGTAAAAAGTGTTGTTTCTCAGGTTCTAATTGATGGATACCAATTAAATTTTACATAAATGATCCTTGGGTGACCCTTTATCAGTCTACGAAAAATCATTGTGATCGGATAAAAAATATGTATTTTATGGGCGGAGGTCATTTCACTATATGTAATATAGTGGAAACTTTTACAATCATTTTCTCAGAATCTAACTGATAGATATCAACCAAATTTTACATGAATGATCCTTTGGTGACCCTTTATCAGTCTACTAACAGTTATTGTGATTGGATGAAAAATGTGTATTTTATGGGCGGAGGTCATTTCTCTATATATTATATAATGGAAACTTTGAAAATCATTTTCTCAGAATCTAATTGATAGATATCAACCAAATTTTACATGATTGATCCTTGGATGACCCTTTATCAGTCTACCAACAGTTATTGTGATCAGATGAAAAATATGTATTTTATGGGCGGAGGTCATTTCACAATATGTTATATAGTGGAAACTTTGATAATCATTTTCTCAGTATCTAACTGATAGATATCAACCAAATTTTACATGAATGATCCTCGGGTGACCCTTTATCAGTCTACCAACAATTATTGTGATCGGATGAAAAATATGTATTTTATGGGCGGAGGTCATTTCTCTATATGTTATATCAGCAGAACCCGTATATCTAAAAATCTAGTCAAAACTTAGATTTGCTATTACAAGAAATTCAAGCCTGTGGAGCGACACAAGCCATTCATGGCTTTCTAGTTAGCTCACCTGAGCACGAAGTGCTCAAGGTGAGCTATTGGGATCGTAGAATGTCCGTCCTGCGTCGTGCGTTGTCCGTCATGCGTCGTCCGTCGTCCACAATTTCTTTAAACATCTTCTCCTCCTAAACCAGTGGGCCAATCTTGATGAAACTTGGCAGGGATGTTCCTTGGGTCAAGCTCTACCAAAGTTGTTCAAATAAATGAAATCCATCCTTAACTTTCCCTTTACCCTTAACAAAAAGGGTGAAAATATGAAAATCTTTAAAAATCTTCTTCTCTGAAACCAGAAGGCAGACAGCTTTCATATTTGGTATGTAGCATCATCTAGTGGACCTCTACCAAGTTTGTTTATATCAAGACCCTTGGGTCATATTTGGGCTTTGCCCGGGCCCAACCCTTTTAACTTAGAATCAAAGAGTGAAAATCTTTAAAAATCTTCTTCTCTGTAATCAGATGGCAGACAGCTTAAATATTTGGTGTGTAGCATCACCTAGTGGGCCTCTTCTAAGTTTGTTCATAACAAGACCCTTGGGTCATATTTGGGCTTTGCACGGGTGCATCCCTTTATCTCTTATGAGCACGAAGGGTAAAAAAAAGAAAATCTTCAAAAATCTTCTTCTCTGAAACCAGAAGGCAGACAGCTTTCATATTTGGTATGTAGCATCATCTAGTGGACCTCTACCAAGTTTGTTCATATCAAGACCCTGGGGTCATATTTGGGCTTTGCCCGGGCCCAACCCTTTTTTCTTAGAATCAAAGAGTGAAAATCTTTAAAAATCTTCTTCTCTGTAATCAGATGGCAGACAGCTTAAATATTTGGTGTGTAGCAACACCTAGTGGGCCTCTACCAGGATTGTTAATATCAAGACCCTTGGGTCATATTTTGGCTTTGCATGGGTGCATCCCTTTATCTCTTATGAGCACGAAGGGTAAAAAAATGAAAATCTTCAAAAATCATCTTCTATGAAACCAGAAGGCAGACAGCTTTCATATTTGGTATGTAGAATCATCTAGTGGACCTCTTCCAAGTTTGTTCATATCAAGACCCTAGGATCATATTTGGGCTCTACCTGGGCGCAACCCTTTCAGCTCATCTGAGCACGAAGGGTAAAAAAAAGAAAATCTTCAAAAATCTTCTTCTCTGGACCAGAAGGCAGACAGCTTTCATATTTAGAATGTAAAATCATCTTATGGACCTCTTCCAAGTTTGTTCATATCAAGACCCTGGGGTCACTTTTGGGGTCCACCCGGGTGCATCCCTTTTTAGATAGAATCAAAGAGCAAAAAGGCATATCTGGCTTGCTCTTCGCTGGAAACGTTCCATGGTATTGATCTTAGGCAATTATCTTCTTTTTGACATCTGCCTATCTAATTAATGTGATGTCCCAGGGGTCATAGAGACTCAGGTGAGCGATCTAGGACCATCTTGGTCCTCTTGTTCTATATTATGGACTAAACAAAATGTTGCCCTATCTTAGCCAAAAATGATACCCTAATCTTAGCCAGCATTTAAGCCAATTGAATATTTTTGTAGCCAATTTTTAGGGATTTTAGCCAATGGCTAAATTGGCTAATGGCAGGGTAAACCCTGCTGGGATCAAATCCAAGTTACAACTGCTTCACACTGAGCCATCGATTTGTAAAAAGGAGTAATGGGCTGAGGGTGATTTTCCCACTGGGATTAGAAAAAAAGACAAAAAGGGACTTAAGGTACTCCATTACATAAATATTCTGAAAAGGTTACATTACTGAAATAATTATGTAGAAACTTATGGAAGATTTGATCATTTAGATGCAGAAAAAAAACACCAGAAAAGTTTCTACCCTGTACCTTTTGACCCAGACAGCCACTTTTCATGTGACAGGTCACATATACCGTAAAGGCTCTAATAGAACCTCTTGGTTCTATCAGAATCATCAAATTTCCATTAGAAAGGGGTGGGCTTTTACTAGAGGCTACCCTAAATATTGATGGCTCAGTGGGAAATAGTAAAAACTGCTTTTAAACATTGTAAGCAGTTACAGCTGTTTTGCACTGAGCCATTGATATTTGTTACTTTAAAGAGGTTGAAAACATGGCCCAAAAATAAACATTAAGTGTTCAAAATGATAACATTTGATTTAGGAAAAGGTGCATAAAACCTCTGTGGAATTTTTAGTGACCTTGATTTTGTTGGTAT
Organism: Fragum whitleyi; assembly: GCA_948146395.1. Lineage (NCBI taxonomy): Eukaryota > Metazoa > Mollusca > Bivalvia > Cardiida > Cardiidae > Fragum > Fragum whitleyi. The sequence goes on along the minus strand of OX411556.1, from coordinate 31,217,101 downwards.
GGGCATTTATACGAGGCTGTAAGATTTTGTAAAATTGCATAAAAAATGGTGGATTTCATCCTACAAAAAGGGGGATGGGATCTTATAGGATCATGGATCTCTTTTCCAATTTTTATGGTATATGAAATAGATAAAATAATTAAATCAAATCATCCCACATCATTGGGATGCAAATTCTATTTTCCTCAAGATCTTTATGATTATTTATGTCAATTTAAGCAAAATATTGCTTTAGGTCTTTTGATCACAGTTTGACTTCATTGCTTATATTAAGGATATTAATGTGTTATTGGCATTTCATTATATTTCTTATGGGCTATAAATGGGCTGCAGCCGTTTTATTTTATCATGCTAAATAAGGGCGTGGTTTGTTTTCGTGGACTAAATTAAGTTTTCTCACAATGAACCCGTAGATCTTTCTTTATTGAAGTTGTATGTAAACGACCCCATACAAAGATTGAAATTGGACTGATAGTAGAGATAGCCCTTTATTCCTTATCTTTTAAATTGGCTTGATAGTGTTCCTTTATTAGATATAAATCGGTTCACACTTTCATTCAAAACCTGAAACAGTTTTGAAGTCTGTTTCTGAAACTTTCTTCTGCATATGGTGCAATTTATAACCCCTAGAAAATATATGCTTCTTATTTCATGAGTTTTTTCATATTCTATAAAAAAAACTTGATTTCTTTCATTTTTTAGTGGTCCCTGGTATTTCATTATCTATTAAATTTATTTTTGATCTTGTTTTATAAAGGGTAATGGCAATTGAAAACAGTGTAACAAATATTTGCCAAATTGTTCAGATTTTCTATTGAGGAAAATTGGCTCATTATACACTTTCAATCATTGCAAGAAATAACTCAAGCAAAAATGCTACATATTGAATTTTTTAATGCTCACCCCAAGGACAGTTTAATGGGTCAGCACAATACTATTTTAAGTGCCTATACATATATAGGCATTTACAATAGTCTCACGCTGACCCCTCGAATAAAAACCAGTCTATTACAAGACATAACTTTGTCCTTCGTTTACATGGGTACAGATAGAGGGGGGATATTTTGGATTTCAAATTAGAATATTTCTGCAAAAAGAAAAAATCCAAAATATTGTAGGTACTCATTAGAATTGTCTTTGTGAAGAGGATTCAAATAAGTAAACTTAACATAGGGTTTCATCATAAACAAAGATTTTGGAATTATAATCTGCATTGCTAGTTTAAATTGACAAATTTGAAAACATGATCTGTGGATTCATGAGTTTTTAGATCACTTGAGCACCGTGCTCAAGGAGAGCTTTTGTGGTTAGGTGGATGTCCGTCGTCCATTGTCCTTTGTGCATCATGCGTTATCAACATTTACCTTGTACATATGCTAGAGGCCACATATTTTGCCAGATCAACCGGACATTTGGTCAGAATGAATGTCTTGATGAAATTGGGTCAACTGGGGTCAAACATTTGGTCAAGGGGTGAAATCTTAGAAAAAACTTTGTATGCACTGTAGAGGCCACCATTTTTGCTGGATCAACCTGAAATATGGTTAGACTAATTATGTTGATAAAATCTCGGATGAGTTTGAAATTGGGACTAGGGTCAAAAACTTAGTCACAGGTTCAAACTCAGAAAAACCTTCCATGCACTCTAGAGATCACATTTTTCACCTGATCAATCTGAAATTTACTAGAGGTAGAAATGTCAAATGCCAGAATTAGATTGGTAAAATGGTATAGGAAAAAACTACAGGGATGCTCATGTCCATGAAGATTAGAATATATGAACACCCCCTATTCACTGCTCTATTATTTTGATTTGATCAAATATTCTGTTTCATGTTTATTCTTTGCCTTATCAAGCCAATAATGCATAATACCCAAGGTAAATAACAGCCTTTATTCACTTGCTGTCTGAACTATCGATTAATATCACTGGATAGAAGATTTATTATTACTTCTTGAATCATGACCATGACTACCCATAACTTTGATCACGCCTTTTGATACTTTCTGTGGTCTATTATCATACGCAGTCATCATGGTATTCTATGAAATATGCTATATTTTGAAATTTTAATTAGGTTTTAGTTTTCAAGAGCTTAAAATGCACAACTATCGGATATTGATATAGGCAATTCCAATGGTTTTGTAGTAACCAAAAATATTTTTCTTGCTTTTTTTCCTGGTTAGAAAAAAAGTTGTATATAAGCATTCCCAATAGATTATTTTCTGTATTATTTAGCAATTTCCCACACAATCTCACTTTTAGCTCCACTGGCTGAAAGCCACAGGGGCTATTGTCATGGCGTTGTGTCTGTTGTGAGTGTGTCCGGTCGTAAACTTTTTCTTTAAAAATCTTCTCCTCAGAAACTACTGGATGGATTTCAACCAAACTTTACAGAAATGATCCTTGGGTGACCCTCTTTCCAAATTGTTCAAGAAATTTTGATCCAATGAAAAACATGGATTTAATGGGAGTGGCTAATTTCCAAATATGGTAAAAAGTGAGTTTTCTCAGATTCTAATTGATGGATACCAATGAAATTTTACATGAATGATCCTTGGGTGACCCTTTATAAGTCTACAAGAAATTATCGTGATCGGATGAAAAATGTGCATTTTATGGGCGGAGGTCATTTCTCTATATGTTATATAGTGGAAACTTTGAAAATCATTTTCTCAGAATGTAACTGATGGATATAAACAAAATTTCACCGGAATGATCCTTTAGTGACCCTTTAACAGTCTACAAAAAATTATTGTGATCAGATGAAAAATATGTATTTTATGTGCAGAGACCAATTCTTTATATATCATATAGTGGAAACTTTGAAAATCATTTTCTCAGAATCTAATTGACAGATATCATCCAAATTTCACTTGAGTGATCCTTGAGTGACCCTTTATCATGCTACCAAAAATTATTGTGATTGGATGACAAATATGTATTTCATGGGCGGAGGTCATTTCTCTGTATGGTATATAGTGGAAACTTTGAAAATAATTTTCTCAGAATGTAATCCATGGATATCAAACAAAATTCACTGCAATGATCCTTGAGAGACCCTTTATTAGTCTACCAAAAATTATTGTGACCGGAAGAAAAATGTGCATCTCATAGGTGGAGGTCATTTCTCAAAATGTTATATAGTGGAAACTTTGAAAATCATTTTCTCAGAATGTAATCGATGGATATCAATCAAACTTCATTTGTAAGATCCTTGGGTGACCCATTATCATGCAAGCAAAAATTATTGTCATTGAAAAATATGTCTTTTATGGGTGGAGGTCATTTCTCTATGTTTTCTCTATGTTATATAGTTGTAACTTTGAAAATCATTTTCAACATCAGTAGAACCAAAAAAATCTAAAAATCTAGTCAAAACTTTTATTTGCTTTACAAAAATTTCAAGCCTGTGGAGCGACTCAAGCCATTCATGGCTTTCTAGTCTTGTTTTCTTAAAGAAAAAGAACTTGATACAACATTTTTGACAATGAGGATATTGCTTGTGTCAAACATTTTTATTGTCTACAGTGGTTTTTCTTCAAAATATTTTTCTGACAAATATTTTCAATTAAAATTGTTCATCTGCAATAGCCAGTCTAAAATTTTAGCCAGTCTAAATAAGTACTCTTTTCTTAAGGCGATCTAAACTTGGAAAGATGGTTATATCTGCATACTTCAAAAGGTACTGGATCTGATACAAGCCTTTTATTTATTAATTATCTGATATAATGAATTCAGATTTAAATGATAAGAATGGATATCATAATAACAATCACCAGTGTAGCTGTGTGTTACAAAAGCGGAAATTAAAACATGAATATTTGATCAATCGGTACTAATCAGGCGTAAAGAAGCTGCAGAAATGTCTGCAACAGCTTTCTTTTATTGTAAAGCTTGTAGAATACCATTCCTGTACCCTTTCCTGTTCAATAAATGGCAAAATTCAATTGCAAATCAATAAAATGCTAAAAATTTGTATCATAAAGCCATCAACTTGCAATTGGGCAACAGGGTTTAAAGGGATACAGGTTTTGTGAGTCTTACACTCCAGGGGTCAACACTGAGAATAAGGAGTCAAATTGTCTATTGGACTCCTACCTAACACACGAAATCAAGGAGTCCAAGCTAAAAGTAAGAAGGTTGAATTGTCACGATGGGAGAACATTGTAGAATAGAAGAAATTGCTTGTTATAAGCAATTTCTTCTTTTCCACAATGTTGTTTCGAAGAGTTTTTTTTCAAAATACTGGGATGTAACAAAATAATTTCTTCAACAACTTTTGTAGTGGTCAGATCTAGTGCTGGCAATCATTGAAAAGGAAACTGCTCTGTGCACTTGTTTTTCAAGAAATTCTCATATAACCCTAGAGTCTATCAGACTACTAAGCTACTTGCAAATGGAAGAAACCCTAACTGGAAAGTAAGGATTCTTGGGACAAGGTAAGTTGTTCCTGTATGGAAGAAAGACTGTTAATAATGAAGATTTTGGGTAGATTATCTGCAACTTCTTAAGAGCTCAAACATTCTGTATATTGATGAATATCATTCTTACTTAATTTTGCAGTCCTAAATGGTTATCTATTTCTCAAAAGCCTTTTAGATTTAGTAAATCCTGGAGACTAACTGGCCTAATAGTAGGTTAGATTTAGCTGAGTTTTCATAAATTATTGACATTTTTGTTTAAAATCGAGAGAAAGATTATTTTTGCTCCTTTCATAATGAGTTCAGAGGAAAGCTTGGATAATTAGACAATGAATATTAATTGATCCCAGTAACTTGACATAATAGGTGGATTTGAGTACTCTGTAAACAGTCAGAGTAAGAGATTTATCCTTCCCTGCTTTAGCAAAAAAAGTTAAAAATCCATTTGATTCGTAACTTAATCCGAATTTCTCTCACTGTCTACATCAATTTGTATGGCCATGAGGAAAAAAGATTTGGAAGACATTGCAGATAATGAAGAAATTAATAGCTTATTTCAAGCAATTTATTCATTGTCCGCAATGTTTTCTTGCATGAAGTAAAAGATTTTTAAAGTTTCATTATCTATAGATTATCATCTGGACAAATGCATTTAAGGAGAAACATTGTCAAGTTTTCAATATGTCTCCTTTCCTTTTTCTGCAAGATAAACATTTTTATGTCCTGGCATGAAAAATTGGGGGTTTATGGATTTCCAATATCATATGTCTGTCTGCAAAACTTAACTGAAAAACCTCACATTGCCACATACTTCAAGGCTTTTCAAGATACAATGCTTTTGTGGTATGATGATAAATCTCAATGATATGCATCTTCTGGTACCAGTCAACATTATGTGACAAGGTCAATGTCATCTGTCAAGGTCAATTTTCTTTTTTTAGCTCACCTGAGCACGAAGTGCTCAAGGTGAGCTATTGGGATAGTAGAATGTCCGTCGTCCGTCGTCAGTCGTGCGTCGTCCGTCGTCCACAATTTCTTTAAACATCTTCTCCTAAACCAGTGGGCCAATCTTGATGAAACTTGGCAGGGATGTTCCTTGGGTCAAGCTCTACCAAAGTTGTTCAAATAAATGAAATCCACCCTTAACTTTCCCTTTACCCTTAACAAAAAGGGTGAAAATATGAAAATCTTTAAAAATCTTCTTCTCTGAAACCAGAAGACAGCTTTCATATTTGGTATGTAGCATCATCTAGTGGACCTCTACCAAGTTTGTTCATATCAAGACCCTGGGGTCATATTTGGGCTTTACCCAGGCCCAACCCTTTTTACATAGAATCAAAAAGCGAAAATCTTTAAAAATCTTCTTCTCTGTAACCAGATGGCATACAGCTTTAATATTTGGTGTGTAGCATCACCTAGTGGGCCTCTACCAAGTTTGTTCATAACAAGACCCTTGGGTCATATTTGGGCTTTGCACGGGTGCATCCCTTTATCTCTTATGAGCACGAAGGGTAAAAAAATGAAAATCCTCAAAAATCTTCTTCTCTGAAACCAGAAGGCAGACAGCTTTCATATTTGGTATGTAGCATCATCTAGTGGACCTCTACCAAGTTTGTTCATATCAAGACCCTGGGGTCATGTTTGGGCTTTGCCCGGGCTCAACCGTTTTTACATAGAATCAAAGAGCAAAAATCTTTAAAAATCTTCTTCTCTGTAACCAGATGGCATACAGCTTTCTTTTTTGGTGTGTAGCATCACCTAGTGGGCCTCTATCAAGTGTGTTCATATCAAAACCCTTGGGTCATATTTGGGCTTTGCACAGGTGCATCCCTTTATCTCTTATGAGCACGAAGGGTAAAAAAATAAAAATCTTCAAAAATCTTCTTCTCTGAAACCAGAAGGCAGACAGCTTTCATATTTGGTATGTAGCATCATCTAGTGGACCTCTATCAAGTTTGTTCATATCAAGACCCTAGGATCATGTTTGGGCTCCACCCGGGCGCAACTCTTTTTACATAGAATCAAAGAGCGAAAATCTTTTAAAATCTCCTTAATTGAAACCAGAGGGCACACTGCTTTCATTTTTGGTATGTAGCATCATCTTACGGGCCCCTACCAAGTTTGTTCATATCAAGACCCTTGGGTCATATTTGGGCTCCACCTGGGGGCATCCCTTTCAGCTCATCTTAGCACGATGGGTGAAAATGGGAAAACCTTCAAAAATCTTCTTCTCTGAAACCAGAAGGCAGACAGCTTTCATATTTAGAATGTAGCATCATATTATCGACCTCTTCCAAGTTTGTTCATATCAAGACCCTGGGGTCTCTTTTGGGGTTCACCCGGGTGCATCCCTTTTTACATAGAATCAAGGAGCAAAAAGGCATATCTGTCTTGCTCTTCGCTGAGAACGTTCCATGGTATTTGATCTTAGGCAATTATCTTCTTTTTGACATCTGCCTATCTATTTAATGTGATGTCCCAGGGGTCATAGAGACTCAGGTGAGCGATCTAGGACCATCATGGTCCTCTTGTTTGAAAAAATGCTGTTTCAGGGGCATTTGTGTTCAAAGACATAATTCTTGTTCTTTTCTAGGTTTGTTACTTCACAAAAAAATGTAACTGGTGATGCTGCTTCATTGTAAAACTTGCACATGATAAATTGCCAAAAAACATGAAAAAGATCAGAAACACATGCCTCTGATTTGCCATCGTTTTATGACAGAAAAGAGCTAACCAGATATATTATTTGCACATTAAGTGTGCCTGACAGATAAATCTGACAACCTTCATCTGAATATCAGACAAGCTACAAGTGCATCCACATCTGCTAATCCAATTGTAGTTGTTCTACTCATAAATTCCTATTACCCTGTCTTAGATATAGAAACACTTGGATGCCGATGAATTGGATTTTTGAATGTGAATATTTGAAAATATTGAGGTAATGCTATGTGATTGAACTTATTTGAATTGTCTGACTGACACAAATAAATAATTCAAATGAGTACTCACAACATAGATTTTTTTTTTAAAAAAAAAAGTTTAGATTGGTGTGTATCTACCAAGGCCTTAAATTACTTCTTAAGCCTTTCCTGTTTTACAAAATTTTAGACCTGTCCAAATTCAAAGGTTTTGTAAATCATATTTTACAGTGGATTTAATTGAAAAATAACCCTTCAGTAGGGTAGAAAATAGTGTGGAAAAAGAAGAAATTGCTTGTCAGAAGCAATTTCTTCTTCTTTCGCAATGTTTTCTCAATCATAAAATCACTGGCACATAAAAAGCAGGGATTAAACAGCAAAGGCTTAATTTGGCTGTTTTAACTATGTTTACAGAGAAAAAAACAAGGTATTGAGGTAGAACTATCAATGTCAGAGTTGTTGTCAACTTTGTTCGGTTATTACTTGACATTTTGTAATGTCTCCATAGGGTAAGTTCATATCGGACTCGGTTTCGACCCGAGTTAGCCGAGTTTCCATCAGAACAACCTCGGTTTCGACACTAGTGATGTCATTTTAACCTTTCAACCTTGACGCTTCTGATCCTGGGTCAGGCCAGTGTTACTTGGGTTCCAAAATGGCGTCGAAAATAGTGCACAACTTTTCGATTACATAAAACAAATGTTCTCTTTTAATTTAAATGACAAATACTTTTTTCTTAATTTATATAGTATTTTGCCGAAGTTTATCACATTTCTTAATGATAAATTAATTATTGTAGCGGTAATCGTGAAGTTGTTTACTACCACCAGTGGGTAACTTCGTTCACATGAATACCCTTTCTGCGCATGCATATTACAGTCAATTTTGGATTATTACATCATCTCACGCGACTCCCGGGCTGCCATTTGAATTCCCCCATAGTGATTGAAGGAATTTTTTGCTATCAAAAGAGCACTGTATTACAAAGGGGGAATTATCTTAATATTTTGTGCAAATTATAGACTGAGCAACTTTAATAAAGCAATACCTAAATCGACACCAAAATGGAAATATAAGTACACAAATTTACACATACCCTTATGAATTGAAATTTCTCTGTTGCCCTACTGTAAGGACAATTATAACTATTTTGAAATGAAACAAAAGCCAAATAAATTTAAGACTCAAATTAAATGAATAAAGGGGTCAAACAGATCATCAATTACAGTGTTTTAGCACACTTGGTCCAATTTGGACGTCTCCAAAATGTAGTTTTATTCACCTGAAATGATGTTACTTACATCCTTTTCCAGTTGTCCATGTGAAAGTAAATTTGGTACACAAAGAATGCTTTCTAACCATTTGCAGACATGTTGTTGAGAACTGATATGACATTGTGAGTGCAACGTTTTGAGACAAATTTTTTACTGAAACTCTCTGAAAGCCTGAACATACCTTTCAAATGTTCAAATTTTGATGGAATAAATCAATCATTGTGAGATAAATCAAAGTAAATCAGATACCCCAATTCTAAGGAACAAATGCCTTAGTGAAATAAGAGTTTCAGAGCATGGTCATTTAAAATTGACTTAGTTAATTTCATTTCTTTAAACAGTTTTTGAAATGTCTATATTTTGAAATAAATTTACCATGTAAATGCAATGACAAAAGAAGGTTAAACAGTTTATTGCTTTGGTGGAACTATCCGCTGCATCTGATAAAAAAATAATTAAGTCATTCCAACAACTTATCTCCTTTGATACGATTTTAGCTAAATTTGATTAAAATGAATTTACTTTTCCGAGCTCTGAATTCAAATGAACTTAAATCCACTCAGTATATTAACCCTTTCCTGTTTTACAAAAATTATGATTTGAAATGATGTATTAACCCTTTCCTGTTTTTCAAATTTTTTGACCTGTCCAAATTCAAAGGTTTTGCAGACGAAAATTTAAAGTGGATTTGATTTGAAAAATAACCATTCAGTAGGGTAGAAAATAGTGTGGAAAAAGAAGTAATTGCCTGTCAGGAGCAATTTCTTCTATTTATGCCCCCTTATCGAGAGATCGGGGGCATATTGTTTTACTTGTGTCCGTCTGTCTGTCTGACTGTCCGTCCGTCTGTCCGTCCGTCTGTCTGTCCGTCCGTCCGTCTGTCTGAAAACTTAACCTTGCCAATATCTTCAAGCCTATTCAAGATACAAAGCTAATAATTGGCATGATGATAGATCTCAATGATCCGCACCCGCTGGTACCAAAGTCAAGGTCATGTGACAAGGTCAAGGTCATCTGTCAAGGTCAAACTTTGAAAAAACTTAACCCGAAAACTTAACCTTGCCAATATCTTCAAGCCTATTCAAGATACAAAGCTAATATTTGGCATGATGATACATCTCAATGATCCGCATCCGCTGGTACCAAAGTCAAGGTCACGTTACAAGGTCAAGGTCATCTGTCAAGGTCAAACTTTGAAAAAAAATGCCGTTACGGGGGCATTCGTGTTTCACAAACACATCTTGTTTCACAATGTTTTCTCAATCATAAAATCACAAAGGGATAAGTTCTTAGCCTAGAATTTTATTCACTATCCAGCACTCAACAGCCAAGAGTTAAGTATGCATGCCACGCTCTTTTTAAAATTATGACTATCATTGGTCTGCCATTTTGAAGGTTCAAGAATACATGTGACAATCAACTGGCTTAACTGTTATGTCTATTTTTAGCTCACCTGAGCACGAAGTGCTCAAGGTGAGCTATTGTGATCGTAGAATGTCCGTCGTCCGTCGTCAGTCGTGCGTCGTCCGTCGTGCGTCGTGCGTCGTCCGTCGTCCACAATTTCTTTAAACATCTTCTCCTCCTAAACCAGTGGGCCAATTTTGATGAAACTTGGCAGGGATGTTCCTTGGGTCAAGCTCTACCAAAGTTGTTCAAATAAATGAAATCCACCCTTAACTTTCCCTTTACCCTTAACAAAAAGGGTGAAAATATGAAAATCTTTAAAAATCTTCTTCTCTGAAACCTGAAGGCAGACAGCTTTCATATTTGGTATGTAGCATCATCTAGTGGACCTCTACCAAGTGTGTTCATATCAAGACCCTGGGTTCATTTTTGGGCTTTGCACGGGCGCAACCCTTTTTACATAGAGTCAAAGAGCGAAAATCTTTAAAAATCTTCTTCTCTGAAACCAGATAGTAGACAGCTTTCATATTTGGTATGTAGCATCATCTAGTGGGCCTCTACCAAGTTTGTTCATATCAAGACCCTTGGGTGATATTTGGGCTTTGCACGAGTGCATCCCTTTATCTCTTATGAGCATGAAGGGTAAAAAAATGAAAATCTTCAAAAATCTTTTTCTATGAAACCAGAAGGCAGACAGCTTTCATATTTGGTATGTAGCATCATCTAGTAGACCTCTACCAAGTTTGTTCATATCAAGACCCTAGGATGATATCTGGGCTCCACCCGGGCGCAACCCTTTTTACATAGAATCAAAGAGCGAAAATCTTTTGAAATATTCTCTAATCGAAACAAGAGGGCACACTGCTTTCATTTTTGGTATGTAGCATCATCTAGTGGGCCCCTTCCAAGTTTGTTCATATCATGACCCTTGGGTCATATTTGGGCTCCACCCGGGCGCATCCCTTTCAGCTCATCTGAGCATGAAGGGTGAAAATAGGAAAACCTTCAAAAATCTTCTTCTCTGAATCCAGTAGGTAGACAGCTTTCATATTTAGTATGTAGCACCATCTTATGGACCTCTTCCAAGTTTGTTCATATCAAGACCTGGGGTCACATTTGGGGTCCAACCGGGTGCATCCCTTTTTACATAGAATCAAAGAGCAAAAAGGCATATCTGTCTTGCTCTTCGCTGAAAACGTTCCATGGTATTGATCTTAGGCAATTATCTTCTTTTTGACACCTGCCTATCTAATTAATGTGATGTCCCAGGGGTCAAAGAGACTCAGGTGAGCGATCTAGGACCATCTTGGTCCTCTTGTTTTTATAATTTAACCCTTTGCTGTTTAATCCCTGCTTTTTACATGCCTGTGATTTTATGATTGAGAAAACATTGTGAAAAAAGAAGAAATTGCTTGTGACAAGCAATTTCTTCTTTTTCCACACTATTTTCTACCCTACAGAATGGTTAATTTTCGAATTAAATCCACTTTAAATTTTCGTCTGCAAAACCTTTGAATTTGGACAGGTAAAAAAATTTGAAAAACAGGAAAGGGTTAATACATCATTTCAAATCATAATTTCATTCCAGAAATGTTTGGAATCCACCTGTCTTTCTAAGGTATCAAAAGAATTTTTATAGCTCTTCATCCTACTGTTAAAGACCATGATTTCAGATAAAAATGGGAAACAAACATATTTGCATAACCAGCTATCTTGAAATTAAAAGAAAAATGTTAAAAAAAATGCTGAACTTGCTAAAAATTTAGTCTCAGAAATTTTATGGATAAATGTTATCATAATACTGTGATGATATATAAGTTGGTGCAAATTATTTCAAATTTGATGAGTAAATAAAATACATCTTATTGTGCTGAATCTTTTGCATTATCAGAATACCCAGAAGCAGTTTTTGTCTAGTTTAAGGTAGCCCTATTAAACATTTCTTTTTCGGATGAAACTATTGATATTTCAATGATCAACAGAATCTCTCTTTTCACTAGTGGCTCTGCCACTTGTGAAAACATAGCTTTAGTTGTTTACTGATGAAATATAAATCAATCTTACATGCAATGAATCAAATGATTATCTTCTATGATATTCTTGGAAAAGTGGACTTTGAACAGTTTATAGTTTGTAATGTGACCTTCAGATGTCTGCAGTGATCCAACTGTTTACTAGTAAATCCCCAAGATATATCCAATCAATTTGTAACTTTTTTATGTGGAAACAGGGTATTTAAATTAATGATAGAAAGTGATGTTTCACTATAACATCGCATTATAATGGAAAGCATTCCATCATTGTTATTCAAAAGGTTCCGGGCTAGATTCCTTACAGCGGCACTCATCCTTTCCGATAATTTGTCTTCGGCAGGTGGTTTGATAATTGTAGACCTATGTGAGATAGAGGCTGGAGGCTAGGAAAGGATGTGGCGGTTTTACTGGTGAGAGCAATACCAGGAAACCATTGTAAGGTGCTCCAGCCGCTGCGATATAACTGAAAAAATGTTGAAAGTGACATTAAGTTACATTCAATAAATCAATCAGCAAATGGGTTGATAATAGTAGACCTATGTGGGATAACAGCTCGGGGCTAGGAAACGATGTACCCCCTAATGGTATGACTTGTGTGAGAAATACAAGGAATCTATTGCTAGGTGCTCCAGGGATTGTAAAAACTGAAAGAGTTTTGAAAGTGGTGTAAAACCCCATTCAAAACAAAAAAATCTGTCATCCTGAACCTGGGACAGAAGGAAAGCTTTCATCAATTCACTGCTATCGATTTAACTGAATATTCAAGCTGTAGAAAATTTTTCCTTAGACCAGGAAACCTATGAATTTCTATTTTGACTGTTCTGTAAATTTTACACAACAAAAAAAAATGAGGAATGATTATTGGAAACTCTATTAAAGTTTCCTGTAGAAGTTTGTCGCCCCCAGGGAGTCTTTGTCTGTAATGTTAACCCTGATTTAACTCTCTAATCCTTACAGTTTATCATGCTGTTTCTAAAATTATACGCATCGTGGTTGGGCAACAAAAACATCGTAACTACAGCTTGGATCAAGCTGTAGTTACCATGCTTTTGTCCCTCAACCGCAATAATGGTTCTGGTTATCCAACAATTAAGGTACACATAATCGTAACTTAATGATTCAGGGGTGTGGAATTCCCATGCCCGACTTGTCCGACACGGGCTTTTCTATCTGCCAACAAGTACATTTTTCAAGGCTGCTTGTCTATGGACAAGTCAATACAAGAGCACATTGTTGAATGTAACTAAATAGATAGAAGAGATTATTTAGCGTAGTGTTTATATGTAAGTGAAGAAAACATTGTTTTTGACGAAGAAAATACTCAGCTCCAGCATTTTCTTAAAACTATTCAAATGTTTCCAAAAATTTATGTATGCTCTTTTTTACGGGACAAGTCAATTTTGATCCCAGACAAGTACATGTAGTAAACCACATAATAATTGCCCAGGGACAAGTGGATAAAATCCGTATTTCCACACCCCTGATGATAAAAGTTTTAGGCGGAACATGGTGAAATCAATGTTTTTCTTAAATTAGTTGTAGGCAGAACATGGTAAAATCAATGTTTTGCTCAAACTTAGTCATTTTCTTCCACGCCTTTGGACAAACAATGATTAAGAATATGGCATTTTCTGGATGTCTAGAATTGTGTATGCTTTAGATGTGCTGAATATTGCTTTCCATTATGTTAATTGCTTCATTTTCTCATTTCAGTTAATCTATGTACCTAAGAAACAAGATGAGAAAAGGAAACTAAAGAAACTTGCCAACATATTAAAAGGAACTCAATTGGACAAACTAATAAATTGGAAACACTTATTTCTGATTGGATTGTTTCATCATAATTAGCCTGCATGCTGAACAAACGAAGCCCCGATTTCAGCGAGAAAATGTCTGATCACAGTGAGAGCGGCAGTGAAAATGGCTGCCTCAAGAACAATGACATTTGTCGCGACTTTCTACGAAATGTTTGTAAGCGGGGAAAGCGATGTAAATATCGTCACCCAGGAGAACAAGAAGTTACAGAGTACAAGAAAATATCTGAATACACATTCTGTCATGATTATCAAAATAATGGGTGTCGGCGGACGAATTGTAAATTTCTTCATTGTACACGGGAGGAGGAAGAACTTGCGAGAGTGACAGGCGAACTACCATCACGAGTGTTGCAAGCAGCATCTCTGGGAATCGGAGTGAACCATCAAGAAATGATCGCAAAAGGAGGTGTGCCTATCTGTAAAGACAACTTAAAGGGTGGGTGTCACCGAGGAGCAGCGTGCAAATATCGTCACATATCTAGTGCTGAATATGAATTTCTGCAGCGTAAATCAGAAAAGCAAGATCGTGAAAGGGAAATATTTAATAATTCATCATTTGAGCGTTTTGAGCGATATGAGTTTGAACATGATGCTAAACGTAGAAGGTTAGATCCAGAATTCGGATCAGAAAGTTTTCGAACATATGAGAATCGATTCTCACCAAACTCTAGACCTCTTAGTTATCAGTTATTAGAAGATGAAAATACAATGTTACGGAAAAAAGTTGAGGAATTAAAAAAACAGGTGGCCGATCTTACGGCAACAAATGAAGTACTTTTGGAGCAAAATGCACGATATCGAGTGAGTAAATCAAACCTATTGCAATCCTTGAATACAACGGCAGTTCAGCCAACGGTCCAACAGACTTCTTTAAATCCTTTAAACACAAGTCTGGCGCAGCAATTAGCCCTTAATAGTGAACTTACGAACCTCACGCAACAGCAGGCGTTGCAACAGCGAATGGTGCGAGAACTGGCAGGAGGCCAGGCGCAGTGCAGTATTGCGGCCCCGCAGTCCCTCAACACAGCGACATTGTCGATCAACCCTCCATCAATTGTGCCTGTTTCCCTTCCTCAGACCCTATCTGGTCAAGGGCTCCAACCGTCCGCAAACCAGAGCCTACCACAGAACATTGATATGAACGCTTCGCTGGTCTCGTATCCGATCGTGTCACAAGGCATGAGATTGACCGCTAGCAGTCTCGCTCACTGATAGCTCTGTTCTATTTGTGTGAGTATCACAGTCAATATTTTGTGAGATTTCCCTGCGAAAAAAAATCAAGATCTGATTATTAAGTAAATAAGAAAGTTAAATGGCTGTTTGAGACCCCAATCTAGAGAAATTCAAGAAATACTTCTTGAACTTCTAGAAATAATTCTTGAATCAGTTCTAGAACTAGTTTGTGAACTCAAGTTTAACTTAAAAAAAGGTTCAGAACTTGTCCAAATAGTTCAAGCAGTATTTCTAGTAGTTCAAGAAGTTCTTGAACTGCCATTTAACATTCCCAAATGTACTATTACCAGATTTTGAACTTTTTCGCTCGGGATTTGCTCGAGGTGAAATCTACAGTAAGACAGGAAATGAAATCAATGGTCTTTGGCAAACACTTTGATAACTGCCCTGTGCTCAGGATGTAAAAACATTTCACAAGTGCTTTGAGATGATACCCCGCTTTGCACATGCACATATATGCAAAGTGAGGTATCATTACGAAAATGCTTCACTAACGTTTTCATCCTGAACGCAGGGTGAGTGAACCTCATGCAGGGTTTAAGTATGTTATCAACAAAACATTGTCCAAATAAGCTATTTCCTGGTTAAAGGTAAAGAAAGCGGGAATCGGAATATTTTGGGCTCAACATTAGGAAAGAATTGAAGACAGTTTTCTGACTTGCTGAGTGAAATAGTGACATAACATCAGATTTTTTCCTGTGTAAAAAAGTAGTATATCGTTGTTGTTATTAAACAATCTCGTAACTACAGCTTTGATCGAAGCTGTAGTTATGAGGGTTTAGAATGACAATGACAAATTTATTCAATATTATTTTAAACTATGGAATAAAAAAATACTACATGTATCAAGTTTACATGACAAAACTAATTATGATTTTTTTCTCACACATGTAATGCATCAATTTATTACATTGTCAATGTATGTTTCACCTAGAGTAAGCTACTGGATTAGGATGCAATTATCATTGAGTATTACCTGGAATGTCGTAAAATTTTGATAACTAATTTACTACTTTTCGATATATCTCTTGTCTTGATCAATGGGTTTCAAATCACAGCAAATCTGATTTATTATGGATAATCTTAATATTTTTGCTTGATTATTTCAAATTATGTGGTATGAAAAGAGTATTAAATTTTGTATATTTCAATGAGGTATTAAACTAAAAATCTTATCACACTGTATGAATCCGTTCTGTGTTTTCTTACAATGTTATTAGGCTTTTAGTTTCACACATGAATGAGATACACAAAATCTCTCTTCAAACCACATAATTTGATATTTTAAGTAAAAATATTATGATTTATCCAAAATAAATAAGAAAACTTCTGGGACTAGCTACTTTGTGCGAAAACTTACAAAATAGCTGCTCACTCAAAATTGTTGTCATCGAGTAATAAAATAAATTTTGAGCCAATCAGAATCAACAAATCTTGATGGACAGAACTAAAATTTAATTATTTAATCTTAACAAATAAAGACTTTTATAGTAATCTATATATAACCCAAACAACATAAAAAATAGTGTAGTCACACTTTATTGTTTATGTTGTTTCATTTGAATAGATATTTTGTAATAGTATGAAGAAAACAATATATATATATATAATCTTATATCACATGGGTTGCACCACTGGAAATTCAGTGAGTCAAAATGACCCCCTGTTCGAAATTTTTGAGGATCAAAATGAGATTTTTGGAGTCAAAAGCCATACATCACTATTGAGTTTCTTTACCAACAAAAGTCTGGTTAAGTTGTGTTTTCTATTCTGCCTTTCTTTTCATGAAGTTACGAGATTATATAATATTCAAGAGGTATAGAGCATGCAATACTTGAATTAATTGTTATTTTATGTCACAACACTTGAAATACGCAATTAATGTCCTGTTATCTTTATAAGGAAGTAGGGCAGACGGTGAAAACTATATGGTTACCGTGGCAGTAAAATATCTATAAAAACTTTGAAATACTACATGATTCTGTAATAAAATATATGATTATGTAAGACCTCAGAACTTTGATTGCAAAATGCCTTTATCCCCGCGAATATGCACTCTTCAATGTGATGTTTATTATCTTGACATATTCTGTTAATGACGCCTCCTCCTAAGCTTACGTGCCAATTTCACCAGAAGGCATAAATGGTTCATAGTTAGTGGTCCGCTTTTAAAATAGATAAAAGAATAGAAATTTTTAAAAGTTTCTCCCTGTCTTAGAACTATATAGAAGGCCCAATCTCAGCTATTGCATCGATCGATTGACAGGTTATGGGCCTTTTTAAGTCCCCTACTGGCTACCAGTTGGGAGACTATAGATGTGTTTAATCCCGCTCTCTATCCTTCCCTTTGTCTGTCCATATGTTTTGCCATCGGTCACACTTTTCTTCAGGTACCAGGTATATCCCCGAAACGGTAAGTACTAGGGGAGCTTTTAGGATCACCCTGAGTCTGTCTTACGTTGTGCGTTGTCTGTCGTCAACAATCTTGAAAACTTCTTCTTCTCCTGAACCACTGGGTAAATTTCAATTAAACTCTACCAGAATGTTCCTTGGGTGACTCTTTTCAAAAATTGTTTGCAATTGTTGAAATTGTTAATTGGCAAGGCTGGCTTAATAACATTTCAATTCAAGATTCAGTTTGGATCAGCCTGTCTCAAATAAAATCTCATGATAGTTCTATATCTTAGGTGAGCGACCAAGTGCCAATGGCCTTCTCTTTTAACATTTCACAAACTTTTTCATCTCCAACACATGGCAGGCCAGGTAAAGGATGTGATGAGATTGATTTATAATGCAGGTGCAAAGTACAGATAAATTCCTCAAGCAGAATGTCACATTTATGACATTTTTGACAAAATTCATACATTATTCAAAATGTTTGTCTACACATGCTAATTTAATTAAGTTCCCACTAGTTATGGTAATAAAAGATGTCTTGCATTATAGTAATTATATTGAAGTTAAAAATAAAATGATTCAACAAAAACTAAACTTTCACCTGCTGAATTCAATTTTGTGTCAAACAAATTGAAAATTTGTAGGATATTTCAACCAGTATGGTTCAAGTTTTCCCTCAATTATTAAGCAGAGAGCATACAGGTAGTGTTGGCATCGCATTGGTAAAAAGAAGGTGGGGGGGGGCATACTGCTGTCTGTCTTGTCTGTCCTTCTGTGTGCAAAATTTAACCAAAAATCTAAAAGTTTCTAATTACTTGGAGCCAATTTAAGATTCATATAAAACTCTTTCATATGCATCCCCTGTTACCAAGGTCAAGGTCACATGACAAGATCAAGGTCATCAATCAAAATTATTTGTGAAATATTACTGTCTAAGGGGAAATATATGGTTTTTCACAAAAAGATCTAGAAGGGTGTAAAAGCTGATTGCTGCTTTGGGTGGCCTACCATTCAAAAAGTCCATAATTATTGATTAGAAGGAAGTTTCTTTGCAGTTATGGTTAATTAAGAAATCTACAGGAACCAAGGTAGAGCACTCCATGGTATAATTATCCTAACCAATCAATAAATAGGCTATCTATGTCGGAGACGTTGATTAAAGAGATTGATTGCAGACTGTTTATTGATTGGTCTGTACTCATGTTTCAATCTTGGCCTTCTACTGTCATTCAAAAAGCCAAATAAATACTTTTTTCCTAGGTATTCCAGACCTTATCGTGATTAATTTAAGTTGCCTGCATGATATATCAATATTTAATAGCCTCCACATCCTTGATATTCTTAAATGCAGAAATTTTTATTTCTCATCAAGTTATCTTTTATTTTTTCACAAAATAAGGCTCAATAAATGATTTGTTGGGGAAAAAGGTGATGTTGAAAAGTCATTTCAAACCCTGAAAAGCAATTGGGTGCATGCATTGTATTCTTTAAGAATGGACACAAAGGTTTTAAAAGATTCCATGCAGGATTCTGAATAAAACCCAGGCAAAATTACTGAGATCAATCCTATTTTGAAATACCTCATTTTGGATGTTTACAAGGAATTGGAGGGGGCTTATTATTCCTTCTCTAAGAAATTTAACCTTTCTTCAACAGAGTTATTCCAGCCCTGTGTTCGGGATGATAAAATGGTCCAAACTGTTTGCAAATTATACTCCACTTTGCATGTGCACTTGCGTGCAGAGTAGGCTAAGATCAGACTGCATTTCTGTGCAGGCTGATCTAATAGTCGTAACTGTGTGCAAAAGGTTTGTAATTATGTTTTTAACAGCATGAAAAGGGTTAAAGAGATATTTTAAACTTGAGATAGTGGACCCATAAAAGATCAACAACATTTGGGAACAAATGAACTTTCACAATGTTAGCTGAGGTTTCCTAGTGAAACTCATTAGGAAACCTCGGTTTACATTGTTAAAGTGATTACTTCCGAAACTTTGCAATACTATTACGGGTCCACTACCTTAAGTCCAAAGAAGGCCTGTCTATAGCTAAGGAAAAAAGCTACAAAAAAATTCTTGAGCTCTAAAGCTTAACCCTTTCCTGTTTTACAAAATTTTAGACCTGTCCAAATTCAAAGGTTTTGCAGACGAAAATTTAAATTTGATTTAATTTGAAAAATAACCATTCAGTAGGGTAGAAAATAGTGTGGAAAAAGAAGAAATTGCTTGGCAGAAGCAATTTCTTCTTTTTTCACAATGTTTTCTCAATCATAAAATCACAGACATGTAAAAAGCAGGGATTAAACAGCAAAGGGTTAATTCTTAGTTACTTGACCTTTCCCACAGTATTGGAGTCCTGTTTGACATGAGAAAATTGGTTTCAATCAACTCCAACAGTGTTATGGCTCTATGTTATGTTGCAAAAAAGAGATAACAATGGGACATTCATTGAATTGGCATTCTTTAACCCATTCCTATACAATCCCTTTCTCAATTTTCACGCCCCTAAAGAAAGCTTTGAAAAACATTTTGAACAATGAAGAAATTGCTTGATTGGCCTACATTATGTAATTGTTTTCTTTCAACTAAGTTGAATTTTTTTTAAATTTAATGGTATAAAAATTCGCGTTTGCCATTTCTTTAAAATAAGGCTAAATCCAGAATTTGTCATGGGGTCAAAACAAAATGGACAAAAGCATATTAAATTAGCTCTTAATTTTGCCAAAGCTTCTTGTATTTAAAATTGCTATAAAAAAGAAATTGTTACTTGTTCCCTTTCATTGACATAATCAATACTTGTATACTAAGTTTCTTCCTAATCATAAATTTTTCATGTTTAAAAAGCAAAATTTGTACAGATTGAAGTAATTTCAAAGTATTTTTGCTAATTAAACAACCTGAATATGCTTATTGAACATTGTGATCCCATTAACTGCATTTTCCAAGTTGAATTATATTGTCCTATATTTCCTAAGAATGACCTCAGGGCTTATTGTTTTGCCATCGTCAGTCTGTCTGTCTGTCCAATTGTGTCTTTTTGTCCGTATGTCTGTCTGTCTGTAAAACTTACCAAAAAACTCAACTTTGCCAAATACTTTAAGGCTATCCAAGATACAATATTCATATTTGACATGATGATAGGTCTGAAGTCTAATCATTTACATATACCAAGGTAGATAGATAAATAAACAAGGTCAAGGTTACCTATCAAGGTGAAAAAAATGAAAAAAATGCTGTTTGAGGGGAATTTGTAAATAACAAACACATCTTGTTTAATAAGGAGTACATTTAAGATGAACATACACATACATGCACTGTACACACACTGTTTCTTTCTCAGAGCCATTGACATTCGATGAAAGGGGTATATAATGAGGTTGCATACCAAGGCACAAAGAGTTTTATTTTCATTTGAAAGGGAGAGACTACCCATCATTACAAATGAAGTGAAAAATGAGCACCTCGTTTAGCTATAATTGAGTGCTAATCAACTTCTCTGGTTACTAATCAACTCTTTAAGCCGAAGCTTTTAAAGCTATAATGGACTGAAGACTGATTGAAAAATTAAGTGTTTAACTCAATGACTCTTTTGTGTGCAGATATAAGATTTTAGCTCCACTGGCCAGCTTTTGTCATAACATTGTGTCCGTCATGGCTTCCCATGTATTTTTATGGCCCCACTATGACATGGTGATGGGCATATAGAGGTACCTCTGTACATGTGTGAGCTTGTGTGTGTTTGTGTCCGTATTGTGTGTGTGTCCCATGCATTCTCGTCTGGAGGATTAATTCTACATTTATGGATGGATTTACAATATAACTTGCAATAGTTGTTTCCCTTTGTAAGTACTAGTGTAATGTGAAGAGTTTGTCTGGACAGGCCAAAGGTCAAGGCCATGGCTGGAATTCAATTGGTTCACAGTTAAAAGTCATGTTTTTGCAGGGGCATCTTTGTCTCTGATGCATTTGTAGTTCTATATATATTAATATCTCTCAAACCAATGTGCTTCAACCTATCCTTGTGCATTTAATGAGAAATTCTTGACATTTTGGAAAGCTGAGTAGTTTGGCTTTTTTTCACTTGCAAACAGCGGTCAAAAGAAGAGATGTCACAGAAGTTTGGAAGTTAATGGTTGCATGTTTTTAATTGGCTGATATACCAACTATTAAGATGGTTGAAATTGGCTTTCTTACACTCTTTCAGAGCCTTCAGCACTTTGATTGAGTATAATTTTGCCAAGGGTTTTTATTCAGCATGACAAGGGTAAAGGAGAGCAGAATGACAATAAGCTACAGCCTTGACATGGTGCGATGACATCATTGTGAGATTAATTTTTTATGAAAAAAAAAAAAAAATGAATAGAATTCAGTTTAACAAAAAGAGCTCCCAACTTCAATTTATATGGACAATACGTGACATCCTAAACTTTTTTTGTATATACACAATTCAAACTAATCAACTGAGTTTTTAACCGACTGAGAAAATACAATGGTAAAATGAGAAGAGCAGATTATTATCGAGAATATTTCATGAACTGATTATTCAATATGATGGGGGCTTTTATTCTTCAGTTTGAAAATGTTGATGTAAATTATGTAAATCGACTACCAGTTAAATGTACCTTAATTAAATGCTGTTTTGAATGTCAAATTATTCTTTTAGATGTTTACTTATATATTCTCTTCATTGGCATAAATTTCAAAAGTTAACAACTTCTATCAAAATGCCAATTAAGTCTTTTTATACGCCCGTCGAAGACGGGACGTATTATGGGATCACCCGTGGCGTCCGGCGTCCGGTTGTCCGGGCGTCCGGGCGTCCGGGCGTCCGGCGGCGTCCACTTCTTTGTCCGGAGCATAACTCTGTCACTTGAAGTCCGATTGACTTCAAACTTGGCAAGTATATTCTTCTCATCATTGCGGAGTGCAGTGCACAAGAACCATAACTCTACCTGGCCTATTTTTTGAGTTATTGCCCTTTGTTGTTTTTCAGACTTGAATCTTGTCCGGAGTATATCTCTTAAAGTATTATAGCTAGGATCATGAAACTTCATGGGTGTATAGACCTCACCAAGGGGGAGTGCAGTGCACAAGAACCATAACTCTACCTGGCCTATTTTTTGAGTTATTGCCCTTTGTTGTTTTTCATACTAGAATATTGTCCGGAGTATATCTCTTAAAGTATAATAGCTAGGATCATGAAACTTCATGGGTGTATAGATCTCACCAAGGGGGAGTGCAGTGCACAAGAACCATAACTCTACCTGGCCTATTTTTTGAGTTATTGCCCTTTGTTGTTTTTCATACTAGAATATTGTCCGGAGTATATCTCTTAAAGTATAAAAGCTAGGATCATGAAACTTCATGGGTGTATAGATCTCACCAAGGGGGAGTGCAGTGCACAAGAACCATAACTCTACCTGGCCTATTTTTTGAGTTATTGCCCTTTGTTGTTTTTCAGAATTGAATCTTGTCCGGAGTATATCTGTAAAAGTATTATAGCTAGAATCATGAAACTTCATGGGTATATAGATCTCACCAAGGGGAGGTGCAGTGCACAAGAACCATAACTCTACCTGGCCTATTTTTTGAGTTATTGCCCTTTGTTGTTTTTCAGACTTGAATCTTGTCCGGAGTATATCTCTACAAGTATAATAGCTAGGATCATGAAACTGCATGGGTGTATAGATCTAACCAAGATATAGTGCAGTGTACAATAACCATAATTCTACCTGGCCTATTTTTTGAGTTATTGCCCTTTGTCGTTTTTCAGACTTGAATCTTGTCCGGAGTATATCTGTAAAAGTATAATAGCTAGGATAATGAAACTACATGGGTGCAAAAAATATTCATTCAAAATAACCTCAGTTCTATTCAAACCCCCAGTTAATACTAAGCAGTGTGACGGGCGTATCTTGTGACAATTTGGCACCTTGTTTAAAATGTCTTTTAGTTTGCAGGAAATTATGAAGCTTTTTCCATTAGGAAGACCTTGGGTTTTCCTCTACTTTTATTTATTGTCTAGAAGCTGGGACATAAAATAAATATGAATAAGTATGTATTCTCCTCAGATTCCAGACATTTTCAAATTTGCATCAAAATCAAAGGGCAAAAAGCACCGAAAGTACCAACTGTAGGGTAATTTTTATATGAAAAACTAAATCTATGGACAATTCTAGTTTGAAAGTGAGAAACAGGTGGTGTAGACTAACATCAGGCAGCACATTTGTGCAGGCTGATGTTTGTCTTTAACTCCTGCTGAAGCAGGAATATTCTGGGTTCAGCATGACAAGGGTTAGTTGCAGTCCCATGGACTAAATAGATGCATGTGATCGGATCCTTGTTTCAATGGTTAAGGAGTCCCTGCTTAAAAACTGTAGAGTCCTGTCTCTTCAGCTATTTTATTATATGACTTACGGAGCGAAAGTGATAATCCTGTCAAATATTTTTGATATTACACAGTGTTATTACAATAGTGGAATTAACAACTTTTCAATTCTAGACTTGAATTAAAAGCTTTGTTAGTCTCAGATTTGCAAAACATGCATCCCTTAACCCCCCTACTTTTGATTGCTGCTCCTGTATCTTGGCTGCAAACATCAAAATTTCTAACTATTTATGTACAACCTTACAGTTTGGCAACAAAGATAGATTTGCATGATTATTAACCCTTCTGCTCTGTTCTGTTCTGTTCACAACAATTTCCTGTTGTACATAAAGCTTTTGCTGACATTACTGAGATTATCCTGCACATTTTGGACAAATTATATATAGTGCTTAGAGACTCTCAATTGAATGGATATGGTCGCGAATCTCACTGGTGGCAGTGAGTTGGGTGGCAGTGAATTGGATTGTTGGGTATAGGAAACTTTATGAGAGACCTAGGTTTAGTGACCCTGAGCTCTGTAAAATTGATAATAGTGGTTTGAAATTATTTAGTGCTAAAACAGGTAAGAACATCGTAAATTTGACAAAATTAATGATTTTGAAATGAAATTGAACAAGTTTGTGGAGTGCAATTTTGAGTGAAATTAAAGGGAAGTAATCCAATATCGCTAATTTTGTACAAGATTGACAGAATAATCAATATTTACCCCCCTTTCATAAAACATGTGTAATTTTCTGTTTTTGTGTCATGGTGGACTAATCGGACACTTTAAAATTCACACCAGCCAATAAAATCATAAGATAATTTGATCTAATTGCATTAAATATTGATTAATTTGAACGATTTTAAAATGTTTTCTCATAGTTTCAGAGCATTTTTTATCGATTTGAGTGAGTGTTTGGAATGATTGAATGGAGCGATGAGTGAGTTATCGTGAATGGTTTTGATTGCAGTGAGTGTCAATTTCATGATGTTTTTAACTGTATACAGTAACAACCTAATGAATTTAAATTTTGTTTCGAAACAAATTACTAATTTTTGAAAGTTTTGACCAGTTTGGCTCAAGTTTTTCCGGTAATAATCATTATGAAATAGAAAGCACACAGTATAAACTAAAATCAGACTGCATGTCTGTGATCTATACTGACTGCCAAAGCTTTGTTTTTACTACACATTTTTGGCTTGGCTGTTTTTGGAGAAAACCTGAGGTATTGCTATTTAAGCTTTGGTGGTGTAATCTTGCAAAAACTTTGACATTTTGTGATATCTCTGGTTCATAGAAGGCATTCACTTGAAACTTTGCATACATATGTTCACTATCAAAAGAGGAACCTTTACTATCAAGGGGGTTTACTGTAGATGCATTTTGTGCAAATTATGCCTCTTTTTGCACCAAACAGCCAAGCGTAAGGCTGAAGGGGGTCACTCTTTTCCATAATTAGCATAACACTGGGTTAAGGAAATGACAACAAAATGTCTCCTACTTGAGTTAAGCTTTAAAATCTCAGATTGAGTTGCTCTAACAATCCTTTTAAATAAATTAACAGAAAAGTGTAATTTCATCAAGAAAAATAAGATTTTGTAATTTTAGATCCCTCTTTATGTAAACTAAGCAAAGCTATATTTACAAATTTGACATCCAGCCTGCCTTAATTATCAATTTTACATTTCACCAACTTTATCTGTTTCACAACACTCAGTTTGTTATCCAAGACACTCTCAAATAATGACATATATTTAGGCTCAATGGTTAAACTAAGTTGAATATCCTTTTAAGGCCAATTTATTATTTAAGGTCAATAAAAATTATACAATTACATAAATCCAGCTGATTTTGTTGGCAATTGTTGATCAAAGAAGTTTGAAAAAAGTTGAAAACCGCCATCAGTAAGATAATGGACCTGTAATAGTTCCGAAACAATTTTAAACTAATTATTCTTTAACAATGTTGAACTAGTACTTCCGAAATGTTGTGGAACTATTATGAGTCTAGTACCTTACATGCAATTGAAGATACATAAGACTTCCAATCATGATCCCTGACAGCTCCACAGGTGAATATTGTCAGTTCTTCGGCCAACAAACATGTTCTGGGTTCAACATGACAAGGGTTAATTTAGCAAATTTGTTGATTAACTTTAGTTCAGGCCTGATGAGCATATCAGGCTCTCAAGTGTCTCTATTGTAACCCTTGGCATGCTGAACCCGGAATAATTCCAACTGTAGCAAGAGATGTTGACATGGATCAGCCTGCACATTTATGTTGTCTGATCTTAGTCTACACCATTTGCTTTGACCTTTTTTAAAAACAAAAATATTTAGAAATGGTTATTTCCAAAAAAAAATCATTCAGCTCTTCCAGCACTTTGTTTCTGATGAAATTTTGCCAATGCTATTTTTATAAAGCATGACAGTTAGGGTAAAAACCCCAATGTTCTCAGGGACAGAGAGGGAAAAATAAGAAAAACTTTGGCTTTGAAGTAAAATTACAGGTTTCAAGTTCTTGTTTCTATAGCAACTTGTCAACAGTATCAGATGAAACAATAATTGTTATTTTTCATTTCTGTTGAAAGAACCTTATTAGCTGAAAATGACTTCTTATGAATAACAAAAACAGATCTTCTGAATTAAGACATTGATTAAGAGATCATATTTTAAGTTATGCCGCGAATAAAATGATTGTATTTGAAAAAGTGTTGCTAGAAACAACATAACATGTTGCAGTCTACATTGTCTTTGCTATTCTTAAAAAAGTTATCTTTGATATTTCGTGGATTCGGTGCAAGACTGTAGTAAGTGTATATACATTGTATATACACTTACTGCAGTCTTGCACCGAACCCTCGATTTGATCCTTTTGTTACTGCTAAGTTTGTATGAAGAGCACTGCCTATTGGTGCCTACGCTTGGCTGTTGAGTTTTTCAAAGTGGATAAAAAGATCGGTCTAAATCATAAATGGGTGATGATTTGCACACATTGCATCAATAGTTATCCCCCTTGCTAGTAAATTTAAGTTAAGATATCACACAAAGTTTCAAAGTTTTCTTACAATGCCACTCTGGATGACAAGACTTCAGCAATACCTAAAAAAAAAAGCTGAACAAAAAATCATAATAAAGCTAGGAGTATTAATTGCAAAATGCAAATCACACTTAAAGGGAAGTAATCTGTGGATAGATATATGCCTTTTCCCGGTATTTGGACACAAATTATGTTGATAAATCAGAAATGTACCTTAAGGCAATTATAATAAGCACTTTGTGACTGTAGGATCATTATAGTGCCATTGCCCTAATTTTATTTTTTGCTTGTTTATGGTTTGACAGAAAAATGCTTCAGACAGAACTTGAGACAAACTATTTTTAATTTGTGAAAGCTGACTTAATTAACATATATAAAATGTTGTCATAGGCTGCTGCTTTTAATTGAATCATGGCCACATATAAACCTGTCACTTTGTTGAATAATGGTGACAACTAAATTTGTCTTCTGAGTGATGTATGCTGACAGAGTCTCTTGTTTCATACACAATAATTCTCTAAATGGGTGCTGGTAAGGGGCGGGAGTGAGCAATTGTTTGTTCATGAATGATGTTTTAACCCTTGTCATGCTGAGCCCTTAACATTTCTGCTTTGACAGGAGGTATGGACAAAGATTAGCCTGCATATATGTGCAGTTTGATCTTAGTTCATACCACCTGAATTTCATTTTTAAACCAGAAAGGTGTAAAACAATGCATTTCTGAAATCAATTCTCACTCACATTTGGTAACCTTCAAGTCTTTTAACGCTTTGATTTCACATTTATTTTGCAAATATTTTTATTCAGCATGACAAGGGGTAAGGAAGTGGAACTGTTGTAGTTCGGCTACATTTTTGAATTCATACTCTTTCACAATGTTGACCAAGGTTTCCTAATGAAATCATTAGGAAACCTCTGTTAACACTGTTAAAGTTAAGTACTTCCGAAAAATTGCAGAACTATTATGGGTTCACTTCTTTATCGGGGCTTAATTTTAACAGTTTTTGAAGACAATTGACATCATGCTTGTTTTTGGCATGTTTGTTCTCATCAATAAACATGTGTAGATACAAAGGTCAAGGTTACCCTGATAAAGTCAAGGTCATCAGTTAAGATCAAAACATAACAAAAATAATATGATCTTTTCAAATAACTTCATGTCTATTCAAGATACAATGCTTTTATATTTGGAATGATAATGGGTCTTGTTTATATGCACATGTATAAAGTTTAATTATGAGGTCAATTATATCATTTATGAAATATAAGTTAAAGTTGCCATTACTACTTTTTGTTGACTAAGTCATGGCTAAGTCATGGCCCAAGGTCTTGGTAAAAACATGCCACCATTTCATTAATGAATATTAAGTTGCCTTGAAATGTTGCTCAAAAATAAAAGTAAGTTCATGTTCAATCAGTAGGAATCAGTGATCAATATCAGCAAATGACTTCTGAGAGCAGTATCACTCATTTTAGCTTCAGCATTACAGTCACTTCAGCACTTTGATTTGATGTAGAAATTTTATACAGAGAAATGATTTTCCCTTTGTGTGACAGTAAAACATTGACAGATACTTTGTAAATCTTCTGATGACACAAAAAGTACATCATGTCAGTTGTCACGGAAACATGCAAAACTCTAAACCTTGATAGAGGTCAGACACTTAGGACATGTAATTAGCATGACTGCTGAACAACAATATAAATGTACTTTAAATAATTCTGCGTAGTTAAGTAACCAGGGGGGCCCGTTTTACTAAACATCTTACGATCATTTTTTGCATAAGTCAAAATTTAAAGTTGCTTCTACAGAAGTAAGTAAATATGGAATTCTGCCATGCAACATCTCATTGGAATCGTCTTCTAAAGACGATTTCAATGAGATATTGCAAGGCAGTATCTAACAAAGAATGAAAACACCAGGAACAATTTGTGATTTTGACTTACGATCATTTTTTTCGTAAGATGTTTGGTAAAACAGGGCCCAGATTTACATTATGAATAATTTTGTCAATTATATTAAATCACCCCTCAATATTGCCTGCATAGGACAAGAGATATTGCCAATCAACAGATTTTGCCAAACTCAAGTTAACTCCAATGGCTGAAGGCCAGCCAGCTATTGTCATGGGTGTGTGTCTGTCGTGCGTCTGTGCGTCCATGAGAAACATTCCCTTTAAACATCTTCTGAACCAAAGGGTGTGGTTTTAATGAAACTTGTTTAAAGAAAGTCTGGAGATGTTATAGCCAATGGAGTGATAAAGGCCCCCTTGGGCATCTTGTATTGACATTTTACTCTCCCATTGGGTAATATGAAAAGAACAAACATTTTCTATTAGACCCAAACAGAGAAAAAAATCTTATTCCATTTATGATCTAAGGATCAAATTTCGAATCCTGAAGGCCTTTCCCATTTTTAAAACAAAGCATAATGTATCAATCACCTTCAAACCACTGCAAACTTTCTTACTCTTGCAGACACTTAAATTCCGTAAATGTATAAAATAAATGCATATACCGTATTTCTTCTAATAAAAGCTCATGGGAGCTATACATTATAATGGCCAGTGAGCTTTTAGTATGCATTTTCTGATTTAAAAACTCTATAAAATCAATGTCTTTTAGGCCCCTTTTCCCTTTCTTTTGAGGTAAATTTCCTCTTAACAATCATGTAAATGATTGTTTAGAGGAAATTCATCTCAAATTAGAGAAGGAGTCTCAAAAAGTTTCTAAAATTTAGGCATTTGAAGTGGGTTTTCTAAGTACAAAATGTAGGGGTGTTACTATTAGGGAGGGTGCTACTATTGGAGGAAATACAGTCGGTAGTGGTGCATAAAAATCAAGAATGCATTTGTCATTATCATCATCATCATCAATGTGGAACAATACTCCTGCAAACAGTAAACACCCTGACTGTAATAGCAATTACAACTCTTTATGTCTATAACACAGATTACTTATTTATTTTAGTTCAATTGCGACAAAAGCTGCTCTCCAACACTGTTAATCCTGATGTTCTGACGTCCCTGAGAGAGGCATTTTCCATTTTCATATAGGAAAAGTTTTAAAATTAATTTTTTCATCACTAATACTGAATTACAAGTAATGCTTGTAAGGCTTTTTAAAAACACTTTCATTTTATTGTAATTATGCTAATGTTGTTATTCAGCATGATGGTTAAATATTTGTCTGTACAAGATGGCTTGGTGAGACTGCATTAATTTGGCTGCTATCATGTCTCATTACAGGCATTCTGATCTGTATCTGCAGCACCAGTTTGTCCCTCTTTACCTAGAATTATGAGATATATAGGACCCGTTAGACAAAAAGGGATTCTCTTGGAAGTGCATAAAGTGTCCTTGTCAGACTGCGCAATCAACCAGACGTTGGATTTCAAAATTCTCTTCACAGGAAGGCAGATCAATTATTCTAGATTCAGGAAATGAGTAAAGTTTGAACAATTTCGACCCTAGTCAGTCTCCCTAGGGTCGACACTATATGGACAGCCAAGATGGCCCCTTTTCGTCTGACAGGTCACAGTAATCGATGGCTCAGCTAAACAGTTGTAACTCCCTATAAACATATAGGGAGATACAACTGTTTCCCACTGAGCCATCGCATTGTTAAAATCCTTAGAGTGTAATGACCAGCTGGAGGCTAGAAATGAAAATTGTATTAGAACTAAGACGATTAATACTACAAATCAAAGGATAGGTGCTTCAGCTGCTGCCATTTGACTGCAAATACCTCTAAAAATTCGCAACCATTAAACCTTTTTTAACAAACAGACAGCAAATAAAAGTAAGGGTAAAACTCAGCACATGCAGTTAACAATGCCCAATTGCAAAACTAATTAAGTTGGAAGTTTTTGTACCTAGAATGTTTCCGTACAGTGATGTTTGGTTAGTGAAGCTTGAAGGTTACAGACGAAATCTGGCAGGTTATATAGTCGGTTGCCAGTGAATTCTTTCATGTGATAAATAGCCCTCCGCCTAATATAGAAAACAGTAATGAACTTGACAAAGCATTAGGTTAAAATTTAGCTGGTACAAAATTATATAAATGAAATTAGAATTAAGAAAATGAATAAAATTTTATAAATGGTGTGAAAGTTTCCGCTGATATCTTAACCCTTGTCATGCCAAGCTAAAAATGTACTTAGTGTATTGTATTAAAAAATATCTTACTGGGTTTTGGGAATTGATAATTGTCTCGGCAGAGACAAGACAATCTTCAGTTCCCCCAGCCTCTTTAGATATTTTTTTTTTCATACAAAACACTAAGTATGTATTAAAATCTGTTAAAACAGGAATATTCCTTATTCAGCCTGACAAGGATCAAAATTGATTTGCAATTGATTTGCGAGATTCATTTATTATACTTTCAAAGGGGCAATGTATATAAAGGTGGATAACTTTAAATGTATTTTTTTCTCACAAATTAAATCAGCTTTTTGTCAGATTTTGTAGGCTATCCAGCAGTCCATTGAGCTCAGCTACTAGCATTTTTTTCATCCACATTTATATTTGAAAGCCGTTTCTGAAAGGGAGATAAAAAGTGGGACTGTTTTGAAATGGGTTTAGTTGTATCTGAGTATTAAAAGTATGTACGGTATTAGAAGTAATATTACAAATTATGGCAGATGAAAATTGAATATATGTAAATTATATAACTGTATCAAATTATAATGAGTCTTATTCAAAAATACTATTTTTTCTCTCTTGTATATTTTCAGTTATTACCATGGTAGCATGATCTCTAAGCCAATTGTGAAAAACAAGACAAGCTACAAGTCCAGAGCAATATAGGGCTATACAACTCCAAGTCCATTGCTACATAGCGCGATACAACTCTGATGTAACAGGCTAGAACAAGTCAAGAGTGAAAGGTTACTAGTATATTACTCTGACTTAGAAAGGACCTATAGTATGTATATATAAGACGAGAACAAGCAAGATTTTCAGTAACTACAAAGAGAGCTACATAGGATTATACAACTCCTATGTAACAGGCTAGAATAAGTCGAGAGTGAAAGGTCTACTAGTGGTATAATAACTCCGACCAAACAGGGCCTTTTGTATAAAAGACGAGAACAGGCAAAGTTTTTGTAACTACAAAGAAAGCTTGAGAATTTAAGAGATGACATGCAGATAGACCTTCATTATGATAACAGAGATGGGGAACCAAAGCCTTGTAATCCCAGCTTATTCAAGGCTTGGCATTTTATTTTATAAGAGTTATATCAGCCTTTTAAGGGACGCAATACTACTGAAATGAATTAGTTGCCTCGATCTTTTGACTATACCATGCAAGGGAGGTAATAATGCATGACTGTGTAACTATTTTACAAAAAACAACATTTCCTAAGTTCAGAAATAAGGTCTTTAAAACCAGCAAATTTAGGCAGATGAAGCAATATTTTCATAGGAAGTTACAACTTTATTGCACTGAGCCACCAAAATGCTTTTATTAAATTATCAAAATAATGCTGAGGCATACAATGATAGTAGGAAGAAATCATTATACCATATTCCTCGTAATAAACGCCCCCAGGAGCTATACATAACTTGGTCCTGGTGCTTTTATTAAGTGTGCATTTTCTTATTTAAAAAATTATTGAAATCGATGTCTTTTAGGCCCATTTGCCTGTAATTTGAGGTCATTTCCCCTAAACAATCATATAAATGATTGTTTAGAGAAAATTCATCTCAAATTAGAGAATAAGACCGTCTCAAAAAGTTCCTTTAATTTAGGCACTTGAATTGGGTTTTTTTGTGAAAGAATATGGGGGTGCTACTTTAAGGGAGGGCGCTTTCAGTAGAAGAAATATGGTAATATAGACTCGTTTTAAATGCATAAGGTAAATTGAGCCTTTGTATTACTTTCCACATTCGGTGCAGGCTGGTCCTAGTCTATAGTGGCTGCCAAGGCTTTGGGGTGCTGTCATTTGGAACATCACTCAGCCATTTCTGTAAACTGCAACAGACATCGGATGTTTGTAAGGCGGATGGCTATGTAACAAAATTGTGCATTTTGTTAGGCGGAAACAGTGTAATAAAAACTAGCGCCAAATCAACATGCTTCATTATAAGCTTTATATTTTATACAGTAAATTACGGCTGAAAAATCTTGATTTATGAGAATGATGAATCATTCTCAAAAATTTGATTTTCAGCCGTTATTAAAGAATCTTAAGATATTTATATAAAGATATGGTGGAGTTAATCAAGTAGCATTGGCAACGTTGAATGTTTTCACTCAAAGTTTTGAGGGCTAACGCCATTTAAACTGAGGACTAACGCCATTTAAACTGAGTTTTTCCAAGGTTTTCCCGTAATGTTTAAAAATAGTCCGTCTTTGTACATCTGAGGTTGATCGTGAGATTGGCCGAGTGGAGTTCCGAATGTAGTGCTGTAGCATTTAGATGCCATGAATGGCTGTTGGATTTACCCATCCTATCTCAGCATCATGGATTAAATAGCAAATTATGTTTAAGTTCATGAAAAAATGTAAATTGTTGATTATGTTGATTAATTAGAATTATAGAGAAAAAAGTATTGGAATAATGTTGTTTATTTATTTGTTAATTGCTTGTTTTGTATGTGTTATGGTTTCATGTTTACTTCATATATTATTTAAAGAAAATGTATGCATATAGGCAGTTACAACTGTTTCGCTCTTAGCCATCAATAATGTTTTAACATCATTTATCTGCAAAGTATATGGTAATGGACTTGAGACAAAGAGCAAAATTGTTCGAGGACTGTCTAAATGTCAAATAAGTTGTAGTAATGCTTAACTAAGTTTGGCCCTCTATGAATCGTATTTAACAAAATTGTGTAAAATGTTGGGAAGCTCAACTGGCATTTCATTGTAAATAAGTGATTTGATTGGTTAGTCAATTGTTTTGATTGGCTGCAGCAAGCTATCAATAATTGTTGCCATGGACATACAGATCCTAACAGTTTCAGATCATGTTTGACATATATTTGATACATATGGTATTACAGCCAAAGGACATTAAATTTTTTGGGAAAGAAAGTAGGGTTAATAAAGATATCTATACAGCAAAAGTTAAGGGGTACCCCTACAAAAAAGTTCAATAAACTGGTTCTTGAATGTTCTAGAATGTTAAATGACTGTTCAAGAACTCTGTCCTAGAACTGTTTAAATGACTAGTTTTTGAACATGAAGAACTAGTTCTTGAACTCAAGTTCAAGAACTAGTTCAAGAAGTTCTTGAACTGCCATTTAACATTCAAAAACTAGTTCTTGAACTTCTTTTGCAAGGGCAGATCTGATGCACATTTCGATGGCTCAGCACAAAACGGTTGTAACTCCTTATAATCATATAGGGACTTACAACTGTTTTGCACTGAGTCATGGATTTACAGTGCAGATGATCTGGGTCTTTGTTTTCGCAAAGGTGTTTGACCAGCCTTGTGTTCTGGATGACAAAACATAGTGAACTGTTTGCAAATGGTACCTTGCTGTGCAAGTGCACTTGTATGCAAAGCAGGGTGTAATTTGCAAACAGTTTGAACTGTTTTGTCAACCTGAATGCAGGACTGTTTTCTCATAGTGGAGTTAAAATGTGAAAGTTCTTATTTCATAAAATGTGCTTTTGTGTAAATAATGGTTACATGTATAATATTGAGGGATAACTGTTACTAATTATTGTATGTTGTTAATAAATTAGATTTATATATAAAACTGTGTTTGAACCGTCTGGGAAATCATGCAAGAAATTATCATATTCATTGTATAACTTTGAAGTATATGAAATAATTTTGTTTAGTTGAACTTGTATCTTTTTTCCATTGAGAGAAAAAAAATACTTTTTCAAATTTAGTTTGTTCACTACAGAAAACTTTAGAAATTAAAGAAATCATTGCTAAATAGACATTTCAATTGCTAAACATGAAACAGTAATAACTGCCTACAATCATATAGACAGTTACAACCGTTTTGTGCTTAGCCATCAATGTTTATGTTTACTGTAAAGCTTATGCTAAGATATACAATTATGTAACCATAATTTGAAGTTTTGAGAAATTTTTACAAAAAATGTTTACAACTTTGGGCCAAGATTTAGTTTAAGAATAAGATTTAAGTCATGCCCCTTCTATTAAAACAGTTTTAAAAGCTTAAAAAATGTACTAAATATTAAAAACTGCTTTGCCTTTTTGCAAGTTAATTGTATAATCAGAGTTTATTGATGTTACCATAATAACATGCAAGTGTATAGATGGTTGGGTTAAATGCATTCAGAGGTTCTACTCATTAAAGTTCATGATAAACAATTGTTATGTTTGTTTGTTTTCCATTTTTGCTGAGTATGTATTTGGTGAGCAAGATGTTGTCGTCATTGCTACAAGTCCATGTATTTTTATAATAGTGCATAGCATTCAAACCTGTCTAAGTGGCCACCTGTATTAAGAAAGCAACCTGTATTAAGCAAGCGACCACTTAGTTCTCCAAATAGAGCGATTGCACTAGAAATTACTTGTATTAATCAAGCACCTGTCTTAAGCAATCTCTTTTTAGGTCACCTGAACACGAAGTGCTCAAGGTGAGCTATTGTGATGGGCTGCTGTCCGGCGTCCGTCGTCCATCGTCCGGCGTCCATCGTCAAACTTTACCTTGTGTGCACTCTAGAGGCCACATTCTTAATCAAAATGTCTTGAAACTTGGTCAGAATGTGTGTCTCCATAAAATCTCGGTCAAGTTCGAAATTGGGTCAAGTGGGGTCAAAAATGGGGTCAAGGGGTCAAATTTTAGGAAAACCTTGTGTGCACTCTAGGGGCCACATTTTTGGCCCAAATGTCTTGAAACTTGGTCAGAATGTTTGTCACCATTAAATCTTGTTTAAGTTCGAAATTGGGACAAGTGGGGTCAAAAATGGGGTCAAGGGGTTGAATTTTAGGAAAACCTTGTGTGCACTCTCTGGGCCACATTTTTGGCTCAAATGTCTTGAAACTTGGACAGAATAATCGTCTCCATCAAATCTTAGTCAAGTTCGAAATTGGGTCAAGTGGGGTCAAAAATGGGGTCAAGGGGTCAAATTTTAGGAAAACCTTGTGTGCACTCTAGGGGCCACTTTTTTGGCCCAAATGTCTTGAAACTTGGTCAGAATGTTTGTCTCCATCAAATCTCAGTCAAGTTCGAAATTGGGTCAAGTTGGGTCAAAAATGGGGTCAAGTAGACAAATTTTAGAAAAACCTTGTGTGAACTCTGGGGATCCACATTTTTGGCCCAAATGTCTTGAAACTTGGTCAGAATGATTGTCTCCATCAAATCTCGGTCAAGTTCAAAATTGGGTCAAATGGGGTCAAAAATGGGGTCAAGGGGTCAAATTTTAGAAAAACCTTGTGTGCACTCTAGAGGCCACATTTTTGGCCCTTATGTCTTGAAGATTGATCAGAATTTTTGTCTCCATGAAATCTCAGTCAAGTTCAAAATTTGGTCAAGTGGGGTCAAAAATTAGGTCAAGGGGTCAAATTTAAAAAAAAAACTTGTGTGCACTCTAGAGGCCACATTTTTGGCCCAAATGTCTTGAAACTTGGTCAGAATGATTGTCTCCATCAAATCTCGGTCAACTTCAAAATTGGGTCAAATGGGGTCAAGGGGGGTGTCAATTTTTAGAAAAACCTGGTGTGCGCTTTAGAGGCCACATTTTTGGCCCAAATGTCTTGAAATTTGGTCAGAATGTTTGTCTTCATCAAATCTCGGGCTAGATCAAAATTGGGTCAAGTCTGATCAAAATGGGTCAAGGGGTCAAATTTTAGAAAAATCTTGTGTGCACTCTAGGGGCAGTATGTTTGACTCAAATGTATGTCGTCTTGATATCTTTGACTTTTGTTAAGCCAGTAATGAATCTAAAATAAGTAGTGTTGGCACTTTGCTTCCTTTGTAAACTATATGCCTTAGGTGAGCGTTTAAGGGCCAATGGTCCTCTTGTTATTGTCCCTTAGGTACTTGCTTAAGGTAGTGGACCTGCAATAGTTTGGCAATGTTAAGGAAGTAATGAACTTCAACAGTGTTTACTGAGGTTTCCTAATGGTCTTCATTAGGAAACCTTGTTCAACATTGTGAAAGTTCATGGGGTCTGAAATGTTGCGGAACTATTACGGATCGACAGGTTTGATCAGTTAAGTATATTCACCTTAATGCGACCTGAATTTGTCCAGAGCATCTCTCCAACAATTATGGATGGATTTAAAAAAAAGACTTACATGTACACAACAGTTACCAACATTGAATAGACGTGCCATTTATAGAGGGTATTGAATGAGTGGTCATTTAATACTGAATTTATTAAATGAGTCATCTATAAACAGATAAAAACAAGGCTATGCCGGGTTTTTATCTGTTTTAGATGACAAGTTTAATAAATTGGTAGTTTATGAGCACAAATTTGTTATTCTATTTATATTATTACCCTAATATTTGTGATAAATCGAAGAATTTCAAGAAATTTATCAGTTCAAGTTATTCAGCGAAACATATCGCCGTTTTCAATATGACGTCAGACATGCATTATGACGTCATTTTTACAACGAAGATTTAACATTGCTTTTCCGTCTTAGCCTTTTTTGCATAGTTATTCCACTAATAACACCTGTGTAATATCAGAAATATTCAACGGGGTTATTTCACTCCCGCGATGTAGGTCATATTTGAAAATAGATTATTTTCTATACCTCAAAGGTCAAGGACATACAGAAGGTCAGATGTATTTTTTTCTTGCCGAGAGCATCGATCACTTTTACATTTATTGTTGGATTTCAATCTTAATTGTCACAGATGTTTCCCTGAATGCGTAGAAGTGCCATTTATACTAGTTTTGGCTGTAGGTCAAAGTTCAAAGACACATTTCGAACCCAGACAGGGGGAGGGGGGAGGGCCCAACAAGAGTATTCACTGGACAATCATTCTAGCATGAAGTGAAATCTAGAAATGATGTCTTTTGCAGCATGAAATGAAATATCGAAATGATGTCTTGTGCAGGTGATCAGCATCATTGCTCTAAAAAACGCGTCATCACAAGGTGCTTGCCTGTAGTACACGTGTCCTTGTATGCGTTTATGCAATAACCCTTGTTCTGCTAAATTTTGATTTTGTTTCAAACAATTCTTTTAGAACATTTCAAACGGTTGGTGTGAAGTTAGGGTTAGAAATGAGAAAAAGTAGAAAACAGATAGTGTAGGTTAAGATCAGACTGCACAACTGTATAAGCTAATCTTAGCCTATACTATCTGCTAAAGATTTGCATCAGCGTGAAAGCACGATAAGGGTATTATTCATCATCTTTGAACTTCGGCGAAACCCTCCTCTTTCAAAGCGAAGTAGGTAGCGGGTCGGACTGTCATTCTAGAGGTCTCGGGTTCGATCCCCGACGGCGGCACTCATTTTTTCCGACTACTTGTCTCTCACCAATCGGTTAATAATCGTAGACCTATGTGAGATAGCAGCTGGGGGCTAGGAAAGGATGTGATGGTAGTACTGGTGAGAGAAATACCATGAATCCATTTTCAGGTGCTCCAGCCGACGCGGTATAACTGAAACAATGTTGAAAGCGGAGTAAAACTCCAATCAATCAATCGGCGATTTACAAACAAATAACATGACTGATCCTTTAAATGTATCCAATCATTTAAGTTTCAATAAAATGTACGATAAAGACCTGTAGTTGCTATTGCAACGAAAGTAGAAATCATTGAAAATCGTTTTCTAAAACAGAATAACGGCTTTAATCTCTAAAAGAAATTTGAGAAAATTTTGAATTGAGAATGAGAAAAGTTTAATAATCTCGGACCAAGATCAACTTTGCGGTCAGATCAAACTTCCGCAATATTTCGAATATTCGACAAAGTTTCACAAAGAATAACACGAAGAAGTTTATACGAGTTAACGTTTCTCAAGATTACATGATTTGAAAATTTGTTTAATGTAATAGATAAAGCGACTAGAAATGTGCACATTCGAGTTCTTGGAAATATTTCCTTTTTATTATGGACATTTTATGAAGGATGAGTTGAGACTGTGTACGCTGCAAGGGTGGGAATTCTCCCGTAATAATTTCTGCGCATTATGCAGTGTTGCCACTTTTCCTAAGGCGTTGTTAATTTGATTCAAATATTTATTCATAAAATTTGCATGGCTTCATGCTTAATATGACAAAAACAGTTATTATTATCATGACATCCAACCTACATGGAATTTAATTTTGCAGTTGAATAACCACAAGCATATTTTCATTTGCATGATATCTTTTCAACGTATCTTCCTTTTTTACCTTAAAAGGTGTGCATGTTTATAAATATGTTAAGTCCATAGAATACTGTGAAAGCAAATATTGAGCAAAGAAAACATGGTTGCTTAATGCAAACGCTAAATAAAAAGGCAAATTTCTACGAAGTTCCCAAGTTTGAACTATGTTAACAAGTCTAATACATACTTCTTTGATCTATAAAGGTTGTTACCTCCGAACAATATAATAACATATTTGTGACCAGTCACGCGAAAAGGGATCACCTGGGAAGTTTGTAAAAATACATATTTGAAAAAGAGATTGGTTCTAGTACAGGAAAACCAGAGGTCATATTTCAAAAATTGTATCACAGGAAGGTAAATTGATTATTCTAGACTCAGAAAATTAGTAAAGTGCGAAAAGTATCGACCCTAGTCAGTCTGCGCAATCCGCGCAGTCTGACAAGGGTTGAGACTTTACTCCCTTTCCAGATGGTCCCATTTCGCATGGCGGGTCACATTTCTCAGAGGTCCAAACAAGTCTGTATGGATGCCCAGCACCTTTGACGGATTAATCGGAGAAGTCCTTAATTTCTTCACGCATAAAAGTTGATAACATCGTGAAATAGACAATTATTCCGACCAAAAGCATTCAACATCAAATAGCACCAATCAATAATTCCAAAAACTCGCTTTAATCACCTCAAAACGATCAGAAATTAATGAAAAACGATTCGAAATATTTCGAAATGACCAAAATTTCAATCAAATCGATCAAATAATTGCATGATTTTCTTGGCTGGTGTTGATTTTAAGCTTCTGATTTACCGTGAAGACACAAACTTGAGTTTTATTGAAGGGGAAGGGATCGACACTCACACCAGTCCTCGGGTCCGAGACCTGTTGATTTAAGGTAGGACTTATAGTTGTTACTATGTTGCTGGTCCTTCAGGTCTGTAGATAGTGGCAGAACTAGGTAATTCCAATCTGTCCAGTTTTGAATAATAGTTGACTAACAATTACTAACAATTGCATTATAGCCTGGTTAATTTGACCCGAATTTGACCTCTGTGGAAAAAATGCTTAAATAACAATCACCGACATATTATATCAATTAACAAAATGTATAATACA
The DNA here is from genome assembly GCA_948146395.1 of Fragum whitleyi. Taxonomy (NCBI): domain Eukaryota; kingdom Metazoa; phylum Mollusca; class Bivalvia; order Cardiida; family Cardiidae; genus Fragum; species Fragum whitleyi. The sequence goes on along the minus strand of OX411556.1, from coordinate 31,176,803 downwards.
TTCAATATCGTTTGTTATTCATTCCTATGAAAGCACGTGCAAATCCGAGTAGGAATAATCAGATTTTTATTCATCTAAATAGCAGGGGTCAGATTCAAGTCAATAAAACCGCACTATACCTAAGGTAAAACAATATGGCAAAAAAGAAATTGCTTATCAAAAGCAATTTCTTCTTTGCCAACACTGTTTTCCTTGTTATTTATCCCATTTGGTTTGGCTCTTATGGTTTTCTAACAGGACCTGCCATAACAAGGATGACCTGTTATATGTAGGGCAAACAGGTCTTTCAGACTGGTGGCAAAAACTTGTTAGTGTCAAATCCTGGAAGGGGATAAAAGATAATCGCTAATTTCGTCAAAATTGACATATTTCTACTACAAAAAAGATTTTTCTGTTTCAATTTGTCAAACAAAAGAAAAAAAAAATGGCTTACAACGTTTTGATTTCATTGAGATTTATACTCTTATTGCGATAAATTTTGGACATAGTAAAGTCTCCATAAAATTGCCCTTATATGACATGTTTATAGTGGACACTGATAGTTTTAGCAAATATACCTGGTCATAATGACAATATGACCATAACATGACCACAAAATTACCACTCTCGCTATAAAATACGCACAGTAATTACAAGATATGTTGTAAAATAGGCGATAAAATATGGGTTTGAAATAATGATGATCTGATATTAATGGCTGGCCAGTTTGTTATATTTTGACCTAGAACAGACCTAGGACAGATTGAATTTTTGTCTATTGTCTCCTTTTTATACCACACAACACATCATGTAATTAAGATGCTTATGGCACTTAAATGGCAAATAGTATCTAAATGATATGTCACTGGTCTTGAAACGAAACGGTGCTTTTAAATTTGAATGAGCGATTGAATGTTGGTTATTGAATTATAACAGTAAAACTATTATTATATGGTGGTAAATATTGACTATAGAGGTCGTCGGTGTTTATTCTGCGGGCATGGAATGGACAAACTTTTAGATCGTACGTCGTACACATAGATGTCATGAAAGAAACGACGTTTTCATAATAACACCTTCATTTTAAATAATAATATCTTTGATGTAATAGAATTGTGGAATAATCAAGATTGATTTAAAATGTCCCTTAGAAAGATGTATCTGACAGCAGTCCTTAAAATACAGTTGAAAACATCGTGTGGATGAAGTTGAATGTTTTGGAATCATTACGGAGTGACATTGAATAAGTGTGTGAAGCGATATTTTAATGAGCTTTAAGAGATAATAGGAGATAATACAATATCGTTAATTTCGTCCAAATAGGACAAAATTAGCGATACTTAATTACCTCCCTTTAAACAATCTACTAATATTCCAATGTGTATATCTTCATGTACCAATCAGACACTTTAAAATCAACACCAGTAAAAAAATCGTGGAAGTATTTTATAAATGATTATTTTGAACGATTGCGAGATGTTTACAAGATTTTAATGAGTTTTTGAGTGATTTGAATGAGCGCTTAGAATGAATGATAGAGCACTGAGTGACCGATTTAGAATTTATTTGATCGAGATAAATGTCTTAAATTTACTTTTGTTTCTGTTTGGAATAGTTTGACCTCTACTGACATGCATCAAACGGCAGCGTACACTGATACCATTAAAGCTTCGAACGTGCGCTAATAGCATGAAAACTAATCAGTAAACGAGGGCCGCAAAACGACATTTTGTACGACTCGAGAAAACTTGAACCAACAGGAAAAAAAACTTATATGTTTCTGTTGCCATTATGTTATAGAAAAATTGTTTGTTTTGCCTCAGGAGCTATTTTTCTTCGCTACCGTAGCATTTGCCCAAATGAGAATTACCCCCCCCCCCCCCTCTTTATGAAGGATAGATTGTGCAAGGATATATAACCTCTCTTTGACTTCTTATCCCATCATTAGTTTGTTGTAGTTACTAAATCCGGGGATTGAATACGAGGGCTCTCGATATAGAGGCTGGGTCGACAGAGCTTTTAATGACTGACGCGGACAGCTTGCTTTTCTATAATGTCGCAACCTAGCATTTGAATAGGGACGTAATAAATGCGTCAAATATCGCAAAGTCGCTGCGATTATTGGTCTTATCTTTCCTAAAAACTGTATAATTATGCATTTAGGTTTCTAAAGCTTTCGAACATGAGCGTAAATATAGGATGATATAGATTGATTGGTGTTACAAATGTACATGTACGGAATGATGCAAAGTTATCCGAGAAACTAGTTTAAATAATCCGCATAACATACAGTTCAGATAATCGTGAAATTGACTGTTATTTCGATCAAAACCATTCTTAATCGATCCGACTGCGCTCCGTTTAATCATTCGAAACACTCATTCAAACAATTCATAGACGCTCCAAAATCACTAAAAAAGATAAGATTCATAATAAATAGAGCCAGGAAATGTGACCCGTCACATGAAAGGGACCATCTGGGAACTTTAAAAAATGAATATTTGAAAAAGAGATTGGGTCCAGCATTGGTCAACCAGAGGTCGCATTTCAAAAAAAAAAATCACCGGAAGATAGATGGAACATTCTAGATTCAGAAAATAAGCCAAATGCGAAAAGCTTCGAACCTAGTCAGTCTGCGCAAACCGCGCAGTCTGAATAGGATCGGCCTTTTACGCTCAACCCAGATGTTCCTTTTTGCGTGACGGGTCACAAATAAATCGCTTGACTTAGAAAACATCAACTCAACGGTTGTCAAACTCAATTATTTTATTTGTTGCCACACAACCAGAAAATAATATCGTTTTGGACTCCCTAGTACGCTCATCGAAAATTCCATTTTACGCAGTTTTACAACTCCTTTAATGTTTTGACATAATTAAGTTGACTTTAAATCCCTTAAAATCTTGAGCAGCTAATTTCAGAGAAAACCTAACCTTTATTCTCTGAAAACTGGATGAATTCGCTAAACAAATATCAGAGCCAAACGATATGTCGAATATGTATGATTGATTGGTCATGAAGTATTCATTGATTGAGTCATCTATAACAAGTAAAAAAGGCTTTCTCGAGTTTTTAAATGTTTTATATATAAGAAGAGTTCAATACACATGGAAAATATGAATATACGAGGGATGATCCAGAAATACTTATAATGGGCTTATAACTTTTGCATTTCCAGCTTGTTCAGTGTATAATTTGTTGTTTGAACAGTACAGTATCTTCGAAGAGCACAAATGTTATTATTTTTTCGAAATCAAATTAAGCGGCCTTGAATTTCGTTACCATAGTAACATATGTATGCTTAGGCGGGGGAGCGTGAAAAATAATGAAAATCAGATATATTAATCATTTTTTTAAAAGTGTTCTTATTTTTTTTTTTTTTTTTTTTTTTTTGAAATTTCTTGCCAGAAGTAAATAAGGCACTAATATGTAATCAATTGTCATATTTTAAACATTTTTGGATGAGTTTTTACGGATACAGGATATTTTGAATAAGATAAAATATTCGAGTGAATAGGGACCTGACGTCAACATCCAAATGTGAGCTCCGTTTATTTTTCGAATTTTGTAGTGATCATGGGTTATTTACCAATCCAAACATTTCAGATAATTTAGAAAAATATCATTAAGTCATTTAGAGCAGTTTTCTTAAGTTACCTCGTATATTGAAAGAGTGTCCGGCTTTAAAGGATAATTAAGAATGGCCAATTGAAGTTTAAATAAGAATGAAGTGGTCCCAACTGATTCTCCTTATTTTCAAACATAAAGATCCTATATTTTGGTCTCCACATCAATAAAAATAATATTCATTTTAAATTGTACACAAATTTGAATTCCAAATGAAAATTGGATACTTTCTGCAATTCAATTTATTAGGCTAAGAAAGGCATACGAGCAAACAAAGACTATGTAGAAAAGAGTAAACAATTACGTCGCATATGACGCCCTTGCTCCCCGGCCTACGTGCGGGGTCCAAGTCTTTGATTAGTCATTTTACAGCCGCTAGATAATTTACACATTCGAAAATTTCCACATTTATTACACAGATGTTGCATTAAATGAATGTATAACTTTTATTCTGATAACTTTTCATAAATTTTATAACCCCATTTTACGAATTTCTGGATCAACCCTCGTATGCTGAGTTACAAAAAAGCACATTTTTATTTAAGAGAGTATTACTCATTCAAAGTAAGTATGAATATGAATTCAGTGAATATTATTTTTATTGGATCTTTGATAAAATGAACTTTTTTTCATTCACGTTTTGAGAGGGTTCTATAGATTCAAGGTTTTTATTATTATTTCGAGGAAAAGATAAATCTAAAAAAGCTTTTTGCAAAAGTGCTTTATTTTTCAAAAGGCAATTCACCTTTCTACTAAAACTGCTCCGTACATGAAAAAGAACTCTTTACTAAGTCATTTTCAACATGAAATGTTTCGTTGGCCGAAAGCGCACTCGGTACGCATACTACAACAACAGTTCCATATAATGGCTACAGAAATTGACAAATGAGCCTGTGCGTGAGATTTCCAACAATTTCGAATGTGCGCAAAGCAAAGACTCTGACCAGCCTGTGCATCTGCACAGTCTGACCAGAGTCTTTACTTTGCGTTTTGTAGATAGTTAAGGCCTCAATAATCAGGTATTTCTATATTTTTAGTATGAGGCTTTCTATGCTAACCAATGTTTGCACCTCAAGCACATTTCAAACTGATTGAAATGTCATGCACAGGCTCAAATGTCATCTAAGATAATTGCTATCGGTTGCCTCGGTTGTAAATAATTTAAAGACATATTTGGTGTATCTTCATCAAGAAAAATTAGAAAACCACATTTTTACGACATGCGTTTCTTTTGCAAGTCAGGATATATTATGATATTATATTATTATATATAACAGTCCTCTTCCTGTTTATTTTCAAGAAATTGAAAGTTGATATAACATTGTCATTCCTTTATGGAATGCTGCTTCTATATATATATATATCAATCCTCCCCCCCCCCCTCCCCAGTAATGACAGAAGATGTTACAATTATCAACATATCTCATATAGAAGTCTTATGATAAAATACCTCGTTAAATCGAGTAAGTTAGGCAGTCTTAAAATAATCTGCAAAGCCAAACCGTACACAAAGAGCGTAAATAAATGTGGTAAAGCATTACTCTTATTCTTGCAATGCCTCCTTATAACCCAAGCCTTAGATATTGAACTTAATCAAGGCCCCCAATCATCTGATGTATCTAAATACCATGCATGGACCATGTGGAAACGAGGTTACCTTGAATCAAAGAGGTATTCTCTGCGATTCATTCAATATTATTAGTTATATGGTTTCTTGCCAGGGTATATGACGATCTATTCCCGGCTGGAAAGAATGATGTCACCCGAGCCATAGGCGAGGGTTGACATCATTTTTACTGCCGGGAGTAAATCGTCATATGCCAAGGCAAGAAACCGTATTACAAATTTATTTTACTTCAAAGTTTTAGGGCTAAATATCTGTCTTTTGCCTATTTATGGCGTTGGTATAAACCGATTTCTTTTAAACCACCAATATCCCTTAATGCGCCCCTATGAAAAGTAAACATGTACAAAGTGACGTCATATATAGTTGTGACGTCACACTACTGGTACCTGTCATAGTATTGGCAACACAACACAACATACAATCACTTTTCAGATTCGAGATATGTATGGCACTATATCAACTGTGATGACAAAATTACAAAACAAACTCTAAGCTAAAACTGAATCAAATGAAAGGTTTAGCATACAAATTATGAATTGCCGGTCACTTAAGAATAAAATCCCGGAAATGCAACAAGTCATCTCACAGGTCAAGTCTGATATAATATGTTGGACAGAGACTTGGTTAAAACCAGAAGTACACTCGGCTGAACTCTTCCCAGAAAATTTCAATTATCATGAATATAGGTGTGACAGACGTGAAGGCCAAGGTTGTGGCACGTTTAATTGCTGTTAACAAGTCCATGGTTAGTCAGGAACAGCCTGACTTGAAGTGGAAATGTAACTCCATTTGAGAAACATTTTCTTTTCCAGGATTGAAAAATATATATGTGTCCTGTTTCTACAGACCAATGGAGAAAGATGAATCTTCTTTACCCGAGCTCTGGTCATATGCCAGCAAGATCTCTAAGATCAGCATCAAATGGGTGCTAGGTGATTTAAATATTCCAAATATGGACTGGGTTAAGGATTGTCCAACAGAAGTTGCAAATTTAATAACTTGTATACATATTTCCAACAAAACATGGTCAACTACAACCTACATCAAATGGTCAAAATTCCTACAAGAGGTAGTTATAATTTTGACCTCTATCTAACAAATATGCCATCCCATTCTCATTGTTCAAATACATTACTCCCTCTTGGTAGCTCAGACCATGATGTTGTGTTCCATGAGATAAGAATAAACAGAGACATCCCTGTTAAGTTCAAAATGAATATAAAATGCTATGCCTCTTTTTTTTCTCCTGTAATATTTGCCCCTTTTTAAATTTTTTATGAAATCCCTACTAATTTTATCTGTTTTATCTTAGTTACAACACCCTTTTTACTGATAAGTGCTCCCAGACAAAGCGCCTGCTAGTTATAGTCAGTATTGACTGAAAAGCAGTATCAAGTAGAAGTAGAAATGCGGCTTTATATTATGGCAATAAATCGACTTACTCAATATACGTTTACAACAAAACCATGTTTAAATACCATTATATGTTGGCTTGAGGAAAGATAACACGTTTTCTATTTAGAACATATAGTACCTTATTTTAACATACATTCTAATACATTATATAAAGATATATAGGCCTAATCTAATAAATACGACTTTGATTGTCTAGCCTTTGTAAAAAAAGCAAAGGATCTTTTCAATATTGACATGCACGAAGTTTAATGCTATTTGTTTGATTTACTGTGGGATGAATATTTGTTGTAACTGCACGTGTGTTCTAAAAGGGAGTTTATAAATTGATCAAATGTCTCGGATGAATATCAAATATATCATATTTCACTTCCTGGTTAATAAATAAACCTATCAGTCGCAAATTCGGAAAGTGAACATTGGTAATAATCAATAAATTATGTACCTTTATGAAACAAGCGTTTACCTAAACGGTTTTTATCTGTTTATTTTTGAACGAAATTCCGGCATAATGCCTCTGTTTGGTAGGTCACAATTGACAAACTTTGTCAATTTTATTGACCGTGAATCGGGCACTAGACTTACGTCAACCTTAGTAAAAGAACTTGAGAATATCTCAAATGTGAGTGCATGGACACATGAACTTCCGTACACAAACACGCACTCACACACACAGATACGAAGACGGAGAAACGTGTGATTGGACGCCGACTAAACGTCATCATTTTTATGAAAGTTTGGTCGATCACAGAAAGATAATTCTGGGTGTTTTATGAGCGCGCAGTTTTGAAAGGTTTGTCAGACAGCTTTCATTTGTTCCTAAAATGATTTTTAAGATGCTCGAAAAACGCAGAAATGGTTGTCGAAGAACGCTTTTACATGTAGCACATACGATTGGTGTTAAAGCATATGTGAATCGCAGTGCAATACATTGGAAGGCGAAGATGATCAAAACGAGTTGAATTGTTGCTGAAGTGAAGTGTAGTTGCGCAATTTCGGCCGACTAGATTTTCTGCAAAAATTTAGGTAGTTCGGGACCTTTTTTATATCATATATTGTGATAAAAGAATAATAAATATTTTTTGTGGTTATTTTTTGGTAATATTACACTATCCCCACCCGTGTTGGTTACCTGCGATCTTACACATGTTAATCAGAAGGATATCTCTGTGGAAGACAACGTTGACAATGTGAGAAAATATTTTCCAGAGACTCCCTTAAACTTTTACATCCATAATATATTTTATTAAGAATCACGCCAAATGTCCAAAAATAAACAAAGGAGTAATATTTCATCTTCAAAAAACAGACAAAACGTTACCGTCATGAAATATTGCTTTGACATTTGTGTGTTGCACACAGAGTTTGAAAAGGAAGTCTTTTTTTTCAAATCTACTAAAAGTTGTAATTCAAGAAGGGAAAAAAGTTGTTTTGAACCCCCTTTCATCTACGAAATACAGTTACATGTAATAACTTCGTGAAATTGGTTCTCGTTGCGATCCAAACCATTCAAAATCGCCCCCTCGGCGTTCCATGCATTCATTTGAAGCACTCACTCAAACACTTCAAAAACACTCAAAGTCACTGAAAAGATATATAGAATAGAAGGTTTCTGACTTGAGATTGAAAAGTTTATCGGGGAAGGCGTAGGAATTCATCTGGTGAGCCGGAAGCGAACCGGATAAATTCCGCAGCCGAGCCCGATAAACTTTTCCATTTCAAGTCACCTATCATCTATTCTATTTATCCTGTTACAATATTTTTGTTTGTTTCTTTGTTTCTGGTCTATGCGTTAAATTATTTACGAAAATTTAATCCGATTCCGATTTACAACTCGGCGAATCCCCATCATAAGGGTGAATGGGTAGCAGAGGTGGGGTGATCGCTTAGAACTAAAAACTCGATAATTTAAAGGATTTCTAATGCTGTAGCAATAAAATATCTAACAAAAGAAAATTTGAGTAAAACGTACATACCCTAATGATTAAGAAGATGTGAATCAAATGATTTTCGCAATCTCAAACGGCCTTTTTCCTCCGTAGTTTTGTTTTCATGCAGCTAAAAGCAAATCTAGATTCAATGCCTTCCTTACTCTTAATCAGAGGATGAACATGGATTGAGATCAGATGCAAAGCTACTTGATCCGAAATCCTTCTCGGGCGAATTATAATGCGTTGAATCCATTCAGATAAATGTTTTAAAATCCTGACAGTTTTCGAGATCGAATGTAAACACCTAGATGAGCTTCGTCACAATTTTATATATTACGTCATCAGTCATGTACTACGTCATCGATATGGTCGCGATTTGATTTTAAAATCAAATGAGAATCGATTGAAATAATTTTTAGTCAGAAATAGACTCTCAAATTCAAAAGAAAAATGTTAGAGAGGACTTTTTCAGACCTATTAGACGCAAAAAAGAAGATCCGGCAGGCCACGTGACCAAGTGACACGATACAGCTGTCATGTGATCAAGTGACCTGATATCAACAAGTTTATCATACCCCTTTTTATCAGGCAGTATTTATAGCTAGTGACAGGATAAAAGATCAACCCCTACACTCAAAATGAAAATTGCTAGAAAAATCGACTACTTCACTGATTCATTGAATTTGTAAGCATCTGATTCGTTCGCGAATACATAGAAATCTATTTTTAGAACTTGTATGTGAATTTTATCAAAGAGAGGTAATAAATATCGATAATTCTATTAAGTTTGAACTCAATTAGCTAAATTGTAGTACTTCCCTTTATTTCATTCAAAACTTGCTGTACTTGTTGTGTGATTTGGGGTATTTTTATTGGCTGAGTGAGTATTTGCAATGAACGAATGAATGAATGAATGAATGGATTGATGGATGGAACGCCGAGTGAGCCATTTAGAATGGTTTTGATCTAAATGAGAGTCGATTTCACAATGTTCTTAACTGTACCCTCTTGCGACCGTCCCATGTTTGTGCTTTGCGCCTGTGACGGGCGATGCATTTGTTATCTTCTTCAGTTCACGCTTGTATCGAGAAGGTACGTCTCTGTTCGTACTCCAGTGAGTCAACTTGAAATACGATAGTTAGTATGAATGCTATTGAAAAGATACAACTCTTCAATAAGAATAAGTACGAGCCATGGTAGTCATGGTGATGTCTATATACATGTATCATGCTATCATTTTAAAAGCTCATTATACTAACAAAACAAAAAAAAACATACATCAGCGTTTTGACAATAACTTAGTAACCTTCTAATGCAGAACGCTAGGCGTATTGTATTACATGTCCTGTTTTCTTAATTCTTATCTAGATTTAGGGTTTTCAAGGTGAATCCTATCAAGTATACACGCTTTTCATTTCCAACGATTAATCCTTACCATGCCAGAATTTATTTTGTTTCAAATTAATTTTCGAACGTTTCAACCAGTTTAGACCAAAATTTCCCCCTAAAGAATCACGCAACAAGGTACTCAAATCTATTCAGCCTCATCTTAGTCTATCATTGTTGTCCAATAATTGTGTATAGTAGCAATATGTCAATATTTTAAGAACGGTTTATCTTAAACTAATTAAACCGAAAAAATCACGAACATATACTGTAAATCATGTTAAAATATTATCTACGTCGCGAGAGTGAAATAACCCTATTGAACATGGGTGTTATTACACTAGTGGAATAAGTATACAATGCAATGTTATATTTTCCGTTGAAAAATGGCGTCATAATGCATTCGATGACGTCAATTCGCAAACGGCGTTATACTTTTCGCGGAATAACTTCCATTGATAAATTTCTGGAATTCCATCGATTAATCGCAAGAATTCAGGTCATTTATTATAAATAGAGTATTAAATTTATGTTAATTAAAATACCGGATTTATTAAACTCGTCATCTAAAACAGATAAAAACTCGGCGAAGTCTCGTTTTTATAGATCTGTTTAAAGATTACATGTTTGATAACTTCCGTTTTCAATGACCACTCATTCAATCTCCTCTAAATGTGTGTTTGGCTTCGGAATAGCAGACTAATATGCTAGCTTGTGTGTGACATTTGCTACAGCTTCATTACGGTTTGCGTTTTCGACATACATTATGCAGTCCGAACTACCGCACAATGCAACTACACTATTTGGTGACATCCTGAAAAGGTGTTTAGAACTTATTCTACAGAACCCATATCAAAGACTCGCGTCAGACTGTGCGGCTGCGTTCATGTGAGATTTTTCGAAATGCCATGCATAAGCTAATAATTACAATTTTGATTAAGTAGATAGTACTTGGTTTTTTCTGATGTCTCAAGCCTTGGTGTCGAAAAACCTGTTTCAGTGGTATAAGTAGAATTAGTGCGGTGAGCTGTAAATTCTATATTCATATATAATGTATAGATTTTTGAGCCAAGTTTTTGAAAAAAAAAAAAAAAAAAAAAAAAACAACACATTCAGAGGTAGATTGTGTGCAGTGAGCCGTGAAATGTATATTCATACATAGATTCCCGAGCTCAGTTTTGAAAATACAGCTATAGCTACTCTCATGTAAAATATAAACAAACAATCATGTAATCAACGAGAAAACAATGGAAATGTTAAATGTGTTGTCCATGTTTAGAGTAATTGCTAATATGAGATGAAAATATATATATATGTTGATTTCATGGAGGTATGAAACTAAAGACCTTATCACAGAGTATTAATACGCGAATTATTTTGATCGAAATGAGTGTCAATTTCACAATTTTCTTAGAAATGTTGAGCCAGTCAAATAATATGCCACCGATTGTAGGATGCGGTGCATGAAGAAAATAACATATTGAACCTGTGGCGGTATACTATGGGTAAACCAATAAAAAACACGAACAAAATACGATTTATGATTTGACGCTCTCTGTTCTAATCCTTTTTAATGACACATTAATAACGGGCATACTTCATCTTTGTTTAAAGGTAATATATAACATAGTTATTGCCACAATTAACTGTTTATTTATTGCAGTTCATAGACTGCAATGATCAATAAGTATGGATATTTTTTATTACCATCTGTTGCACGGTGTAAGGCAACATACAAAAGTATACATGTATTTCTGTACAACTGATATATATGTACAGTTAAGAACATCGTGAAATTGACCCCCATTCCGATCAAAATCATTCTAAAAAGCTAATTCAGCGCTCTGTACATTCATTCCAAACACTCACACAAACCATTCGGAAAGCCCCCAAAATCAACAAGAAGATAAAATCAACAAGAACATTTAAAAAAATCGCTAAGAAAAAATCCAGAATTTCATTGTTTAAATTGTTTTTTGTTGGCGTCTAATTGGTTCGTGACCACATAGGAAGCTTCATTCGGAACACCACTCGGCCAATCTCACGATCAACCTCGGATGTACATAGACGGACTATTTTTAAAAATTACGGGAAACCCCTGGAAAAACTCGATGACGTCAATGGCGTTAGCCCTCGAAACTGTGAGTGAAAACATTCGACGTCGCCAACGCTACTCGTTTAAGTCACTGACGTGAATTCATCGAATCCTTATATTTATATCTTTTAAATTCTTAAATAATGGCTGAAAAAATCTTAATTTTTGAGAAAGATTCGTCATTCTCAAAAATTAAGATTTTTCAACCGTTATATACTGTAAAAAATGTAAATCTACAGTGCTAGTTTTCTTACACTGTTTCCGGCTAACAAAACGCACGATTTCGTTACATACCCATCCGCTTTACATACATCCGAGGCATGTTGTAGTTTACGGAAATGGCCGAGTGATGTTCCGAATGAGGAAGCTTTTAAATATTGAATTTGTAAAACTGTATCTAATTTTGTAAAGGAATGTAATAAATATCGCTAATTTTGTTTTGTGTGATTATCTGCAATTAATTTCACCCAAAATCACTCATCACACTGATTCAATTTTATTCCAAAATCATTCTAATATCATTCAACTTTTTAATTCCATGCTGTTCTTAACTATAAGTAAATACGGGTTAGTATGAGTAGATGTGTTTTTTGTTTATTCGTATAGGGTTTAAAACCGCTTTCAACACCTTACAGTTGTATCAAGGTTGGAGCACATAACAATGGATTCCTGCTATTTCTCACATCAGTACTACCATCGTCGAGGATCGAACCCGGGACCATTTGGAGGAGTTGTAAACACAAGAAAAGAAAGAGAGTCCAAGAAAAAATGTTGTCATTTGAACTCAAAGGGCTTTTGCACCTCGAGACATCAATATAATATAGAGATACACGATAGCAAAATCATTCCCATTGGTATTTTAGGACGAGTTGCGCTCACAATTAATCCTGCTTCGCATTGAGGCTGTAAAAAGCATTTTTCGGGTCTCTTTAAATGTTAAAGCTTTCAAAAAACGTGAATTAAACCTATAAATGTATATTGCAATGAGACCTGAAAGTAAAGCGTGGAGCTAATTTGGCTATGCATTTTATAAAGGCAATATTTTACATCACTGATTTTCATTTAGGGCTTGAGTATAACGTATATCAAAATTTGTGACTAACTCAGGACGTTTATTGCGTCTGATTAAAATAAAACATCTGCGACGACATTTCCGATAATGAATACTTTGGAGATGTTAAGCGTGGCATTAGACAAGAAAAAAAACTTTTTGTAAATGCTGCTTAAGAATTTATAGGAAAATCTTATTCCAAATTAGTTCAAAAGAAAAACAAAATACGTTTTCGCCTTTCACTGTCTTGTTGATATATCTATAGTACCTCTATGAATTTCACTTGCTACTGCATATAATGGAGGAACACCCAGAGTAGCAATTTGAAATCGGTCGGCCGTGGAGATTCTTGGATTCTGCCTTATCCTTTCGAGGGAAAAGCGCAAAACTATTTTAATGTGAATGGCTGAAATTATTTCGGATGAAGTTGAATGAGAAACAAGGGCGAGTGTTTATAAAATTAAAGGGAGGTTATACAACATCGCTTATTTCGTCCAAAATCGTAGAATAATTTGGTCGATTTTAATTAAATATTGATCGTCTTGAACGATTTCGAAATGTTTTCTCATGATTTTTGAGCGATTTTGATCTATTCGAAAAGGTGTTTGGAATGAATGAATGGAGCGCTGAGTGGGCGATTAAGAATAGATTGAGATCGGATTGACAGTCAATTTCACGATGCTGTCAACTCTGGACTGTACAATAATTTTGGGCTGACCAATCGTTTGTTATTGACGGATCGCTTGCCATGACAAGGTTTTCAAGCGCCATTTGTCTCAAAAATATAAGTTCGTGGGCATAGAACAAAAAAAAAATCGAATGTAGGCTCTCTCATCGTCGAAATAACAACCAAACAAGCGTGTAATTACGACCTTTCAGTAGCCATTCTATGAAAACATTTTAAACAAAATAGCGGAAAGTGACGGAGTTAAGAGCAAACCAAAATATATTTAACGATATATTCACAAGAATCTCATAAATAGCAAACAAACATCAGAATTCAATCATATAACTGACCTCTGTCCATCATTGCACTTCCTTTTTTGTCGTCAAAAGTGACAAACCTTAAATTGACTAGCGAAAGAAAATGACATGAATGTAGCAATAATGCTACTATCAATCGATTTTTGAGGTCAGTTGGTAGGGCGGTCATCACAAAACCTCGAGATCATGGATTCGATTCCCGAAATTGCTACTTGAAACCAGCTCTTCGTTCAGAATCACAGAACGGTGCGAATTGTTTGCAAATTGTAATCCTGTTTTGCACGCGCATTTGCGTGCAAAATGGGGTATAATTGGCAAATATTTCACACCGTTTTGCCATCCTAAACGCAGGACATGTATCTTTCGGATGAGGCGTTTTACCAAGGGTATGTGTGTCAGAGCTATACAGTTAACAACATCGTGAAATTGACAAGGTGAATGTTTTTGGAATTATTTGGGAATGATGTTGAATGAGTGAAAGGAGTGAGTTTTGAGTGTAATTTAAGGAAGGAAATCCTATTTCGCTAATTTTGTTCAGGATGAACAAAATAAGAGATATGTTTTACCTCCCTTTAATAAATTATGCATAAAACAGCTATAATAAGCTTCCTATTTTTTAAAGAACCAATCACACGCTTTAAAATTTCAATTACGTCGGCGAAATCGCGATTTGGTTCTTGCTTCATTCATTTTGAATGATGTTGTTTATTTCATTCTTTTTAGTAATTTTGAGCGTTTTTGAATGGTTTGAGTGAGTGTTTGGAATGAATGATTGGAGCCCTGAGCGAATAAGTTCGAATGGTTTAGATCGGAATTATTTTCAATTTCATGATGTAATTAAGTGTACACCGAGCTCAATCAAGATGTATGCGAATCACTGCAACCCATTTGTCATTTATCCGCGCACTTCACCTAAGCAGCTTGTTGACTGCCGGGGATAACTACTACGGCAGCGATGCTAAATAAACGAATAAACGAACATTCTCTTGCATATAGCCTGGCTCCCAGGCTGTCAGTTAGTGTTAAATAAGGTACACCGCGTGCACTTATGTTTTACTATTTCAAATTACTCCCATATTCTCAAAAACTGACCACTGATCGGCCAGCCAGAGAAATATAAGTTGATAAGAAATTATATACTTTCTCTCGTTGCTAATTTCACAATACTTCAGATCAATGGGACTGGAGCCAGTCTATCTACCATAAATCAACTTGACATTTGAAGAGCTGACGTAAGTATGTTTCATAAAGTCTAGTTATATCGTTAAAAGATTAACAATCTTAAAAAGCTAGAATTATACGATTCTGCTTTTTTTCTGCTGACCTTTTTTTATAAAAAAAATAATAATAAATAAAATTAATAAAAAATGGCAAACATTTTTCACCGTTTTGTCATCCTAAACGCAGGGCAAGTAACTTTCGGCTGAGAAGGTGAATGAATTTGGAATGATCTCGCAATGAAATTGAATGAGTGGGTGGAGCGAGTTTTGAGTGAATTTAATGGGAGGTAATCCAATGTCGCAAATTTTGTTCAGGATAAAATATGCATACAAGTCCTTTAGATAGCTCGATATTTCTTCAAGAACCTAATAGACGCTTACAATTTGAATTATGTCAGTGAAATCGCGATTTTTCTCTATCCAAATTCATTTTGAATGGCAATTTTGATTCTATGTTTTTCAATGGGTTTGAGCGTTTTTGAATGTATTGAATGAATAAATGGAGCGCTGGGTGAGTGATTTAGAATGCTTTTGACAGAAGTGAATTACGAATTTAACGATGCTTCTGATTTTGCATAGCACTGTACTGTCCTGGTCTAAATTACAAAGCCTCTGGGGCCCGTTTTACTAAACGTCTTACGAAAAATTAATCGTAAGCTAAAATCTAAAATCGTACATGGTGTTTTCATTCATTGTTAGATTCTGTCTTGCAAAAGCTCATAGGAATCGTCTTTAAAAGACGATTCCAAAGAGATGATGCACGACAGAATTCCATATTTAGTTACTACTGTAGAAGCAACTTTGATTTTCGACTGACGAAAAAAATGATCTTCAGATCTTTAGCAAAACAGGCCACTTCTGTACGCGCTAGTTTTCGTCAGTTTCGGAAGTCTTGATTTTTCTTATAACTAGGATAAAATGTTCCATTTCAAGATAAAAAAAAGACATAAATCTATGTATTGATCAAACAGAGACAGATATTTATAAACATAATTGATTATGACAAATGGTTTCCTAAGACAGGTATCTTTATAGATTTTGCAGAAATATCATGATACTTGCCAGACGCAATCGTAACAAAATGCCATAATAAGGGCTCGAGATAAGCTGTTCTCTTCTAGAATCGTATGGAAGGAATAAGTATAATAGAGCGTGAAGAAATACAGTTTAATCAAATTGTGAAATTGACCCTCATCTCGATCAAAATCATTCGCACTCAGTCAAATCACTCAAAAACACCCCGAAATTGTTCAAAAAGCCCCGAAATCGTTCAAAATGATGAGCATTTCTAAGAGGTCGACTAAATTATTGCATGATTGTAATTGGCTGGTGTTGATTTTATAGAACAGAACAGAACAGAACATATATTTTATTTCGGACTTAAACAAGAATGTTTCTCATCCATACATGAATATCAAATACAAAGGTCAAGGGTATGAAGTGAATAAACAAACAAGAATAAATATTGAAAAAAAAATCGTGAAATTACAGAATCATACAAAAAATATATGTGCCCCAACACATATATTGAGAGTAAAATTTCTAAACGATTCATATATATATTTTTATATAAAGTACGTAAAAATTATGGCTAATTTCGCCCAATTATCGAAAATGTTTCATCTCGATGTTTCTACATAGAAAACCTACCTCAAATGCCTAAATATTAAGAACCTATTGAGATTTCTTTTCAAATTTGATTTAATTTCCTCTAAAGAATCATTTGTATGATTGTTAAGAGGAAATTTACCTAAAATTAAAGGGGAAAAGGGCCTAAAAGACATCAGTATGATGATTGTTTTTAAAGTCAGAAAATGCATACTAGAAAAAGCTCCCTGAGCATGTTTTATGTATAGCTCTCGGGAGCATTTGAAATACGTTTCAAAGAATAAAACTGATGATTTTTTTCCAAAAACCTTCACTGACTAAAGTGTTTCTAGTGAATACGGTTCTTTTGAGTACCAACAAAATGGGATTGATACATGTAGAATCTAATTCGTAATCGGTGTAAATAGACATGAGCAGTTGGGTACATGTGTTGGATAATGCACAAATTCAGAGTCGAAAACGAGGCAAAGCTCTTACAAAAATGCTTAACATGATACTATAGATAGTGTGTCACATAAAACAAAAATAAAGACATGATCAAATTTAAAGTCCGCCACGCCAACAACATATACACCAACGACGTCAGACACATAAAAAAATCTCTAATTTCTTGCAAAGTGATCAATCTGATAATGAAATTACTTTTTTATCCGAAGCATTGTTATAATTATATATACGATAACAAACCGAAAGAATTATGCAGATGACGTCATCAATTTGATTTTACGTTCTCACTTTATTGTCAGTTTGGCCGTTACTTTCGTAAATGCTGGTCTTCGCCTTTTTCCTGATAACGAACAGTTGAGATTAAAACTTTACAACTTGGTTATACGCGTCGAGGATGACCGGAAATAAACAAGCACAACTTAGAACATCGTGAAATTGACAAGGTGGATGATTTTTCGAAATCATTTTGGAATGAAATCGAATGATCGTGTGGATCGCGAATTTTGTTCATGATGAACAAGATTAGCGATATTTATTTCACCCCCCTTTGATAAGAAAAATACACACTTTTCTTATTGTGTGACTTCGTTGACCAATCAGATACTTTAATCGTAGAATAATTTGATTAATAAGGATTAAATGATGATCGTCTTGAACGATTTTAAATGCCTTCTTATGATATTGGAGAGTTTTTTATTGATTTGAGTGAGTGTTTGGAATGAATGGATCGCTGCGTGAATGACTAAGAATGATTTGATCGGAAGGAGTGTCAATTTCACGACCTTATTAACTGTAAAATATCGTGCCGTGCTGACTCGGAATGGTAGGGGAAGAACGACTTAAATTTCAAAAGTACTCATGTAGGACTTCCGCTCACATTTTTATTAGCCATTCTATCATCTCTCATTTACTAGTTTTATAATTATTTCCAATCCATTTTTATGAAATATACCTTCTCTCTTATATTTGCGTATATCAATGTTAGCAAACTTATCATCTAGTATTAATAATCCACCATTGACTATTTTTTGTAAATATTACATGTATATGTATACATGTGGTTTGATAGGCAATATTGCCTTTATTTCCTGAAAAAAAAACACTCATATATATATACTCCGATGAGTCTCGAGCTGACAAACCGATTATGTGTAAAGAAAGCTTACCATTCGGTTAACGAGCTATTTGTCCTTTATCTAGGATGTAGCAGATGTTAGACCCAGACAGACAAAAAATGTGAAAATATACGAGCTCGTATGAGCTGAATGTTAAGAAATTTTGTACGGAAATGTAAGCGGCAAAGCAAACAACTGTAGTCTTTGAAAACATATCTGTGAAACTATCAAGTGATAATCCACATTGGAAAACATCGAGAATCCACCTGAAATTGCTACAAAAAGGAAACATTACTAGTATATTGTGCCATCTTATTCAATAGAAACATGTTGAATTACGAAGTGCTATCAAGCAAGTAATTAATCCTGGATTTATGTTAGATTTATGACTACTTAAAACATAAACGAAATGTGTTACCAATTAAAGGACGATTATCCGTGATTAAAGATTAGCAGTAAAATACCAATATATCCCAATTTATTGAGATATTTTATGACAGTTCTTTTGTGATATCTATAATTCCGTGATATAAACAGCTATACTCAAATAACCAACAATTGTCTATGCTTTACGAGATTTTTTACCATAGGTACACCATACGTGCTTAAGAAATGGAGTTGCATGCTCAACTCTAAGCAATCAAGACTGTATGTTAGAAAGATATCAAAATTTCTCTGAATCACCAAAACGATGATTGCCAAGATAAACAATATAACAAAAGTGAAGCTCTAGATTAGTAAAATCATGTAAACAACATAAGAGACCCCATCTCAGGGAAATTTGTCCAAAACCAAAAACTTTATGAAGCCTGGGTAAAATTTTCCTAAATGTTAACAGAATCAAGGGCGTAACTACCATTATGCGCATAGCGCAAGTGCGTAATAGAAATAAATCCTCTTTCGAAAAAATAACGTTTCCTATGAATGTAACATCGAAACTACAGCTAATTCAAGCTGTTATTACAATTTTTTGATTATTCATCAACGCCCAATGTTTCATTAAGTGGTTCAAAAGGAGATATTTTACAAGAGACTTTTAAATGAAAAAAAAAAAAAAAAAAAAAAAAATGCCATGCCCTGATATTGGAAAAGACTCGCCCAAGGAGAAAATCACAATGATTCTGATCTGTTGTCTACATCGACCGAGTGAAGTTCCGTCTGTCTACAGAGGCAACATTTTTTTTGACTACATGTCGTCTTTGAGAACCCACTGTCAGTTTATTTTTTTATTCATTTGTTTATTTTGAATTATGGCTTCAAATTTGGAAGAGATATCAGCGGATGATAGGACTTCAGGTGTGTACAAATTTAACTAGCATTTATTGAGAGATGGGCGAAATATGAAAACATAAAGTCTAATTTCGTAACTTTTCATGGGAATCCACTTGAAATAATCAATGATTGTGGCCATACTTGGGAGGGTTTAATAAATAGAAGCGCTGAACACTTCCACGATTACTCATCAACTTAAGAATACCAGAGCTTCGTTCGTTTTTTTACACAAATAAATTTATTTGACCTACCGTCTCCTCGGCATAATTCTCCGATTCTGTCGTGGTTGACTCTCACCTGCCGTCGCTTCAACCGGTTGTACGGTTTGATTTCGCGACTTTTGAGCTATGATTTTAAAGGTACCATTTGAAATAATATTATTATATAATATTCATTTAATCTGTCTGTCTTGGGATAACAAAAGTTATAGAAATGAAACCGGATCACAAGTGGTTACTTGTAAGAAAATACATTATACAGGCGAAATTTGAGGAGAAAAAAAAAGCTAAAGATATAACATCTTGTAACGCTATATCTTTATTTCAAGGAAATATAATATTGACTTGGTAGAAGTTCTAAAGCGTACACGTTCCTAAACCCTAAAAAACAGACATTTTCAATGGAACGGTTAAAAAAATTAATAGGATACTATATGCACCTTATTTGAGGTTTTCTACCCAAAAACTAAATCGGAAGTACCTTGGCTGAAAAACAAAACATGATTTTCTAAAAAAAACTTACAATTTTTAAAAAAAAGATGATAATCTGCCCTTTGTTAAGTATTACGAAGGTCTCACGAGAGCACCACAAAAAAGCATCAAACATGTAGATTGCCCGCTGAGAGAGTAAATAAGGATTATTTAAACATGGGAAGATCGGGATTGTGCTACACGTACATGTACTATCCTGAATATTTTTTTTATACAAAACACATTTAAACAGAAACTCGGATAACAATATTGTTGGTACAGTTATCAAAATTAAGAAATTGACAAGATTAATAATTTAAGAATGATTTTGGAATGAAATTATATGAGCGCGATGAGTGAGTTTTGAGTGAAATTATAGGTAGGTAATACGATATCGCTAATTTTGTTATCCGAAACAAAATTAGCGATATTTATAGCCTCCCATTAATATGATGTGCATAAAAGTTCTATGAATAGCTTCCCATTTTTTCAAGAACCAATCTAACGCAATTATATCAGTGAAATCGCATTTTTTCTATTTATATATATATTGAATGTAGTTTTTAAATCGGGCTCGGAAGCCCGAGTTATATATACTGCTTTCGAGACATCCCATCAGTTGGACACATTACATTTTTACCATTATCCGCTGAGCAATGTGTTCGAGCCAAACTATGTGTTTTCAAACACTGAAGAAACGGCATTTTCAGTCACAACCTACAACCTTTTTTTATTAGCTCCACTGGCTGAAAGCCACTGGGGCTATTGTCATGGCGTTGTGTCCGTCGTGAGTCCGTCCGTGCGTCCGTGCGTCCGGTCGTAAACTTTTTCTTTAAAAACCTTCTCCTCAGAAACTACTGGATGAATTTCAACCAAACTTCACAGGAATGGTCCTTGAGTGACCCTCTTTCAAAGTTGTTCAAGAAATTTTGATCCAATGAAAACATGGATTTAATGGGCGTGGCTTATTTCCAAATATGGTAAAAAGTGAGTTTTCTCAGATTCTAATTGATGGATACCAATGTAATTTTACATGAATGATCCTTGTGTAACCCTACATCAGTCTACAAAAGATTATTGAGATCGGATGAAAAATATGCATTTTATGGGCGGAGGTCATTTCTCTATATATAATATAGTGGAAACTTTGAAAATCATTTTCTCAGAATCTAATTGATAGATATCAACCAAATTTTACATGAATGATCCTTGGGTGACCCTTTATCTGTCTACCTAAAATTATTGTGATCAAATGAAAAATATGTATTTTATTGGCGGAGGTCATTTCTCTATGTGTTATATAGTGGAAACTTTGAAAATCAATTTCTCAGAATGTTACTTATGGGTATCAATCAAACTTCATAAGTATGATCCTTAGGTGACCCATTATCATGCAGCCAAAAATTATTGTCATTGGATGAAAAATATGTCTTTTATGAGCGGGGTCATTTCTCTATATGTTAACTTTTATAATATGGAAACTTTTGAAAATCATTTCAACATCAGTGGAACCCAAAATATCTAAAAATCTAGTCAAAACTTAGATTTGCTATTACAAGAAATTCAAGCCTGTGGAGCGACACAAGCCATTCATGGCTTTCTAGTCTTATTTACTTTTGCGAAAAATGAAGAGGAGGCTTATACAAAACAGTATAATAGAATTGTAGCAGTTACAATATTACTTCTCTGATTTTTTTTCTCGAACGGTCATTTACCAGTTGAAGGGCTGGAACCAATCAAATTCTGTTTATGATTATCACGTGGTCAAAACTCTCGCTTACCGAGGCTGGACACTTACATTATGCGTGTTATCCACTGAGCTATGTGTTCAAGACAAACAACGCAGAAACGGCCTTTTCATTTACAATCTCCTTTTTTTTCTCTTTCACTTTTGCGACAAAAAAAGGAAGAGGCTTATACATAATTTGATGTGATTTTCGTTTTTAGTAATTACCAATTGGTATTTTCAGCGATTTTTACAAGCTTTTCGGTTGAGTAAAGGAATTGAAATGTAAAATAGGTTAACTGTGGTATAAATTAGTAACAGTTACAATATCACTGCCCTGATCCTATGACAATATGCTCTTTTAAACATATCTTTTTGTCCTATGCCTTGGCGCAGTTTGTAACGCACCTGCCTCTCGTTCGAGAGGTCCCGGGTTCGATACTCGGCTGCGGCAAATACCCTTTCAGACAAAAATTTCGTCTATCAATGGTTTGATATCTCGAACCTAATGATGGAACAGCTGGAGGCTTGGTAAGGGTGTTGTGGTAATACTTGTTTAGAAACAATAGGAATCCATGGTTAGGTGCTCCAGCCGCTCAATATGACCACATCAGTCGAAAACGGCGTAAACCCTAATCAAACGATCAAAAGCAACACAATGGCAAAGAAATCTCTGCTAAAAATAGACTAGGATTACCGTTACGTTTTGATAAACCGTTGGTGCTGTTACAAAATGTCGTTGCTACGGCTTAACTCAAGCCGTAGTTACGAGATTTTATAACAACACCTACGAAATATTGTTTGTCCGATATTGCGACATTGTGAACTGGATAAAATCGATCCTCATTGTCTTCTAACTTTAAGCTCTTCTTGCGCGAAAAAGGGCTTTTCCAGTCCACTGGACCAAGGCTAAATAATTTTGTTGAAATTTCATGTGCAATTTTGGCATCTCTACTGTTACTGTGCCTATACACTGCAGAGACATGTCCGGGATTTGTCATTATCTGCCTCTTTAAATGCATGTTGGATGATTAATCTTAGTTTAACTGGGTTCAGTCCCAAGTTGAATGGAAATGTTTTGTGACATATCTCTCAAGTTGAGTGGATATAATTCTGTAAACTCCAGTTGGATGAGCTGGCGATGTCCTCGAAAAGATGGAGTGTTAAGACAAAAAAACTCACAAATTGGGCAATTATTTTACCAACTTTTATTGTCCAAATTTGAGCCCTTTAGATTAGCGAACTATTGCACTATCCCAGCCTCTCAATGATGCCCGATTTACAGTGCTGACAGCACTTTGATTTTATTTTGTCTTTCTTAAGCGTTTTGAATCTTTTTCGAATGGTGTGAGTGAATGTTTGGAATGAATTGGGCGCTTAGTGAACGATTTAGTATGGTTTTGGTTGAGATGAATCTCAATTTCACGATGTAGCTAATTTACTAATTGTATTGCTTTTATGCTTCAAGGGTCTATATTAACATGCACCTGAGAATCTCAAACGGAACCTGACTTCAATGGACGTATTATGATCGTGGTATAAAGAGAATCTCTACAAGTTTTTTTGTCTGTTGATAATCACTGTTACTGACATTTAATAGGCTTACGTAAGGCTTACATATAAACAAAACAATTAATGTACCCCACCCTACTTGAGATTATTCTGCCATATGTTTATTTTCAGGCAAGATTTGTGTGTTTTATTATTTATGCGAAGGTTCCTCGTACAATTCATATTAATATTGAAACAACTATGACTTTTCGATCTAAGACTTGATTAATCTAAATGATAAAATAAAAAAGCATGAAAGAGGATGTAAGTAAAACTTTTCGTATACATTTTACAATAAAAGCGACTTTATCATAAAATGCACCATTTTTGTCTCAATTTCGTGGGTTTGATACTCACAATTTGAGTGAAAAAAAACACCTTCTCGTCCACAGGATCAACATAATTTTTTATTCATACCATTTTATTATATATAATTATTTAGTATTACTATTCTTAGAAATATAACAAATAAGTTTTGATAATAATAAATAATAATTCATATTTGAAAACAAAGATACGCAGAGAAATAAAGCATTTAAATGGCAATGATCGCAAATTTACTAACATTTTTATTGCTGCATTTTTGAATACTGATTTTTATTCATGTTGATAATAATAAAATGTGAGTAACAAACCTACCAAAGTTAGACAAAAGTAGTGGATTTCATGATGAAACAA
This sequence comes from Fragum whitleyi, assembly GCA_948146395.1. Taxonomy (NCBI): domain Eukaryota; kingdom Metazoa; phylum Mollusca; class Bivalvia; order Cardiida; family Cardiidae; genus Fragum; species Fragum whitleyi. Next base: position 31,152,404 of record OX411556.1, on the reverse strand, counting down.
GTGCATGTCGTATTGCGATGCAATACAGGAGTCTCCCACCGGATAACAAAAATCCTTTCTGATAACATATATCTCCTACTTACTAGATCTATAACTGTATACAAAATTTGAAGTTGCTAGCACATTAGGTTTTGAACAAAATATCCCAAACAAAAATATAAGAGTAAAAATGGCAAAAACTCCAAAAGTGGGCGGAGAAGAATGATTCTTGTACATGACATTTGTTCTCAATGATATCTATAAGTGTAGCAAGTTTTGAAGTTTCTAGCACTTATGGTTTAGAAGATATGTTCCGGACAAAATGTAAAGGTAAAAACAACAAAGGGCAATAACTCAAAAAGTGGGTGTGGCAGTTCTTGTACATGACACTTGTCCTCAATGAGATCTTTACGTGTACAAAGTTTAAAGTTGCTAGCACCCATAGTTTAGGAGATATGATCCGGACAAGAATGTAAGACTAAAAACAACAAAGGGCAATAACTCAAAAAGTGGGCGTGGCAGAGTTACAGTTCTTGTACATGACACGTGTACTCGATAAGATCTATCAGTGTACAAAGTTTGAAGTTGCTAGCACTTATGGTTTAGGAGATATGATCCGGACAAAAATGTAAGGGTAAAAACAACAAAGGACAATAACTCAAAAAGTGGGCGTGGCAGAATAACAGTTCTTGAACATGACACTTGCCATCAATAAGATCTATAAGTGTACCAAGCTTGAAGTTGCTATCACTTATATTTTAGGAGATATGATCCGGACAAGAATGTAAGGGTAAAAACAACAAAGGACAATAACTCAAAAAGTGGGTGTGGCAGAGTTATGGATCTTGAACATGACAGTTCTCCTCAATGAGATCTATAAGTGTACAAAGTTTGAAGTTGCTAGCACACAAAGTTTAGGAGATATGTTCCGGACAAGAATGTAAGGGTAAAAACAACAAAGGGCAATAACTCAAAAAGTGGGCGTGGCAGAATAACAGTTCTTAAACATGACACTTGTCATCAATAAGATCTATAAGGGTACCAAGCTTGAAGTTGCTATCATTTATATTTTAGGAGATATGATCCGGACAAGAATGTAAGGCTAAAAACAACAAAGGGCAATAACTCAAAAAGTGGGTGTGGCAAAGTTATGGATCTTGAACATGACACTTCTCCCCAATTAGATCTATAAGTGTACCAAGTTTGAAGTTGCAAGCATATATGGTTTAGAAGATATATCCCGGACAAAAGTGTGACGGACAGACGGATAGACGGACGGACGGACGGACGGACAGACAGACGGACGGATTGACGGACGGACGGACAGACGGAATCGAGCAAACCTATAGTCCTTCAACCGGTAACCGGTGGGGGACTAATTACTAGTTAGATAATAACATTTAATGGCATAACAAGGACAGAATGTGAAAATGTTCAACGACGCTACTTCTCCACTGAAACAAAAAAAAAAACGAAGCAGTCGCCGAGATGTCGGTTTATAATGACTGCTTTATATGTTACCCGTCATGCATTTTTTTTAAAATCGTGTGTTACGGCCCGCTGGCAGCAACTGTCATTTTTGGCACAAGCAAAATAACTACTAGAAAACTACAACTATGTGAAAATGATATAAAACACGGTAGGTAAGATGTATGTAAAATGTTAAATAGAACCTACAATCAAATTTCTATTTGCAAATCGATCTAAAGGGAACTGTCTTTGGTATGACTTAAGCGTCGATTAAGTCAGACTATGTGAATTAAACATAATGAATAGAGTCTAAACTTCTCGCTCTTTGCTGATCTTTATTGTATAAGAATATCTGAGATCCAGCCAGTGGTGATCTAATGTCCTTTTCAAATATTTTACAACATTATGAAATTGCTAATTAGTATGATTTATGATGATGATTTTGGAATGAATTGAACGAGAGTGATTGTCGATATTTGAGTGAAACCATAGGGAGAAATTAGGTAGGCATAATCGCCAAGCTTTGAATTGAACTTTTAAATCTTTCGGTTCTACAGTTTTAAATAAATGCAGTAAGATTTGTGTGTCATCACGTAACGACCAGAGGCTTACACATTTACGCCGGCCATGAAAAATAATGATTGTTTAAATGAACGAATGAACTTATGTTGATCCAATGGCAGGATTTCGATGAAAGAAGCGATCGAATGTTTTGAAAAGGTTGAGCGTCCATATCACGACGTTACGGTACCTAGCAAACGTCGATGTTTATCTGATACTATTCTCTGTAAATTAGCCCGTTGAAAATAGAAGATTATGAATGAGCGGTCATGAAATACGTCATATATTAAACAAGTCATCTATAAAAAAAAGATAAAAACGAGGCTTCGTCGAGTTTGTATCTGTATTAGATGACGAGTTTAATAAATATAGTATTTCATGGACAAAAAATGATATTCTATTTATCCCATGACCCAAATTTTTGTTATAAATCCATTATTATTATTTACACTCGTTTATATTATTTTCCGTGCGTAACTTGACGTCATCCCATCCACTATGAGGTCATTTTCACGACAATACAACATTGCTGTTATTCGCCCAGAGCTCAGTTTCATAGTTATTCAAGTAGGGATATTACACCTGCGTTATATCAAAAATATTCAAAGGGGTTATTTCACTCCGGCGACGTATATAATGAAAAGCATTAACCTATGCGTCAAAAAGGGCAAATACATGTAAAAGCATGTACATGACTAAGTTTGCACTCTTTCAAATACAAAACTGTAAATATTCTAAGAAAATATGGCATTGCAATTAGCGTCTTTAATTGTGTGCGAAGTTTCTACCTGTACCTAATTAACTAATGTTATATATTTTTGTTTGATTACTTAAGAGATCTCACAATTAGGAAACCAGCTGTTGAACTTTAGTTCCCTTGGCCTTCTGGTAATAATTCGTGCTCTCTTGCTATAACTTAGAACAGCAACCCTTATGCATCTTAACCCTGTCAATATCAATAGTGCTAAAGGCGTCATTTCTTAGTTTTCAGGTTACTTTGTTCCTTGATGATTTTTTCATGTCACCTTAATATCGCGAGACCACTCGGATCTTTTTTCCGGGTAAAAGAATATTTTCTTATACAATTTTCCTTTAAAGGTGCTTTTTCGAAAAAAAAAACATTTTAAGCCACTCCCTTTTTTCAAACCAGATGATAATTACATCGATGACGTAGTACACACGTACGTGGTGTGCAAATGTAAAGTTAATGCACAAGCGATTTTTACTAACAATTTCGAAACTTCTGTTCGGATTGTTACAGTTTCTTACATCGTGAAATTGACAATAAAAAACAATCTTAATCGCTCACTCAGCGCTACATTCATTCATTTCAAACACTCACTCAAACCATTCAAAAACGCTCAAACCCATTGAGAAATATAGAATAAGCAACATCATTCAAAATAATCGCGATTTCCTTTACATAATTCAAATTGTTATCGTGTCATAGGTTCTTGAAGAAATAGGAAGCTATGTATAAAACTTGAATGTATTTTTTATTAAAGGGAGGTAATCGGTAGCGCAAGTTTTGTTCATCCTGAACAAAATTTGCGATATAGGATTACCTTCTATTAAATTCACTCAAAACTCGCTCCACACACTCGTTCAATTTCATTCCTAAATCATTCCAAAATCATTCACCTTGTCAATTTTACGATATTGTTAACCGTAAACAATTTTTTGGAGATAGATACAGCAGTTCTGAAAATTAATTTCGATCTTAACCTTTGTCAATCTTGTATAATCTGCCAGGAATATAGTAAAATTTATCTTCTTTTCTCGGAGGTGTTCAAACAGAAAATGTCCCCTTTTCCATGATATTCATCAGTAGACGAGAGAAAGACTATTACTACAGCTTTGCTCGAACTCTGTGAAATTTTGATTAACTTGCTCTGCGTTCAGTATCACCAAAAGGGTCCTACCTGTTTTCAAATCATAACCCGCTTTGCACGTGTGGTTGCGTGCAAAGCGGGGCATAATCGGAAAACTGTTTGCACCGTTTAGTGATCCTTAACGCAGGGCAGATTTTTCTAAATCTGATAACCATATTTTTGCCGAAAGTTGATGGGGTCTGGGTCCTCTCCTCTCCCTTTGGATCCCCACATGACGTTTCACAAATTTCAATAATACGAGGATCGGCGTTAATGTATTTTGAAAGGTAACAGAAATGTCCATTGATTGCATTATTTTAAATTTTAAATATTGAAATAAGCCACAGAGGTAAAAAATCATTTCAATGACAACCTATTTGTTTAAAAATATCAGATAGGAGCAGTAAACATTTCAAAAAGCTCTTATTACGCTGATAAACTACAGCATGTTATCGTTTTACTAACCAGATATGCCCGTATTTTACTGGAAACATGCAAGTAATACCAGCTGCTATTTTATAATAAGTAAAATCTGGCAGCCAAAGCATAAAATTCAATACAAATACGTTATTTTAAAACGCTTCTTCTTTTAAATGTTACATATCATAGAGATACTTTTTTGCATTGCTATAAATTTCTTAATTAGAGAAAATTGGTGGAAAAAAACAGACATTTTGAAGTTTCAAACTAAATATGTAAATTCCGTTTGTTTTCTTTTGTGTGTGTGTGTGTTTTTTTTTTGTCAAATGGGTTTGTCTTGGTTTCGCGTGTGCACATATGGATTGAACCTGTGAGTGATGTTTCCATCATTTTCAAGCGTTTGATTGATAAACATATACATGTACATGTATATATGCCTGGAAAACCTCATGGTACAACAAATATTCTACCGTGGTGGATCCGTGTGTATCTATTAAGAGAGTAGTGAAACTCTCATCAGACTGTGCGATTGTACAAACTGATCTGAGTCTCATTGTTACACAACTGTAAATGGTAATGTCAGCATATCATTTTACATATACACGAGTATCAGAAACGGCAACAAAGTTCATCTTGGCCCCAGTTTTTCTTCAATGTGAAGGTTGGTTGTTCCAATATTTCAAAACGAACGACACATATGAAATGTAATAAATCTAATACGAATATGAAATTAATGTTTATAACATTCAATGGGCCGTCGTATTTCACTGTATTGATTTTATTACAGCCTCTCATTATGTCAAGTGATTTGACAAGTTAAAATTGTTTAAACCCTGCCTCTAATATAAAACACGTGCTCTTAAATTTGTAGCTTTGGGCAGACAAAATAAGCGGTCGCTATTTAGACTGTACTCTTTGACAATTTGACAAAATTTTGTCTATAAGATATAAGCCTTCTTCATTTTCGAGCCTTATTTTTCATTATGATGTCGATGAATGTGATGTTGTTGTTTTTTAAACGTATATGAGCGTGGGATGTCATTCTTATTTATAATGTGTTCAAAAGAACTGGCATTTCTTACAAAAACTTGTACTTTGAAACAACTTTCTCTTTTCATAATGCCTATCTATTGTAAGTATGGTTTAAACATGTTTTATTGGTATACTTTTTTATGGTATACTTAACGAATATTACATGAATGGTCATTGTATAGTGGATTAATTAAACGACTTTAAATTAAACGAGGCTGCGCCGAGTTTTTATGTTTTAGATGATGAGTTTATAAATGCGGTATTTAATGAGCACAAACTAGGCGTTCTATTTACAATATGACATAAGGTTTTTCGGAAACTCCGGAAAATTAACGATTCAAGTTATTCCGCGAAACAAAAAACGCCTTCTGCGAAATGACGTCAGCAAGTACGTTTGATCGTCATTTTAACAACAAAAATATAACGTTGCTTACCATTTGCACAATTATTCCACTAATGTAACAACAAACGCGTAATTTGAAAATATTCAACGGGATTATTTCCTCCACAACGTAGGTCAAATAATAAATTGTGACATAATATAGTAACTGGTATTTAGCAACAAGGTCCTGTCATTAGTTCTCGCAACTTAAATATGGCCATTCACTACTCTACATGTACATGCACTGTTAAGTCCTATTAACTACTAGTGAAATACAAAATGAAATGAATGAATATAAGTTAATTAAAAATATTTCATTATTATAGTGAACTGTATATACATGTTACATAGAAATTTACTAATACAAAAGTAGAAAATATAACCCGACCCAAACGGGCATTTAAGTCGCCTATACAAGTTTAGTTTGACTGCGTACTGAAACAACAATCTAAATAAAATAATAAAGTCTCCGATTATACGGACACGTTCCTTTTTTTTAACTGCATTGTATATAAATAAAGTCTAATGCGCATAAAATACATATAATTTTAATTGGTTTTCGATTTCCGCTTTTCGACCTTATGACATTTAAATTTGTTACGTCAATTTTATTAAATAGTTAATTGCACGATTCCAAATAAGATCAAGGATAACCAAGGGAGAATTAGATTTAACCAAATCCGATTTCGGGCCAAAATTATCGAAAATACTTGATTCCTATCAGATTTCATTTTTCTCTTGGGAAGCATAGCAAGAATATCTTTCGAAATTTCATTTTCAGACGCTTTAAAATTGCTAAAAGATTTTAAAATCCTATTAGATGTTTACTTTAAGTTCCTTAATTAAATTCCTTGAATTCAAAGGCTTCTTTTAAATGTATTTGCTCTCTGCATTATTCACGCAACATTGCAATATAAAGAAATAAAGGAATAAAGTCGAGAAAATTTAATTACACATTTTTACTGGTGCGAATACTGACGTCAGTATTTTATACAACACATCTCACGTTGAAAAATCTTCCATCATATTGAAGACTTATCTATTGTACTTCACAACATACAAGAATTATTGTTCAATCGAAAGATGTAGGGTTGTTTTCTAGCTTCAAAGGTGTGCACCCCTCATTCAGAAGCAATAACGGTGTTGATTCCATTGACTGGTAACCAAAGCATCTGTGTATAGCTGAATGATTTAATTTTAGTTGGGTCCATCGAAATTTGAGAATTCTGATTAGTTGTAAACTCGATTTTGAATTATCAATGAAAACAATTTTGAGAGAACAGCTAATTTTTAAACGTCCCATCAACAATTTATTTCTTTTTTTGACACCTCTTTACATTTACGCTTGGCAATATTAAATTATAGGAGATGACGAGAATAATTATTAAATTCATTATGGTATGAAGCTAGAAACGTAATCAAACTCGTGTATGAATTCGCTTCGCGTATTCATACAGTTTGATTAGGTTTAAAAGTTTCATACCTCTCTAAAATAAAAAAAAAACTCTTTTCACCTCTTGAAAAATAAAAATAATGCATCTAAGGTCTGTCCGAATACCGCTCCTGTATTTTGGTTCGTCAACTGCTTATTCCTTACCAGTATAAGGTAAATAAAGATGGTTGCAGACACCTTATAGAAAGGACGCAACGTATCAGAATTGAACCTGATAAGGACAGGGTGCTGGCCTTATATTTCGCGAAAATATTTAGCAACCAGTGACATAAACGGATGAGTTGTATCCTCAGAAAAGAAGTTAGAGTCAATGACGTTGGTTGGTCGACCTACTATAGACAACGAGGCTTAGATCTTGAGATCCCCGATGCGATTTGTTACAATATTTCTACTTACTGCATTGCCCATAAGCCCAAATAAAATGTTGTGCCAAATATTTCGTAATCACTGACCGATTACGTCACTGCCGTTTGCCGGTGAAGCTACCTTGCCATGCAGACGTGACATGCGACCCTTGTTGGCCTAACCTAACCTACCGGACTACAGTTATCAACATCGTAAAATTGACAAGATGGATTATTTTGGAATGATTAAGGAGTGAAATTGAATGAGTGTGTGGAGAGAGTTTTGACTGAATTTAAAGGGAGGTAATTCTTTATAGCAAATTTTGTTCATGACGAACAAAATTTTCGATATTGATTACCTCCCTTTAATAAAAATGCAATAAAAGTTATATACATAGCTTCCTATTTCTTCAAGAACCAATGAGATGTTAGATTTGAATTATGTCAATGAAATAGCGATTTTTCTCTATCAAAATGCATTTTGAATGACGTTGATGATTCTATATTTTTTTCAATGGTTTTGATCGTTTTTGAATGGTTTGAGTGAGTGATTGGAATGAATGAATGGAGCGCTAAGGGAGCGATTTAGAATGGTTTTGATTGATGTGAATGTCAATTTCACGATGTAATTAACTGTATCTCTAGGAAGCGGTTCAAAGTAGCAATAATTTAGGAAATGAATAAGACATGACTCATTCTAAAGTTCAGAAGCGTTTTTTATGGGATTCAAATTACAATTTCAAGAACACAAAGACACGGTGACAATAATCGTAATATTGACTTTACAACTAAACAACGCACCTTGCGTGAATTACTTTCCTACCGATTGTTCAGGACATTTTTTTTTCAATTTTGTGTCCTAAAACGCGCACGAGCTGGTCCGAAACCTAGTGACCCCTACTCATGTCAAGGCATTGAAAATTTACGTAATCGAAATATTTTATTTGAGAGGTATGTCAAAATTAGCCTTTATATTTTATGGTGAAAAATGCCTTCTAGAAAAAGAAATTCATTTTTCAACGAGGCCTTGTTCTTGACGGTAATACATTTAGATCATATTGGCATATTCGCACAACAATGCATGCTAGTAACACGATGAAATTGACCCCATCCTAATCATGAAATTGACCCCATCCTAATAATAAACCCTTCTTTTTTCACTCTGCACTCTCTTCATAGTATTCCTACCACCCACAATATATGAAAGTTAAAAGCCGCTCCGAAATCATTCAAAACGCCCTGTAATTGTTAAATAAATCTACACAACTCCATTAATTAAAATCGATCAAATGAATTATTTGTGTGTTAACATTTGTGTGTTGATTTTGAAGCGTTCTTGTTTCACTTGGTTTAGACTAATGGTTTCATTTAGTAGTACTGTGTTAAACTAAAAGGGGATTTCTCGTTATCTTAAATGTGTGTTTAAAAGCGTGTTTAATTTTAAATTCGGATATTATTGGACTTATTATTTGTGGACCAGGAACTTGATTAAATTGGATCTGAAATTAAAAATTTTAGGATTAAACATCGGCAAGTAACAGAATTGGGAGCTCGTCCGGGATACGAACATCAGACAAACAAACAAACAAACAAACAAACAAAACAAAACAAATCAAATATTTTTCTTATTTAAATCTGCTGTTCAAAATTATTTTAGAAATTAATTTTATATTTCAATTTTAATAAATTTAAGGTGAACTTTCACTATTATTTATCAAAATTTTACATTCTTATTTGAACCCAGCAACTAGCTACCATGTCTTTTGACTTATAAAAATTTACGCAAGAACATTCCGTGGAGCTATTGAATTTTGGTAAGAAGCCTGTTTAGCTCAATCTTGCCAAGCATTATGAATTAAAAGAAGTCAAGTCCTCATTGCGAAAGCATGAAATTAAGAATACTTTGGTTCAATATTTTGTTGATGAGGACATTTTCGATGAAAAGGTCCTGTCTCTAATTGTTGATGTTCCATCAGTTGCAAGCTCAAGAGAGTTTGAACTGTTAAAACTTCAACAAAGATAGAAGGAATTGGAAATAGAAAGAGAGAGAGAGAAGAGAAAATTCGAAAAAGACAAGTAGAAATTGAAGAAAGAGAAGGGCAATTTCAAAGAGAAAAGAAAGAGCGAGAAAGAGAAGAAAGAGAACGAGAAATAGAAAGGGAGAGAGAAAGAGAAAAGGAAGAGAGAGAAAGAGAAAGAGAAGAAAGAGCATTTCAATTACGATTAAAAGAATTAGAAATTCAAGATAGAGCAAAACAGCCCAGATTTATGTATAATGAATATTTTGATGTAACAAAACATTTTAGGCTTGTTCCTCCATTTCAAGAAAATGAAGTTGATACATATTTCGAAAATTTCGAAAAAGTTGCAAATAACTTGAAATGGCCAAAGGAGCAAAGGACCTTACTTCTCAAAAGTGTCTTAGTAGGAAAAGCTCGCAATATTTATTCGCAACTTAGAACAGAACAAAGCAATGATTATGATACTGTAAAGGAGCTCATTCTCAAAGGTTATGAGCTGGTTCCAGAAGCATACAGAGAACAATTTAGAAGTTGTAGAACAGAATCTGGCCAGACTCACGTTGAATTTGCAAGAAACAAAGAAAAATTATTTGAGAGATGGTGCTATTCTAAGAAAATAGAGCAAAATTATGATAATCTTAGACAACTTATATTAATTGATCAATTTAAAAATTGCATTCAATCTGACATTAAGTCACATTTAGATGAAAAAAATGTTGAAACTATACATGAAGCAGCTCGTTTAGCTGATGATTACTACCTTACACACAAAAATTCTTTCGTAAATAAAGCAAAACCTGCTTCCTCACATCCTCAAAATAAATCTATGTCTGGTGATTCATCTAGCTTATCTAGTCAATCGAATTCACCTTAACCAAAGTCTACTGGTGAAACAAATGTTCAAAATCCCTTATCTCGAGTACATTGTACGTTTTGTAAAAAAAAACAGGTCACCTTATTTCAGAATGTTTTAGATTAAAAATGAAGAAGGAACTGAGTCCAGCCAAACCTTCAGGGCTCACCAGCCTTCAGCCTAAATCACAGCCTTCTTTTGAGTTAAATTCAATTGATAAGGCAGAACCAAATTCTGACTCCTGTACGGAGATTTTTTAACCGTTCATGTTGGATAGTTTTGTATCACTTTCAGGTGATTAATGCCCACCTGCCCCTATTAAAATTTTTAATGACACAGGAGCTTCTCAATCTTTTATTTTAGCAGGTGTTCTGCCTTTTGCAGAGAAGACTGCGTCTGGTACTAGTGGTCTTATTCAGGGTGTAGAGTGTGGTGTTATTAATGTTCCTCTTCATAAGGTTAATTTGTCCTCAGATTTGGTAACTGGTTCTGTGGTCGTTGGTTTTAAGCATTCTTTACCATTTAAAAGTGTACATTTATTGCAAGGCAATGACTTAGCTGGAGATAAGGTTGTTATTAATCCTCTTGTAACTGACACACCTAGTGTAGGTCAAACAGATGATCCTATTTTGCAGGAAATACCTGATTTGTACCCTTCATGTGCAGAAACTCGGGGTATGGCTAAAAAAGTTTCCTTGAAAAATTCGAATGATATTGACTTAACAGATACTTTTGTTGAGCAATATTTCAATGACGAGGTTAAAAAGTCTTTTAATCTTAGTCTGCCAGATCTCAGACAGACTCGTCAAAATTTTGTCACTCATCTCTAAGGTCAAACGACCAAGGTCATGAAACGCATTCAAAGTCACGGTAAATCCAGGAACAGCAAAACGATCTTGAGATTTCAAAGTTAATTGATAGGGCATTACCCGAAAAAGAAATGTCTCAGAATCCTGTTTATTACTATAAAAAGAATGGTATTCTGGTGAGCAAATGGCGACCATTTGATGTCCCAGCTGATGATGATTGGGCTGTTCATCACCAAATTGTTGTTCCAAAGTCATATCGCCATGATATACTTAGTATAGCCCATGAAAGTCCATTGTCTTGTCATTTAGGTGTAAACAAGACTTATCACAAGATTATGACTCATTTCTTTTGGCCTGGACTTAAATCAGATGTTTCCAAATATTGTAAAAGTTGCCACACTTGTCAAATGGTAGGGAAACCTAACCAAGTTATTCCAAAAGCAAGGTCACAACTCATTCCAGCTTTTGATGAAACTTTCAGTCGAATAATAATAGATTGCCTTGGTCCTTTACCAAAAACTAAGTCGGGTTCTGAATATTTGTTAACAATTATGTGTGCTTCTACACGCTTCCCAGATACAATTCCTTTAAGAAACATTAAGGCAAAGTTTATCATTAAAGCTCTTGTCAAGTTCTTTACTTTTGTTGGCCTTCCAAAATCAGTTCAGTCTGATCAAGGATCAAACTTCATGTCAGTTATATTCCAACAGGTTATGCATGAATTAGGTATCAAGCAATATCGGTCATCTGCTTATCACCCTGAAAGTCAAGGTGCTTTAGAAAGATTTCATCAGACCCTAAAGAATATGATAAGGTCATATTGTTTTGATACTGAGAAAAATTGGGATGAAGGTATTCATTTGCTATTATTTGCAGTCAGAGAATCTGTTCAGGAATCTCTTTGCTTTAGCCCCTTTGAGTTAGTTTTGGTCATTCTGTTCGTGGGCCATTAACACTCTTAAAAGAGAAATTTCTTGCTGATGATGACACACCCTTGAACTTGTTATAGTATATTTCTGACTTTAGAAATAAACTGTCTAGGGCATGTGAGGTTGCTAGGTCAAATCTTAAATCATCTCAGAGCAAAATGAAGGCAAAATATGACAAGCATAGTGAAGATAGGAAATTTGAATCAGGTGATAAAGTCCTTGCTCTTTTGCCAATACCTGGCCGACCCTTACAGGCAAGATATTATGGCCCGTATAATATTGATAAGAAAACACGTGATTTGAATTATATTATCAATACTCCTGGAAGGCGTAAAAATAAACAAATGTGTCATGTGAACATGTTAAAAAAGTATTTTCACAGAGATAGCTCTATTTCAAAACCAGTTACAGTTGTAAACACTGTCCCACAAGAATCAAATGTGATTAAATCAGAAGTTAATTCAGACTTTAGTGAAAAATCTGTTCCTGGTCCACCTAAACTTGAAAACTCTGAAATACAAAAGAATCTTGATGACAAATTTTCACATTTGGAGTCATCTCAACGAGAAGAACTGAAACCGTTGATTAATAATTATGAACATTTGTTTCCTGACATCCCCAAAAGAACTGATAAATATATCATTATCTCATTGTTGAAGAATCTCAACCAATGAAACAACATCCTTATAGAACGAATCCAGTGAAACAAAAATCCCTTCAAGATGAAATGAATTACTTATTGGAGAATGATTTTATTGAACCCAGCCAAAGTAATAACAGTTCACCATGTAAATTAATTCCAAAGCCATAAGGAACATGCAGAATGTGTACTGACTATCGAAAAGTGAAGTCTGTGACAAAAACGGACTCTTTTCCAATACCAAGAATTGATGACTGTATTGACAAAGTGGGTAATTCTAGATATGTCACCAAATTTGACCTTCTCAAAGGATTCTGGCAAGTTCCGCTCACTGATAAAGCTAAAGAAGTATCAGCATTTGCTACTTCAACTGGTCTGTAACAGTACAAAGTTATGCCATTTGGGATGAAAAATTCTCCTGCGACGTTTCATCGGCTTGTAAATATGGTTATAGCTGGCTTAGATGGCTGTGACGCATACATCGACGACGTCATCATCTACACAGACACACGCAGTGACTACCTACAAAGAATCAAACAATTCTTCGACCGTCTCAGTGATGCAAAATTGACTGTCAATCTTGGAAAAACAGAATTTTGTCATGCTACTGTTACTTTTTTTGGACATCTTTTGGGACAGGGTCATGTTGATCTTTAGAATCTAATGTCAATGCTATCTCTGAGTTTCCTGTGCCTGCTAATAAAAAGCAACTGATGCGATTTCTTGGTATGGCTGGCTACTATAGAAAGTTTTGTAAGATATTTTTGATAATAGCTGAACCCTTAACAAACTTATTAAAGAAAAACGTTAAGTTCAAATGGAATGATAACTGTCAAGTTGCATTTGATCGCTTAAAAGCCGTAATAAAGAGCGCACCACTTCTTTTAGCACCTGATTTTGACAAATGTTTCCAATTAGCTGTTGATGCAATTGATGTTGGTATTGGTGCTGTTCTTTTGCAAGAAGACGATGACGGTATTGATCATCCAGTTTGTTATTTTTCTATAAAATTAAACAAACATCAGAAAAAAATATTCCACCATTGAAAAAGAATGTCTTGCTCTGATATTGGCAATACAACATTTTGAAGTTTATTTAACATCTGCAACTTCTCCTATAGTTGTATTCAGTGACCACAATCCCTTAAGTTTTATTCACAAGCTTAAGAGTAAGAACCAGAGATTATTGAGTAGGAGTTTGTCACTCCAATAATTTGATCTTGATGTAAGACACATATATATCTTTTTCATTTCTGTTGAAGAAAAGTGTTTGTATTTCCATGCTAGATGTGCTGAAATGTTTCAACAAATCATGATATTATCAATTGTGTAAGTATATTATCATTGTATATGCTAAAGATAATGCAAAAAAGAAAGATTTATTTCATAAACCTTTCTTTTTTCTTTCAAGGGGGAAAGTGTTATGCATGTATGAATGTTAATGTATAATGGTTATCCCATGTCTATTTTTAGAATTAGTCTGGGAATTTTCCAATACCTTGACTAATAGGTAAATTTATGTAGAATATTTGAGATCTTTCAAGAAAGGACTTTTAGAAAGTGATTCAAGCTCTAGAATCTTCAAATGTTCTATGCTTTTCTAGATTGTTCTATGGTATTATATAAAGGGATTCCTACAGCATACTTGGTTCACTTGGTTTAGACTAATGGTTTCATTTAGTAGTACTGTGTTAAACTAAAAGGGATTTCTCGTTATTTTAAACGTGTGTTTAAAGGCGTGCTTAATTTTAAATTCGGATATTATTGGACTTATTATTTGTGGACCAGGAACTTGATTAAATTGGATCTAAAATTAAAAATTTTAGGATTAAACATTCAAGGTATTGTAATTTGTTTTTGTATTAATTTCATATTGTCAATAATTCTGGTATGATTGTCAATAAATATTGTTAATTGTAAAGTTTGTTGCTGGCTTCTTTGTTCTTGTTACATTGGCACGAAACAATAGCTCACAACGCGCTATTCAGAGACCAAATAATTCTAAATATTTTTCGTATTCGGGGTAGATCTATCTGAACACCTCAACAAATACAAAAAGAACATTAAAAAGATGAATATTCAAATGCGACAATATAAAATGAAAACAAAATTCCTCCATTCAGTAGACATGCTAATCTTTGCGGAGTTTAGAATTGAAAAGCGAAACATGAAGATCTTTTAAGGTAGTGGACCCGTAATAGTTCCGCATCATTTCGGAACTCATGATCTTTCACAATGTTGACCGAGGTTTCCTAATAAAAATCATTAGGAAACCTCGGTTAAAACTGTTAAAATCGTTACTTTCGAAACGTTGCGGATCTATCAGGGGGGTCCACTACCTTAACATGAACTTTCTATCCAGAAAAGATAGAGACCAGCTTGTTCAAAACAAATCTGTGTACAGTTTGTTACATCGTCAAATTGACATTCATCTCGATCAAAACCATTGCAAATCACTCGCTCAGCGCTCTATTTATTCATTTCATACACGCACTCAAACCATTCAAAAAAGCTCAAACCCATTGCTTAAATATAGAATCAATAACGTCGTTCAAAATAAATTTGGATAGAGAAAAATCGCGATTTCCCTGACATAATTCAAATTGTAAGCGTCTAATGGATTCTTGAAGAAATAGGAAGCTATCTATAGAACTTGTATGCATATTTTATTTAAGGAAGGTAATCAATATCGCTAATTTTGCTCATCCTGAACAGACTTTGCGACATCGAATTACCTCCCATTAAATTCCCTTAAAACTTGCTCCACACACTCACCCAATTCATTCCTAAATCATTCAAAAAGAATTCCTCTTGTCAATTTCACGATGTTGTTAACTGTAACAGAATCTTGTTTCCACTTGACAAACAGCTTTGTACGTTTACAAAATCTACTTGAACGTCCAAATGATAAAAATAGAGGTTAGAGGCTCACATCATCACATACCTTGGTCGTTCAATGGCATTTCGGGGATCGATGGACCTAGGATAATATAAATTAAAGTACAGTATGCTAGTTTAAACAGATTGAATAGCACAGAAGGGATACATAAAATCTATTTTCACAAGTAAAAAACTGGAATTAATCTTTCGAAAAGCCGATTGTCTAACTCCTTGGAGTCTCCATAAATACCTCGAGTAATTTTAAGGTGTCTTTCTTTTGGTATACGTTTACATGTACAATGTATATACATTTAGGTTCCGCTGTTGCGTTGTATATCCAAGCTATTGTTACACGCAATGACGGTTTTGTTCTAATGTATCCGCCCGTCTTTTCGTAATGATGTCCTAGCGCATTGTGACCTTTTCCATCAATAGCACCCCAACTTTTCTTTTTTTATCTACCCATCAAACAAAGAAAAGAAATATAATCTGTGGTCTAAGCTTCTGCTACTGAAATTTTAAATTGTCTGCAAATCATTCCAAATGCGATAAAACTGAACTTTGAAGTACCAGTTTTCATATTTCGGTCGTAACAAGGAATTTCATAACGTAGAGTTGACGTCATGACGACATTAAGGGACCGACCCCTTTTTTCTAGGGACCAAAATCAGTAATTGTCCAATTTTTTTTCAGAAAAAATAAACCGATTTCCATTTCGAAAACGCCATTTGCTTCGTTTAAAGACGCATGATATCATGTTTTATTGACATGAAGATATAAGTGTAAGAAATACAATTAAGTGTAACGTTTTAAATGATAATGCCTTCTGCGTTGCTGTTTTCGAGTACAGTCACTCGAAATATTTCCTTTTTTCTCGAAAATTTGTCCGGTGATCTAAGCTGTAATTTATCTATGTTACTGCAAAACCATTACGCTGAATAAATTTGAAATAAAAACCATGTGTCTGCGGGTTAGATTTTTTGTAAAATTCGATTCCGCGAAGATATCAAAATTCAAAGGATATTTCAACGTCGCGTCAAATGTTCACAAAAGCTGTCTTTTAAAATGGATAAAACTTAAATGAAATTTTGTATTTCTTAAAATCACATTCAGATTCAATACTTCTGAAGCCTATATTTTACAATAAACCTTAATTTCAAATATGTTATAATACGTTCTTGCACGGAGATTGGCTCCAATAAGCATACCACCGATGGTTTTGGTGCAACGTCGAATTCGACGAAAAATGTTGCAACAACTTCACAAAAACGAATATAATACAAAATCTAACCCGAAAACATATCATTTTTATTTGAGTAATGCAAAGCATATTCCTTTCGCTACAAAATAACAAAAAATCAGCAAAGGTCACCGGCCGAAATTTTGAGAAATTTCTACTTATTTACAAAAAATGAAATGAAAAAAGGAACGTCAAATCTAAAAATTCGCGAAATAGTTAGCGTTTCGAGCCTATTTTTATATATGAATGTGCACAGAAATTAAACGATTAGCTCGGGCGTTCTTGGACTTTTTTTCGTGAAAATCGGCCGATTAAATCAGAAATATTTGCAAATAATGATTTTGGGGGGTCGAAAAGGGGTTGGCCCCTTAATGACGTCACAACGTCAAGTAAACGAACTTTAGACCCTTTTCATTGCGTATTCGCTAAGTCCCGCACTTCAAATATAAATCTCAGAAATTATTGTGAGATTTTAAGAAAGTCGAAAATTCGACCATGTTATCTGTCCGCAGTTACCTTAAGGAAATTCACCCCTGAGAAATTTGGTTCATTGCGCAACAGGAACTTCCGACAACTTTGGTTCCACGTACTCGTTTACGCCGAACAGTTTCCACAAACGATTTGAAATTAAAAAATGATTCAATATCACAAACCTCGCCCTTTGGGATTTTTTAAAACACAAAACGAAACATTTGATTTCAATACTTCGGCAAAATTGTTGCTAGATATCGTATAAACCAATACATCTTTTTTGGTTGTCTAATACAGGATGTGACGTCAACGTCGTTTTAAAACGTTTAAGCAACGTAAACGTTCCCGCGCTTTGTTAGACGTCAAATAACGTTATCTGAAAATGCGCATCATTTACATTGCGGCCCAACTGTTGTTCCGTCTGTATGGTGATATATGAATGTAATTTGGCCTAACCTTTTTAAAATGGTAATTCACTGAGGTTTCGTGAACTTCAAATGCAAGTTTTTTAGAACTATTTGATAAACAACCCGGAATTTGACTTTTAAACTCTAACTATGACATTTGCATTGGAGCTACAGACTTAAAACTTACCAATTGCAACTTAACATTCAATGATGTAAATAACTGATGAAAGATGCGACAAGTTGTCATAGAATCCATTGAAGTATATATCCGAAATATTGCGAAAACATTAAAAATTTACCCCTTTTTTTTTTAACTTTGAACTCTTTGTTAGACCTTGAACTTTGAGCTACTTACAAAAGGATTACACATGACACATGGTCCCGTGGTGGTTAGTACTTGTGCTATTTTTTTTATTTTTTTTGAGAACGATCCATGAATACCAGAGATATGGTGCGGTATTGAATATATTCAACCGATTTTAACCTTTGACCTCCAAGTCGGACCTTGACCTCGGATACCTAGCCTAGAGATAAGAAAAAGTAAGTCACGTGAATTGGAAATGCAATTCTAAAGTCAGCTTCCCAAAAAGATTTATCTGTTTACTAATTTTGAATATTTTTTCTTATAATGATATACAAATGACATTTTTTATTTATTACCTCCTTTTAATACAAGAAAAAGTCAAAATATCGATAAAAACCAACTCAATGACCCTATATTTTACTTAGTTTCCCTGATTCGTCATCAGGTTTAAAATTTACCGAGAAAATATAAAAAGGACTGTATTACTATTTCTATATTATTTTCATTTACATTGAATGATAATAGCAAATAAATTTAAGAAAAAAAAGTTTGACCATCAATTGCTTAAAAATGGTCGTTTTTTCACTAACATTTGAATACAAACGTTTTATCTATCTACCTTTTAAATAATATGATACCTTTTGTTCAAAATAAAAGAGTTTGATCTTCTTTGAATCGATAGACACGCTTTTATTTTCAAATACAGATGGAGGGGGTCTTTTTTACATACATTTTTCGCAATCAAGAAAAGTGGACCCCATCCACTTAAACAGTCGATTTTATCAGAATCCAATCCAATGACCCCTACTTTAAAATGAATTTTGGTAGTAGAATAATGTTTGGCTACGTAAAATAAAAAATCAGGAAAACTGTATTGCTTTGATCTCAGGAGCCAGCTTCCTTAATAATGAGGTAACTCCTGTCAATTCTTTATTAAATACCTTTGAATAAAAAGTGGGCACATAGATAGTTAAAAGATGGAAAAGAATGGAAAATAAGATTGATGGAGACACATTGATAGGGAGGGAGCAAAGAGAGAAAAGGGAGGCAAAAAGAGAGAGAGAGAGAGAGAGAGAGAGAGAGAGAGAGGGGGCGGGGGCGGGAAAATAATGCGAGCAAAGAGGCGAAGAGGGGAGAAAAAAAAAGTAGGAACAGAGTAGATTATTTTACTTTTTTCTTCAAGGAGAAAACAGAAGCCATTATCCCGTCAATGACCGAGAAACGTTATTCGAGTTCGACAGCGTTAAATTGGTTTTCGTATAATGTTTATGAATGCCCTTTTGGTTCTTTTGCAGTACCGGACATGTGTGCTTATATGAAAATGAAATGTGATATTGCGTGTTTCAACGTGTATTGCTTACCATTGCTTTGTTCTCAGCTAATTCCTTTTGACTGTAATCATAATCAAAGTACTGAAAGTACTGATAAGTTGGAATGCGTTCAAGAGACGGTGACCTCAAGCCACTAACGAAGCCGACGCTTTCTGCCCACCACAGGTGATCCTGTCTTTTGACAGGCGTATATAAGTCAATGTTTTTCACAACGATAGGCGCTTAAACCCCTGAATCGCTATACAGGACTGAAACTGATGAAAGAAAACTGATAACAAGCGGGCCTGAATTCGATTGGTCCAGTGGATCGCATCCAAGAAAATTGCTGGCATAGTTTCATTCAAATATTGTCTAATTGTTGAAGAGGAAATATCATTCGAAGAATAAACAGAGATGATGGGCCATACCCACCCATTAATTACAAATTAGCCATGCCCTGCAAAACCATATTTATGCGTAATCAAAATTTTGCCAACAAATTTTTGGAGAGGGTCATCAAAGGAACATTCTGGTAAAGTCTCATTGAAATCGGCCCAGTGATTCAGGAGGAGATGTCATTCAATGTTTTATGACTCAAAATAAGGCCCGCCCCGTCACGCCCGTATTTATGGGCCTGAAAAGGGTCACCCAAGGTACCCAAAGTGGTAAATTTTCATTGAAATCGGCCTAGTGGTTCTGGAGGAACTCCCTTCCACGCTCATATTTTTGGGCAAATCAAACTTTCGCGAAAAATTTCTGAAATGGGTCACCTAAAGATCATTCTCGGAAAGTTTAATTGAAATCAGCCCAGTGATTCAGGAGGATATGTCGTTCAAAGCTTTAAGGCTAAAAAACCCCGCCCTGTCACGCTCATATTTATTTACCAATCTAAATATCGCGAACATTTTTTTAAAATGGGTCACCCCAGGAAAATTCTGATAAAGTTTAATTGAAATCGGTGTAGTGGTTCAGGAGGAGATGTCGATCAAAGATTTCGGGCTCAAAATAAGCCCCTCCCTTCAACGCTCTTATTTTTGAGCCAATCAAAATTTCGCGAAAAGTTTAAGCAAATGGTCGCCCAGGAAAATTTCTCGGAAAGTTTAATTGAAGTCAGCCCAGTGGTTAAGGAGGAGATGTCGTTCTTAATATCGCGAACAATTTTTTAAAAAGGGCCAACCTCCAAGAAAATTCTGGTAAAGTTTCAACGAAATCGGTCCAGTGGTTCAGGAGGAGATGTCGTTCAAAGAGTTCGAGCCCTACCACACCTAAATTTATGGGCCAATCAGAATTTATCGAACAATTTGTGAAGAGGGTCACCCACGAAACACTTTGGCAAAATTTCGTTGAAAGCGGCCACAAGGTGGACGATTTTTGAATGATTTAGGAATGAAGTTGAATGAGTGAGAGGAGCGAGTTTTGAGTGAAATTTAAAGGACGGAATCCAATGTCGCTGTTCATCCTGAACAAAATTAGCGATATGAAAAACCTCCCTTTAATTAAACATGCTTAAAAGTTCCATCAATAGCTGCCTATTGCGTTAAGAACCAATCAGACGCTTTAAATTTCAAAAATGTCAGTGAAATCGCGATTTGGTTCTTACCTTATGCACGTTGAATGTACATGTTGATCTTATTTTTTTTAGTAATTTTGAGCGTTTTTGAATGGTTTGGGTGAGTGTTTGGAATGAATGAATGGAGCGCTGAGTGAAAGATTAAGTATGTTCTTGATTGAGATGAATGTCAATTTCACGATGTAACTAACTGTAAGGTGGTGCTCTGAATAACATTCATGTAGATAACTGCAATATGACGGAAAACAAACGACAATATGTTGCCAAAATATTTATTAACTATAAATGTGTATCACCCCTTCAACAAAAGCTGAAGATTTTATTTCGTAACTGTAGACAGAAATGTACAATATAACAATTTGTCAAAACTAAATGTGTAATAAATTCGTTCAGAAAGAGAAACTATACCTCTCAAAGAAGCTATAACATAATTCTACGAAAAACAGGGAGCGACATTACCAAATAAGCAGATCACGTGTTTGGCCTGTGCTATTGCCACAATACTGAGAAAAGAGGTCGCGACATTACCAAATAAGCAGATCACGTGATTGGCTAGTGCTATTGTATATAGCTGACCTTATTTGACTTATCACATGATTTCCAAATATAGTAATGCAAACATGTGATACTAGTAAATTCTTACGCAAGTTTCAATAAATATCGTTTAAAACATAAATAAGCGTTTTAATAATATACATGAAGTGATAGTTGTGTAATTTTCCAGCATTATTACTTCTTTGATGATAAAAACTGTATGTCTATGTCACGTTGAGATGTACGAAATAGGTCGAAGTGTATTCACATCCTGTTCACGTGATATGTGTTCTCAAATAACCCGAAATGAAATTATCTTGTGTTCATTTTGCGGTTTTGTTAAATCTAAGTTGGAATTGCTCCGCATTCCAACTTAAAAATAATAATAAAAAAAAAGATAAATGAATAAATAAAAAAAAACACCTCGTTTCGACATATAAAATTAATAATTTAAAAAGCCTTAGTTTTAGAGAGCAACGTTTGCTATCGTTTTGTTACCCTTTGGCCTGTTTAACTTAACATCTGAATTATGCTAATTTTTTGCATAAGTCAAAAAATAAAGTTGTTTCTACAGAAGAAACTATATTATGGAATTCAGCCATGCATCATCTCATTAGAATCGTCTTCTCAAGACGTTTGCAATGAGATATTGCAAGGCAGAATCTAACGAGGAACGAAAACACCAGGTGCAATTGATGATTCTGCCTTACGATATTTTTTTATCGTAAGATGTTTGGTTAAACGGGCCCCTGGAGTCTCGAACTGATGCGCTCCTGCTCTTAGTCATGCTCTCCTCGTTACCAACATGGTTGGCACTTGTTTATCTGATTTCTATTCCTGTTAATCAGCATCATTTACTTACGTGAAATAGTATAAAGGTCGATGTTTATATACAGAATTCAGACATTTAAGAGATTGGCTCAGATTGTATACCAAGCCTTCATTGCACTTTCTAACAGTTAATAACATCGTGAAATTGACAAAGTAATTGATTAAGGAGTGATTTGGAATGAAATTGAATGAGTGAATAGAGCGAGTTTTGAGTGAAATCACTAATTTTGTTAAGGATAAACAAAATTAGCGATATTCATTACCTCCCTTTAATAAATTATGCATATAAGGTCTATAAATAGCCTCCTTTTTTCTCCAAGAACAATCAGACGCCAATCAGACGCCTACAGTTTCAACTATGATATTGAAATAGAGATTTATTTCAAGCTAAATTGATTTTAATGCAGTTGTGGATCTCATCATTTTTGAGCGTTTTGGAATGGTTTGAGAGATTGTTTTAAATGAATGAATGGAGCGATGAGTGAGCGATTTAGAATTGTTTTGATTGAGATGAATATCAATTTCACGATGTAACTTACTGTACATGTATAGTTAGGAAAAAGTTAAAAAGTAAATGATTTTGGAAGGAAATTTAATTAGTGTGATAAATGAGTTTTGAATGATTGCTAAACATAATCGATAATTTCATCCAATTGGACGAAACTGGCGATGATGTTTTTCACTTTTCTTTCATAACAAACATGTCTATATAAAATTTTCTTACTTCGTGTCTTCACGGACAAATCAAGCTTTCAAAGCGCCAACCAATTAAAATAATGCAATTATTTGATCGATTTAATTGAAGTGTTTATCGTTTTCGACGATTTCAAAGCGTTTTTCAACAATTTCTGAGCGAAGTCGAGTGATTGGAGTGAGTGTTTAGAGGTATTTGATCGCTGAGCGATTATTTTGAATGGTTATGATCGAGATGATAGTAAATTTCACAATGTTACTTACTGTACATCGAGGATTTGACATTGATTCCGATCAAAAACATTCTAAATTGCTTACTCGGTGTTTCATTCATAGCAATCAAGCCAATCACTAAATCCCTCCAAAACAATCCAAAATCGGTCAAAATAGTCCACAACTTCATCCAAGTCTACTCATGATAACTAGGTAAAACATAATAAAGGGAGGTAAAACTTTTTTCGTTAAGTTTTGCTCATTGTAAGATTTACCTATATATCCCACTGATTTAATTTCATTTCGAAAAACGTCTCATGAATTTTAAGGTGTTTTAACTGAACTTCCATAAGAAACACTCTATTGAGGTAGTACACCAAAATTCTAATTCTTTAATAGGTCCGATATTTATATATATTTTTTGCACGGACGAATCATCCTACATTCAACCATTTTGAATATCAATCGGGTTGTTTCCGTAAACTTGAAAGTACCTCGGACCAAGGTCTAGCATATTTCCAAGCCAATGGCTTAGATAGCTACACTATGTAACGAACAGAGTGGAGCTAGAGCCCTTGGCTTGCGGAGATGAAAGTGTAGTAATTTTGGGTCATTGCCTTAGGAAATTCGGCTTCTTGGCCAATCCTTGGTACTTTGAGCATTGTGCTTAGAGTAAACAAAATTTCTTTTTTTTGCTTTCCGATAGTCTATGGAGACCTTTAGTTTTCACTGATTTGATTTTGTATAATTCGAATTTATCTTGATGTTTGGTATCTAATCATTCAGAACGATTAAACAACGGGACGAAATTCTATTGACTGATTTATGCTTTTCGGTAAGTTATCGAGTTGATATCGGCTGATTATCAATTGATAAACTAACCGAAAAAACAGCGATATCACCAAAAAAGGTTATCCTTATTTCTTTCATTATACCAATTATCATTCATTTCAAACAATAACATCACCAATCAGCTTTTTTTAGGAACGGTCACAGAGTTAAGATCCACCGCTATTTTTTTTACAACGCCTTACAGTGCTTTGTTGGGTCATATTTGTAACAAATCATATATGCAACACATTTGTTACATACATGATCACATTCGTAACAGATAAAGTTTGTTACAAATGTGTTTGTTCGAAATGGAGGTTGACATGAGAAGCATATATGTAACAGGTTTAGTTGTCTATTTGTATTCAAACAATTAACAGCAATAGCACCATTGTAGTCTTTACACTTGTGATTTTATTCTCGATTGCAAAACAATAGTTAGCACATCTGAGCGATTGAGACTCACTCCAACTTGAAACAACCTCAGAGAGAGAGAGAGAGAGAGAGAGAGAGAGAGAGAGAGAGAGAGAGAGAGAGAGAGAGAGAGAGAGAGAGAGAGAGAGAGAGAGAGAGAGAGAGAGAGAGAGAGAGAGAGAGAGAGAGAGAGAGAGAGAGAGAGAGAGAGAGAGAGAGTGAGAGAGAGAGAGAGAGAGAGGAAGAGAGGACGTATGAAATAATGATTTTTTGCCTAAGGTACCAGTGCATCTCGAGCGCGCACGTGAGTGTGTCCAGCAACATCCAAACAGCAAGAAAATTGATCTGCAGATTGGAACTCAAAACGCACATCATATAGATCGGCCTGCGCATCTGCAGTAGTAGGAGATCAGTGAAAATTGTTCATGTCCCGTCTTGATAATGTTTGCGAAGTTGCCAGTTTAGTGGCGTGAAGGTGACAGTCTAGTGGCTTTAAGTTGGCAGACTAGCAGGCATATGTGGTAGTAATATGTACTGTTTTTAAATCAAAATTGACCTGTGACATATGTGATTTCATGTCACATAAAAAAAGCATCGATCATATTCGTCACAAAATATGATTTCCGAGTCATATATGTAACACATGTTACATATGTGATCATATATGTAATAGGTGTTACATATATGATTTGTTACAAATATGATCCAACAGTGCTTCAACTTGGAATATTTCTCATTTGGGGAATACATGTACGACCATATCTATAATTTTAAAGTCGTACGTGGATTGCAACAGTAATAAATTTAAAGATAGCAGTAAAGAAAGCAATTAAGAAAGAAAGAAAGAAAGAAAGAAAGAAAGAAAGAAAGAAAGAAAGAAAGAAAGAAATTATAATTGAAAAAAAATGAAAGAGAATTTTTATTTTCTCTATTTTTTTGTTTGCATACAGTATTTTTAAGAAACAAATCTGCATATTTAGGTCCTATGGCACAATTAACTTCCGAAATTAGTTCATTGACTTCAGGTGTGGCGGTTTGACAGATTTACATAGACGTTAATCGTAAGGCTTTGACCGCTAAACGATCATTGTAAGCATCAGTACCACTATTGTAGGTTCGGTAAACTAGAAGTTCATCAACCCGAGAAATTTACAAACGGTCATCTTACCCTCGACCTTTTTATCGAAAGGCCACCAAAATCTGAGATTATCTCCTTCATACTCAATTTGTTTGTGTGAGACTTAAAAATGAAGTGCCAGTTTCAAAAGTTTGTAAGGACTATCCCCTCAACAGCTGTACCTAATCGAGATTCCATGTGTAGTCGCCGTTATAGCGCACGGTTGTTAGCGCGTCGGACTGTCAATCTAGAGGTCCCGGGTTCGATCTCCGAATATGGCACTCATCCTTTTTGACTATGGTCTCTCACCAATGGGATCTTTATTGTAGACCTATTTGAGATAGCAGCTGGGGCCCGTTTTACTAAACATCTTACGATCATTTCTTGCGTTAGTCAAAAATTAAAGTTGCTTCCACAGTAGTAACTAAGAAACGAATTCTGACATGTATTACCTCATTGGAATCGTCTTCTAGAGACGATTCCAATGAGATTTTGCAAGGCAGAATCTAACAATGAATGAAACCACCAGGTACGATTTTTGATTTGGACTTACGATTATATTTATGGTAAGTAGTTTAGTAAAACGGGCCCTGGAGTATAAGCAAGGCTGTGATGGAAGTACTGTCGAGAGAAATACCAGGAATCCATTGTTGGGTGCTCCAGCCGCTGCGATATAACTGAAGATTGTTGAAAGCGGCGTAAAACACCATTCAATCAATTAATCAATCAATTGTCGCTTCAGTCAACAAAAACAAATGTGAAGTCCGGGCCTCAAGTTACTCATCCCTTTAAAAAAGAGTACACACACATCCGCACAGGGGCTAGGTACGGTTAGTTTCATCATGAAATTGTGAATCATTTCGATCGAAAACATTCAAAACCATTCACTCAGCGATCCATTCGTTTATTCCTATCGCTCACTCAATCCATTCACAAACGCTTCAAAATCCCTACAAAGATTAGTTCAAAAACGTCATTGAAGACAAACATAGCAAGAAAAAATTGAGTACTCCCGAACATCATTGAAATTGGTTCTTGAAGAATTTTGAAGCTCGTTAAAGTATTTGTGTGCATATTTGATTAAAATGGGTATATCGCTTATTTTGTTAAAAAGGATAACATAAACAACTTAATTCAAAATATAAATCGCTAGAAAAAATCCACGATTTCTTTAACTTGGTTGAATTTTGTAAGCGTCTGATTGTTTCGCGAAAAAGGTATGCAAAGAACTTGCTAATTTTGTTCATCTCGAACAAAATGAGCAATATTGGATTACCTTCCTCGGATTACACTCAAAACTCGCTCCATTTCATTAAAAAATCATTCCAAAATAATTCATCTTGTCAATTGCACGACGTTCCTAACTTTAGTTATGGATGAAAGTCGAGGATTCGTAGTCTGTTTTCTCTGATCATCTTTTGTACTTTTTGGAGCGAAAGTATGTTTCATTGAGAATTTAAACACAGTACGAATAAAACTAGAAATGTCACAGACACGAATGCCTCACACATATAGCTAACTTCCCAAACACACTGTTAAACTGACACTACTAATTATCATTATCTAGGGGAGCAACTGTTCAAAATTAGTTTGAATTCCAGCCATGAGTGTTGAAGATATGCTCCGGACTAGACCATTTTATCGTTTGTTATTCAGTACTCTGGCGTGTCCAAACAAAATTTTCTTCACATAACACTTAGGAACAACACTGCCAATTTTTTTATTTGCAATCGATTCCTAAATGCTGGAGACATGCTTCAAAAATACCAAGTTTAACGTTTGACATTGAGTTTTTAGCTTGTCCCCATCCGATGATGTATGCTCTGACGTAGGTTGTCATCCTCGACTACAGATGGCTGAAAATCGATGGATCATTGAATAAAGTCGAGTACGTATAAAATAATTTGAAAGCCAGGTAATCAGTCATGCATTTCAGATTGTTTTTCCCAGACAACCTGTATTTTTTTCCATTGAAACTTCTAAAGATAAAAATAAGAATAAATTTGGTAATATTTAAACAAAATCAAATACAATTAAGTTATTGAAATAAATCAAAATAGCGAAGGTATTAGGTGTTTTTATGCCCCTCAAAGGGGGGGGGGGCACATAGCCGCCGCTTTGTCTGTCCGTCAATCCGTCTGTCCGAAGCGATTTCTACATAACTCTTGGACCAAATTTGATGAAACTTCACATTTGAACTCCCTATGATATATCAACGATGATTTTTTACAGGTTTTTGAATTTGAGGCATCATCATGGAAAAAGGAATTTTCTTGTAAAAACAGTTTTTCTTTTATTTCTCCGTGTTTATTGTTCAGAATTCAATGAAAATTTATTATTGAATTGCAAATTAAATGACCTTGATAATAAAGTATTAAGATATATGTATAGGAACCGCCAAGGGAAAAGGGTTGTTATGTTAATAGCTTTACGTAAACTATTTGTTTCTCGGTAATTTATATATTGGTCATATCATTTGATTGTAAGAGATATAGTCTTCATATTAGACATGTGGATTGCTTGTAACAAGACCTTTCTGTTGAAACCAAATTGAAGGTCATTTGTGTATTGAAGGTCATTTCTCAAGATGAAAATTTTGAAAATTTCAACTTTTAAATTGAATATAAGTTTGCAAACTTATGTAAAATAGCCTTCATATTTCAAATGCTGATTACTTGTGACAAGACCTTGTAGCAGATACAAAAATCAAGGTCATCGGTCAAGGTCAATGCCAATTTTGCGTAAGCTCTCTGTTTCTCGAAAAAAAAAAAAAAAAAAAAAAAAAAAAAAAACCAACACCAAAACACACACCCACACATAAATTGTTCATAACAAAATTAGTCACAACGTTCGATTGGAATGAGATATAAGCTTCATAGTTTACATGTGGATTGCTTGTGACAAAAACGTTTTGTTGGTACCATGTTCAAGGTCCTTAGTCAAGGTCAATGTCATTTCTCAAGATCAGAATTACGAAAATTTGAACTTGCACATTATCTTTTAGAAAGCCATGGTATGTAATATTGCCTTTGTCTTTGTATTTCAGATGTTGATTACTTGTGACAAGACTTTTCAGCGGATACCAAAATCAACGTCAAAGTTTAAGGTCATATTGTCAAGATAATTTATTTAAAATACAATTTCTTTTAAATTGTCTAAATTTCTTCCAACTTTACATAAATGTTGTTGATAAAGTGTCCCAACTATAGTAGCATTCAATTAAAATAATGTTTAAGTATTGATTACAAATTTGTGACAAGGCCTAATCAGGGGAGTATAATCCGCCTCCTGCGCCTCACGTTTTATTGTGTTTAGCGGTACTTTTACATGTAACATTATCCTACATAAAGCGTACTTTGAATACCATGTATTTATCTTATTTAGATGTACATTTTTCCCTTTCCTAGCCTAGCCTCCATCTGGTCAACTCGCTTTAGTTGACTATTATTCTCCCCTTAGATGGACATTCGAAAAGGATATTCGCCCAAAACGGGAATCTCATCCAAAATACCATTCTATTGTTGGGGGTCCGACTCACTACGTACTACCATCAATCAACTTACTCATTTTAATCAAAGTACTGAAACTGATGATGGTGAACGTTCCGGTCAGTCGCAAAGTTAGGTGACAGAAATAGTTGAAAAAACTACTCTACAAAGGCATTATATAGAAATATATCCAATCGATCATACCAAGATAATTCAAACCAATCAAATTTTCTTGCCACGCAAGTTAAACGCCACCCAAGTATTATTTCTTTAAAACGTTGATTGAACAAGCTCTGCTCATAAAACTTGAGCTTTTTCATTAAAATATTATATATATCTTTTGTTAAAGGGTCCCCTGAGATAATTCTTTTGAGATATAGTTGCCATCCATGTATGCATATGCTTTTAAGTAAAGGATCTCAGTAAATAAACTATATAAAATTGACCTCCGCTCTTTTAAGGCATGTTTTGAATGTCCACATACTTAAATTTTGGAGACTGATGCAGCGTTACACAAGAATCATTTTCGTAAATAAATTACAACTAAAGACGGAATTGTTTATGTCTTTATTAGATAGTTGTATTGCTAACATTATTTACCTAATGTGATTTCAATTGAAGATTTGTAGTTTTGGCAGACGACGGACGTTTGACGCTCAGCTCAGTTAACCCCGTTACGATTTCAAGCTGTTAATAGATATGACATCACTTGACTCGATATTATTATCATCTTCGGTAAAATTCGAAACTGATTCGTTGTTCAGGGATGTCACTAGACTGGTTACCGTTTCAAATGCTACTACGTTTATTGGTATTTACGGAAAAAACAAATGTGGACAGTCCTGCAGGTCATACCCTAAAAACACATATTTCAGGGAAATAACTAAAGGCACTTGCAATGTTTAGGGCTTAGATCAAAAACATATTATATGTCTATACAATATATAGAAGCAAACTTTTTTTTAATATTAATTTTCGATACGCTTCCGCGGATCATCCACTCGCCCGATTTAAAAATTGCTACTTCTTTTTGTTTTTACAAGGGATTTTCATTATCTTCATATGATAAAAATCTCATGTATTACGCCATTAACGAAATAAAAATTAACCTAAGGAGAGTGGTCTTAGGAAATACTAACGTGAACTTAATTTCAAGCTACTAAGAACCTATTGGGTATTCCTTACGTAGTTACACTGGTAAACAAAAACCTTAATTAAAAAGAATCCTAGTGCAATTTGCAAATAAAATATCGAAATGATTTGATAGATATGAATTGAATTATAAAGCGATTTCGAAACATTTCTGAAGGCTTCCGTGGCTTTTTGAACGATTTAAGAAAAAACTTTGAATGCTATGATAGACTAAAATTGAACAGCGGGGATACCAACTCGGTGCATTTCGAATATTTAAGGTAATGAACAAAGAGCGCAGGTCCATAGCCATCTGTTGATCGCCAAGTAAAGATCCAAATTAGACTTTGTGGATTACATACTTATCTGAGTCTTAGCGATGCGCTGATTTAGAATACAATTTTCAACATAGAATTTTGATCGGAATACGAGTGAATTTCACGATGGTAATAACTGTACCATGGGGATATTCCGTTAAACCATGAACTCAATAGAGCAGAATAAATCTTTATTTAGGAATTGGTCTAGCCTTTTAGCTAAGATTAAACGGCTCTTGAGGGAGAAGAGAACCCCATTCTGAGAGCCTGGTTTAATAAAATCGCACTGATTAATGTCTTATTTGGTTAAAAATGACTTTTGGGTATATGCGAATTATAGTTACGTTAGGCTTTCTTTAAATTGAATTGGTACCGCTATAGTATAAGGTTTAGTTATATAACTGTAAAACTCGCATTCTAGTGAGTTTATGTTGGCTCAAATCAGAACTAGTGGTAAGATAAGCAATGTAACCCGTTACGCTAAAAAGGATCTTGGTTCTTTCATTGGCCAACACATTCGGTGCGAGTTCTGGTCAATTTTCCAGGAAGCAAAATCCAGAGGTACTAATCCAAGTTGTAAGAACTTGTTTACCAATCGATGTAAAATAAATTGGTTTCAACCAAACGCTATAAAGGACAATCTGGTAAGTCTCTATTTAAAATAGATATTTTAAAAGGGATGGGTCGCGCATAGATTTAGCAGAGGTCGCATTTTTATATTTATTTATTTATTTCTTTTTTTATTTTTTTTTCAGTAAGGTAAAATGATCATTCTAGATTCCCAAAATCAAGTCAAGTTCGAACGGTTTCTACCCTTTGTCTGACCGCGCAGTCTGACTAGGGGTCGACATTTTACGCACTTCCTAGATGGTCATATTTCGCGCGACAGGTCACAAAGCTATGTCTGACAAACAAAGTGACCGCACAGGTCCCAAAAAGTACTGGTTTACATTTGCTGTTTGTTATGTTTGAAATTTGTTTAACGACACTTTCAACAATTATTCAGCCATATATTTCCATTATTTACAGTATTTTATCCAGGTGGAGCTTCACAGTCTATGAGCATCCAAACTGTCTTAATTACATCATTATTTAAGAATGAAAGAAAACAAGAAATATTGTTCGTCATTTTCTTCAATGCTTTATAGCACCCTACTCCATGAAAAAATATAGATAAAAATAAATTTGTACCATTCCTTTATGTCAAATATTGTATTGCTTTAATTATTATCTAAAATAAATTTTGATGAAACGTCTGCAGAAAAAGAATTAAAGAGGTAAAATGTATCCTAAATGATCCATTGTCTACAGTTTTTCTCAGAAAGAGCGGTCTTAAAGCTTTAATTTTATTAGCCTCATTCACATATAAATTTGATAAAACAAATAAAGGCAATCGAAATGAATTGGAGAATAAACTTTAAAAAATAGTGGGAAACGGAGGTAAAAGCATACAAATGTGACCCGTCACACGAAATGGGACCGCCTGGGAACTCCGTAAAATGAATATTTGAAAACAGAGATTAATTCTAGTACAGGAAAACCAGAGGTCTCATTTCCAAAATACTTTCTACAGTCGTTTTTAAGGTAGATTGATTTTTACAGATTCAGAAAATTAGTAAATTGCGAACCTAGTCAGTCATCGGCGTCCGCGCAGTCTGACTAGGATCGACACTTTATGCACTTCCCAGATGGTCCCTTTGCCTGACGGGTCACAAATTATTAAGAATACGCCCCTTTTAAAACGTTTCATGCAATCCCAAATATTGATAACCATTCTTTTAGTTTTAAAGCGTTTCATTCAATTTCAAGATTGTTTATCAATCTTTTAGTTTGAAAGTGTTTCATTCAATTTAAAAGATTGTTTGTCATTCCCCCAGCTTGAAAGCGTTTAAAAAAATTTAATTCAAAGATTGTTTATCATTATTTCAGTTTGATATCGTTTCATGCGATTTCAAAGATTATATATCATTTTTCCGTATGAAAGTGTTTCATGCAATTTCAAAGATTTTTTTTATCATTCTTACAGTTTGAAAGTGTTTCATGCAGTTTCATACATTGTTTATCTTTTTTTTCAGTCTCATTACGCCTTTATATACACCGCACAACAAATAATTCATTTAAACACCAAAACATCAATGATCAAACAACAGTTTGAAAGTGTTTCGTACAATTCCAAAGGTTGTATCATTCAATCAGTTGACAGTATTTCGTGCAATTTCAGAGGATGTGTATCATTCTTTCAGTTTGAAAGCGTTTCATGCAAATCCAACGATTGTTTACTATTCTTTCCGTTTAACGGTGTTTCGTGCAGTTTCAAAGATTGTTTATCATTCTTTAAGTCTCACTACGCCTTTATAGTAAACGAACAACAAACGATATATTCATTTACCAAAATACCAATGATCAAACTAAAGTTCTCACATGTGTACTTCAAACGTTTTTTGGTCGATATTTGTTCTTCAACTGACGTTTTTCGAATGTTGTCTGAACCATAGCTGACCCCTGCTCTTCAACTGGACCGCTTTTCTGGTTGTTCCCGTCCTTCGACCGATTTCCGTTCTTCGAATGATCCCTATCCATCCCTTGACCTGTCTTTATTCTTCGCCTGATCCGTTCTTCGACTGACTTATCCCATGGCCTGTCTATATTCTTCGACTGATCCCTATCCCATTACCTGTCTATATACTCTGATTGATCAAGGTCTTCGACTGATTTCTTTTCTACTACTTGTCCCCGCTTTTCGAATGATATTCATTCTTAGACTGACCTTCGATTTTGACTGATTTCCATTCAACAAATGATTCGTCGACTTATTCCCACGACTTACCGACTGATTTCTTTTCTCAGCTTGAACTCTGATCCCCGTTTTCTAACTGACCCACATTACCGATTGTGCAGTACATGGTACCCCATTCGATTGATAAATCGACCCTGAGTTCAGGATGACAAAACGGTGCATTTTACTCCGCTTTGCACGCACACTTGCGTGCAAAGTGGGGTAAAAGTGGCAAATAGTTTACACCGTTTTGTCACCATGAACGCAGGACACCTTTGAATTAATATTCAAAAATTTTACTAAAGAACAAGAGGTAAAGGTCTTGTCAAAATTGAATTTCAAGCAATTAAGTGAAGACAAAAAGAACTTTTTGATTAAACCAGCTTTATGATTTAGTTATTAGAATTTTCCGATTAAGAACTTGTTTTTCAACTTATTTTTATGGACCAATTGAAATTTTACAGGAAAACTATTTGAATTTTGAGCTTTTATTAATCCCCGAAGACCAATTCAAAAACGTTGCTACAGGAAGAGATTTTCTTTTGTATCCATTTGATGAGCTTTTCTGATATCGTTGCATTATTTTCCCCCAGATCCGATAACAGGAGTCTGTGCATGAAATTTTTATTTACAGTTAGTTACATCGTAAAATTGACATTTATCTCAATCAAAGTCATTCTAAGTCACTCGAACAGCGCTCCATTCTTTCCAAACACTCACTCATACCATTCAAAACGCTCCAAAATGACTAAAAAAGATAAAGTCAACAACTACATTCAAAATAAATATAAATGGAAAAATAATCGCTGGCGTAATTGAGATCGTAATCGTCTGATTGGTTCTTCATTAAAATGCAGCTATTTATATATTCTGTATTCATATTTTATTAAAGGGGGTTATAAATATCGCTGTATGCTTATTCTATTTAAGGGGGTATTCTGCGTAATTGATGAACTGGCAGGGCGGAGCTTGGCCGTGACGTAATTTTGCGAGTTTACTTTTCAATACTTTGGGTTCTTTAAAATTTTAGTCGGTAATCATCGTTAACACGTACATAACTGTATCCTAAAACCTAAAGGATTCACGTGCCCTGAGAGAGTGAACACATTTCATCGTTTGGTTACCAAGGCCTCGTAAAACCTGAAATTATTGACATGAATTGAACTTTATGCAATGAATAAATTAACCGATGAATACATTTACCATCGAGGAACATTGGTGGTTACGGATAGCTTCATCTTAACCCGGGGGACTATGATTTCATATGATCATAAAATTTTACACACTGTAACTAGCGGTTCATTGGACGAGAGGTGTAGGTCACAGTCTACGGAGTATATTTTTGGGGTTCGGATCTGCACAAAGACAACATTTTGTCTTTTTTTTCTTTTCTTTCTTTTTTTCTGTTTTCTTTTAACATATCACGAAAAAACACGCATGACTCTCTTGTGTTTTCTGACGATACATTTATAAGAAACCTTTACTTTTGTCAAAGATGTTGTCTTCAATTTACTTGTTTGTCAAAATTTGAAAGGGCAAATTGAGAAGTGTAAATCAGACTACTTTTTTAAACAGCTCCTAGAATCTTTTTTTATATATATTTGAGAGAACACAAGGATTCAAATTTTGAAGGCATACAAACGATCTTATTTGTTATGATCTGAAAGAAACATGTAGAGATATTTGAGTTGTAAAAGTAATTATAATTTAAAAAAAAGAAAGAAAGAAATAGAAAGATATTGAAACAAGTAATGAATAAGACATAATTCATATTATTATCTTTTTTTTTTTTTTTTTTTTTTTTTATGAAAATAAAAATTAGGATTATCGAGGTTCTAGCCACGGATCTTGTTCTGCAGTTTGTCGACCTTAAAATTATATCTAGAAGAACCCTCTTCCTACGGTGGCGCAAATTAAACAAGCAAATCATCAAGATCGACTCTCGAGATGATACGAAAACTAACAATTATGTACAGTTGGAATCAATTAAGCGTGTAATTATTAAGATAGAGGCCATGCTCAATCATGTCAAATATTTTAAGTTATTGTTATTATGTTTAAATGGAGTAAAGCACCAATTTTAACAGCATTTCAGTCCGACTTCTTTTTCTTATTTTATTGCGTAGTTTTTCATCATGATCCGGATAAGTTAATTATATAACTCATAAAGATGTTAGATAATGCTTTGCCAAGCAAGTCTCATACAATCTATGTATTGTCCTGATCATTCGAAAAAGAGAACTGAGATTGTTGTAGTTTTTGGACTAGCTGTAAGCAGGTAAGATTTAGAATTTGTAGTCGTCTGTTATGTAATGAAACCTTTTTTACATGACAAACAAGAGCTGTTCACGGGCAAAATAGCTCACGCTTAAAGCCACCTATCACAAACAAAGATAAAAGGTTCATTTCCCTATGTAAAGGCCTTAACCCTAAATGAAATTTCTGAGAAACAATTTTGAAGTTAATGAGACGGGTAAATTATCAAAGCACTGAAAGTACTGATGGTGAACGTTTCTTAAGTCATGCTGGAGCAATATATAATCTTATAAATAAATTTCCGACCTCCCCTAGATAACGATCCAATTTTCTTTCATGCATTCATCAAGAAATACCGACAGATGATCACTTTTCTGCCATACCAGTGGACTTAATGTCATAACATCATGAAATCGAGACTCATTTCGATCAAAACCAATCTAATTTACTCACTTATTGTACTCCATTCATTCATTCATTCATTCATTCAAAACACTCACCCAAACCACTCAAAACGCCCCAAATCACACAAAATCATTTTGAAATCAACAGTTTAATATTTTCACAAGGAGCTTCGTCATTCGTGAAAATAAAGCTCTAGTTGTTCACGAAATGAAAGATTAGTCGATCTACCACTGATACACAAAAATCTTCTTTTTCTTATTTATTGCGTAGTTTTCATCATGATCCGGATAAGTTAATTATATAACTCATGAAGATATTAGGTAATGCTTTGTCAAACTAGTCCACAGTCCACAGGCGATATGTCGACAATCTAAATTTCGTCTTAGGTTATTATATTAAAACGTATGGCAAAACTCGGATTATGGAAAAACGCCTGTGCTAATGCCACCGTGATTTTACGGAGAAATTGCTTATAGCGGGATTCATACCTAATCAAACAAAATGAACAAAACGATTGTACATTTAAAACACATGTCGAATAATTCTTGAAAAACGTCACGAGACTGACTGTCTCATGTTGAAAAGTTATGTAAAAACCCGACTGCATAAACCACAGATGTCACTAGACTTGTTAATTTTCTAATGCTAACTACACGTATAGATATGTACGGTATAAATAAATTCAGGCGGTCAATACCTAAAAACACATTTTCCGGCAAATTACTACAAGTTGCAATAGCGAGGGCTTAGATCGAAAACATGGTATTTGTCTATACAATGTATAGACACAAGCTTTGTTTATGCTCTAAATTCTCGATGAGCTTACGCGAATCATCAAAATTCGCCCAATTAACAATTCCAACTTCACTTTGTATCTTAAAGGGGAATTTTGCATTATCTTCACATGTTAAAGCATTCTAGTATCACACCATTAACGAAATAAACAGTGATTTTGCGAAGAGAAGTCTTGAAAATACTAAATTGAGTCTCAAAGGGCACAACTTTATTTTGAAGCCATTAGGAACCTACAGGGTGTTCCTTACGTAGTAACATTTAAAAATCATAAAACCTTCCTTTATGTATGTATATACATACATTGTCAAGGTTAAAGTCACAAAGTACAGACCTACTGTCTGATGTTGAGGCGATTATCTTTTTAATTATGAAAATTATTTTACTCCCATGTTCGTACATGTAGACAAGGGACATCGTGCTATATGTAAACAAAGAGCCAGACGGGGATTGTGAGTAATTTTATAAAGATAAATAATGATACACCTATATACCAGAAGTTCTCTATGTCAAAGGGAACTAGGAAATACACTAAGTTTCAAAGGAAAAAAAGCACTTTTATGATGAAAAAACCCGGAACTTACACAACGTACCACCATAAAATGTTGCATTACAAAGCTCGAAAATGTTTACCATCGATGCTTTGAAAAATTAAGCAACGACACTCAATTATTTTCAGCTGATGGGGGATTTTAGATTTTGAGCACTCAGTTCAAATCTGAATGATAATTGTACACAATGCATCAACCTAGTTTGACCTACAAACTTCATGGTTGTGCAAAAATAAACCCCATTCGAAGGAAACTCTCCATGGAATTAATTCAGCATTTAGGATCCAACAGAAATCGTATGAGCACATTTTCTTTAGGAGCTGAGTATATTATTATTTGTCAGTTGAAACAAGTTCCCGTAATGAACAGGAACATAAGGTATGGTTGTCATACAGCACTAGAAAAGCTTCGACAATTTTGTTACATATCGTAGACTAAGATAAAAAAAACTCTCAAAATCTGTTAAGACAGTCCACATATAATTAGAAAATTTTGAAATTGGCGCGAAGTATGGTATTCGGAACATCGCTCGAATTTTCTTTTTTCGTTATCTGGAAAGTTCCTCGGAGGTAAGTGCAGTAATTTTAGGTCATTTACTAGGTGATTCGCCTTCTCGTTGTATTTTGGTCAACATGTTCAAGGAAAAAAGAAATTCATATAAAGCTTTTCTTTCATCTATGTAGATCTTTTGAGCTTTTTGTAATTTGGTGACAAAACGCAGTTAAACACTGAAATAGGGTCCACAAGGATGAAACATACAAAAATCTCCTACTGTTCAGAATTCAACTAAAATTTCACTTGGATGATGCTTGGAACTAGTTCTTTCGGAACTGTCCGTAAGATTTTGATCCGGCTGTTTACATGGGCCCCACGTGCTGCAGCGTCACTCAAAAGGGTTCCATATGGTGAAATATAAAATGGAAAATCTTCTTCTCTTAAACTACTGTTCAGAATTCAACCAATCTTCACAGGAATGATGTTTAGAACCAATCGGGAACCTTCGGCGATTCTACGGAATAGACCTCGGGAATAATACGGGCGCAGCCATGCAAGCGCGTCATATCGCACGTGGGTTTATATGACGTCACAAACATCAACCATCCCGCGAAGGTGGCCGTTGGATAAAACTAAATCAACGTAAGAAGAAAAATGGACATATC
The DNA here is from genome assembly GCA_948146395.1 of Fragum whitleyi. Classification (NCBI taxonomy): domain Eukaryota; kingdom Metazoa; phylum Mollusca; class Bivalvia; order Cardiida; family Cardiidae; genus Fragum; species Fragum whitleyi. The sequence continues at coordinate 31,113,950 of OX411556.1, read as the reverse complement.
ATAATTTGATATCAAAACGCATTGTCTTACTGCGTTTTGTCATCAAATTATGAATCTCGAAAGACGATCAGAAAGAATTAACAAAATGTGATTTTCTTCATGCGTATTAACCGAAGTACCTAAAAAATGACCCAAAATTACTACATTTACGTCCGAGGTACTTTTCAAGTTACGGAAAAGTCCGAGCGATGTTCCGAATGGTTTAGAACATGCCTTTTCGGATTTGTCCGTCAAAATTCCGATCTGGTTGATGACATGGGCTCTACAGGCTATCGCGTCTTGAGAAAGGAGTCCCATATGATGAAATATAGAAAAATATTCTTCTCTGAAACTCCTGGTCAAAATTCAACCAAAACTCACAGGAATGATGCTTAGGAAATACTGTTTTAGATCATTTTAATATTTCTCAGGCTGTTTACTTTAGCGCTACGGCCTTTCGCGGCATCCAAAAAAAAGCCCCCTTATGGTTAAACATGAAAAACTTCTCCAAAACTACTGGTCATAATTCAACCAAATTTTACAGGAATGGTGCTAAGGACTTGTGCAATCGGATTCCTTCTTTAAAATCCTGATTGACTGATATATATGGCGCTATTGGCTGTCCAGTCACCAAACAGGGACCCCTTATGGTAAAATATAAAAAATCTTTTCTGAAACTACCAATCAGAATTCAACCATACTTCGACAAGAATGATGCTTTGGACTTGCTCTTTCAGATGAGATTCATTCATTTTATCCTGATAACTTGGGATCTTAAAAAATGTGCCATGTGACAAACTATGGAAAATTCTTCTCTGAAATCATATTTTGGATGCTAATGATTGATGTCAAGATTGGTATTTGGATATAACAATCTCTGTTTTGGGGATCATGTTGCTGTGTCATGGGGAGGAACTTATGTGATGCAACAGTACTTTTAACCTCAACCTGTTCATTTTTTGACAGATTACATGAAACTTTCATAACATTGAACTTGTCATTCGATTATGTACACATTAAACCCCTTCGAAATGATAATCTGTGTCACGGAAAAACGAACTTTTGTGTGAGATTGTTTGTTGACTTCAGATTTTTTTTTTCATTTCATGTGTAAACCAGTCTAGGCTTAAGATGATTATCTACTTACTTATAATTCATGGTTTAGCTAAATACTTTTTTATGTAATTTATTAATGAATTGTCTTAAAATTGTTGGGCAATAAGAGCCAGTGGAGCGATACTGGCCTTCTTTGGCCTCTTGTTAACCTTCCGTTGATTTTGTTTTGTTTTTCTTTACGTCATCGTCAGTAAAGATTGTGGCGTCGCGTTAACCAACGTTCGATATGACGCTATGTCTGTCTGCGCCGTCATATTTCCCGAGTTCTTTTCCGTAGAATCGTCAAGAGTTAGTTCCCGGTTGGAATTCTATATATTGAATAGGCTGATAAGACTTTTAAGCATTGCAATGACGCAATCAATGACGTTACATGAATGGTGATTATAATTTTCCAATTTAAAAGTAGAAAGAAATCGCTTGAGAAAACACTAGTAATGCCGATTCTAACATTTATCATTACATGTGGACTACGTTCAGTTCATTTTTTAGTAATTTGCATTTTTTTTTTCAAATTTGCATATGTTGTCGTGGACATGATCCGTACTAAAAAACGAAAAAGTTTTGTGAAACAAATTACAATATTCTTTTGCTAAACAAACACAGATACTTTAAGGATATAGAATTTGGTTGTTTGTATATATTTAGAAAAAAGCTAACAGGTTGTGATACGCCCATCCTTGAAATATATGTCGGACTACCTCAAAATGCAACAAAAATGAAGTACGAAAGAGAGAATGGATTGAATAAAGATACTAATGCTTAATGAATAATACAGCTAGTTACGTCGTGAAATTGACTTTCATCTCTATCAAAAACCACTCGAAATCACTCGGTCAGGGCTCAAATCATTCATTCCAAACAGTCACTTAAACCATTCAAAAACGCTCCAAATTATTCAAAAACACTTCGAAATCGTTATAAACTATCAAAATTTCAATCAAATCGATTAAATTAACTGCATGATTTTATTGGTTGGCATTGATTTTCTTTTAGTTTTTGATTTGTCTTTGTTGACACAAATAAAACAAGTACGTAGAATTTTTTAATGGGGGTAAACTATCAATAATTTCGTCCAATAATGACTTAAAGCTCACTCATCGCGTTCATTAAATTTAATCCAACAATAATTCCCAAATCATTTTCATTGTGAATTTCACGATGTTACTAAATGTACAATCAACTTATTCAAATAATGAAAACAAAAAGGATTACAGATTACATGTAGTTTCTTTAAAGGTTCTGTTCAATTTGTATTTTGTTGAACTGCATCGAATTGAACAGCAAACTATTTTCATCCCCTCTTTGACTTGAAGCGCCTTTACGCAACATGTTTAAGTTCAGAAGTTTGATTTCAACATGATTTCCAACCCATAACGCACAACGTAACGTTAAAGTACAATGAATACATTTTGGCTTCATGAATTAATCACAAAGATTAATATTACAGACCTGCTTTAACATGAGAAATATCAAAAGCATAATTGCCACAATACCCTTGTGCTGCAATTATATAGGCGGTGAAATGAATTACAGTACCGATATCAAAGACATCTAGCCTTAGGGGAACACATATAAAGAAAGTTAGTGAATTGTTTATAGAATTATCTTCCGGATGCAACACAGTTATTGATTTGTGAAACAATTTACATCGAGATCCGTGATTTGAGGTTCTGTACAAAAGTATAATCGCCTGGTTGTTTTTTTTACTAAATCGTTATGACATTTTGCGCAGTAATTTCTGTCTCGAATATTTTCAAAGTACGTAAAGGTACTGTTGATTTGTTGATGCCATATCGTAAAATCGTGCAGTTCACTACTGAAAAAAAAGTTTTTATTTATACTGAATGCAAAAATTATGACGAAAAGGAGCGAGGAAGCCAATATATTAGCGGTTCTTTAGCAGTATGTCAACAGTTTTATTACAATAACGACAAAGGTGTATTTTCTCATTATTCATTGTTAAATGATGAATAAAACATTTCGGTCGCTACAGACAGTTTCTATAGGTTTCCTATTGACATTCCCCAAATTTCATTTAAAAAACATGAACTAGGATCATCAAATTTTCATACATCCACAAAGGAAAACAGCTTAACACCATTTTACTGAAAACGATAATTTGATTCTAATTCAAAGTATTGTTCCAACTTAAAGACAATAATTGTCATATATAAACTAACAGATCAGAACATCGTATAGTAATGTGCGTAATCTCTGGACCTTGCATGATTTGAACAGTCAGTCACACAGTGCAATTAGAATATTCTCTCGCATGAAGAGGGGTTAAGACGTTATCTATCTTCTTATCGCAGAGCGAAGACTCTGGTCCGCACAGGCTGGCCAGAGACTTTGCTATGCACACATGTGAAATTGTTGGAGATGTCACACGCTGGCTCCCATGTCAGTGATTATTTTTCTATCTCAAATTTACAAGGTCTCTTTTGATCTCCTAAATAATGAATTATTTGTTTTCTGGAATACATATTCACGATATATTGGACGATGTTGAGAACGTCACTGAGACATAAGGACATTTATTTCCATTCACATGAAAATTAAAAAAAAAGAGTATTGCTCATGTCAAGAAAGCTAGATGGGTAAGATAGGAAAGGAATCACATTATCAAAGTTGATTGCTTTGGTCTTCAAGAATTGTTTGTAATACAAAAGAAAATGAATCTATGTTGATTAATGCTATGTATGTACTCATTTATGAATCCGCTCCGCGTATTCATCAGTGTGACTGGGTTTAGTTTCATATCTAATGAAATCAATAATCACTCTCTTCATCCCTTAAGTGACCACTGTTGAAAAGGGTACTATCCCATCTTCGTATCATCTGTCTTATGCACTTCGTCCTCATCAATGTCTGTTGCAGTTTACGGAAATTGCCGAGAGATGATCCGAATGGGAAAACTTCGGAAAAACTTAATGACGTCACTTAATATGGCCTCAGACCTCCAAATTTTGAGTGAAAGTTATTATCTTGAAATCTTTGTTTCCCTATTTAAATATCTAAGTCTTCTTATGTACCTGCTTCAAATTCTTAAGTTTTGAAAATGTTACTTAAAAGTATTAATTTGTCTCTTAAAAACATAAATCTCAAAATCGCATCTCCTTTGAAGTACTAGCTTTTCTGACACTGTTTCCGGCTAATGAAAATGCACCGTTTTGCTACTAACCCATCCGCCTTACATACATCCGAGGTATGTTGCAGTTTACAGAAATGTCATTGGGGTGTTACGAATGCAATAAAGGTCCCTATAAAATGTCGAATGTGTATTTTTCAACAAATATAACTTCACTTAGGTTTTTTTATGAAATAAAATGAGCCTGTGCGTGAGATTTCCTACAAACTCGAATGGGCGCAAAGACCAGAGTCTTTACTATACGCTTAGTAGATAGATAAGGCCTCAATGTATTTCTACCCACCAGGTATTTCTATGTTATAGTATGAGGCTGTCTACGCTGCTCAATGTCAGCACCTTACGCATATTTCAAATTGTTGGAAATGACAAGCACAGGCTCAAATAACAGAGAGTATGGAAAATATCCTTGTGTACAGGAGTCTTTTTATTTGCAGTTTAATTTTTTATAGTCATGCTACTATTTTTGGATATATTTGCCCTGTCTTGTCATGCTTCCTAGAACTAGAACTTACACAAAGGTACATGCATAAGCTGGAAACATCATATTCTGGTAGATTCTAAGAAAGAAAACAAGAAACATAATTACCATTATATTGGTTTCTCTATATTTATCATCTCACATTTCTGTGTAACATAACGGTTTTTAAGTACATATAGAACAAAGCTAATAAAGTGCTAGCAAATATTCAGAAGAAAGCGACACATCTCAATTAAGGCTAATTTATAATAAGCCAACAATCACGAATCTTTCAGTGACGGCACTTTAATTGGCGGCTACGAGTTTCCCAGTTCCATTTCAAAGCCAGATAATTATATAGTATGGGATTTCGTAAAGAGTACAAGAAAATGTGGCGATAATTGGAAGCTTCGTAGAACCCAAAGCTCTGAACTAAGGTCAAAACATGTAAACTACAGTTTATCAAAAGATTCGGTTTTTCTTTTAACCTTGCTCAAAAATAGTAAACTTGGCAAATAGAGGTAATAACTTTAAGATAAATGTGATACGAATTTAGTGTATTGTAATTTCTTCTCTGAAAAGCCAGATAATTATAAAGTTTGGTATTTCGTAAAGAGTAAAAGAAAATATGGAGCTTTGAAGCTTCGTAGAACCCTAAGCCCTGAACTAAGGACAAAACATTTAACTACAGTTTATCAAAACATTATTATTTTCTTTTAACCTTTCTCAAACTTGTAAACTTGGTTGTCGAAAATAAAGCTACAAAAACAGCGAGTGAGGTTGCATCTTCCTTGCAAGATTTGTTTGTCAAACACCAATTCTCCCGCCACTGCCATTTTCAGAAATGTTCAACATATTTGACTTTGAAAAATGACCTTGACCTTGACAGATGACCGATAGTGTTACAAACAGAAAGTTTTTGTCGCAAGTTATATACATGTGAAATAAGAAAGCTTTATCCCTAATCAATCACGAGATACAGTTATTAGGAAAAAGGGAACAGACAGACTAATACACAAACAAGACATGTCAAAAATAATATCCCTATCTATCGATGCGGGGGCATACAAGAAGCGAGTGTTTTTCCGAAGTACACAATATGTTCATGATGGTTCGCTTTAGAAAACATGTTAATAATTCATTTTTTGTTTATAGAACGATTTTTTGTGTGGATTTGTTTATGTGGTTAACTTAGTTGCATGATCGTACTTTTCGCGAAGTATTTTTTACCAATCGACATGAATGTCAGCCAATCAAAAATTGTTCATAGATACTGATTGGCTAATAAATGAACTCGTCGTTATAACTTGTTTACTAATCGATAGGAGAATATTTTTACAAATGGATTCGATAACTTTGGGACGTCTCTTCTATAATTATGCAAAAAATCAATATAGATTTTGACTAATCTTTTTTTACGTTTGATATTTTATTCATAAGAAACCGCCGTCTCCCATCAACCTCCTCAACGATATTGTTTACATAGTTGTTCATGTTGAATAATTATCTTATAAATATACAAATATCCCGAATATGTGATAAAATCCCGTATGATATTTTCCATGATATCCTATTGATAGTTTTAGAACAGTGACATAATGCAATTATTTTTAAAAACTTGCATTTCTGTAACATCGACGAAAACAAGGTAAATAGAGGATATAGGTAGATAGATGTTTTATTTTGAAGTAACGTAAACTATACAGTTCCTTGTTACACAACAATGGTGTACAATGAATCAAGAAGGTCAAACAAACATATGTACAAACAAACAACTTGACAAATACATTTCAAACACTTAGGATAATATAAAAAAACATGTATAAACCAAATAGCTAATTTGACCAGTGATTTGCACACAAATGCACTGCTATCACTGCTCATAAGAGCGAATCCTGGTTATACATGAATTGTGACCTGTAGAATGGAAACTAGAAATTTGTTTATAGGGTAGCTTTTCCTGTGACACAAGTTTGAATGTCACTAAAATCAAAAGGGTTCTTTCTTGTGATTAGACAAACATCCTGAGCAAGTTTGAGAAAGATTCTGTGAACATTATTTCCTGTAGCGAGATAACAAGACAATCGTCTATAAGGTACCTTACCCCTTGACATAAGCCGTTTCAAAATTTTTGAAATATTTTGAAAAAGCATGATACAGGGGTCATATCTGTGAAATTTGGTCTAATTCTGATCATAAGTTTCAGGGAGGATATTATTATAATTGTTGAAGGACATAAAGACAGGCGGACGCCGGACAAAAGCTTAAGTACTCAGGTGAGCTAAAACATTGGCCCTCAATGGCGAAATCTATAGAAAAAAATCTTCTCTGAATCTCATATACAGAACGCAACCAAACTTTACTAAACATGCTCTTTCAGATTTCTTCGATAAATTCTGATTTGGTTTGGTATGGGTACTTCGGTCTGTCGCGCCACCAAAAATAGTCCTATATGTTGAAATATTGAAAAATCTTCTCTGAAACTGCTGGTCAGAATTCAACCTAACTTCACATGCCCTTTTAAATTTCTCCGTTAAAGTCTGATCGATAGCCGCTGTCATAGCGCAGTTGGAAGCGCGCCGGACGATCATTCAAAAGGTCTTGGGTTCCATCCCCGACGGCGGCATTCATCCTCTCCTACTATGTGTCTCCCACCAATAGGTTGTGGGATATCAGTTGGAGGATAGGAAAGGATGTGATGGTAGTACATGTACATGAAAAGGTTTCTTTCATTCATGTAGAAGTTCAATCATTTTGTAACCGAATTGAGTTTTGAATTATAGAATGAATTGAACGATTTGCTTTTCATTTAGCACAGTGAAAACTTTATCGAAGAAGAGAACATACGTATTCACGCTCTTACATGTGTATATCATTTATTATTAACATACCAGTGTTAAAGGGAGAGAACAAGATGTAGAATGATGTTATGAGGAATGATCGGTTTTTGCCCCTGATCTGGTTACTCGGCCTGAACAAAATTAACGCATTTATTACATTCTTTTAATAAAAAAAGCATACAGGTTCTATGAAAAACTTTCTTTGTCTTCAGAAGCCCATCATACGCTAACAAATTTTGATCAGTGAATATGACTTTTTTTCTTGAATTTTCTATTGAATGTATTTATTGATTTTATCTTTTTAATGATTTTGGAACGTATTTGAATATATTTGAGTGAGTGTTTGGAACGAATGAAGTGAGCGCTAAGTGAACGATTTAGAATGGTTTTGATCGGAATGACAGTCAATAGCACGATTTTTAAATTGTACATGTATCGTTGTAAACCTATTGAAAGTGTCGTCGTAAGCACCAATGCATTTTCAAGCGCTGCAATGACGTACACTCATTGACGAATTAATGTTGTTGTCTTCCGCTAGCAAAATGTGTCTTCTGAGAAACACGAATCGTGCCGATTTTAATATTTTTTTTTATAAAAATGGAAATAGGGAATCCTCGGCGATTCTACGGAATGAACCTCGTGAATTATGAGGGCTCAGCCAAATCGGTAACACTCGGCGATTCTACGGAATAGACCTCGGGAAAAATACGAGCGCAGTCATGAAATCGCGTCATTTCGCGCGTGGGTAAAATGACGTCACAAACATTACGATTGCCTTGAGAAAAAAAAATAACAAAACAACGAAAGATTTAAACTGTGCATAAAATGTTTGATAACAAATCGCAGTGTTTTACTGCGTTTGTAATTGAATTATTATAAGCCCAAAATACCTCTATATATGATCGGAAAGCAGTAAATAAATTTGTTTTTTCTTCAAGCGTATTGACCAAAGTGCCACCAGTAGCCGTATTACTTGAAAAATAACCCGAAATTACTTCTTTTACGTCCGATGTACTTTCCAGTTTACGGAAAATCCGAGCGATGTTCCGAAAGCGCAGCCATGAAAGCGCGTCACATCGCACATGGGTTATATGACGTCACAAACGGTACTGAAGATGAAGTTGCTAGAAACAAATTCAACGAAAGTTCAAAACTAGGCATATCACAATCTGGAAACAAAGCGCAGCGTTTTACTGAGTTTTGTTTTCCAATTATAATATGCAAAAAAATCTCCACAGACGATCGCTAAGCAGTGAAGAAATGATTTTTAGCTCACCTGAGCACGAAGTGCTCATGTGAGCTATTGTGATCACCTTTCATCCGGCGTCCGTCCGTCGGTCGTCGTCCGTCGTCCGTCAACAATTTCTTTAAACGACATCTCCTCCTAAACTACTCGGCCAATTAACACCAAATTTTACAGAAATGTTGCTTAGGTGGTCCCCTTATAGCTAAAAGAATTGAAATCCATGAAAAACTCTGGTTGCTATGGCAACAAAAGGTGAAATTTTAAGAAAGTCTTTAAAATTCTTCTCCTTCTCAACCAGTGGTCCTACAGCCTTAAAACTTGGCATGGATGATCAGTTCATAGACCTGAAATAAAATAGCTAAAATCATATCTTTTGGGCCACCAGGTGCGGAGCACCAGGGGGTAGGGGATAGTACTTTGGGTAAATTTTATAATCTTTAAGCTTCTTCTTCTTCGGAACCAGGAGCCCTACAGACTTGAAAATTGGCATGGAGGATCAGCTCATAGACCTTAATAAAAATAGCTAAAATCATATCTTTTGGGCTGCCAGGTGCGGAGCACCAGGGGGGAGGGGTAGTACTTTTGTGAAAATTTTGTAATCTTTAACCTTCTTCTTCTTCTGAACCAGGAGCCTTAGAGATTTGAATATTGGCATGGATGATCAGCATATGGACCTCTATAAAAATAGCTAAAATCATGACTGTAGATTCATCAGGTGCGGAGCATCAGGGGGGAGAGGGTAGTACTTTTGTGAGAATTTTGTAATCTTTAACCTTCTTCTTCTTCTGAACCAAAAGCCCTAAAGACTTGAAAATTGGCATGGAGGATCAGCTCATAGACCTTAATAAAAATAGCTAAATCATGACTCTAATGCCACCAGGTGCGGAGCACCAGGGGGTAGGGGGTAGTACTTTTGTGAAAATTTTGTAATCTTTAACCTTCTTCCTCTTCTGAACCAGGAGCCTGACAGATTTGAATATTGGCATGGATGATCAGCGTATTGACCTTTATAAAAAAAAGCTAAAATCATGACTGTAGATTCATCAGGTGCGGAGCATCAGGGGGGAGAGGGTAGTACTTTTGTGAAAATTTTGTAATCTTTAACCTTCTTCTTCTTCTGAACCACAAGCCCTACAGACTTAAAATTGGCATGGAGGATCAGCTCATATACCTTATTAAAAATGGCTAAAATCATGACTCTATTGCCCCCAGGTGTGGAGCACCAGGGGGGAGGGGGTAGTACTTTTGTGAAAATTTTGTAATCTTTAACCTTCATCATCTAATGAACCAGGAGCCTTAGAGATTTGAATATTGGCATGGATGATCAGCATATGGACCTCTATAAAAATAGCTAAAATCATGACTGTAGATTCATCAGGTGCGGAGCATCAGGGGGGAGAGGGTAGTACTTTTGTGAGAATTTTGTAATCTTTAACCTTCTTCTTCTTCTGAACCAAAAGCCCTAAAGACTTGAAAATTGGCATGGAGGATCAGCTCATAGACCTTAATAAAAATAGCTAAAATCATGACTCTAATGCCACCAGGTGCGGAGCACCAGGGGGTAGGGGGTAGTACTTTTGTGAAAATTTTGTAATCTTTAACCTTCTTCCTCTTCTGAACCAGGAGCCTGACAGATTTGAATATTGGCATGGATGATCAGCGTATTGACCTTTATAAAAAAAGCTAAAATCATGACTGTAGATTCATCAGGTGCGGAGCATCAGGGGGGAGAGGGTAGTACTTTTGTGAAAATTTTGTAATCTTCAACCTTCTTCTTCTTCTGAACCACAAGCCCTACAGACTTAAAATTGGCATGGAGGATCAGCTCATATACCTTATTAAAAATAGCTAAAATCATGACTCTATTGCCCCCAGGTGTGGAGCACCAGGGGGGAGGGGGTAGTACTTTTGTGAAAATTTTGTAATCTTTAACCTTCATCATCTAATGAACCAGGAGCCCTATAGACTTCAATATTTGCATGGATGAGAAGCATATGGATCTAAAATAAAATATCTAAAATCATGAATGTAGGGCCACCAGATGCGGAGCATTAGTTGGGAGGGGGTACTACTTTGGATCAATTTTGAAATCTTTAACCTTATTCTTCTCCTGGATCAGGAACCCAACAGACTTGAAAATTGTCATGGGTGATCAATATATTAACATTAATAAATAGCTGAAATCATGACTTAAGGGTCACCAGGTGCTGAGTGTCTAGGGGAGGGGGTAGTACTTTGGACCATTTTTGAAATCTTTAAACTTCTTCTAATGAACCAGGAGTCCTACAGACTTGAAAATTGGTATGGATGATCAGCATATGGACATTAATTGAATTAGCTAAAATCATGACTGTAGATTCACCAGGTGCAGAGCATCTTGGGGGAGGGGAAGTGCTTTGTTGAGAATTTTGAATCCCTACAGCCTTTATATTTGACATGTATTGATCAACTCATTAAAGAAAACTTTAAAAGTCTCAGACTCACCCTGTATATCTTGCATAGATTAGCTGATCACAGACCTTTTATAAAAAAGCTTAAATAAATAATGACCAGGGGAGGAGCAGGGGGGGGGGGGGGGGGGAAGGATTATTTCAAATGTTATCTGATTGAATAAGTGAAAATCTCTTTTTCTGTGGTTGCATGGACATACCTTGGTAATGAAGCTTTTTTCTCAGGTGAGCGACCCAGGGCCAACGGCCCTCTTGTTTCTTCATGTAGCCACTCATTGGCCAAAGTACCACCTGAAGCCTTATTATCTTAAAAATGACCAGAAATTACTACACTTACGTCCGAGGCGATTTCTTGTTTACGAAGAAGTCCGAGTGAAGCTCAAAATGTAGGGATGGAGTACACCGACACTTGAGTACCGGGACGTCGTCACAGAGACGTCGTCACAGAAACGAACTACCCATGAAGTTACCTTTCTCTAGCAATTCTTATTAACAGGAATGCGGTCTCTTGCGTTGAAAGACCGACTGCGATTGTTTTCAACTGTAGTAGGTCTCTTCCTCCACTTATTTATATTTCTTTATTATTTTACTTAACCAGTAGATACGAGGGGATTTTAAAACAAAACGTTATCTCTCACAAGGACGGATACTTTAGGTAAATATCGCCATGGCAATAGCTCGCTACCATTCAGCTATTGATTCAGCTCAGAGCTTTAATTTAAAATAATTAAATACCGTTAAATTTTATTTTTCACAAAACCTAACTGTTTGTACCACTGAACGTCAAAAATTCTTTTACCCAAGTAGTAATCTCTGGTTCGATTGAAAATCAACTCTTCCAAACAATCATATGCCATCGGTTGAAAACTTTGATGTAGTTTGTTCACGAACAATTCCTTTCTAGTGGACAATAGAGGCAGATCACCGACTCCTATTACACATATTTTCCTTACCCACTTGCCGTGGCAAGGCCACTGGAAGAACCCGTCCTTCCAGCTTTTGAACCGAGCCAGGAAGGGTTTTTCTGTGTCATCTTCCGCTTTGAATGATTCAGGAACACCTGGAAAATGAAATTTGGTTCGGTTTAAACCTATTTATTTTACGTGGATTGGGAAACAAGTTCTTACAACTTAGACCAATCCATCTCGATTCTGCTGCCTGGGAAATTCATCAGTACTCGCGCCGAATGTTTGGGGCCAGTTAAAGAAACAAGATTGATAGCCGCTCCCGGGAATCGAACTCAGGACCTTTGGGTCAAGAGGCCGACGCTCTAGACCCCTAGACCACCAGGTGGTGTCCGTGGGAAATGAAATTTTATACAAGAGAGTTATTAATCCAAACGCTAACACGAAGCTTGTATTAAACCCCCCCCCCCCCCCCCCCATTTCATTCGAAATTCGCCGATGTCTCTCATTCAGTTGCATTTCGAGTTCATCTTTTTTTTCAGCGGCGTCGCGCCGGGTACGAAATAATTATAATACCTTTAGTCCTGCCACCTGTGTGGTTTCAGTTAAGAACATCGTGAAGTTTACAGGGTGAGCGTTTTTGGAATGATTTTGGAATGAAATTGAATGAGTGTGTGGAGCGAGTTTTGAGTGAATTAAATGGGAAGTAATCTGATATCGCAAATTTTGTTCAGGATGAACAAAATTAGCGACATTGATAACCTCCCTTTAATAAAAATGCATTAATATTCTATAAATAACTTCCTATTTCTTCAAGAACTAATCAGACGCTTACAATTTCAATTGATTCAGTGAAATCCCGAATTTTTCCCCAGCTATTTTTTTATTTTGAACGAAGTTTTTGTTATATGTATTTCATTGAGTTTGGAGTTATTTTTAATGGTTTGAATGAGTGTTTTGAATGAGTGAATGGAGCGCTGAGTGAGCGATTTAGAATGATTTTGATTGAGGTGAATGTCAATTTCACGATGTAACTAACTGTTAATGGTCAGGGTAACACTCTCAAAAAACTTTGGAATGAAGTTAAAGACCTTTGCTTTGTATCACGAATGCGCTCTAGCCATGCATTTAGGATTACTAAACGGTGAAAACAGTTTTCCAATTATACCCCGCTTTGCACGCGAACTTGCGTGCAAAGCGGGGTATATTTAGCAAACTGTTTACGTTGCTTTGTCATCCTGAACGCAGAACTGGTTAAGAGTGTGCGAATGATTCAAAGGATTTTGGATCTGCTGAGAACTCGTTATGCCAAGAAAGCCCGTGAATAAATCGGGTCATCGTGTTATTGTAATGCTGATAATTTAGCTGTAAGGGACTTTAAACCTAATATCAAAATGAAGTTAAGCAATTTATACCAAAATCAACCTCTTGAATTATACCTGTAAAAATTAACAACAATGTAGAAATTCAGACTGAAGGTAAAGAGTCATTTTTCCATTCCTAATAAGACCGTAAATGAGACAACTTTGTGTAACAAAATAACCGGCGTTTGTGACATTTTTAATGTATTTTTGTTGTAGTTGTTGAAATTGTACCTTACTATGTGTCTGTTTTTTTTTTGTTTTTTTTTTGTTTTATTTTGTATTCAGATCAGTGTGAATTGCCGTAGGTGTGTTTTTAATAAAGTTTAAAAACACCGCGAAATTGACGATGTGAAAGGTTATGACTGAATTCGAATTACATTGAAAGAGTTGATAGAGCGAGTTTTGAATGAACTTAAGTGGACCTTATACTAAATCAGCGATATTTTGTTATCGACACCCGGTTCCTTTTGGTTATCTTCATTAGCAGTAGCTTTAAAATTTACACAAGCCAATAAAATTGTGCAAGGATTCAAGCTACTTGAATGAAGTGTTGATAGATTAGAACGTCTTCAGAGTGTTGTGAATAAACAAATGCATTTGCTGACGTCAAACGGCATTATATGTTTCAAAAAGTAACTTGAATTAACAAAATTCTCTAATTTCCTCGATTAATCGCAAAAGAATTATATCATACTTCTAATACAATATCAAATTTTTGATAAAAAATACGAAATTTATCAAACTCGCCACCGAAAACAAATATAACTGAGTAAGCCTCGATTTAATCCATTTGTTGATGAAGATTTTAATAATTGTGCAAATCTTTTATCTGTCGTTGGGTTTAGCAAGAGCATCGCCCGGGGGTGCAACTCTTGCCTGAAGGTGCTTGATAATGCAAAAATTCCAAGTCGAAAAAAGGAGAATAACTTTTACAGAAATGCTTCCAGGGTTATACCCCTAGATAGTCTGGGTAGCTCTTGTGATGGAACACACATGCCAAGTTACGTGAAAGTATCTTCAATAACAAGAGATATGACTAAGGTTAAAGTTTGTCACCCCAACATCAAGGTGATCATAAAACCTCAGGTTTTCTAAAAAGAACAGCCGAGCTAATAAGGTATTCAATTACTAATCGTTTTATATCCCCTAATTGAGCCTATGCGTAAGAATTCCAACAATTTTAGATTTGCACAAAGCTAAGACTCTGACCAGCCTGTGTATCCGCACAGTCTGGCCAGACACTTCACTATGCGTTTAGTAGATAGATAAGGTCTGAACGTATCTGTAGACCATCACGTAACTTTCTATTTACAGTATGTGGCTTTCTACCCTACCCAATGTTTGTGCCTCACTAACATTTCAACTTGTTGGAAATGTCACGCACAGGCTGAATATATGTGACCGGTCACGCGAAAAGGTACCATCTGGGAAATTTGTAAAATTAATATTTGAAAAAGAGATTGGGTGCAGCATTGGTCAACCAGAGGTCGCATTTCAAAAATTCTTTCACTGGAAGGTAGATTGAACATTCTTGATTCAGAAAATAAGCGCACTGCGAAAAGTTTTGACCCTAGTCAGTCTGCACAAACCGCCCAGTCTGACTATGGTCGATACTTTACGCACTTCCCAGGTGGTCCCTTTTTGCGTGACGGGTCACATATTTTACCTGTATAAGACCCGGGTATGCCAAGGTGCGGGTTATGTTGCAGACTCGAAAAGAAAATTTCGTCCGGCACGAGTACCTTTTTACACCACTCTAAAAAGTCTTTGGCTCTCTGATCTGTGATGACAAACTCGACGAAATCTCGATTTGCGATTACGTGCACTGAACCCTTGGTAGGAATGATTCCATGCGGAGGGTCTCCAGCTTCCAGCAGGCGATGGGTATCGAGCCTGGCCCGAAAAGGAGATTAAAAGAAAAAAAAACTCTTGTTTGACCAAAATAAAGCTTTGTACGTACTACAGTTAGTTACATCGTGAAATTGACACTCATCTCAATCAAAACCATTCGAAGTCACTCACTCATCGCTCTATTCATTCTCTCCAAATACTCATTCAAATCGATCAAAAACGCTCTAAATTACTAAAAATATACAATCAACAACTACATTGAAAATAAATATAAGTAGACAAAAAAATCGCGATTTCACTGACAAATTTGAAATTGTAAGCGTCTGATAGGCTCTTGAAGAAATAGGAAGCTATTTATATAATTTCTATGCATGTTTTATTAAAAGAAGGTATTAAATATCGCTAATTTTGTTAATCCTAAACAAAATTTACGTTATTGGTTTACCCCCCCCCCCCCCCCCCACACACACACACACACACACTAAATCCATTTAAAACTCGCTCCACACACTCATTCAATTTCATTCCAAAATCACTCCAAAATCATTCGTATTGTCAATTTCACGATGTTGTTTACTGTAGGACATTTGTACACAGTGATCGGCATGAATGATCGCTAAGAGGATTAAAGCTTGAAAGATAATTCGGTCATGTTCAAGTTTTGATCACTTAAGTTTTGATCACTTTTAAAAATAATTGAAATATTCTAAATGACAAAAATGAACATTCATATATTCAAATTAGATATTAATCAGTCTCGGCTTTATGAGACGATTGCAATGAGTATCCATATCACAGTAAGACTTCTTGATTTATAAAGATAATGTATTTTATATCGCTTTTAACAACATTTCAGCAAGACCAAGGCGGATTATTTTCACGCTCACCATAATGAGCTTTCCTAGACTCAATCAACTTCAGTTTATTGTTAACAACAAATTTGTGGGAGACAAATGTCTGAATAGATATGTATTGAATTGAATTGAATGGGGTTTAACACCGCTTTCAACATTTTTCAGTTATATCGAAGCGGTTAGGCACCTAAAAAAGTTTCCAGGTATTTCTCTCTCCAGTACAACCAGCAGATCCTTTCCAAGCCTCCAGCTGTTATCTCACATAGGTCTACAATTATCAAACCATTAGTGAGAGACAAATAGTCGGAAAGAACGAGTGCCGCCGTCGGGGATCGAACCCGGGCTGAAAGGATATGTGCCGACGGGAATCGAACCCAAAGCAACCTATTATTAAAAATAGGGAGTCTAATGCGCTACAACCAACGCTATGACTTTGTTTGTTTGAATGGGGTTTTACGCCGCTTCTTTCAGCTATATAGCGGTGGCTGGAGCACATAATAATAGATTCCTGGTATTTCTCACACCAGTACAATCATTATATCCTTTCCTAGCCTCCGGCTGATATCCCACATTGGTCTACAATTTATCGACCTATTCGGGAAAGACAAACAGTCGGTAAGAATGAGTGCCGCCGTCGGGGATCGAACCCAAGATCTCTAGAATGACAGTCCGAGCGCTACTAACCTGATATACATATTTATCGTTTAGTCTTCGGCGCTGTCAAAGTATGTACTACTTTTCTGAAGTATCAAATTGTACGAGATAAAACATTGACCCGGTTGGATCGATATTTTCTATAGGTAGTGCAGGCCACTTGTTCTAGCTCCCTGTTCAGAACCTGATATAATAGATTTAAGCTACCGTGACGTATTTGAATATCTACGATGGCTCAGTGGATACGTATGCTAGACTATTGATTGGTAGTTACCGAAAACGCTTCCGATTCGTATCCTGTCAGCATCAGATTTTGTTATTGTTGTTATTTCGAGAAAATTACACACAGATAATTTTTTTCTATGCATTTCTTTATTTTGTAGAAATGTATGATATGAGTAAATATACGGGATACGACAATTCGGAGAAAGATTTATCGATTCTTTGCGACAAAATATCGAAGTATGAAACAACAGTCTTTGGTCTGCAATTGTCTTGGCAATTGCATTCCATTTATGAGCGTGCAATCTTCAAATATGGAATCGTCGAATGGTCAAATCGCATTCAGCCTATATGTAAGCTGGGCTTATATTCATCCCCACGGTGATGTAAATATAATATATATCTTTTCAATCCAAAAAATAATCAAAGTGCTGTCAGCACTGTAAATCGTACATCATTGAGAGGCTGGGATAGTGCAATAGTTCGCCAATCAAAAGGGCTCAAATTTGGACAATAAGAGTTGGTAAAATCTTTAAATTTGTGAGTTTTTTGTCTTAACAATCCATCTTTTCGAGGACATCGCCAGCTCATCCAACCTCGTGGGTCCGATTTTAAAAGTTTGCTGATTCGATAGCCCTCTGCTAGTCTTAATTATTTCTTAGCAGATTTTTACGTTGTTACAATGAGCACGCGCCAAGCTAAAAGCTTGTCTATTAATATTATTCCTCTCTCTATAGAGTTTAAAAGCCTGTTTAGCAACAAACATTTTTCATTAAACTATTTACAATTTTGATTACCAACATGTTTGTATTTCAAGCATTGGGTTTTCTCAAATACTGTAAATGCATTTTCCCTCAAGAAACACGTGAAATCGCCAACTATGCTATTTATATCTTTGGTTTCTGACCAATCGATTAAATCTAGCAGCACTCTATGATTATTCACGAGTTGTTCTAAAAATAGATCGCTCTTGCTGCTATCCTTTATCAGTTTATCGTATGTTTTTGTCGGTTTATTTGTTGTTGAATAATTTTTCTTCATACTCAAATTTGAATTTATTGAAAATAGGATTGGAGCGTGATCAGAGTGCTCATTGAAATCAAATATTTCAAAATTACAAAATTATTTCTATTTGTTAACACATGCGAAAAAAAAAGTAAACTTCCCACGCTCCCTGTTTGAGTGCAGACGACTATTGACTAATGACAAACAAGTTAATTGACACATTTCGAGCAGACGATGTCCATCTGAATTTACACGTGGTCTGAATGTACGCGTGGGTTTTGACCGAGTGATAATCATAACAGAATTTGATTGGTTGTCAGCCCTACAACTGGTAAATGACCGTTCGAGAAAGTTCAGAGCAGTAATATTGTAAGTGCTACAAATTAATTATACAGTTAACCTATTGTACGTTTCAACTCCTTTACTCAACCGAAAATCTTGTTATAAACACTGAAAATACTAACTGGTAATTACTAAAAGCGAAAATTACATCAAATTTTGTATTAGCCTCTTCTCTATTTGTCGAAAAGTAAATAAGGTATAAACAAAGTTTGTAGATTGTGACTGAAAAGGCCGTTTCTTCGGTGTTTGAAAACACATAATTTGGTTTGAACACATTGCTCAGAAGATAATGGTAAAAATGTACTGGGTCAAACAGACTGGATTTCTGGAAAACGGTAGATATAAATCTACTGCTTCGCAGTACGATTTAAAAATAGTACAGACAAAAAAAACACAAAATTTTAAAAAATATGCTATTAAATGCATCAATCAAAGATAAATTTTATTTCGCATTGCAGGTACTCGGTCCGCTTGCTGAATAGTATGTCGGCCTTATCCCTTGACTTCGCAACTCAAATTAACTAGTGCATGTTTTTTTTCAGTATAACAGAGACAACCAACTGACACGAACAGTGTTTTCAATTGGTTTGGTCCAGTATTTACATACACTATCGCGGTTATCGCGTGAGCTTAACATCCGATTTCGTCTTTACAATGTGTGAGTATACAATGTTCTGGAAATTATTTTAGATGCATGTATAAAACGTAACTTACCTCTGTCTTGTTGATTCCATGTCATTTGCACCATTGTAAGCTTTAAGTATTTCAACTAATTCGTAATTCGTCTTCAGAGGAAACTCTTGACCAGTGAGATTTATGAAATATTTCCATGTTTTGCTGCGATTCCAAAGCTCCTCCATACAGTGTAGATCAGCTTCAAGCACGCTTATTTTGCCCCATATCACGTCATACCGTGATGGAGAAATGAAAACGTTGTTGAAACAACTAGCAATTGATTCCATAGCATTATATACACTTTCATTCGTTTTATTGTCCACGTGAATACAGTAGATATTTTGTGGTCTATAAATCGCACGCAGTAATCTTTCACATTGTTCGACGCCTTTATACATTAGGATACTGAATGCTATTGGAAAATCTTTTTCTGTTTTTGTTAAAGAATCCAAAATATATCCTCTCTTACTTACGAATGCATCACAGTTTTTTGTCTCGCGAATATATTCATCTGGTAATTGTATCTTTGCTTTTTGCACAGATCTGACTCGCCTTATCTCAATTGCATTGTTATCAAAAATATTTTTACAATTACATTCCTTTACAATATCTCTTGATTGGAAAACATTTCGTACTGTTGAATCGTTTATGCCCATGTTTAGTTCATTATATTCACGGGATGTTTGGTACAGTAAAGGACCTTCATCGGGCTCGTGTTCCAGTTTATTAGCCGTAAAATTCCTTCTATCATTTAAAGAATGAAATTGATTTCCTTCTCTTTCAAAACGTATAAACGGGGATTGTTTTGAACACGGGCATGTTGCTTCATTTGGACCACTACATCGGCAAAAGAATAAGAATTCAAGAAGAAGAATTGATCCAAGAAGTAGATTTGATACCAAGAAAATGTGGTAAAGCTGCTTTCTTTTCATTTCATTGCCTGCAATTGATTTTCACAAATGAGCCAGAGCGTGGCATTTACAACAATTTGAAATGTGGACGAGGTTCAAACACAGAGAGGCATAGACAGCCACAAATTCTAAAAATAAAGTTACCTGGTGGTTTACAGATACTTTGAAACCCTATCCATTGATTAAACGTGAAGACTCTGGTTAGACTGTGCGGATGCACAGGCTGGACAGAGTCCTTGCTTTGCGCATATTTGAAATTGTTGGAAATCTCACGCGTGGGCGGCTCAAATAATACATGTACCTGAAAATAAATTTAAATATGAAAGGGAGTTCAATTGATATTTTGGGACTCAGCATCTACAAATATAACTACATGTACAATAAAAGCACAAATAAACGTATCACCGGGCCATTTCAAAAAGTTGATTTTCATTTTAGGTTAATCTAAAAGACAGCGCCGAGCTGAATCTTTTTTGAATACTTAAAGAAGTATTTGGGAGGGAACACAGTTAAGAATATTGTAAAATGGACACTCACTCTAATCAAAATCATTCTAAACTCCTCATGCAGCTTTCAATATATTCATTCCACTCACTCGAATCATTCAGAAACGTCCCGAAATCAACAGACCTACAACTACATTCAAAATAAAATTAAGAAAAAAAAAAAGCTTAAACCAATTTGTTTGTTTGTTTTGTTTGAATGTGATTTACACCGCTTTCAACAATCTTTAAGTTATAGCACGGCGGCTGGAGCACCTAACACGGCTTTCTGGAATTTCTCACACCAGGACTACCATTACATCCTTTTCTAACCTCTAGCTGCGACCTCCCATAGGTCTACGATTATCGACCCATTGGTGGAAGACAAATAGTCGGAAAGGTTGAGATCCGCTTTAGTAGAAACAAAGATATTACAGATAGCCAGCAGTTGCATATAAAAAAAAAAAACTTAACAAAAATTCCGAAGTCCGAACAGGATTAAAAGTTCACTAAGATAAATGTAAGAGTAACGAATCTTTGTCTATGAGTTGATATTTGGTCACAGAAGTGTTACGTACGAACTGTCCTCAACCGAAACATAGCTGAAAATGTCCGACGTCAGCCGGTGTCGAACCCACGCGGACAACAATATTAAAAAAAAATGGTTTACAAGTCCAATGCGCTATACACTGAGCAAAAAAGACCTTTCCTGACGCAGACATTGTATTTAAACTAACGAGGCTATGCAGTACAGTGGTGAGAGTGGTCTCCCACAACACACTCCCCCTTCAGAGTCATCATATATATTGTAAAGAGTTTCAGGGCAATAACATAAGCAGAAACAGATATGTCAAACACTTGCATGCAAAACCCTAACCATGGATTGATGGCTGAACAAGCCCCCCCCCCTTCCCCGCCTTCTACGAATGATTGAGTTAGAAACTATTTTAAAAATCATAGAATATACATTGGGACAGTTATGTTCCTCTCATGGTAACAGATTACAGTACACAAGAAATGTATTTATACCTTATATAAGTTTTGAGTTATTGCTCGTTGTTGGATATCCAACATTGTAACGGGTGTATCTTGTGATCCTTTGCCACCTTAATAGATTTCAGTTTGATATACACACCCTCCTGTTTAGCTATTGTTCTCCGTGTTTACAGCTATCGGTTTGACTTCGAGATTAAGGTATAGTCAAACCTCCGTATTTGAAACGCGGGATAACATAGTAAAGGCAAGAGTAGGGGTTTGCTGAAATGAAATCTAAAATGCGTTAGATAACAGAACTCTACTAGAAATGCAATCCAATTTATACTGAAAGAGTTAAGAAACTCATCACGAAAACCACTTGTTACTCCCCATTGATATGAATTGTTTTTTTTGACGTTATAATGTTCGTTTCTACATGAATAAGTCTCTTTCAGAGGCATACTTCTGTTACGCTATGACACATAGCGTTTGACTGTGTAAAGTCAAAGGAAGTTTAAAATGCCAGTAGTGTTGCGTTTTCTTGATCTTTCAGTATAGTCAGAAAACGAGCCAACAAAATATTCTTTGCATTTTATTGGCATATATCAAATTTTTATAAGCACCCAAATAGCGTGGTAACCCCCCCCTTTTTTTCAAACTTATAGAATAGTGGACAACGCTTAGTTGAAAGGTTAAATCGTACATGCAGGTTGATAAGTCAACCCTTGAAAACTGTAGCTTAGGTAGGCGGAACTTACGAGGGTGTGGTTACCCAAAGCTGAACTTTTTTTTTTTGCTACACACGTTAACTATATTTTTTTCAATTATTTACACGCTTTAACGATAGTTTCCGTGTACAATTTGAAAGCACCCATAATTTTGAAAATCAAACTCGAACCCACGCCTTGCGAGGAGAAAAGTAACGCAGAATTCTTACCTTTAACAGAATTCGTGTAAGTTAACATCGACACTAGAAAAAAAAAAGATCATACCATATCGCTTTTAAATAATCACACTTTTCCGTCGAGTGCTTTATTGATTTGTGCACTAAGTTTAAGAAACAATTTCAAATGACAAGATGTTTGAGATGTTTTGGCTTTATTTTACTGCAACAGATGTTCGTATAACTTTTTTTATAACGTTTACCATTAGTTTAAAAAGAGGGTGATGGCTCTGAGAAAAGTTATGCATCACCAAGGCCTGTCTTTTTACGCATAGCGAGAAACTGTAACAATGGGTAGTGCGCAAGTTCCGTTTTTGCTCTAATTCCGGCAAATGGTATTAGGGGTGACCGGGTTTAAAAAGCATTTAACATGTAGGGATATTCTTTTTTGCTTAATTCTATGCAGTAATTACTTTAGACTTAATAAATATTGACAATGAATTACACATAAATTCTACGAAGTACACTGAAACGAATTTCGGAGCCCGAGGTTATAAAACTTTTCTCGGGCTCAATTCTCAAATTTCAATTTGAGATTAAAGCCGTAACTCTGTAATAATACTCATATTTATGCATTAACATCAAAGTTGATATCAATAAGTTGCTATAAATAGCAACTTATTAATATCATTTTTTTATTTTCATACATTTATTTTAATCCAAAATTTGAGAAAATTATCAGTTGAGCCTGGCAACAGTTTTATAACCTCGGGCCCTGAACGGCCACTTAGTTATTGCTGAAAAAGTTATATTTTCTTTGGTATCTGAAATGGCGATTAGTCGAATTGTATTAGAAAAATCATATTGGGAGAATCTTCAATCAACATCGACTTGCAATAATTTCAGGAAAACAAATTCGAAGGGAATTCAAGGCTATTGTGGCCTGATTTCAAAGTGTGCATTGGTGGATGGGGTATTTATAACATTTTATGCTTGTGTGAGAAACAAAACAACAATTTTGTAATTATCTTGAATAATTTGAGCCGGTGCGTGAGATTTCCAGCAATTTCAAATATGTGCATAGCAAAGACTCTGACCAGCCTGTGCATCCGCACAGTCTGACTAGATCTTCACTATGCGGTAAGTAGATAGAGAAGGTCTCGAAATATCTGTAGATAATCAAGTAACTTTATATTTACAGTATGTGGCTATCTACACAGCTCAATGTTTACACCTAACGAACATTTCAAATTGTTGGAAATGTCACGCGCAGGCTTATTTAATATCTGAAACGCAATAGCCATCAAAGGGTGTCACTAAGAGGATTAATATCCGAGTATGTCGTATACCGAAATTTTGAAATTCATCAAAAATGTGCAACTTTTGTGAGTTTCGTAAAGGAGGGTTTCTTGTGTTTGGCCGTATACTACAGACACCGAGGACAACAAAACGAAACCATTCTTCTTTTAGAATGCGTCAAATTGAACGACCTTTCACAAAGCAATAAAAGATACTTCATTAAATGACTTCAAATATGTTGAATTGTGGCAACTGCAAAGTGGCTGTTTAGAAGTTCGTTTCAGTGGAGGTGGGGTTATATTTGTTTCACAAAGTCCGTCCCTAGACTGTTTTTAGTTCCCCTGAGCACAACGTGATCTTTGGTGATCACCTTTTGTCCGTCGTCTGTCGAAAGTCGTCCGTCGAAAGTAGTCAACAATTCTTCTGCTCAGTAACCAATGGGCGGATTTCAACCAAACATTGAAAAAATGTTCCTTGGGTGATCCGTCTTAAAACTTGTTCGTGGACTTTTGATTGACCCCAAACTATGGGCGTGGCAGGGCTCATTTTAAGCCCGAAATCTTTAAATATTTTCTCAGTAACCAATGAGCTGAATTTGACCAATCTTGTCAGAATGATCCTTTGGTGGCCCTTCTCAAAGCTTGTATATATGGCAGAAGGATGGGGCAGTTTTCAGCGTTGCAAACTGGCCACGCAATTGTGAAGAATTGCTATGTCATGTCTTCCATAGTGTAGATGGTAGCGGGTTGGTCTTTCAACCACCAGGGGCCTGTTTTACTAAACATCTTACAATCTTTTTTTTTTTTCGTAAGTATAAAAATTGAGTTTTTTTTACAGAAAAAAACTAAATATAGAATTCTGCCATGCATAATCTCATCGGAATCTTAAAATTAATGAAACACCAGGTACGATTTGTGATTTTGACTTACGTTCAAATTTTTCGTAAGATGTTTAGTAAAACGGGCCCCAGGTATAGAGTTTAATTTTGTCTACTTTTGGTGACGTCAAAAAAAACCAAACTCGATTTTGGATTCTCAAATTTGATCTTTGTGACAAGACAAAAGAATTAATCGTGGATTTAATCGCATACTGTTTGAGACATAAAAGTAACTGTGGACACGCGAATTTGTCGACTTTTATCTTAGTAATACGGGCATTGACTAAACTCGATAACATGATTGAATAACGTTCAGTCATGTATCATAACATCAATTAGAGGCCATCCCCTTTTTAACCCAACCAAATCATTTTTTTCTGAAATGAAAAGATCGGTTTTCAATAATTAAGTTTTACATATGAATCCAAAGACTGTCAAAATCATTCCTTTTCCTTCTGTTAATATTCAAAGAACATAAATGACCTTAAACGCTATCGGTTTCTTGTTTTTAAAGTTTCGATTTCATTGTTTTACATGTATAGATAAAACATGTCACTAACAAAGGGTTACAGGATGGAAGGGAAAGATCGGGCAGGATAAGATATATATAATACGTACTTAGTGTTTTGTATCAGAAAAAATATCTAACGAGGTTGGGAGAATTGATCATTGTCGAGGCTCTGCCGAGACAATTATCAATCCTCACAACCGAGTTAGATATTTTTTCATATAATACACTTAGTACGTATTATATTTATCTTATAACCTCTATTTGTCTTGTTTTCGACGATGTTTCTTACTGAAATGCAAGTTTCTAAAAATAACCACATTATATCATGTTCTAAAAATAACTATGTGATATCATAAAAAATATCATACGGGATGTTATCATACGGATATTTGTATAGTTATAAGATAAAGGGTCTTAATCAAACGCTACAACTATTTAGTTGATATCTAATTCAATATGTTTCTTGTTGACTAAAAATTGTTTGTTTATAAAGCAAAAGATATGCTCCATCTACGAGGAAAACAATGAAACAACTCAGGCTACTGTACAACGTCTTTGTGGATGACTTTACAATACAGAATAATAGTTTGTCAAGCAACTGTACAGAGTAAACAAGTAACTAAGCCAAATTTTTTTCTTTTATTTTATGTCACTTTTCTACAATTTCCTGATAAGGGGACAAAGATGCTAGTTGATATGACCTTGTTGGTACCAAAAAACCCTTTGTCCATTAGAATAAAAGATATTACCCTTTTGTGGTAAAATTGCCAACAAGTTTTTGCACACCGAACTGACATAAGACGTCAAATGGGATAATTACAGAATATACTGCTTTCTAAGTCTTCAGGTAAGATTTGCATGTGTCAAGAATGCAATTCAGTATTTGAATTTCCCATTTAATATATTACAAAGAACAGATATCAATCTACTTTGCTTCTGCAGTCAATCGTTTCAAGTGATCATACTGATAATATACTCAACCGCAAGTGATCATTCCATTTAGCAAATTGTACACTTCCGCTCCTACACATTTGAATACAGATGATAAATACCGGGTCTCACAGGACAAATCCGGTGAAGGAGAGATAATTCAAAATCTACCTATCATTTTCTGTCACTTATCGACGTCTCTTTTTATCGATAGCGCCGTTACATCATGTTTACATTTGAACATCCTCGTAAGTCGTTTTTGTTTTATTTACTGTTAAAATGAATTGTATCAATCGCACGGGCGGATAACGACTCTGGGGCCCATTTTACTAAACATCTTACGATAAAATAAAACGTTAGTCAAAAATCACAAATTGTACCTGGTGTTTTCATTCATTGTTTGGTTCTGCCTTGCAAAATCTCATTGGCATCGTCTTTAGAAGACGATTCCAATGAGATGATGCATCGCAGAATTCCACATTTAGTTAGTACTGTAGAAGCAACTTAAGTTTTGAACTTACGCAAAAAAATGAGGGTAAGATGTTTAGTTAAACAGGCCTCTGGTTCGCTGTTTGGATTAACCTTTGCCTTATCTCTTTGTCAGTTCAGTAAAAATTATTCAAACAGACCTACATTTACAACATCGTGAAGTTGACAAGGTGGATGACTTTGGAATGATTTAGGGGTAAAATTGAATGAGTGCGAGATTTGAATGATTTTAATGGGAGGTAAACAGATATTGCAAATTTTGATCATAATGAACAAATATAGCGATATTGATTACCTCCCTTTTATAAAATATGAATAAAAGTTCTATAGATAGCTACCATTTTTTTAGAACCTATTAGACGCTTACAATTTGAATTATGTCGGTGAAATCGCGATTTTTCTCTATCCAAATTTATTTTGAATGGCGTTGTTGCTTCTATATTTTTCAATAGGTTTGAGCGTTTTTGAATGGTTTGAGTGAGTGTTTGGAATGAGAGAATGGAACGCTGAGTGAGCGAATTAAACTGGTTTTGTTTAGGGTGAATGTCAATTTCACGCTGCAACTAACTGCACATTATTCTAAAATAGGAGTTAAAGCTTGTTGATCTTGTGCTTGCGCTAATTTTTATGCCATGTGTACTTTTATAAAGATAAGTCACCTTAGTTGACAATGTGGATAGACATCTTGACTCCTGTGATTCGCGTCAAATGACTTATACTGACATGGCGACCATACGAACAAGTAAATTGCGTTAATTGTTAAGCAAACTCTTTTTTTCTCACACGGTCTTTACGCCATTAACAACTCGAGTGTTTTGTGTAACCATTATATTGCGACGTTATCCGACGAATCACGATGGTGATAAATGTTTAGGTGTAGTACCGGAGAGTGTAGTTGTTATTTACAGACGTGTGTGTCAACGCATCTATTAAATTCGGGTCGAAAACTAAAACGGGTCACTGTCGACAATAGGTAGAACAAGATGTTTTGACTCGACGATTATAAACAATGTATAATATTCACAAATCTCCACCACTTTTCAAGTTATAGATGGACAAGTGGTGTCCGTGGTCTAGAGGCAGAGCGTCGGCCTCTTGACCAAAAGGTCCTGAGTTCGATTCCCGGAAGCGGCTATCGATCTTGGTTCTTTCATTGGCCTACACATTCGGCGCGAGTACATGTACTGGTGAATGTTCCAGGAAGCAGAATCGAGAGGGATTAATCTAAGTTGTAAGAACTTGTTTCCCAATCGATGTAAAAAAATATGTTTAACCAAGGTTTAACCAACCTTAGACCACGCTTGAAGCGAATCGGCCAATCAGAGAGCAGTATTTCAAAAATATAAATCACAGATACAACTCCTAGCATTGCATCTACAGATATACAATGTAATGGTGTCGTGCATGTGAATCTTAACAGATTTTTGTGCCGTGTCATTTTAAGAAAGTGTCGAGCATATTTTATATGATCGCTTTTTTCAAAAGACTTTCTACAATTGCATACATGCAAAAGAGCTGCTATAAGCAACGATAATAGATTCATATATATTGTTTTGGCATAATTACGCATAATAACAGTAATATATCAGCGAGTTTACTCGTTTTCGTTGTCAAGATGTTCGGGTTAAAATTACAGTCAATGTTAGAAAAGCGTGGTCTAAGTCAGATAGAAAATCTCGTGCCACGGTATATGGAAAATAGACACTCGCTGAAGCTCGTGTCTATTTTCCATATACCATGGCACTCGTTGTCTATCCTATACAAGTTCGAGATATAGACGAAATTGTCCTTTGATCACTCATTTAACTTTGTATATATATATATATAGTTTGTTCAGTTACATCATAAAAAGAATGAAAAGGAATAACAATTTCTTCAGTAGAAAACGAGAATGCCTTGCAAAGCTCTTGGGATAGAAGAGCGGCGAACGAAAAGTCCTAGTCTTGATGGTCTTGCCTTTGATTTCCGACCGCACTATTGGTCATGGGGGCAAGGGATTTCTCAAGAGCCTCTGCCTAGTACTAGTAATACACAAGAACCACACGAATAACTGAACTTGGCTTTGATAAACTTGAGAAAATATTCAAAAAGGTATACTCATATAATCAAAATCATTTTTAGATGCCATTTTAGTAACCAGGGTTAAATTTAAGGACGGTCAAAATGGGTTGCATAAGAGCAGAAGAGTACTGATCATCTAAAATAGGTCCTTGAATTAAATACGGCTAATCAAACTAGGGATGTGCACGCGTGTAAGCGACAAAAGGAAGTTTATTCAGGGTTGTCCCGAAATTGCGGGGAAAATAATGGAATTAGAGTTTAAAATTTGAACAAGTGAACGTTTCATTCTGATGCATGCATTCATATATGATGGAAAGATTACAATTAAAAGAGGAGCCTAGTAACGAACAGGAGAAACGTATATCAACAACGTGTGAACGTCTTCGAGAAGATCAAGTTTATAGACGTAGATTGTTCCATACAGCATGTACAACTTGGGCGATGGTTTCATCGGTAAGCTACTGCAGTGATGAATATTATTGCATAGAATATTTCAGTCATATCGCAGAGGCTTCAGCACCTACCATTTGCTTCCTGGTATATGATATACCTGGACTTACACAAAAGCCATCTCGCCTAGCCATTTAGCTCAGTTGATAACGCGTATGTCTTTAAACCCTTGGGTCGTGACCCGTGTGTCCTATCCCCAGCTAGACAAACTGTCATACGATAAATCTTACTGTAACAAGCATCATTGGTCTCCACTAAGCGAATGGTAAGTAAACCTTAGTAGAAAGGACATCTCGTGGCTCAGATGAATTATTGGTAGGGTAATGGATTGGGAAACAACGTGGAGCTATTAGTAAGTGCAACAGCCATTGCTATATTAATAAAATAATTTTTTAAAGGTCACTTAACTCTATACAATCAAACGACAACATTTCAGACTCCCAACTGCTCACCCCATTATGCTTTACAATTATCTTAGTTGTAGTTGGAGAATCAAGAACAGTGTATGCGGACGCCTACGCTCGTCTGTTGAGTTCTGGATAACGTATACAAAATGTAATCTGAAAAATAGGATGCTAATTCTTACGGAACACACTTAGAGTGGTCCCCTTGGAAGTATAAATTACTCTTTTGGTAGTGAACATTTGATATTCAAGGGAATGCTTCAACATACACTAGAGTTGTACAAAATGTAAAAGTTTTCGCTTGACGAGCCAATTTTGTTATGAACTGTGGATTGTTTCTGTTATTAATTACAATGTACTTTTTTCAGGGAGCTTGTCATACGTTGATTGGCCTTGCTTTTCCAGATCTCATGCTGCTAATAAAACAAGATCTCGCAGAGGCGTCCTGGATTTTTACGACCTGGTCATTTGGGTGTGTTTTTTATTATCATTGAAATTGACAATATTTACTTGAAACTATGAAAGTGTTCTTGATTATTATGAGATTATTATTCTTGAGTATTATAATCTGGTCAGTCAAGAAGAATTCTTAAAATAATAATGCTCATTTTTTTTATACCTGTTCCATTTTCAAGCGTCTATATCCGAGCATTGGAACTCACAAACGTTGCTATTGTAAAACTGCTTGCGTCTTTGCTTCTTGCTTTGTTACTTGAATTTAACGACTTGTATCCCTCTTACAGGAATATGGTAGGTTCGTTATTGACTGGTTATGCCTACGACCGTTTCAACAAACTGATGGTTCTTATTTCTTTGTCGCTAGGACTCGCTGTCACTACTGGCACAACTCCGTGGTGCACAAGCTTTCCCCTGATGCTAATAATTCATCTTGTCGGCGGGGGGTTCGCAAGCGGCATCCACCTAGGTAAGGAAACTAGTCAACTTCTATCTTTATGTCATCTAGGCCGCTGTCACTGGTAGCACGTCGGGCTTTAATGCAAAAGGTCATTGCTTCGATTTCCGACGACAGCACTTAACCTCTCCGAATATTTGTCTCTTGCAAATGTGTTAACAATCGTATACTTATGTGGGTTAGTACCTGGACGGTAAGAAAGGATATGATAGTACTGGTGTGAGAAATACTAGGAATCCATTGTTAGGTGCTCAAGCTGCTGAGATATAACTGGAAGATTGAAAGCGCTGTAATACCCATTTCAAACAAAGCAAACTGGATTTGACCTGGTCATGTGTACATGTAATATGTTGCACGATCAATGTCAAATTTATCTATCTCCATCGTTAATCTAAACACGGACCCTAAATAAAAATCAACGAAAGAATAAGAAAGGGTTTATTTTATTCGAGAACTGATCCAAACAACACGGTATGTATGTTCTTGACATTTTTCCAGAGTCCACCCGAACTCGAAAGGAGCATCACTCCTACCTAAATAAATGAATTGCAAATGATGTAGCACATTTTTCCCTGTTAAGTGTAGGTTTCGGTAGTTCAAGATTAATGGTCGTCAAGATCAAATGTTGACAGAATCTAGTCCAATATTACGGTCCAATTGCATTACTAAGGTTTAGTTGAAGCGTCTGGGTAACCATATAAAATTAATGGTAAATATGTAATAGTATAAATCAAACTCTGGGCCCGGGGTTATAAAACTTTTCTCATTCTCAATTCAAAATTTTCTCAAATTTGAATTTGAGATTACAGCCATAATTCTGTTTTTATACTCATTAACATGTGAGATAATATTAAAAAGTTGGTATAAAAAATAACTTATTAATATTACCTTTTATTTTCATACATTTATTTAATTGAAAACTTGAAAAAATTCTAAGTTGAGCCTGAGAAAAGGTTTATAACCTTGGGCATTAATGAAGCAGTTGCCCTGTTGTGAAAACTAATACCAATCCACCGATAGGCGCATTAGTCTTTTTTTTCCGATAAAACAGAAATTCTCTTGAAAGTGTCATTAAAACCAGGACAAACAGAAGTTTTGAATTGCAAACGCAGTATAATACTGTAGTTAAAATGTATCATTGAGATTGTATACTACGCAAATTAACCTTAGTCTTGTTTGTTTTTCAGCTGTTACAGCCGATACCATATATTTATGGAAGAAGGAAAAAGATACATTTTTGCAAATTGTTCATTTAGCAGCGACAGCCGGTGGTATCCTGAGTCCCTTTCTTGTAAATCCATTTTTATCAAAGCTTAACAGAGGTGATGCCATGCTACAAAACGAATCCTTTGCAGAGGATATGGACAAAGTGAACAATTCTAATACGTTTTCAAAAAAAGATATAAATTCGTCGTCACTACTAAACAGAGAGACTTTTAAGGCAAGCGATTCAAAAATACAGTATGCCTATCTTCTAGCCTCAGGTGTTGCTTTGATTGGGGCGATATCGTACCTCATGGTTAATATTTCGAGTGGTAATGTTTATTCGAAAAAAGGGACAGAGAAGAACAATTACTCACCGACAGGCAACTCGACCAAGATACATAACAAGTTATTGTCGAGGAAAATAATTTCACTTTACGTGTTTTGTGTCTCGGTTCAAATAATGTTATACGTTACAATGCAAAGACATGAATTTGGTTTGTTCATGACTTACGTAATACACAAATTAAACTGGTCGAAGAAAAAGGCATCAAATATACTGGCGGTGTTTTGGTGTGTTTTCTGTTTCGGTCGTATTATAGCTGTCATCGCATTACGGATATTTAAAGAAGACTATTTAAATTGGTGTTATATGTTTCTTACTTGCGTTGGTGTAACTGGACTGTGCGTATCGTGCTTTTTACAATTTTCAACAATTGTAGTTGTTAGCCTACTTATTTCAGCGTTCGGCATGGCGCCTCTTTTCACTTTTATGCTAAGCTGGTTCTCATCCAATATAACGTTGGTTACCGGTCGTTTGACGGGGGTTGTATATGTCTTCATGGCAATAGGGAGTATGGTGGTGCCAGCCATTTCCGGCTACCTTATGAATAATATTTCCTACGATTGGTTTATTTTCATTCTGTTTATTTTACTCTCACTTTTGATATTTGTTACATTTATCCTAAGGTTGTTACATCGAAAATTAGCCAGAGTTTCAGAATAGGTTGGTGGTTGAGTATGGTTGAACCCCACTGTTTTATTGGTTTTATTCACATTTTTCAGAGCGTTGATATTTGCAGAGACCTAAGAAATGGTTTGAGGCCAAAGTGCGAAGCAAGAAGGCGATAAAGTATTTAGAGGGTCTCTGCAAATGTTTATGTCCGAAAAACGTCAATTAACACTTTTATTGTCTGAAAAGTAAGACTGCAGTATTTATTCAGAGACTGCAAAAGATTCATAGGAACGCCTTAAATTTAGCTCAAAACTCACAGATGGCGCAAAAATTGTTGTGCATTGCACCGTTACTTTTGTTTATACTGACGCAGCTTTTTAAATTCATGACGTCACAAAATTTAACGTGGGAATAGTATCGACGTCTTTATTCATGCTCTATATTTATGTTAGACATAGAATATGCTGTGTTTAGGACCAGACTGAGGATATTTAAGTAAAATAAAGTTGGACATGGCACGGCATGTGAATATTTTTTATAATGTTTTCTCCTTTTAACGTCCGGGGTTTGTCCTTCAAAGTATGCCTACAGAGTAAAACGACCCAAAAATGTACACTTTATGCAATAAATAGAGCATATTGAATGAGTGGTCATGGAATACTGAATCTATTAAACGAGTCATCTATAAACAGATTAAAACGAGGCTGCACCGAGTTTTTATCTGTTTTAGATGACGAGTTTAAACAATTCTGTATTTTATGAGCACAAATTTTATATTCTATTTATAATATGACCCGAATTTCGGTGATAAATCGAGAACATTACGATATTTATCGATTTATGTTATTCCTCGAAACATATAATGCCGTTTGCAAAATTACGTCAGCAGATCCATTATGACGTCATTTTCCTATAAAAAACATAACGTTTTCCTCGTCCTTTGCTCAATTGCATAGTTATTGCACTATTGTAATAAACACTCGTGTAATATCAAAAATATTCAACGGGGTAATTTCACCCCCGCGATGTAGGTCATATCATAATGGTCATTATCACAGTCATGTTGGGGCGAATGGAGCACCTAGTGTTGATTCCTGGTATTTCTCAGGAAGGATGGCGCGACTGATCGTCACGGGTTCGATCTTAGACGACGGCACTAAACCTTTCAAGATATTTTTCTTCCTCCAATGGGTTTATAATCATACCCCTATGTGGGATAACAATTTGAGGCTAGGAAAGGTTGTAATGGTGGTAATGTGAGAAATATCAGAAATCCATTGTGGGGTGCTCAAGCCGCGATATAACTGAACGTTTAATAAAAGCGGCGTTAAACCCCACCAAAAAACCAAACAATTCTAAGGAAGGTATCGAAAGTACATTCCTCATGCTGCACTGCTACCTATGTTTACAATTATCAACCGATTAGTGGAACACAAAATAAAAAAAAAACATTTTTGCAGCGACCGGAAGTCGAACCCGGGACCCTTGATAAGAGGTGGGCGCTATTCCAACTGCGCTTTAGCTACGGTCATTCCAGAACAGGAAAATACACAAAAGAATTTCAAGATGTGTACAATGTATCAAAAGCCTAAGAAAAAATCTAAAATGCTTCCAAATGTTTGTATGGTAATTAATTATTAACATGAACCAGTATTGCGTTCAGGATGACAAAAAGCGCGAAGCGGGCTATAATTAGCAAAGTTTGCACGGTTTTGTCATCCTGAATGCAGGGTTGATGCTGTCAGCTGTCATAATGTTTATCTGCTGCGCAAAAGATAACCCATGGGCATGCATTTTTAGAGAGTTAAACAACTTGCCTCCGGTTTATTATCCACAGCCTAATATAGAGTCATATATTTTATATAAGAAAAAAACAGTTGACCATTTTATTTGATATCTTTTTTTATTAAATATCTATTTAAAAACTGAGTAAGCATTTTGTCACTTTCTTTCGTCTTCAGTCATTGATACCAAGGAAGTTATGTTTTCAATTCATTGTAGTGTCTTCGAATTTCGAGCCTTATTGGAATTCACAAAAGGAGCCTACCCCTAACGAAACTTTTTATATCAGTATGACTGGTTTGTTTTTTCTGGGTTGATGTGTTTTCCTTCTTGAATACTAGCAAAATATAATGGCGTAGCAATTTTGTCATTGAAATCGTCATAAATTTTAACTCTTTGCTGTTTAATCCCTGCTTTTTACGTGCCTGTGATTTTATGATTGAGAAAACATTGTGAAAAAAGAAGAAATTGCTTCTGACAAGCAATTTCTTCCTTTTCCACACCATTTTCTACCCTACTAAATGTTTTTTTTTTTTTTCAAATTAAATCCACTTTAAATTTCTGTCTGCAAAACCTTTGAATTTGGACAGGTCCAAAATTTTGTAAAACAGGAAAGGGTTAAATGTCGTGAGTGCCTATACATTTTATAGGCAATCCGATGTCTTCCGAACTTACCGACACCAAGCCGATTTCAACATTCTTTTTAGAAGGAATGGACTACCCTGAAACAATTTCAGATCGGCATTTTAGAATGATACCTCATTTAACCCTTTCCTGTTATACAATATTTTGGACCGGTTTTTCAGACGAAAATTTAAATTTGAATTAATTTGAAAAATAACCATTAGAAAGGGTAGAAAATAGTGTGGAATAAGAAGAAATTGCTTGTCAGAAGCAATTTCTTCCTTTTTCACAATGTTTTCTCAATCATAAAATCACGGGCACGTAAAAAGCAGGGATTAAACAGCAAAGGGTTAAATAATTCATCTTAGTTGTTTCGTTTACGTTCTATTTGTCTATTAAGTTTATAATTCATGTTGAATGATAGACTTCTGTGTGGTACCTGAACAGTCTTAGAAGGAGCATATCGCTGTAGGAAACAATGGGTCCACGAAGGCCTGAGACGGACTACTGACTGCTAAGTTATTCCAGTTTAATCTGAGATTGCAAGGTGAACACATTTCATTGTTTGGTTACCAAAACCTCACAACTTCAATTTTTTAAGCTGAAGTAACGAGCGTTCGTTTCCACACCGACGATTCAATGTTTCAATTTATGTAGATAAAACCGAGTTCACATTAATAAAAAAAACCCAGATTTATCCCTTAATTGAATGCAACGACCCATTACGTTGGCTACGCTCTACTCAGGCAAAAATCATAGATTGTACATGTCAAAAGATTTCTTATCGGTTTAAAGAGCACAAAGACTCTGTTGTTTTTCTAATCGATGTTTTTTCCTACAAATAGTTAAAAGTTAAACAGGTCATATAAGTTAAACTATATAACCTACTTTTAAACTAGGCATACATATCGTACATTAAAAGGTAGAAAAATCTTTTTGAGTTGACGAATTGTGAAAAAAATATGAAACAGCGAAATAGCAATAAAGTTGTCACTGACGAGTATATCTCGACGGAGAGCAAGAAGTTTATTTCGAAAGAGGGGAGTAACAAGCGGTACAAAATCTCTGATTCAAATCATGGTTGTGGACGTTTACGGGATGTCGTTTACAGGCGTAAACTGTGCCATACGGCGTGTTCTACATGGGCTATGATGTCTTTTGTGAGTATACTTTACAAGTCTTATCGTACTAAAATACATTTGTAGTGCCATAACTTATTTACGTATTCTACGTATTTTGAACCTTCTTTAGAGCGCGTTGAAACACGTTAAGTACATTTTAAGGGGGGTACAGGATACCAGTTATAAGGCTGTCGCGGGCGCTTCGCTATTTAGAATGCAGGGCAAATCGAGATATTTCAATGCTAAAAATAAAAAAAAAAGATCCTTTTGACACTATCAACAATTATTGATTATGCCACTGTAATCGCCTGTGAAATGCTTCACCCAACTCAACCTTCACAGTCGGTAACTTAAATTTTAAAACATTGAAGTTTAAATTAATTCTAGTATTAATTTGATCTTTTTTTTAAATTAGGGGTTCTTGTCCATGAATAACGCCTGATCTTTGGGGATTCGGGTTCCGCTTTAATAGAAATCGATAAACTCAAAATGGTTGCAAACAGGGACAATGAATTCGTTCATTTTTACAAAAGATTTTGTCATTGGGCTAATTCAACACATATTTGATTTGAAAATAAAAATCAGAGCGTTAAAGATTTTTTTCAAACTTATCGAACAAGTACCACCAGGAGCCTAGTCAACTAAATAGTGACCCAAAGATACTTAACTTGTGCCCCAAGTACTTTTCGGTTTACGAAAAAGATCGTGCGACGTACCGAAAATGCTATGGTGTACCGAGTGTATCGTCCCTTTCGGGTGATTTTATCACTTAATGACAACACGCATGGTCACGAAAAACTCCATCTTGGTTATTTAAATATTTAGAAAAGTCACGACCAATGTTTTGGTAAAAATTTTAGAATACGTGTCTGGGCATATTTTCGTCGATTGATGATAAAAATTAAATTCACACTCAACAATTTTGCAGTAATGATACGGAGGTTGATGCACCTAACAATGATGCTATAAAATGTAACAAAACACACACAGAATGCAGGAGGTCAGGTAACTGGGAACATTATTTTAAATCTGACCTTTATTGTAGAAGACTTATATCGCACGATTTGGCATATTTTCCAGGACGCAGAAAGACACTACAAAACCCCGACAAAACGCGCAAGATGAGGTGACTAGGAACATTATGTAAGGGTGTCATCCAAATCAAACACTTTATGTTTGCGAACATTGTATTTTAGTGGTACTTTTTTACCCTGGTTGTCGATGGGCCATAAGGCATCATTAAAAAGAAGATTAAAATGTTCGCTCGGGAATAAAGTTGATCGAGCATTTGCTCGATTCGAATTTGATTTTGAAATGTGTCCAATCCAACTTTATATAATAATTTAGTCAAATACAGACAAGTTTCGTCTTATTAACAGTGTCGCATTCGCTATTTGTGAAATAAATTGAATTGTTTCAAATGAAAATGATGCAATAATGTCAACGTGCCAATGACCACGGATGCCAACGGACCAGTTAAATATATTGCATCAATAACAGTAGAAGTAATGGTAACAATTTCCCTATATTCATACTAAAGAATGCAAATGACATTTCCTTGTTAAGTTTAATAAATGCAAATTTAAGTTCGGATTTCCACGCTTTTCTGCGTATTCTCGCATTTAAATATTTGAAAAACAGTGGTTAATCAGAAGTCGAATCTCAAATAGAAATTTACAGGAAGCCTGAAGAAGGTAGAATGGGCGCACTCGTTTCATAAATCAGTCGAGAGCGAAAGGTTTCGACCATTGCCATGCTTGTAAATTTCATTCAGTTTATTTAGGAACGAAATTTCGCTCACTTTCCACATGGTCCCTTTCATCTGTCAGGTTTTGGCCAGCTTGTTTGATTATAATTCTACATGCATATATTTATTCAGGGTATTGTACAGACAATGATAAGCCTGGCCCTCCCTGAGCTGATGGTCCTTGTTGACAAGGAGTTAGACGATGCTTCTTGGTTTTTTACCACCTGGTCACTTGGGTAGTATGTTAAATAGAATCATATGAAATACATTTGTTTCGATTTAATCAATTGTTGCAAGTAAAGAGTGATAGACTAACGAGAGAAAAGCTATTGAATTGAACAAAAGTAAATATTAGTAAAACTAAGTAGTTAATAAACAAACAAAAATTTGTGAAAGCATGACATTTCGTGTATAATTTTACAACGTCATAACATTTGCTTGTTGGGTAATACAAAATCATTAAAACATCTTCATAAAAAAGTTACATTTCCATATTGCCTTTTCACCAGTCTATTAAGGATAATATCAAAATGATATCAATAGAAGTCATTTTAACGCACAGAAAACTATTTAATACATTCTTCAATATCGTTAAATGAGTGAATGTGGTCAGCAAAAAAGGCCTTTACCAGCTAAACAACTTGATTTATTCAAAGAGTCTAAACTAATACTGATCGTTTTTTTGTGTGCTCTCTTTCTCTCTCTCTTTTTTCTCTCTCTCTCTCTCTCTCTCTCTCTTTCTCTCTCTCTCTCTTTCTCTATCTCTCTCTCTCTCTCTCTCTCTCTTCTCTCTCTCTCTCTCTCTCTCTCTCTCTCTCTCTCTCTCTCTCTCTCTCTCTCTCTCTCTCTCTCTCTCTCTCTCTCTCTATCTCTCAAATTAAGAAGAGACATAAGCCTATTCATTTTTGGGTAATATTAGCAAGGTTTTAGAGGAGGGTGACACAATCTTAAAAATAAAATGCAGTAATTTTTTTTAAACATTTCCGCCAATAGCCGTAGCAAATCATAGAATCTGATATATTGAGAACTACTCAATGACCATTTCTGTAAAGTTTGACTTAAATCTGACTGGTGGTTTTGAAAGAGAAGATTTTTTTTCACAGATGAACGTCGAACAATCATCCACTTAATTTAAAAAAATGTGTAATGCTCTAGTTTTGCCATTGCATCCTACGTATAGAATTTCTATCTTTATACTGACGACCGTATAAAGTGAAACTTAAAGATCTTCCGTTCCATTTCTTTTGTTTTCAGAAGTATGTTGGGATCACTCATTGCTGGGTGCATATACGATCGTTTTAAAAAACTTGCTGTCCTAATTACCCTGTCTATCGGTCTAACTATGACAACTGGAACAACTCCATGGTGTACATATTATCCAGCTATGCTTATCATTCATCTGATTGGAGGTGGATTCGCCAGCGCAATTCATTCAAGTAATACGCTTAATATTTAAGCGTCGCCGGTAGAGCAAAATTACACCATTGTTTCTGTCTGATAGTGTGTTCCCACAGCCAATCCGATCAACTCGATCAA
Organism: Fragum whitleyi; assembly: GCA_948146395.1. Classification (NCBI taxonomy): domain Eukaryota; kingdom Metazoa; phylum Mollusca; class Bivalvia; order Cardiida; family Cardiidae; genus Fragum; species Fragum whitleyi. The sequence continues at coordinate 31,074,689 of OX411556.1, read as the reverse complement.
GCGTTCGATTACTGATCGAGCATAGTTGGCATTAGTGATCGGAGAGGGTCGGGTAAATCGATTGTGGCCGGTATCGATCGAGCTTCCTCCTCGATTATTTTTAACATATTATATGAATGGGTTTTTGGTTGTCCAAAATTTAGGGATTTGGGCTGTTGCTGTACAGTTCACGCGTCGGCTTTTAAAAGGTTTTGAAGGTGAAATCAAAACAAAATTTGTGATCCCATTAAATTCACTCAAAACTCTCTCCACACAATCATTCAATTTCATTCCTAAACCATTCCTAATGTATTCACCTTGTCAATTTCACGATGTTGTTAACTGATACACGTGGAAATTCAAATATAAAGCTTCAATTGCATACAATTGTTTCTCGCATTGGTTATTTCGGAACATAAGTATCCAATTACACAAATAAGGAAGTGATTTTAATTGAATTAATTTTTTCTGTAGATGTGCAAGTCTAAGTCGGTGGTCTACAGGATTTTTTCTAAACCTTTTTATACAAAATTGATGTTTGATCACTCACTTAAAGTTGTACATGAATGATGATCATTTATGAATTTAAAAACTCAAGTGATATAACATTCTATGTATAAAATGATTCAATATGTATTATATCCCCGCATCAATAGATTGGTGGCATATTGTTTTACCGTAGTTTGTCTGTCTGTCTTCCCGTCTGTCCATCCATCCGTCTCTCTGTCGGTCAAATATGTTTGTCTACCTGCATAACTTCACAAAAAAACTTGAAATCTTAAATATATTCAAGTCTATTCAAGATACAATGATCATATTTGTTATGATGATGGGTCTCGATGAATCGCATTTACAGAGGTCAAAGTCATATGACAAGATCCCGTCCGTGTTTCACAATCTTGTTCAATGTTAGTATCTTGAAAGAAAATTCTACTCACACTTTTTCTTATGAAATTCATTTCAGCGGTTACAGCGGACACAATTTTCCTGTGGAGAACCGAAAAGGCTACTTACTTACAGATTGTTCATTTGGCGTCAACCGTAGGTGGAATTCTTGGTCCGATTTTCGTTACCCCATTCCTTGGAAGCAATAGCAGGAAATTGAATAATAATACTATAGATTCTCAAACTAATCTGTCACAAATTTTGTCAATGAGTGACAATATAACGTACAAGAATGAGGTAGAGAGTGAGGGGTCTACACTAGTTGAAACACAAATACAGTATGCATATTTTATTTTTTCTGGATTCATCTTCATTGGAGTAATTTTATATGTTTTAACACACTTAATAAATGGAAGCGTCTATGAAATTATAGATGACGACAAAGACCGCGGAGACGTTGGAGAGGAAGACAAGAAGTTCTCTAAGAAGTGCATCCTTATTTTCATACTTATTGTAGCTGTACAGGTTATGGTATACGTCACTCTTCAAAGGCATATGTATGGACTGTTCATGACATTTGCTTTAAAAATTCTTAAATTGTCAAAGAATAATGCATCCAATATATTATCAGGCTTTTGGTGCATGTTTTGCGTTGGTCGTATATTGGCAATAATTCTGTTAAAGGTTGTCAAAGAAGATACGTTTAGCTGGTATTATTTGTTCGTAACATCATTAGGAATGGTAGGATTTTCGATAGCGTCATATCTGAAAATATCAACAATAGTAATTATATGTCTTCTTATATCTGGTCTCGGAATGTCACCTCTTTTTACGTTTATATTAAGTTGGTTTTCGTCATATATAACGCAAATTACAGGTCGTATAATGGGTGTGGTGTACATCTTCATGGCTTTTGGTGGAATGACGGTGCCTGTCATATCCGGGTACTTAATGGATAATATATCATACAACTGGTATATCATCATACTTCTGATTCTACTATTAATGTATGTTGTAGTGACTCTTATTTTGCGGGTTTTATACAGAAAAATGAAAAAAATATATAAATTTCCAAATAATTCACATAACCTGGACAGCCAAACAACACATTAAGACTATTGGCTGAACGTCTGAAGAATATTTAAAGACCATAACTATCTATATTGCACATAGTTTAGTCTTTGGTCAAACTGTACGGGCGCACAAGCCGGCCAGCGATTTTACATTGCACATAATACAAACAAAGTTGGAAATGTCACGCACATTCTCGTTTTTTGTTGCTTCGTCATAGACCTTGGTACAAGAAATATTGAAGTAATTCTCAATGTAGCAAATTACTGAAATTACATAGCGAATGATTTCAATAAAAATAAGAAAGTTGTTTTGGCGATGTTAAACGACCACCATCTGTGTTCGTATTTATTGGAAAAAATGGACATTCGGTGAATTTCTGTAAGTTTTCAGCTACCTTGTGCATACAACCGTGCTTCTGGTTTTTAATGGGTTTTACGCCGCTTACAACAATCTTTCAGTTTTTTCTCGGTGGCAGGAGCACCTAACATTAGATTCCATGAATTTCTCACACTCATACTACCATTACATCCTTTCCTAGCCTCCAACTGCTATCCCACATAGGTCTTCGATTATCAACCTATTGGTGGAAGAAATTAAGTCGGAAAGGAGTTGTGTCGTCGAGAATCGAACCAGGAACCTTTCGAATTATAGTCCGACGCCCAACCAACTGCGCTGTTACGGCGGCTATCATGAAATGGATTTTGCTTATCTTGATTATGGGATGTCCAAACCCTTATCATGCTCAACCCGGAATATTCCTCTGTAAAAGATCTTTGGTATAGAAAAAGATCAGTCTGCATATATATTGAATTGATAATAAAAAAAAAATTTGGCAGTACTACTAAATTCATGTGCGTTCAGTACTTTGATTTTACTGCAATCGTTCCAAGATTATTTTCAGCAAGACATGGGTTTAAGGTAATAGAAATTCTGATGGAAGTGGGCAATATGGATCCATCTCGAGGTCGTCTTCTACGTTCAAAGTCTTCAATCCCTTAAAAAATGTAAATTGTTTTTTTTTTCCTCCAAAAACAGACTATATTTTGGGGGTATATCGGGGTCAGCTTAGTCTAAACGTCCTTTTATCTTAAAGGGGTTATTATTTGTTGCTTTAATGTAACGATACGTCCGTAATTGTTCTCTAAGGACATCTCAAAAACCAATTGGCCAATCATTAGATGATCGATCAAGTTCCGCTGTCCGCCTGTCTTTAATTCTTAAAAGAAGCTCTCCTTCTAAAAATCCGATCTAACTTCTTCCAATTTTAACTTAACCAATCCTTTAATCAAACACTTTCAAAATACATCACAGAATTAGTATTAATTAAGAAGTCTGGTTGCCATGGTAACTGAGTCATTTTTAAAAATGAATTATATGCCAGGCCTTATGTGATTACATAATTGTTACGAAGCATCTCTTACTTATCTACCAAAAACATCAAATAATTGCTCTATCTTGAAGAAAAGCTCTTTAGGATCCCATGTTCAGCACACATTTTGTTCAAAGTAGCCTACTATTAACCAAAATGTTAAAACCTATGGTAATTGACACTTTGGCCTAAGACCCTTAACCAAATTATTAGACTAACCGGAATAATAACCCAGAACATTTGCATATGCAATGATCCTGCTTTGGTGATGTTCTCAAGCGCTATACCAACGAAGGCCACCGACGCACAAGATTTTCCCTTGTAAATGGTCTATATAAAGTAATTAAGATGAATGTCTAAGAAATTCTTTTTTGTAACTTCGACTTTAAATTGTTTTGATTTTGCATCTATTTGTGAATTGTAAATACATGTTTGTTTAAGCCACACCAATTGACAAAAAATATATTTACGTGTATTTGCCAAATTAAACTAAAACCACAGGAATAGATATTGAAATACTAATTTTAAACTGCGTTTTTTAATAACTGCATCAACTTTATACAATAAATGGAATGGAAATAACAACATTGTACATAGAACGAGGTTTGACGCCATTCTCAGCAGTATATTTGTATGTAACATCCGACGACTAGAAAACCTAGCCACGTATCTCTTGTATTTTTCAACATGTGTACTATAACGACACACTATTCGAGGATTCAATTGCAACTACTTTGTCCATTTAGGTTTAAGATTTTCCATCAGTAATATGAAATCAAACGGCTGAAACAATCACAGCGTTGGAGAATTGAAACTTTGAATTCAATTATTGAGAGTGCAACTCGGATCTAACTGAGTACCGTTCTTTGGGATATTTTCGCCTCGTCTTATTTTTTGCCATTTTAACCCAAAATGTAGTGGGGTTTTTTTCGCGTTGCCTTATTTTTTACTTTTAACCAAGGAAGATGTGGTCTTATTTTGGTGCGTCTTATTTTTTCAAACAAGCATTGGTGTCGAAAATACGACGAAAAAGATTCAAAAAAAATTTTACAAGTCGGTCATTTTTTAGAGTTCACACAAGAACCTTCTCTTCGATGTTCAAGCTGGATTCTAAGGGAAGTAACTGCATCAAATACTTGTGCGGTGTTAATTAAATATCAAATAACAGAGTTGTGTCAAATGTCTCACATTTTGATAATGTAGTTATCGAATTTGTATCCTTAAATGTAATGTAATTAAGACCTCGTGTAGACAGGTATGTGTAAATATGGTATATATTTAGCTCGGCTGTTTTCGAAGAAGATCAGAGGTATTATGATCACCTTGGTGTCGTTCGCGTCGGCGTGGGCGTGGGCGTGACAAGCTTTAACCTTGGTCATAACTATTGAACGGTTAGTGGTAGAGCCTTCATTTTTCACATGAAGATTATTTTGGACAAGACCTTTCTGTAGGTTCCAAGTTCAAGGTCACGAGACAATGTCAATGTCATTTTTCAAGGTCAAATTTGTTTTAAAAATTTGGTAAAACTTAAACATTGGCCATAACTTTTGAATGGAAAGTGATAGGACATTCAAATTTCACATGATGATTGCCTTTTACAAGACCTTTCTGTTGGTTTTAAGTTGATAATCATCAGTCAATGTCAATGTCGTTTTTCAAGGTCAAATTTGTGGAAAAGAATTAATAAACTTAAACTTTAATATTGCCTATAACATCCGAATGGTAAGTAACTTTGGTCATATCTCTGTTATTGAAGATATCTCGAACTTGGCATAATGTGTGCACCATCACAAGGGCTATCTACACTATCAAGGGTGATACCTGTGGGAACATTTTTGTGAATGTTATTCTCCTTTTTAGAGTTAGATTTTCTGCATTTACAAGCATCTACAGCCGGGTATTGCACCCGTAGATGGTGCTCTTGTTTATAGGTTATATGTATGGATTGCAATTTTTCAAAATATAAGGAATATTTGGCGCGTTAAATTTTCGCCACATATAGAGTGTGGCGAAGTCGCTGAAAATGAGACCATGCCGAAAAAATCTCAAAGTATGGTACTCTCCTACACTTCCTTATTGAAAGTTCGTTGTTGGTTTTATTACTCAGTTTTAATTCAAAAGTAATAACGAAGTTTTTGTTCAACGATCAAAAACACCATATAACAATTTGTCATTTTTTTGTATAAAAAAAATGTAATCTTATATGTATGTACGCTTCATGAACACGTAGTTTACACCTCGTTTTATAGAAAGTTGAAACTGATGATACATGTTATTATTCATGGTTCATCTGTTTGTATGTGTCTTTATACGGATTACACTATCAATGGTTTGATTAACATATTATCGTTCATCTATCCTTGATACACTTAACCCAGAATATTTCTTGCTTTGTCTTGCTTTGTCTGGAGATATATGCAAGGTCAGCCCAAGGGCGTAACTACCATTTCGCACATTATACAAGTGAGTAATAGAAATAAATCCTCTTTCGAAAAATGTCGTTGATGAATAATTATAACATCGAATCTACAGCTTATTCAAGCTGTAGTTACGATGTTTTGATTAATCACAAACGCTTAAATCATAGAAGGCAGTGGACGGGGGACATCCATCTTTTGTCACAGTCCACATATTGCCTTTATCCTATATATTCTATGTTTGTCATATTCTGAGTTCGTATCCTAGTTTCGCCTATTCAGCCTGCATATATCTGCAGTCTGATCTTAGTCTTTAACACCTGACTTAAATTTTCTTAGTAGAAATGTTAAACGACAGAATTTTCAAAATAAATATTGACTCATAATAAGTGCTTTCAGCACTTTGGTTTTCACTTAATTTGCCAATAATTTTATTCGGCATGACATGGGTTAAGTTTGAAGGACAGATTTAGGGGAAAAAAGTTTCCTCGATGATATCGTTATACATCGTGTTTCTCTGTAACGCTTTCTGCTGAGAGCTTCTTGATTTTTTTGTACACAATGGACCAAACGAAAGACATTACGTGTGACAGTAATGAATGCATTAACAACCGCAAGAATTATGTAAAGTCTGACAAGAAAATATGTACAACAATCAGATGTGTGAACGACCATAGTCCTTGTGTGATCGTAGAGCTTCTAGAAGCGGACAACCCCAGAAAAGATGGATCGTTTTGTGCATCTTTTCAAGGTTACAGAAGATATCGAGGAAGGCTTTGCCACACAGTTTGTACAACATGGGCTATGATATCTTTTGTAAGTATAATTTTTATAAGATGCAGATGATGCATTCTGGTTTTCATTTACAATTGGATGTAAAAACCTCCATATAATATAGGACTACAAAAAGCGCATTAATAGTTAAAGGTAATAAGGTTTTTGAAAAAAAATTCTCCAAGGAATTATACCACACAATTTATTTTGTCGATTAAAAATCCAGCGTTTCTTAAACCATATCTATAGATCTTAAAGAAACATCCACAAATATTCGTAATAAAATTCCATACCCGTTTACATTTTTTCAGATTTGATTGTAATAGCTGGTACAAGCGGCAAGCTATTCTAGTTACTGCTTCGTTTCCAAATTGTCTTTTAAAAGGCTTGTGCACTACGCTCGTCAGCCTCATTTAGACCGGATCATTTGGCAATATATACCATTCCAAAATCTTCAACTGTTGGCTGACATCAAATGTTACGTTAGAACGTATTGTGTTTATAGTCCGAAAATTTATGTCTGCTCAGGCTAGTCAGTTAACTCATGGTGAATGCTACAAATACAAACGTAAAAGGATACCAGAATTTAAATTAAAGTTTCCAAGGCGTTTGAGATTCTTTGTATGTGCAGTACTTCAATTCCAACTGATATTGTGTTTATAGTCTTTGCTCTCTAAATAAACAAATAAGACATCAAAATCAAACGGTTAAAAATTTTGACAACAATAAAAGATACGTTTCTGATTTTCGCGACATTGATATACATTGATTTACATATCACTTATATGATGTTTCTAAATAGAGTCCAATGGATTGATTAAAGTCTGATTATTTTCTCTTCCTATGCATTGTGCATGCTTGTAATAGAACCAGATAATCTCATTGGTTCTCTAATTTATCGCTGGATCATTTGTTTCCTACGACTTTTCTTTTTACAGTTTTGCTACATACGGCGGCCCTATACGACCTATCAGTGATACTGTTTTCTTTCTTAAACAGGGTATCACCCAGACAATGATCGGTCTAGCGTTTCCAGATTTGATGGAGATAGTAAACAAAGATGTGGGAGATGCATCGTGGATTTTTACAGCTTGGTCATTGGGGTAAATTTATATCTTTTGTGTACCAAATTAAGTCGAAGACAAAGCAATAATCGCCGTCAACCCCTTTAATTTGATAATGTAGACAAATTTTGTAGGACATTGCATAACTAATTGTATGGAAAACCAAATTGCATGATTGTGTAGTAAAGCTAATTTTAAAATGCCTTTCGGTGGTTTATCGAGAAATTATAATCTAAACAGTGATAGTATCATAAACTATACCTTGCTTTCGTGAATTTCACTCCATTTGACTTTGAGCGGAGCCCAATAAACACAAATAAATGACGTCATCATGCCATTGCATAGTAATCACGTGCAAAATTACGCGATTTAAGAGATATTGTCCTTAACCTCTCGGTTTTTGCATTTAAAAAATATAGTAATCATTTGTTTTCCGGGTAAGATTCATTAATAATCTATTTCGTGACAAAAAGGCTATATTTCCGCTCGTGGCCCCATCACTCCAGGAATTGCAGCTTTTATTTGTTAATTCAATGAAAAAATAATCGATCTTACACTTAATCAAACGATTTTTCTCAATAGACAAGATTTGGGCTCGAACGCGCGACCATGATTTCGAAAACCGTCTTGTCTCTTGTCACTTGTCTCTCAAGGCAGTTTTTTTTCAGTATTTTATAACGTGCGTTTAACAGTTTGACAAATAAAGTCTACAATAGTTCATTCTGGGAGGAATATTAGTTATAACTTTTCGTTTTTTCTTTTAATTTTATTAATTTCAGAAATATAGTAGGATCACTAACAGCAGGCTTCGCCTACGAACGTGTCAATAAACTAGCGGTTTTAATGACACTCTCACTAGGTCTGGCCATAATGACTGGTATCACACCATGGTGTAAAAGCTACCCTCTTATGTTATGTGTTCATTTGACAGGGGGAAGCTTCGCAAACGCCATACATTCAAGTAAGTATTTATTTTTATTTGTCAATTTATCTCATCACAAAGATCCGGATTTTCTCTCTAAGGATCTCAACCGAACATTTTATTTTCTTATAAAATTCAAATATGGATGGGCATAACATTTGTGAAAGGCCGAACCTGGCTTCATAGCAGTCAACTGACCAAATTCCGTTTATTACAAGATGAACATGCTTTGATTATTAAAAAAGAAAAAAAAATGGATTTAAAAGTGATTCATATTAAATTTATAAACAAAACTTGTATTTAAGTAAGGATTATACAGAGAAAATGTGTTTATCATGCAAGGTTTAAAAAATCGTATCTTAATGACTTTTTGTTTACAAGTTTTACAAGCCAGTAGGGCGGGTGATCGCTGTACGACAGAGTCAAAGACATAGAGAGAAGTTAATATAACCTTCTTAGCCTGTATTGTGAATGGGATCACCCTTTTCCTGTTGGATTCAAGATAAACTTCCCTATTGATCGGGGATCTTCCAATGGATAAACGGTTGAAGGGTCTTTTAAAATAACAATTTCGTTCTTAAACCTAAACTCGATCAAAATATTCTTCTCGTCACAAGAATTTAACATATGGAAAACGAATGATCCATTTGAATATGCGAAAAGGGGGTCCTTATGGTTATTCTTTTTAATAATATTTTATCATATTTATGTAAATTACGCATTGCGACTTTTAATACATAACTTCTTTTCATAATGATATTATGCATCTCAAATATAAACCAAGTCGAGTGATCTACGGATATCTTGGGTCCTTATAAGTAGAATTCGCTATTGTGACTCGTCAATTGCACACAAATGTATTGTAATCACAAGTCACGATAGCGTATTCGAGTTATACAATAAACACCTATGACATATTCCTTTCTGTTTACGTGGATTTTGGACATTTCTTCTTCCTATCCGTCTACTTTGGTAACGTGTCTATATGGCAGTAGGACTGGATGTTAAGATAAATGTGGGGGACCTCGATATTCATAAACTCTGCCTTTATATCACCATTGGAACTTTTGAGGATCCAAATCTTTCATAAGCAAAGGATTATACTGTTAACGGAATCGTGACAAGGTGGATGATTTTGGCATGAATTTGAATGAGAATGTTGAATGAGTTTTGAGTAAAATTAAAGGGGGGTAATCCAAAATCGTTAATTTTGTTCAGAATGAACAAAATAAGCTATATTTAATACATTTATTTGATAAAATATACATACAGAATCTATAAATAGCTGTCTTTTTTTCAAGAAAGAATCAGACGCAGGTTGACATTTGAAGGCATGCACTCCAGTTTGTCAATCTTTTTATCAAGGCTTTTTTAGGCGAGGGAAACCAAGGGTTCCATTTACCTATAGGGATCGTAAGTTTTAATTACGTCAGTAAAATCGCGACTTTTTTCAACTTCTATTCATTTTGAATGTAGTTGTTGATTTTTATATTTTTTGTCATATTGGAGCGTTTATTAGTGTTTTGTGTGAGTGTTTGGAATGAATGAATGAATGTAGGACTGAGTGAGCAATTTAGAGTGACTAAGATTGAGATAAATGTCACTTATACGATGTAATTAACTTTAACTCAAAATGTTTCTGACGATTATTTATTGAAGCTAAACCCCTTTGTTTTTTAAAGATACGTACGTGTTTTTCAGCATGGGCATTATTATTCAGTTAAAGGTTTGAACAAGTTGATACAATATATTCATTGCAAAAAACAAATTTTATTTGCAGCGGTAACAGCCGATGCGATTTTATTGTGGAAGGAAGAAAAGGCTACAGTTTTACAGATTGTCCATTTAGCCGCCACGGTTGGAGGTATCTTAAGTCCATTTTTCGTCGAACCGTTCTTGAAAGATCAACAGCTTGGTATTAATACGACTGAATCTGCTGATGTTGAAATATTTAAAACAAATATCTCTGAATATGGTCAAGACGGCGTGAATGTTTCAAGATTCAATGTACATAATGACGATGGTATAGCAAATCAGATGGATGGAACCAGGATACTGTATGCTTATTTAATTGCGGCGGGCTTCACATTTATACCGGTTATTTTGTACGCTCTTTCAAATTTAGCACACGGCAATATCTATATCAAATACTGTGATACGCAATCTGAATCGGCAGTAGACAAAAAAGACAGAAATGCTCTGGAAATATCAAAGAAACATAAATTTATATTTATTATCGTTGTATCTGTGCAAATCATGCTATATGTGACAATGCAAAGACATACATACGGACTTCTCATGGTGTACGCAGTCAAACATCTGGAGTGGACCAAGATTCATACATCTAATTCATTAGCTGGTTTTTGGATAGCATACAGTGCTGGTCGCTTATCTGTTATTGTCGCTTTAAGGAAAATTAAGGAAGAGAAATTATATTTATTTCATTTTGTAGTAGCATTTATTGGTGTCATCGGGTTTTCGGTATGTTCGTATTTTAATTTATCCTTGATGGTTGTAATGTGTCTGTTCATTTCAGCTTTTGGTAATGGCCTAATGTTGAGCTTTATGTTAAGTTGGTTTTCATCACATGTTATGCTGGTGAACGGCCGAATTACTGGAGTGGCGTATGTATTTATAGCGATAGGCTGTATGACGGTACCAGTCATATCCGGGTACTTGATGAATAACCTATCGTTTAACTGGTACCTTTATGTGCTGGTAATAATTATGATCTTATATAGCATTATGACAATTATACTGCGTGTCTTGTATGCGAAAATCAAGATTGAACCAGGCTGCAAATAATGTTGTACATTGTTAAAATTTGTTAATCTTCACGTATATAATACATTTTGAATATTTTGACAGACACATTTTACAAGGTATTACCAACGCCAGAGGATTGTAAAATTCCCATTATTTATAACATTGCTATAACATTTGCATTATGACTTTGATGAATTGGGTAAAGTAACTTGATTCCTGTTATATAACAGACGGTGTAGTGCCTGTGTTCCGCTGAATATCATGGATTAATTGATTTCAAGAAAGTTATAGGAAAAAATAATTTAGAAATAAGGCTATATCAAATTCGTGTTCGTTAAATACACAATTTATTATAGACAAAGCCCAAGAGAATCGTTTTTCATTACCACTCGTCAAATCTGTTTTATATACAAATAGACAGCATACCGGAATCTGTCGTGCCGGGGTACTTGATGAAATATCTGTCGTTTGACTGGTACATTTAAAAGCTTGCAATGACATTATCTGTCAGCCCGGTAGAGCACCGGACTTCAAAGCTATTGAATTTCGATCGCATAGATTTCCGAGCTGGCACACTTAGAAAATAATCGTCTCGTGAGATGGTACTTTACACCGAGTACGTTAATGAACCATGGCAGATCTCAGCAGTAGTTTCTTCATGTGTCCTTGCTCTATCCTCCATTACAACTAACCGTCATCTGGGCTCGTCGCTCATATGGGCATATGCTACGGTTGCGACGATAAATGAACGGAAAAAACAAGGACCTTGTAGGCGGTACGAAAATTATGCTGTGTGTCTTGTATGCGAACGGTAAAATTATAGCCGTCTGCAAAAAAATATGAATAATTAAATATATTACGATTTAATTCATACGCTTAACATATCAATAGATCATTTCACATAGTTTGAAATTATTGACATGACTTGACCTTTATGTAATGAATGAATATGGGGTTTAAATGTTTGTATAACGTAATAGTGCCAGTGCACATTTTTCGGCTGTGTGGTCGTGCGGCCTTGTCTGATAAATACAGTTGCAAAAGTCGTGGTTTCGAATCAGTTGGCATCTTTCGCTTTATTATTTTTTTTCTTTCTTCTGTTAGTCCCATTTGAATAGTTTTTTCATGTTTGAATAACAATAATAGCCGGGTTGTCGTGATAGTGATCGTAGGAGAAATAATAGGCATCTATTTGGATCTATAAATAGGTGCTCCGGTCGCAGCAATAAAACTGAAAAAATAAAGAGGCGTTACGTTAAACCCAATCCAAACACAAAATACAAAACAAACTATCGGGCAAAACAAATAGTTTATAACGTACCGCAAATCTCTTTGAAAATCGAGTGATCTTGAACAGTACCAAAAAGAAAAACAAATATTTAAAATGGATTGAAACCCTGGGGAAAAATAAATATGCTGCCACATTGAATCGAACCACTGTCTTTCGACTACTAGTGCCTTACTCTTTTCACTTACAGTGACAAGTGTCTACTCGTCATAATGTCATTTGATTGGTATGTTTTATGAAAGTTGATGTGTGTGTATTTCCGTTTATTTAGCGTTGCTACCGTAGCACATGTCCATTTGAGCGACGCCCCCAGAAGACGGTTAGTTGTTACTGGGGATAGTGCAAGGATACATGACGAAACTACTGCTGAGTCCGCCATGGTTCTTTAACGTGCTCGGTGTAAAGCACCGTCCCACGGGGCCTGGGTTAAACGTCCCATCCGAAAGACAATAAGTATGTTAGTGGACAAGCCCGGGAATCGAACCCACGCGGTCGAACTTCAATGGTTTCGAAGTCCGGCGTTCTACCACCTGAGCTTATCGGGCTGGTGATGAAAGTTGATTCACGAAGTTAAACGTAACCTAACAGATACCACGTGACAATCAGTCAAGCTTGTAATGTATGCAAATAGAGGTTACGGTTGGTCATGTCAATGATTTCACGCTATATTATTACACGATTGAAATAACAAAGCGGGTAAGAACGTATGGCCCAACCATATTTTTACCTTGAAAATGACGTCATAATGCATGTCTTCAGATCATTTTCAAGCGAACTTTTAATGTCTTGCTGCATGCTTTATATTAACCCGATTTCAATAGCTTTTCGATTTATCGCAAGAAAGTCATATTGTGAACATGATATCGAATTGGTGTCCCTAAATAACGAATTACTCAAACTCGTCAGCCAAAACAGATAAATCTTAGACGGAGTCTCGTGGTCATCTGGCTTGCTTTCAGGATGGCAAAAAGGTGTGAACGGGTTGCCAATTATTCCCCGCTTTGCATGTGCACTAGCGTGCAAAGCGGGGAACAATTGAGGTACTGTGTGCACCGTTTGGTCATCCTGAACGCAGGGCTGTTGATACAGTTAGCAACATCGTGATATTGACACGCTGATGGATTTTTGAATGTGTCTAGAATGATTGTGTGGAGCGATTTTCAAGAAAATATAGTTGGACAAAAGTGGTATTATTTTCTAAGGGCCCTTTAATGCGCATTTTATAGATTTTGTGTCTTCACGATTTTTCCGAGTTTGTGTCTTAACGGAGAAATCAGACGTTAAACTGTCAAGAAAAGTCAATAAAATTTTGCAATTATTTGATCGATTCTATTGAAATATTGATTATTTTGTCGATTTTGAAGCGTTTTTGAACAATTGAATCCGAAGCGTTATTGACGGATTTGGATGAGTGTTTTGAGTGAATAATTAGAGCATTTAGCGAGTGACTTTGAGTAGTTTTGAACGAGATGGGTGTCTATTTCACGATGCGCAACGCACTCATTCAATGCCATAATGATTCATCTTAACAATTTCACGATATTTTAACTATTACTGTTACTACAAAAAAAGAAAGAATATATATTTTCACGCCTCAGTAAGAACATTAATACATGTATATATTCGCTAACTAGGCCGATTGATAGATTATATTTCAATAAGCTATAAAATCAGCAAAGCAAAAATAACGCTTACAATTTCAATACATTTATTTGGTTATATTCATTCTACCATGTCATCATAAACGGTATGAAATTAAAAATTTCAGTTTTAGCAACTTCTAAGTAAAAACATGCATTTCATTGAAGTCATTAATGATCGCAGATCGTTTCTTGTCGGTTCAAGTATACTTCTAAAGACTTGCAAGTCAGAAGAATGTTTATGTCCAAAAACATGTCTATATTAATAGTTTTCTAATTTTTGGAGAAAACAATTCACTTTCTCAATATACTTGCATAATGGTGTTCTTAAAAACTACGAGAAAAATACTTAGGAATGGCTAAATTGTCACAAATTAAACAATATAACAGGCAATATTAAGGGAGGTAAATGTGTCAAAAATTATTTTTATTTCTGTTTAAGTTGCATGCCTTACTAGAATAATAAGGAAATATTTAAAGAAGCGTTTTTATCCCCCCCCCCCCCCCCCCCACACACACACACACCCCACCCCCCCTCCCGGCATCGAAGGATCGGGACAAATTGTTTTTGGTCTGTCTGTTTGTCTGTTTTTTCTGTTTGTCTGTTGCTCGAGACGGCGAATGCGCCGCACTTCTACAGCGATCCGGATCAAGCATTTCTACAAATCTTACTGGTATCGCTGGAAAATATTAAATTAAACAGCTCCTGTTTAGAATTTTGAGAGTTGATATACCTTTTAAAAAACAAAACAAAAATGAATAAAAAAACACAAAGAAGTCAGGCATAAAGAATTGGTATAAGCTTGGCCAGTTTTCACGCCTTCATAAGCTACAGTAAAAAAAGTCGTGAAATTGACAATGTGGGTAATTCTGGATTGAATTTGGAATGAAATTGAATGTGTGAGAGGAGCGAAAATGGGTGAAATTAAATGAAGGTAATAACAAACAAAATAAGCGATATTTATTAACCCCCCCCCCCTTTAATAAAATATGCATACAAATTCTTTTAACAGCTTCCTAGAACCTTACGAAGCAGTCATACGATTACAAAATTCAATAAAGTTAGTGGATTCCTAGGGGTGATTTTCATTTTTCATGTAGTTGGTGCAAACCGTTTGCCAATTATACTCTGCTTTGCACGTGCAATTGCAAGACATGACATATGCACATAAAATTCTGTATCTGACAGCCCATTCAATGCACACACAAGTTCAATAAAATGTAACTGAGCATATACAAGAGTATGAGGAGGACATGACGTTGTGGTTGCAAGAAATAAAGGATTACTGTTTGTTTGAGTGTAAGATCGATGTGAATTACGTTGAGTTTCAAGCAAAAAATCTTTATTTTCACGAGTGGCTTCGCCACTCGTGAAAATATAGCCTTTGTTGATGACAAAACGAAAGACGTGTCGACCTTACTCGAATAACAAACACTTATTCTATTTCTTAAATGCGAAAATGAGAGAAATCGTATAAGGGAATTTTTACAGCACGACTTATGCAAGTGATTGCTTTGCAACGAAATGCTGTCGTTTTTGGTTAACACAGTTTTCGTTCACCAGTGTTACAACGTAAGGAACACCCACTAGGTTTTTAATAGCTTTGAAATAAAGTAGTGTCCATTTAGATTCAATTTAGTATGTCTCAAAATCACTGTTTATTTCGTAAATGGTGTGATACTATAATTCTTTATCATGCGAAGATAATGAAAATTCTCCTTTAAAATACAAAATGAAGTTTCATTTTTTCAATTGGGCGTATTGATGATCCGCGTAAGCATATCGAGGGTTTAAAGCAAAAACAAAGTTTGTGTCTATACTCTGTATAGACTCATACTATATTTTTTATCTAAGCCATCGATATTGCAACTTCTAGTAATTTGCCGAAACGAGTGGCTGCTTTATTTACAAATCTTAAATTAAAATCACATTAGATAATTTATAATGTAAGCAATACGCACTATCTGATAAAAAAATACTTAATTTCGTCTATAGGTTGAATCTAATTACGTGATAGATCCCTGTGCAATGCTGCATTACTATGCAAATCATTAGTATGATTACATGCAAAGCATGCCTTTTATGAGCAGAGGTCAATTTCATATGGTTCAATTGGAGAGATCCTTTTCTAAGAAGCTTAAGCATGCATGAATGTCAGTCAAATCTCACAAGAATTTTCTTAGGGGACGCTTTAACAGAAGAAGTATATATCATTATAGTAAAAAACTCCTAATTTATGAGCAGAGCTTGTTTCCATATATGAAAAATATCCAATCAACATTTTAAAAAAAATGGTACTTGTGTGGCTTTTAACTCTCGTGGCAAGAAAAATTTGATTGGTTGGAATACCTTAGTATAGTAAAGAACATCGTGAAATTCACATTTAGCTCATTCAAACCAGTCTAAATCGCTTACTCAGCGCCCCATTCATTCCAAACACCCAAACCATTCAAAAGCGCTCCAAAATCATAAAAAGGACGAGCTCAACAACTAAACTCAAAAATGAATTTGGATAAGAAAAAATAAGATTTGACTGACATAACGGAAATTATAAGCGACTGATTATTTCTAAAATCAAGAAGCCATTTATAGAGCTTTAATGCATAGTCTATTTAAGGTGGGTAATAAATATCGCTTATTTTGTAAAGGATGAACAAAATTAGCGAAACCAGATCGCCTTCCTTTAGTTTCACTCAAAAATCTTTCATCGCACTCATTCAATACATGTATCATTCCAAAATCATTACAACATAATTCACATTGTCAATTTCACGATGTTGTTAATTGTATTATTGTTTGGACACATTTCCATATAATGCCTATATTGGGTGTTTTTTGGGTTTTTTTCAACTATCTTTGGTACCTTCACTATCAGCACTTTCATTGTTTTTTTTTTCTGATTTTATGAATTCTCGGTCAAAGTAGACGCTTTAACAATCAACACCACACAATAAAATCATACAACTATGTGATCGATTTGACTGAAATATTGATCATTTTGAACGATTTCGAGGCGTATTGGTTTTTTTTTTTGGTTTTTTTTTACCTTTTTGTAACGTTTAAAAGTGGCTGGAAAGGGCGTTTGGTATGAATAATTGGAGCGCTGAGCGAGTGATTTTGAATGGTTTTGATCGATATCAGCATCGATTTCATAATGTGATTAACTGTTCTACAAGACGATACAGCCCTGCGTTCAGGATCACCAAACGGTGCAAACAGGTTTCCGATTGTAACCCGCTTTGCACGTGCATTAGCGTGAAAAACGGGGTACAATTGGAATACTGTTTGAACCGTTTGATGATCCCTAACGCAGGGCTTGTTTTACTTCTCGACGAAGTCGGGAGCGCTTCGTACATGTTATCCTAAAAACAAAATGCATCGAAAATTAAAGAAACTTAAAATATTTTAGCCAAACCTGTGGAAGTCCTATTTCATTAAAAGAAGTGTTTGTCAAAAATGAAAGTGTTAATGAAAAAACCGCCAATTAAAATCTAAAAATTGGAATCAATCAAAAGGTCAAGAAGAGAACATTGGAAATCAATAGTATCAAAATAGTTCTTGTTCATGTATCAAATTCAATAAATTATTATTCCTTAATTATAGTAGAAAAACTAGGCCCAGAATGGTCGAAATAATAATAATAATGATAAAAAATGGCAATCATTTTTTAAAAGAAAATTTTGTTGGATTAACTTAAATATGAGTCTGAAGCATTGCCAAAACTTTTGCCATCGAACCAAGGATCATAGACAATTACATCTTCGGAGACACAAAACAAAAGCAAGTTGTCGGTGACATACATATGGTAATTATAGCTAAACAAGCAATATGTACAACCAATAAGCCGCCCATCCTTAAAAGTATTCGGCAGAAATTGGGTTTAACACCGCTTTAAGTAAATCGCCCTAATGAGAACATCCTGGAATCGGTTTCATGGCGGAATGCTTCGGGAGATATCGTTTAATTTCGATTTGGCCAAAATAATCAATTTTTTCGATATCGTTCTTTAGGTACGGAAATGTAGATCTGCTGAAATGCATGAACATTTACGTAAATTAGATACCGACTTCAACACGCCGACTTCAATATTTTGCAATGGGGTGGACTAAATATCTATTTAAATCGATCAAATTATCCTACGATTTTATTAGCTGGTGTCGATATTTAAGTGTCTAATTGATCCACGAAGACACACAAACAGAAAACTACTTATACATGCACTTTATTAAAGGGGGGAAATAAATATCGCTAATTTTGTTAATCAGAAATAGAATTAGCGAAATTGGATTAATTTCATTCAAAGCTCGCTCCACATACTCATTCAATTTCATTTTAAAATCATTCATTTTGTCAATTTCACGATGTTCCGATCTTGACATTCACCTCGATCGTCGTTCACTCAGCGTTCTATTCGTTCATTTCAAATGCTCACTTCGATTACTCAAAACTGCCCTAAAATCGTTAATCCAGTTCGAAGTGGTTCAAAGCGATCAACATTTCTGGAAAGTCATCAAAATTAACCCACGTTCATAATGGCTGGTGTGAATTTTTCAGCTGATTGGTCGTTAAGGACTCAAAGATAATAGTTCCTAGTTTTTTTTGTTTTTTAAATTGGTGTTTTAAAATATCGCTAATTTCGCCAAATTCACCAAATATCTCACCTAAATTTCATTCAAAACTCGCTCCTACATGTAACACTCATTCAATACAATCCAAAATCATTCAAAGTGTCAATAACACGATGTTGTTTACTGTATATAATTAATATATCAAATGTTAAGGGGGTGTTAATGGGGCGGAGCTGTCGGTTCAAGTCACTGTGAAGTGCATCAATGGATTGGAAAATAATTCATAAATTATCGAAATAAGAAGATAAAACAGATATACTTGGATATATTTAGAATTTATAGGATGTAAGTTGCGGTTGCGTTATGTTTTGTTAATCAAACAGGATTTATCGTTCTTATAGAGTATGTGTTATTAACTTTATATCATCGGTATCTTTTTGTGATCCCGAATTGTTTTTTGTCGGAATTTCAAACGGACTAGTTTTAAATTGAAAATTAGAAATCATCAATTTGTATCTACAGCGAGAAGTAAGCTAGAATTACTTGTACTTTTTTAAAAGACATAGTCCATGATTTTTGCCCTGGCAGGGCAGGGCCAAATTAACGGGTAGTTGCATTTAAAGTTAATGTAAATCAGTTTTTTATTCTTATTTTCTCATTTGAATAAATAGCTGACAACATAAACGTGATCTGTTAAATCGTAGGTGGTAAACCAAACCTTCGTGGATAAGCTGAAGTTACGAGGTTTGAGTACAGTAAAAAAAAATCGTGAATTTGACATTCATTTCAATCAAAACCATTCTAAATCGCTTACTATTCGCTCCAATCATTCATTCCAAACACTCACTCAAATCGCTTTTGGTTGAAGCATCCAGTTATTTTCAAGCGTTAATGATAATTGCCGACTAACTTTTGAAACAAACCAAAATATTAAAATCACAATCACCAAATAACGTCACGGCTAAATCGCGTCCATCCTTGAAGCCCAGGCGTAAAGCATTACGTTACTCTCCTTTCATTCCCCTTTGACAAAAAAGATAATGAAACGTCCTTTTTTAATATTAATGATAATTGTATATACCTTAATCATCAGCCAATCAAAAATTGCCATGACGCAATCATGCTCTTCCAAAAAGAGATCTCGCAGAAAGTGATATATATATTTATGAAAAACAGCGAAGACTGGCAAGATATACCAAATTGACTTGATGCTTCGAAAGTTTTCCTTGCATGAAGAAAAAAGGCTAGCAAAATATGTGTCCGATGACGTAGGCATTGACGTAGATGCCATGACTGTAAGCAAAGCAAGCTTCGAGGGTAATTTAAGTTTTGAAAAACTTTAAAAATAGAATTGACTTGTAATGCAGACTTAAATGAGATCAAGTTTTCTAACAAAAAACTTGAGACCACCAATCAAAATGCTTCATAAGAACAACAGGTTCTCCCAGGGTCGATAAATGTTGTTTACGGACACTGGGTTACGGAGGATGAGCCGCGCCCTGCCAGGTGAAAAACACGCAGAACAACATATCGACTGAACCAAACAATACAGAAAATGAGCTTCAAGCTTTACATGTATCTTCAATTATAAAGATTAATATTCAAGTTTTTTAATACACATAGAAATGTGGCTAATTTGATGAAATAAATGACCAAAATACTTCTCGAAAACGCTTTTAATTTCAATACAAATCTAGTTCTGTAAAGAAAACCTATTGCGCTTGGCTACAATACTCGTACACAAGTTTAATACTGCTACAAAATGTAATTAAGTATTAAAAAAAACTAACAAACTTTGTTATGGTAAACTTAAAGCGGTCTCAAAAATACTTGAATTGACGTATTCCTAAGAATTTCTAGTTAAAAAAAAGAAATAAGGCAGTTTGACATGGTCGGATTCGTTTACTTCTCGCACAATACCTACCGAAGACAATTTTTGCGCGGTATGTACAAAAATTATATAATTAAGTAAGTTATTGGTAAAATGTTGATTGAAACCTACTTCTGACTAGTCATTTAAACTTAATTTGTGAACACGTTTTTTACGCTCAAAGTTTAACAACCGAATAATCCACACATTTCAATGTTTCAGTTCGTTGTATATGTATAGTTACTATGATTTGGAAACTCAGATCGATCAAAAAAGTATTCAAATCACACTAATATCACTAAAAAACGCTCCGAGATATTTAAACCAACGGATGTCTATGCTCCGCTGTTCGGTGCTGGAGAAGTGATTAAAAATAAAAGACGAAAAGGGGACATAATTTGCTAAAAAGCATGTAGAGTTATCCCTCTATATAGTATAGGTCCCTCTTTTAATAATGAGCATGAGCGCATAGTTTTAAATGAGGGTCTTAAGTAGAACCTGAGATATCACAAAATGTATTCGCACGACGACTACGTCAGAGCTATCGAAATAACTACGGTTTTCTGCGACAACAACCGAGCTAAAATAGATTTGAAATCGTTCTTAACGATCAAAATCTTAATCGTCGACCAAATCATTCAACGATTCTATTGGCAGATGTGTATTTGTTCATTTGGTCAGTGAATGCATATAAACAGAATATAAGGATGATTCCGTGAAAGGTAAGTTATGATATATCGCTAATTTTGTCCAATTGGGCGAAATTATCGGTATTCAATTACCTACCTTAAATTTCATTCAAATTTGCTCATCCCACTCATTTTGTTTATTTCCGAAACCCTATGAAAAACTTATAATTCAACTTGTATATATAACAAAAACTTTCTGGAAATCCCCTGTTTGCTGTTCCTCTGTTTATGTTAGGGACTAGTTTCTGTCTGTGTGAGGGACTAGTTTCTGGTGTTCAATCAAATGAAATCAAAGTATCTTGAGAAAGCGATGATAATACTTTGATTTGTCCTTAACAGCTCATTTTCTGTAATTCAATCCGATGTCCAAACTTTGTCTTTCGTTCATTTTTTTAACAGCAGAAAACTCGAAAATGAACATCAAATTTGCCCTCATTATGCTGTTCATTGCAGATAACTGAAAATTTCTACTGAACATAAAGCTTTGGTAGATAGTATAGACTAAGACCAGCCTGCACAGGTGTGCAGTCTGATTTTGACTATACTGTCTGCTTTCTACTTTACCTTTTTTTCTATCTAGGGTAAATCTTGAGCCAACCTTGCTAAAATGACAAAAAATCAAACTTTATGAAAGTTCGCAGAATAACAGATGAAGAAAAATTAGTTATGATCTAAGTCTGTATCTAGAAGGCAGACGATAACGATTAAAATGGCTAATGAATCTTATTGTATTATCCTTCACATTAGCTGTTCTTTAAATTATTTGCTTTCAGATAATATACCCCTAACAAGTAATTTCAATGCTTCTCGACAGGGTGATGGTGGTATAGCCGCAGCTTGAACTGTCCGTACATCCGTCATTCCATCCGGCCGAATGGAATTTCCCCATAACCCTTGGGCCAAATTTAATGAAACCCACTATGATATGAAGCCGGTGTTTTTATTTCTGGTATTTTATTTTGAGGTCTCATCACGCAATAAAGGACTTTGATATAAAAATCAGTTTTCCTCTAATTTCTCCGTGTCCAAAATTCTTTCAAATTCACAAAAATGTTGTTAATCAAGAGTCTGGGGTATTATATATGCTATATCATGACTCGAAAAAGCTGTATCTTGCTTATAAATGGCTAAAGGCCATCTAACTTTCATTTTTTGAGTATTTCGGACTCTAAAATAAATGAGAATAAATAAGACTGTGAGAGTCTTCAATTTTTGTATGTAGTTATTTCTCATTTATATCTTTGATGGAAATAACACAAATACTGATAGTCAAGGTAAAATATGTTGTAGTGGCTGTGAGTTGACGGGCTCCGAAGAGCCGAATGTGTACCATGCCTACCGTATCTTTTTATTTTTTTTTTTTCAGATGATGCTCTTATGCAAGAACGTTTTGTTACATTAAAAGCGTCACAAAAATATAAATGAAATACGCTTCACTAAATTTAAATGTTATAAACCATCAATTTAAATCCCTGATATTACTAACCAGTTATTTAAATGTCTATTAGTTTTTTTCCTTGCATCAAATGATAGTTTATAATCCAGCTGATGTACGTTTTAAGTTATCAAAAAAGAAGAAAACATGCGTTTGATTATATCATTTCTTTTGGAAACGCAGGCTTTTTTCTCCTTAAACCTGCCGAGGTCTGATTAAAAAAAGATACAGTTCATAAGAAGTGAAGAGAGTATTTGTTGATTTCATTGAGGTATCAAACTATAACCTAATCACATTGTATGAATACGCGAAGCGGATTCATACATGAGTATGAAGGTTTTTAGGTTCACACCTACATGAAATCATCATATGCCAGCTTCATATCTAATAATTTTATATAATGAAGCAAAGTGTAAATATTTCTCCAAATAGGACAGATTTCTTTGGGACTACTTTTTTTGCGGAAGCTAACAATATAGGTGAGAACTCAAAATTAACTTCACTTGGGAATGAAACTAATGTTTAAGCCAATCAGAATGAACGAAAATGATGGAATCAACCGAAATTGAATTATTACACAATGAAAGCCACAGTCATTGCGCGTTTGGAAGCGCATCATGGGGGGGGGGGGGGGGGGGTCATAAATTCGATTCTAAAAGTGGCAATCATCTTTGATATTTGTCTCGAAAACAAACAGCGAATTATCGTACAGTTATAAATATTGTGAAATTGACGAGATGAATGATTTTGTTGGAATGAATTTGAATGAGTACCAGGAGTGCGATTTGAGTGAAATTAGAGGGAGGTAATCAAATATCGCTAAGTTTGTTCAGAATGGCACTTATTTCTTTCAATACTATCAGTGATATCGTAGATTTTTTCTAGCTTTAATTTTTAAGTTGGAATGCGGAGTAATTCCAACTTAGATTTAACAAAACCGCAAAATGAACACAAGATAATTTTATTTCGGGTTTTTTGATAACACATATCACGTGAACAGGATTTGAATACACTCCGGCCTATGTTGTATATCTCAACTTGACATAGACATGCAAATTATTTCATCAAGAAGTTATATAATGTTGAACAATTACACAACTTTCACTTCATGTAAATTATTAACACACTAATTTATGTTTTAAACTTAATTTATTGAAACTTGCGTATGAATTTACTAGTATCACATGTTTGCATTACTATATTTAGAAATCATGTGATAAGTCAAGTCTAATAAGGTAAGCTATTGACTATATAACTAGCCAATCACGTGATCTGCTTATTTGGTAATGTCGCGACCTGTTTTTCGTAGAATTATGTTATAGCTTCTTTGAGAGGTCTAGTTTCACTTTCTGAACACTTCAACAAAATACTGCAGATCAAATGTTTTTGTATCTAATTGTTCCTTAAACCATCATTAAAAACGCGCAAAATCTTCATTTGTATTAACAACCCGATCCAGCAGATATTTTCTTTTTATTACTTCTCTAAAAAAAGGAACCCCATTTCCAAATCGAGCGACAATTTCACTTGATGGTGGACGCAGCAAGGATCGATGGAGGTATAGATCCTCAAGTTTAAGTGATAGATCAAAGGTCATCTTCTCCTTCTACTTTTGTCCGTTTTCTTTAAAAAAGATTTAGACATAAATTCACTTGAGCAAAAGTACATAAGTGCGTAATCCTTTAAATATCATTGAAGATTAACAAGTTAACTACAGCCTTTGAAAATCATTAGGAAACCTCGGTTAAAACTGTTAAAGTTCATTACTTCCGAACCGTTGCAGAACTATTACGGATCCAATACCTTAAAAATGGTTTTGATGGAGGTGATTTTTTATTTTATAGTGTTGCTTACTGTTTACTTTTTCAATCAAATGCGTTTCCTTCCACATGACGGATCGTATTTCCTCCATCTCTTCTGTCTGAAAAGGAATGGGCACGAGTTTTGTTTTAAGATGAATTTCAAAGGAAAACAACTGGGAAAATGAAATGCGACTTATTTCATAATTTATTGTGATAGAGTAATACAATAAAACCTCTTTCTATATATTTTTACTGCAAAAATACCATTCTTAGGCATTAAATATGATTTGAGAGACTAATTATATTGGTCCTTCTTGGAAATTCAGAAAATGCAAGAATCGATTTACAGAATGATGGATCGACGCGAGAAATTTGTAACTTTCTATATATTTATAGAAAGTTACAACTGTTTCGCGTCGAGCTATCGAGATGTTAAAGTTCAGACCATATTTTCTCTTTTCCTAAGATTCTCGCCCCCTCACTCTGTGTCTTTCTCAAGCCGTCGACATAGCGCAGTTGGAAGCGCGTCGGACTGTCAATCTAGAGGTACCGAGTTCGATCCTCGACGGCGGCATTCATTCTTTCCGACTAATTGTCTCTCACCAATGGGTCGATAATCGTAGACCTATGTGGGATAGCAGCTGGAGGCTAGGAAAGGATGTGAAGGTATTACCGGTGTGAGAAATAACAGGAAACCATTGTTTGGTGCTCCAGCCGCCGCGATATAACTGAAAGATTGTTGAAAGCGGCTAAAAAACCCATTTCAAACAAAAAAACTGTGTCTTTCTCCTCGACAGTCTCCTTTTTTCTTCCTTTTCTCTGCAAACAGTAAGTAACATAGAGAAATTGAAACTCAATTCGATCAAAGGCATTCTTAATCGCTCACTCAACGCTCCATTCATTCATGCCAAACAACCACTAACTATCAATATCATTAAATGACATATCATAAACAACTACATTCAAAATAAACATTGGCCGCCTCCATAGCGCAGTTGGTTAGGCATGAGACTTCCAATCTGGAAGTCATGGGTTCGATCCCCGGTGGCGGCAAGTATCCTTTCCGACGTTTGTCTCTCACCAATGGGTAGATAATCGTAAACCTATGTGAGATAGCAGTCGGAGGCTAGGAAAGGGTGTAATGGTAGTACAGGTGTAAGAAATACCAGGAATCCATTGTTAGGTGCTCCGACCGCCGCGATATAACTACGAAATTGTTGAAAGCGGCGTAAAACCCATTCAAACAAACAAATCAAAATAAACATTACTAGAAAAATCAACGATTCCACTGACTTGAAATATAGTTGACTTTATTGGCACCTGATTCGTTCGTAAAGACATAGAAAGCTTTTAACAGAACTTTTATGTTTATTTATTTAAATGAGGTAATAGATATCGTTCATTGAAAAAAAGTAGCGAAATTGTATTTCTCCCCTTGATTTTCATTCAAAACTTACTCATCGCCCTCATTCAATTTCATTCCGAAATCAGTTTGATATTATTCAGCTCGCATTTTCATGATGTTTCATTGTAATTCTCTCTCTGTCTCTCTCTGTGTCTCTGTCTCTCTGTCTCTGTCTGTCTCTGTCTGTCTGTCTGTCTGTCTGTCTGTCTCTCTGTCTCTCTCTCTCTCTCCCTCCCTCTCTCTCTCTCTCTCTCTCTCTCTCTCTCTCTCTTTCTCTCTCTCTCACTCTCTTTCTCTCTGTCCCCCCTCCCCCTATTCTTCTTTCTCTCTCTTTCTCCCTCCCCCTCTTCTTCTTTCTCTCTCTTTCTCTCTCCCCACTCTCATTCTCTCTTTCTCTCTCTTCCCCCTCTCTCCCTCCCTCTCACTCTCTCTCTCTCTGTCTCTTCATCTCTCTCTCACTCACTCTTCTCTCTCTCCCTCTCCCTCTCTCTCTCTCTCTCTCTCTCTCTCTCTCTCTCTCTCTCTCTCTCTCTCTCTCTGTCTCCCCCTCTTCGTCTTTCTCTCTCCCCCTCTCATTCTCTCTTTCTCTTTCTCTCTCTCTCTCTGTCTGTCTCTGTCTGTCTGTCTGTCTCTCTGTCTCTCTCTCTCTCCCTCCCTCTCTCTCTCTCTCTCTCTCTCTTTCTCTCTCTCTCACTCTCTTTCTCTCCCCCCTCTCTTTCTCTCTGTCCCCCTCCCCTATTCTTCTTTCTCTCTCTTTCTCCCTCCCCCTCTTCTTCTTTCTCTCTCTTTCTCTCTCCCCACTCTCATTCTCTCTTTCTCTCTCTTCCCCCTCTCTCCCTCCCTCTCACTCTCTCTCTCTCTCTCTGTCTCTTCATCTCTCTCTCACTCACTCTTCTCTCTCTCCCTCTCCCCCTCTCTCTCTCTCCCTCTCTCTCTCCCTCTCTTTCTCTGTCTCTGTTTCTCTCCCCCCCTCTCTCTCTCTCTCTCTCTTTCTCTCTCCTTCCCTCTCCCTCTCTCTCTCTCTCTCTCTCTCTCTCTCTCTCTCTCTCCCTCTCACTGTCGCTCTCTCTCCCCCTATCTCTCTCGAATGATTTTGGAATGAAATTGAGTGGGAGTGTGAAGCTTTCGTCGCAATCGAACTAAAATAATTAAGTATAAAATAATGTTTTCACTTAAGATTTTGAGGGCTTATGCCATTTTAACTGACGTCATGGAAGGTTTTCCCGTAACATTTAAAAATAGTCCGTCTATGTACGTTCGAGGTTGGTCGTGAGATTGGCCGAGTGGTGTTCCGAATATAAGAATAAGCTGGCATTCATTTTGAAGAATCTGATTTGTCCGCGAAGACATTGAAATCTAGATAATTAAATTCTAATTGTTCCCATAAATATTTCTGCCATCTGATTGGCTGGATAATTGGTTTTATAACCCAATATAAACAGTTTTGGGTACGCAGGTAATTTGTTACCTTCCGCAAAAAGTAGTCCCGTTATAAATCTATTTCTTAATTAACATTTTTTTTGCATCATGATATTAAATTATAAGATATGAAGAAAAAATTTGTTGATTTCATAGAGGTATAAAACTAAACATCTAATCACACTCATGTATGAATCCGCATCGCGAATTCATACAGTGTGATTAGGTTTTTAGTTTATCCCTAAATGCAATCAACAAATTATCTTATCATCTCTCAAATAAAGAAAAAAAATTATTGATGGTGCTTAATTCAGTATAACCCAAGTTTGTTTAACTTAGGAATATCGTTTGCCTCCCCTATAATTGCATTTAAAACTTGTCCATGCCTTTCTGGCAAATTCATTCCAAAAGCCATTGCAAAATCATACAGTTTGTCAATTCCACGATTTTCGGTGCCATACAGGCAGAATATAACTACATGTAAATCTAGCTGCATTGAGTAGTGAACTTCAGATAAGAACATCGTGATATTGATAGGCTGAATGATATTGGAATGGTTTAAGAACGAAATTAGATGTGTGTGCGGATCAAGTTGGGTGTGAATTTAAATAGAGGTAATCCAATATCGCTATTTGTGTTCAAGATAACCAAAATTAGCGATATTTATTACCTCCTTTTAATAAAATAGCCATATACATGTAGATCCGATAAATATGTTTCATGCCTTCATTTACCTATCATACGCTTCAACTCTTCAATAAAGTCAGTAAAATCGCGTTTTTTCTAGCGATTTTTATTTTGAACTTTAATTTAAATCTTAGCATTTTTAGTGAGTTTGGAGCGTTGTTGAATTGTTTTAGTGTTTAGAATGAATGAATGAATGGAGCGCTGAGTGAGCGATTTAGAATGATTTTGATTTAGAAGAATGCTAATTTCATGATGAAACTAACTGTATTGGTAAAAGAACAAATATCAAATTCCCCTTTCTCATCTACAATTATATGGAAATCACTTAAACCAACACGACGCGAAAGACTAATTATAGAAAATCAAATCCGAGACAAAAATGAATCCGTTTTTTTTTTTCAGCGGATAATTGTACAAGACAAATATATATCGGAATACCGTCGAGAGAAATGAAACACTGCCGGGCGTCAAAAGAGGGATAGCTATTTAAGAGGCTAACTTGCGAGTATCGTGTCTGTTGAGGACAATATCTTATATTATCTGATATGATTCTATCTCGTGTCGCAATACAAACCGAAGACTATGTTGTTTAGCCACTTGGGAAATAAAATATATGGCTCTGGATTTTGTCATAGAATGTAGAAACATGTATGTGATTTTATTTTTTAAGTATTCGAAACTCAATAATTTCGATAAATTTTTGAATTTTTCAAAACTTCAAGATTTTTCTTTTCAAGTTTATTGATTTAATTATTCAAAAAATATAAGAATTCAGAAAATATAGGTGACTCGTCATGTGAATCAGGACCACCTGGGATGTGCGTAAAATTATGACCGAGGGGCCTGATTTACTAAACATCTTGCAATCATTTTTGCATAAGTCAAAATTTAGAGTTGCCTCTTAGTAGTAACTAAATATGGGATGATGCCATACTACATCTCATTGGAATTGTCTTCTGAAGATATCTTCTAAAGACGCTTCCATAGAGATATTGCAAGGTAGAATCTATCAATGAATGGAAACACCATGTACGATTTGCGATTTTGACTTACGATTAATTGTTGGTAAGAAGTTTAGTAGAACGGTGCCCTGGTATGTGCAGACTAACTTAGATCAACACCTATCGCTTTTTGTAAATTGTGGAATCAAGAACATTTTTTTTACCTATGTGTTCTTTTTTTTTGGAATTTGAATTCCGTACCCGGTTGTACAAAGCTTTCCATTGGTTCGAATTTGTCCAAAAGTTTGTTTTTTTCAGCGAACCAGGTTTGATGTTTCAATTGGTACAATTGAAACAAAAATCCTGATTCGTTGAAATTATCGCTTGGTTGAAATAAGCCAATGGTTATCTTTTATACAACTGGGCGCTGTTAGACCTCTGCTTAATTCGATTTCTCTGTCAAACATATTATAAGGAGTTCCTAGATGGTCCATTTTCAAGTGACAGATCACTTTTAATAAAAAGTAGGAATACCAAAAGGGGAGTGTTTTCTCCCTTGGTTTTTTTTCCAAAAAATTCTGCTTTAGTTGTGACCATCAAAATTCTTACTTTCCGATTGGTGTCCTTCTTCATTGAAAACACCTTTGAGCACACCATTTTAGTATTTTAAAACTTATTTGGGAAATAAATTAAAACCCAAACCTCATTTATGTATGAACTCCTTACTTTTAATTTTCATTAATTAAGTTCTGTACCTCCAATAATTGAAAAAAAAATACAACTCTGCATCTCTTAATTCAAAGCTTATGGTCATTTGGTAAATTCATTGTTTATTCTAGGAGAGGGGATGGGCATTTTAGCACATACTTTTGAACATTTCCCACTTAATGGAAGATTACGGGTTTTTTTTTACATGGTGAAAGAGCTAAAAATTTCTATCTTTTTGGGAATGTTAGTGATTTTCACCCCCTCCCCCTCCCTACTTTTTGAATCCTTGAATAGACACTGTATTTTTTCGAAAATCCAAGAATTAAAAAACCCTATCTGTATCTCTTAATTCAAGGTCAATGGACTTTAGGTATTTTGATAGTATAAAGATAGTTATTTGAATTTGACGTAAAGGGCAAGGCTTCAAGCTGTATAGCCCCATTGGTTTCATTAAATGTATGAACATAAGAAGCCAAAGCGATGTGAAAACCTAATAAGGGACAAAACTGTCACGAACTGAAACAATCGTACATTGACGATCATTGTTGAGCAATGTATAATTCTAGAGGATAAGCTTTTAAAAACTTAATATTATGATATGGAAATGCCGTGAATACTTTAAGCAATTCAAGCCTGCCGTTGCACCTGGTTCCCATTTCAATAAAAGGAAGAAAAAATGAATATATTTGAAATATTATTCATCTTTGTAACAAGATGGTTCAACACTATTCATTTGTATAAATTTGGTATACAGCATCAAAGCAGACAGAATGCTCTAACTCTGTACAGCTAAGAACATCGTGAAATTGACAAGATGAATGATTTTGGAATGGTTTAGGAATGAAACTTAGTGAGTGCTTGGAGCAAGTTATGAGTGAGATTAAAGGCAGGTAATCCAATATCGCTAATTTTGTTCAAGATGAACAAAATTAGCAATATTTATTACCCCCCTTTAATCAAATATACCTACTTTTTTGTTTTTGGGTCTTTGTAGACGAATCTGACACTTTTAAATCCACACTAGCCAATTAAATCGCAGAATAATTTGATCGATTTCAATAAAATATTGATCGTCTTGAACGATTTCGAATTGTTTTCGAATGATTTCGGAGCGTTTTTGATCGATTCGAATGAGTGCTTGGAATGAATGAATGGAGCATTGAGTGATCGATTTAGAACGCTTTTGATCGGACTGATTTTCGATTATCAAGATGTACTTTACGGTACTTGTTGTATAGCCCCATCTAGGTGACATATTCCAGTTTTCTACACTTTAAGCCACAGTGGTTTTTCGTTTGTCTCTCCCCCCTTTTTTTAAAAAAAAAATGAAATCGTAGAAGTTAAACGAAACGATGTCATCTGAGACTACATGGTATTTGACTTTGGCGTTTTAATCTAATAAATTAATGATGGTTTTTAAACGATTTCGAGCTGTATTTGAGTGATTCACCGAATGGCATTTACGCCGCCTTTAAGAATCTTTTAATAATATCGAGGCGGACCTAACAATGTGTTCCTAGTATTCCTAACGCAAGTACTACCGCTATATCCCTTCCTAGCCCCCAATTTCTATCCCAAATAGATTTACGATGATCAACACCACGGAGACAAAAAGTCGGAAAGGCTGAGTGTGTATTTATGAGTGGTTGGGATATCTTTTGAATAAATTGAAACATTGAAAAAAAGTGCCGAGTGAGCGATTTTGAATGGTTTCGATCGTAGTGAATGTCAATTTCGCGATGTTTATGGATGAAGTTTGCGTATTAAACCATTTTTATGATTAGATAGGAAACTGTTTGTAGACTTAACTAAATTAGGGTAACGAACAATATATTTCAGCGTAGGCTTATTCAACCTCACAGGAGAAGACTTCACAGAAGCAATAGAAAAACAAATTTAAGACAAATACAAATACAAACAATGGTTCACTACTGGTCACTACTGGTTCGTTTATCTATATTATGACATTTCCTCTAATTTGTCAGTGCATTCGTAGACCGCTGTGAAATGACATGCTTATAACACTTCGAACGTTTTAAAAACGGTCGTTATTTCATTCGAATAGATCTAACCATCCATTATCTGATTAGCTAGATTTGTGGTTTGAAGCTCCTGTTTGGTTCAAGAAGACACACAAATATAAAAAAAATATAAATCTTTTTTTAAATGTAGGTAATAGAAATATCGCTATTTTCGCCAAATTGGACGAAATTAGCAATGTTATATTTCTTCTCAAAATTTCATTCAAAATTCGCTTCTACTAATCAATCAATTTCATTCCAAAATTATTCCAAAACCGTTTACAACGCCGAATTCATTCTGTTCTAAACTAGATATGAAAACTCCTTTTTAGACCCAATTAAGATAAGGAAATGGACAATATATTAAACAGTGCGATCATTCAACTTCCGGGAAGCAATACAAAAACAATTTAAGGTACTGAACTCTAACAGTGAAGGCATTACTATTGGTTTGATTAATCATATTGTGACAGTCAAGGTAATTTGTCAGTGCAATCGCAGAACGTTGTGAAATGACATGCTGTGATCACTATGACATGGTACAATGTGTAGTTAATACTGTTTTAAACCTGGCAATTTTAATACCCTTTAAGACTAGTCGGTTGTAATCAATGGTGAACTTCATAGCGTGTCATCATGTGATATTACAGTTCGAAATTTATTTGAATGAAATGAATCCGAAAAGGATTGTGAAATTATCTTTGCGATACGATCATATATAATATCAGTCAACTCAAAATAAAACGTTTAAACTTCGAAGTTCGATAACATTTCAATGATGGCATCTTATCTAAACGGAAGTGATGTCACTACTCAAGTGTCTGACGACACAAACAGTTCCCGGATGGAGTTGAGTAACGTTACAACAAGTAAGCCATCAGTTTCGAGGACATACCATCCCAGATTGATACAGTTGTTTGCGCAACTTCGAGAAGAGTGTGAGAAACAGTTTGCCTCTCAGCCGGCCCTCAAGACTGGTAAGTTAATTTTATTATTATATTTTGTGGTCGGGCGACAGTTCTCCTAGACCTTGTCTATTACGTGACGTTCTACAGAAAATAACAAGCATATTTATGTCAGAATAAGATATATTTGTAACGCCATACGAATGAGGTCCACCTTATAATCTCAGCTGATTACTTTCCAGTCTTTTTTGAAAATGATATATTCTGGACAATAAGTTTTGCAATTCGTTGCAATTATATACATGTAAAGTCCACCAACCCTAGCCTTGGATATCTGAAAATGCAATGACCTCAGTTCGTGGATATTTTCTTAAATGCTCAACTAACGAAAAGTGTCGACGAAAAATAATTTGTCCCTCGTAAATAATGGTGGACTATAAGTAAAGAGAATATTAGGTAAGTGACATGAAAGCCAGCATTTCTAACCCTTCCTCAAATGGCTCTATCTGAATAATGGTTTTCAAAGTCAGTTATATGGAGGCAGTTTGCTTATTTTGAAATCATTCGTGCAGAAAGTAAAAATATGTGCATGTTAAAACTAACAATAAAATACATTTAATGTCATTTTCTAACAATAACATAATATACTTATTACAAAAATCCCCTCAAAATAAACAAAACAAAAAGGGAAGTACACAGAAGTTTTATCGATGTGTTGCCCCCTATATTCCATTAACAGTAAACATCATCGTGAATTTGACAAGGTGAATATTTGGAAACGATTTCCGAATCAAATTGACTGAGAAGAAACGTATTGTATGATTCAAAACTTGCCATTTTTCCTTCAACCAAGCAATTCATATAATAAAAATATTTGGCGAACAGAACTTTTCCATTAATGGATTACAAAAAGGGATGGACATGCAGCAAAATGGTCAATATACAAACTCTAAACGAGTGACCCTGTACTTCCGGTATATAAATCTCACTTTGTATGTATACATTGTTCACATCCGGCAGTGGACTAGCGATGTAGCACGCAAGATATCGCATTTTATGTTATAACTAAACTAATATCCGTCTGATAACATCCCATTTGATATTTTTGTAATACATGCATAACATAGTTATTTTTAGAACATATAATGATAAAATGTCATTTTTTGAAACTTGCGTTTCTGTTAGAAACATCTACGAAAACAAGGCAAATAGAGGTTATAAGATAATATAATACGTACTTAGTGTATTGTATGAAAAAATGTCTAACTCGATTGTGGGAATTGATAATTGTCTTGACAGAGCCTCGACAATGATCCCAACCTCGTTAGATATTTTTCTCATACAAGGCACTGAGTACGTATTATATATTACCCGGACTGCGTAAAATATGCAGCCTGTAAGGTTGGGCTCAATCTTTTTCGTTTGGACGAGGCTTTCTGAGAGAAGCATTATCTTCTGCTCTCACTCGTTTTCAATTAAGCTACGTGGCCTGTGTTGATTTTAGAGCGTCTGATTTGACCGCGAAGACACAAAATAAGAAAATACGTAGATTTAATTAAAGGGAGGTAAAATATAACGCTATTTGGGCGACTCTTTCGATTATGTTCTACCTGTCTTGAAAATCATTCTTAATTCGCTCAACACACTCATTGAATTTCATACCAAAAAACGTCCAAAATTATTCACTTTGTTATTTTCACGATGTAAGTTGCTGCAGGTAGGACCGATTTATAGCTTACCTGAGGTGAGCTATTGTGATGGGCTGCTGTCCGTCGTCCGTCGTCCATCGTCCGTCGTCAGACTTTACCTTGTGTGCACCCTAGAGGCCACATTTTTGGCCCAAATTTCTTGAAACTTGGTCAGAATGTTTGTCTCAATCAAAATTCGGGCAAGTTCGAAATTGGGTTAAGTTGGGTCAAAAATCAGGTCAAGGGGTCAAATTTTAGAAAAACCTTGTGTGCACTCAAGAGGCCACATTTTTGGCCCAAATGTATTGAAACTTGGTCAGAATGCTTGTCTCCAACAAATCTGGGTCAAGTTTGAAATTGGGTCAAGTGTGGACAAAGATGGGGTCATGGGGTCAAATTTGAGAAAAACCTTGTGTGCACTCTAGAGCCCACATTTTTGGCCAAAATGTCTTGAAACTTAGAAGAATGTTTTTCTCCATCAATTTCGGGCAAGTTGGAAATTGGGTCAAGTGGGGTTATAAACGGGGTCTAGGGGTCAAATTTGAGAAAAACCTTGTGTGCACTCAAGAGGCCACTTTATTGACCCAAATGTCTTAAAACTTTGTCAGAATGTTTGTCTCCATCAAATCTCGGGCAAGTTCGAAATTGGGGCATGTGGGGTCAGAAATGGGGTCAAGGGGTCAAATTTTAGAAAAACCTTGTATGCACTCTAGAAGTCACATTTTGGCCCAAATGTCTTGAAACTTGGTTAGAATGTTTGTCTCCATCTCGGTCAAGTTGGAAATTGGGTCAAGTGGGGTTATAAACGGGGTCAAGTGGTCAAAATTTTGAAAAACCTTGATTGTACTCTAGAGGCCACATTTTTGGCCTAAATGTCTTGAAACTTGGTCAGAATGTTTGTCTCTATCAAAGCACGGTCAAGTTGGAAATTGGGTCAAGTGGGGGTGAAAATGGGGTCAAGGGGTCAATTTTTAGAAAAACCCTCTATGTACTCGTGGGGCAAAATTTTTTGCCCAAATGTCTTGTAACTTGGTCAGAATGTTTGTCTCCATCAAATCTCGGTATAGATCAAAATTGGGTCAAGGGGGGGTCAAAATGGGGTCAAGGGGTCAAATTTTAGAAAAACCTTGTGTGCACTCTAGGGGCAGCATATTTGACTCAAATGTATGTCTTCTTGATATCTTTGACTTTTGTTAAGCCAGTAATGAATTTCTAATAAGTAGTGTTGGCACTTTGCTTCCTTTGTAAACTATATGCATCAGGTGAGCGCTTCAGGGCCAATGACCCTCTTTTTTTTATAATCACCGCCAAGATTGCTATGTATCAAGGAAACAAAATTAATGTGAACGAGTACACTTGCTCGTTCTAAGGTGCGTAATAATATCATAAATAAAACAATATACATTATACATGTATCTATAATACATACTTTTGTATTAAAAAAATTTCGAACGAGGTTGGGAGAATTGATAATTATTCATTCTCACAACTGAGTAAGATATTTCTTTCATACAATACACCAAGTATGTATTATATTTATCTCATAACATCTTTTTGTCTTGTTTTTGTCGATATTTCTAACTGAAATGCAAGTTTCTAAAAATAACCGCACTATAAAATTGTTCGTAAAATAACTACTGTGATATCATAAAAAATATCATACGGGATGTTATCATACGGATATTTGTATAGTTATAAGATAAACTAAAATACCTTGTAAGCAGATGTAATTATTTAAAGAATCGCAAAATATATAGGCGAAAAGGGACAAATTAGGTAGTAAGCCGGCTGTCTTTGGGTCGAAACTTCAGCACTTTGCCATTTTTTAATCACTTGTCAACTTAAATCGGTATGTTCAACTAATATATGTGGGATTTTATATAAATATTTGTATCTATATATATATATTTCTTATTTTTTGTCATATAAATGAAAAGGGAGTGTTAAAAGAAATTGGAAAATTTCTTTAACGCGCCTCATATTATATAGGCTTGTTGTTTTTTCCATGAACACTCCTCTCTTGTTGTAGTCCATGTATATGAAGTGTCAAGTAAATATTTGTCCCTACTTGCTGTAGAATAACCGTCCATTTACTACCGTTTGTCCTACAATCAATTATTCATTTCTTTATAGAATTCCCGGCACTCCAAGTGTGAATGAATGTTGTTAACGAAATTTGAAGCAAAAGAATTCTTGAAATTAATTGACCAGGCATGGCTTGATCGGATCGAGTAATATCGAACCGCTCTTAAACGTCCTCGCAAATCAAATACTACATAACCATGTATCATAAACCTAAGTTAGCTTTCGGATAGGGTATCAACACAAATGCTTATGTAAAGGTTTAAAAAACGCTCTCAAAGACCATATCATTTAAGTTGAAGCATTTAATCTGTTCGATTACGCTAACAAATACATGCTAATTACATTTGACGTCATTTGATGCGGAAATGTTGTAATTTGCAGAAAATGTTACATGTTTGTGCAGTAAACTGGAATATCATTATTGATCAAAAGTAGTCAAATTGTATGATCAAATAATATTATACCATAGAATGAAAGCTGCCTTTATAGCGCAGGTGGTACCACGTCGGACTTCCGGACTCCAATCATATGGTCCAGGGTGCGATCCTCTTCGGCGAAACAGATCCTCTCCGACTATTGTCTCTCACATATGATTGGATAACCGATGTGAGATTTCAGCGGCATTCAAGGAAACGATACCTATCCTACTGGTGAAAAATGTCAGAAACCCACTGTGAGGTGCTCCAGTCGCACCCACATGGCTGAAAACTGTACAAATAGGCTTTCAGTCCGTGGAAAAGCATGGGAGAAGAATACTGTGAAAGAATTGTAGTGAATGTGTCCAATAATATAGCTTCTCACACCCATTATCCTTAAACCTGATCATAAGCAATCTCGCTT
Source organism: Fragum whitleyi (assembly GCA_948146395.1). NCBI lineage: Eukaryota > Metazoa > Mollusca > Bivalvia > Cardiida > Cardiidae > Fragum > Fragum whitleyi. Next base: position 31,037,447 of record OX411556.1, on the reverse strand, counting down.
GAATCATCAATTATGCATGTTTTAGATGGTTCTGCGATTACTATGTTCAATGAATGATAAAAATGCCGCATCCTCAGATACCCAGGGGTCTCCCTATTTGCTACGCTATATCGATATAGCGAAGCAAATAGGGAAACTCCGGGGTATCCGAGGATGAAAATACCGTGTGTTTCATTAAATAAGTTTGTTTTTGAAATACATAAACCAACTTCTATTATGTCACTTAAATAAAGCACGAAAAGTATTTCTAAATGATATTCTAGATGTGTGTGCTTGTTGAGTTCCCATAGCCTGTTCGATTGGTAGACAGCGAAATTAAAATTCCCTAAAAATGATTCGGGGTAAGCATTTTTACAAGCAAGAGAACTTGGGAACCATAAATTTCAAATATGCAAAGGTGTATGGGGTAAATTTAACATTTCACCTTATTTATGCCAATGTATAGTGGAAGCATATTGACCTAAACCTGGCCTTTGTGATTTAAATAAATTAAATACCGGTCGTTTCTCCTCGGCAAAACACGAATGATCTGCGGAATCCAAACGTAAAGTTGGAGTACACGTGTTAGCTTTGTTAACCCGTTATCGCACATGCTGTTCACTGTAACGGCGATATTTGGTCACCCTCATGAACTAGTGAATCAATACATAAATTGAGTTTCTTATTTAAAAATCTTAAGATGCGGATGAGAAAATATAAATTTTCAAATTTCTTTAAATGAAATTTATGTGTTTTGAATGAAAATGAAATGAAATCCCCTCTCTCAGTCGCAATAACTGATTTTGCATTCGAATCGTCTGCTACATGACTAGGCGCCCCGTATATAGGTAAACTTTACCTGTAATTTGTGCAGTATTACGGAATGTCCATTTTTGATCGTCACGTGCCGAAGTATCTTCGGAATTTATTCATGTACCTAATCATTTATTCTGCATAAAGGTCAGGTTCAAGTCAATATGCGCCCGCTATACGTACAAAATGTTGTTTCTTTACTAAATTTTCGTCTGGCACAGTGAAAGAACCAAATGATATGTTTTCTTAACGACATTACATACATATTTTCTCGACTGAAATATTGAAAAAATGCCTGAGTTCTGCGTGCTTATGTGACTTTTTCAAAGTAGGGTTAGTGTCTTCATATGCTGCAATCGTTCTGTCGGTCTTTTACAAAAATCCTCGAGATTGATCTTCTTTTATGTGAAAAGTATTTTCTATTTAATTCTTTTCTGGTAAATGTGTCGAAAAGAGAGAAACATGTTGTAACCGATTACAGTTACCAAAATCGTTAAATTAACAAGATGAATGATTTTGGAATTATCTTGGAATGAAATCGAATGAGTGTGTGGAGCGAGTTTTGAGTGTATTTAAAGGGAGTAAACCATTATCGCAAATTTTGTTCAAGAAGAACAAAATTAGCAATACTTATTACCTCCCTTTAATACAATATGCATACAAGTACTATAAAATATCTTCCTATTTCTCCAAGAACTTCAAGACGCTTACAATTTCAGTTATGTCAGTAAAATCGCGATTTTTTTTCTATTGATATTCATTTTCAATGAAGTTATTTATTGTATTAATTATAGTCATTTTGGGGCGTTTTTGGGCGAAGAATGTTTGAAATGAATGAATGGAGCGCTGAGTGATTGATTTAGAATGGTTTTGATTGAGATAAATGTCAATTTCACGATGCAACTAATTGTATGAGTGGATAAGTTGATTTCAATTCATACAGAATCTTTATTCAGAATCAGGTCAAGAACATAATATGACATGAACGCACCAATGATTCGAGAGATGAAGATCATCAAGGGAATATGGATGGTGTGTTCAGTTGTGTGCTCTTGTTACTTTCATTTACCTTGCACTTGATCAAAAACTGTCTCGCTTAAATCATAAATTATGCATAGTTTTGATGATTGGTCGATTGCTTTGTTCAATCAGAGGAAGACGTTAAATGATCTATGAGAGCGTTCACAGTTAAGTACAGCTAGTTACATCCTGAAATTGACATTTACCTCAATCAAAACCATTCTTAATCGCTCATTCAGCGCTTCATTCATTCATTCAAAACACTCACTCAAACCGATCAAAAACGCTCAAACCCATTTAAAGATATAGAACCAAAAACACCATTCAAAATAAATTTGGAGAGAGAAAAATCGCGATTTCACTGACATAATTCAAATTATAAGCGTCTCATAGGTTCTTGAAGAATTACGAAGCTATCTATAGAACTTGTATGCATATTTTATTAAAGGGAGGTAATCAATATCGCTATTTTTTTTCATCCTGAACAAATTTGCGATATAGCATTACCTCCCATTTTATTCACTCAAAACTCGCTCCGCATACTCATTCAATTTCATCCGTAAATCATTCCAAAATCAATCACCTTGTCAATTTCATGATGCTTTTAACTGTATATGTGTTCACTTGTGTGTTCTTGTTACTTCCGTTGACCTTAAACATGATCAAAAACTGTCTCGCTTAAATCATCAATTATGCATTGTTTTGATGGTTGCTCGATTACTTTGTTCAATCAGTGGAAGACGTTAAATGATCTATGAGAGCGTTCAAAGTTAAGTACATGTAGGAATTTTGAATAAGTTAAACGTTCTGAATATAGGACAAACCTAGTCTTTCATAATTTTCCTGATCCATTCACGCTCAAGAACAGATCAGTCAATCGCTGCATTCAGTGAAGAACCGAACGACAAATTAAATTATTGATACGTAGTTAATTTCACTTTTGACTTTCGTCATTTTTCACTTTTCTATTTTCAAACATGTTGTTTGACTGGCGACCTAAATCATGTATCTACAGCTTCGACCGGTTAGTTTACAGATACAGTTAAAAACATTATGAAATTGACAATTTGAATGATTTCGGAATGATTCCGGGATGAAGTTAAATGAGTGTGAGGAGCGAGTTTTGGGTGAAAGTGAGGGAGGGTGCGATTTATATACATTTGTATGAGCCTGTGCGTGAGATTTCCAACATTTTCATATATGTACATAGCAAAGACTCTGACCAGCCTGTGCATCCGCACAGTCTGACCAGAGTCTACACAATGCGTTTAGTAGATAGAAAAGGTCTCAAAGTATTTGTATACCATCAGGTAACATTACATTTGCAGTAGGTGGCTGTCTACGCTGCTCAATTTTTGCACCTTACGCACATTTCAAATTGTTGGGAATGTCACGCACAGGCTCATATAATATCGCTTATTGCATCCAAAAGGCTGAAGTAAACAATATTTATTAGCCCCCCTCCCTTTTAAGATTCTACGTAGTTTTCCGTCTTTGTGTCTTCACGGATTTTTCGGACGAGTTAGTCCTCATCAGCAAACAGAATCGTGGAATTATCTTAAAATCTGAATGAGATTTTGATAATCTTATCAATTTCAATGTGATTTAAAACGATTTAGAGGCGTTTGTTAGTGTTTTTAATGAATGAATGAATGAATGAATGAATGAAAGAATGAATGATTGAATGAATGAATGAATGAATGGATGAATGAATGGTCTGAACTCTATGTGGACGATCTAGAATTGTTTTGATCGTGGTGAATGTCAAATTTCACTATATTGCTAACTATATTTTACTCCTACCAGCTCGACTTTAAGACTATCGTATACAAACTCATTCGATCAACATGTTTTGGAATGGTATTGTATTGAAGGGAGGTATTTATAAATGACTCTAGTCAATGAAATCATTGAACATTTGGATCGATTCGTATAACGTTTTTGATCGTTTTGACTTATTCCATAACAATTCAATTGTTAGTGTGCGTGTGTCAGAAGCGATTTAAAAACATTTAAGAATGGTTTTGAAGGGGCGAAAGCCAAGTTTTACCATGTTTTTAACTTCAACAACAAACATCTTGGTAGATTTTATAAGTTTTATGTCGTTTCTTGCGTAAAGGCATAAAATGAGTTCGTGCGTACTGCTTTATTAATCACTATCTGACGATATTATGTTTATGTAATTATACATACTTAAATTTGTCTTGCTTTTTCCATGATTTGATTTTCCCAAACTGATTAAGTCGTAAATTTTGCAAAATTGCGAACATGGTTACTGTAGTTACTATTCACTATTATCATAGAGACTCTTTCTTTCTCACTTCTTTTAATTTTTCTAAGTTATTATTTTAGATAATATTTGATATTATTCATTAACAAATTATTTTAACATATTGGAAAATCATCGCAATATTGAATACTCTTTGCCTTGAAAGCTATTTTTCTTTAGTATGGCCATTAAAGTCACCGAATTGCGTTTCTATAAATTGTATGAAATAGAGTAAAACTTGCGTTAAGCGACCACTTAGGGGACCAATAAAAAACGGTCGCTAATGGAAATGGTCGCTTAATATAATATTTAATGATAAAAATACGTGTTTTATACATATTAAGATTGTCACATATTTCCGACTGAATCCTAGGATGTAAGAACCCACAAGAATCGTCTCAATGTGACGATTCTAATGGGTTCTAACGTCATAAGATTAAAAGATAAACATTTTTCGTTTCAGAATGTCAACTTTTCCGAACTTTTTCTTACGACGAATGGACTTTTTACAATGGTCGCTCAATAAAAGTGGTCGCTGAATAAACGTGATCGCTTAATAGACGAGTAAGATTGACTGTATGTTCCTTGCTATCTAGATTTCAAAACTTTCGCGAATCTTTTGAAAATGATTCACGTACCCTGCTTTTACACGAGCACTTTTTGAACACAATCGTTATTTCTAGGAGAAGCTTTCAATTAAAGTTGATTGGCTAATTATTTTGAATTATTCGTTTATACAGGAAGTGTAATTTCGACGTCCTGTGAACATGATTTAGATTTAAGGTGATTTGCAATCATAGACAATACAAAATTTGTATTTCGTGGAATATTATTTTACGTGAAGGAATACCTTTTTTTTTGTTAGACCTGTGTTAATACTACGGGGTTTCATAAATGATTTAACGAAAAGCATTCGAAGTCATGAATTCCTTGGTCATTTTTAAGGAGCAGAAATATTATCATACATTAAGGCTGTATTGACATGCATCTAAATCAAACCCATTCTAAATCGTTCATTCAGCGCTCCATCCATTTATTCAAACACTCACTCATACTATTCAAAAATGCTCCAAAATGACTTAAAGCGATAAGATCAACAACTACATTCAATATGAAAATAAAAGAAAAAACATCACGATTTGATTCAAGGGGGGTAATAAATATAGTTATTTTTTTCATCCTGAACAAAATTAGCTATATTAGATTATCTCCCTTTAATTTCACTCACTCATAGCACTTATTTAATTTTATTCTTAAATCATTCACTTTGTCAGTTTCACGATGTTCCTAGCTGTAAGTGTACATGTACATTAGGTAAACCAACCGTCTAAAAGGCGTCAAAAATCGATTTTATGTAACCGAATTTTGAAGTACCCGGTTTCCTATTTCGGTCATAAAAAGGAATTTCATAACGGAGAGTTGACGTCATGACGTCATCAAGGGGCCGACCCCTTTTAAAGTGACCAAAATCAGTAATTGTCCATTTTTTCGATTTTTATCCCGAAAACGCCATTTGCTTCCTGATGCTATGTTTTATTGATATGAAGATATAAATGTAAGAAATACAATTCAGCCTATTAATAGCCATTCTCTGTAAGCATTTACACTTTTACATAGTGAGTGTGGCACGCCATGTCTCGGATTTACTTGAAACTTGTTTGATTATCAGACCTTATTGCCCTTATGAGTAAATAATCGTTTTTTTTGTCAATTTGTTTTTAGGTTGCCATGGAAACAAATCTAAAAGTTTTTTGATAAAAAATGGCAAATATAAGCATGAAAATAGGCATTTTTCGAGCATTGCTATCTTGCTTATTTAAAGGTTTACAAAAAAATAATCTTTCTATTATAAATTGTTTTATCCTTACTCAATCATTTGCACTTTTTAAATTTATTTCAATTATTTGTTATATTCGATGCTTTACCACATTTAGGTGGGTGGGGTAAGACATTTTTTGAAAATGTCATATTTTGACAATTTCTTGAAGCATTTTTGAAAAAATGCAGCTAGTTTGAATTTATGTGTTCCTACTAAAGAATAAATCAACCATCCCTCCATCATAAAAAAGAAAAAAAATATTGGGCCTTTGTCTGTAAAGGTGGTTACTATGGTAACCAGACAGGCACCGTCAAGTAAAAATTTTAGTATTTTTCTATGTATTTTCTTCTTAAAAACACATTATTTGCTCAATATAACTGTATTTTTTGATATTCATGTTTGGTAGGTATATAGATGTCATCAATGATAGTCAGCCAGAAGTCTTTCACTTAAGGTCAAGGTCATTTGTTAACCATTTTTGCACAATTTTTTGAAAAAGAAATAAAAACCCAGTCAAGATAAACTTTTTTCACCTGTCAAAGAGGAAGATAGGCATCAGAGAAACAGATAATTGTCATATTTTTGTGACAAGATAACTAATATGGTGTTTTGGATTCTATATTAATTTGTAATTCCCACTACCTAGATGTATTTCAAGTGTTGAGTTAGAAAATAATCCCATCCGATGGATATCCCCTGCATGTGTAACCACATAAATAAATCCTATTCTTATTTATCATTACTCTTTGGTCCTCCTTATACTTTGAACATGGTTTGAGCATTGCAAATGTCTTGAATTAACACAGTGAGCTTTTTGATGCTGGATGTGATTGACAATTTTTTTATGGTACCCAATTCTTTCCTTATTTAATTTTGAATGTATGTAAAACAACAAAATCAAGGAATGTCCCTTTTCTTGTAGTTTCAGCTTAAAATAGCTAATTTTTTTTTTAAAATTTATAACAATAATAAGTTTAAATTTTTAAATTAGCTAAATTGTTAACAGAATGAATTAATAATTGCGAAATATTGACTGTACATTTGTTATGTCTATCCGCCATTTTGGATTGTTGCTATGGGATCAAAGGGAAGTAACTCTAAAATAGACTACAAGACTAAATTTAAGAAATTACACCATTTTTTCAAATTATAATTCTAAAATTATACCTCATGAAAACAATATATTCTGATTATTAAAGGAATATTTATTAATTTATCTTTCAATTAATATGGACATGTACTGTAAAATCTTTTGCATTGAATTATTGTAACCTCCTGAAAACAGGGATAGTTCATGTATATTATTGCCATTTTTAAGAGTATGCAATTTTCAATCGAGAATTGTGAAAAATTTAGGGTATGTACCCCATGGGATTTTTAATGTTTTGATAACTAGAACACCTAATCTATTTGCTTTAAACAATTTTTTCCCCATATACGCTGCAAAAATCTGAAATTTGGATCTGAAATTTGGCATTTTTGCAAAATTCTGACTTTCTATGGCCTGTTTCTATGGCAACATAGCACCCATTTCCGAATGAGTGATATATTTTGTAATGATCTTATATGGGGTTCAACTTGTGCAAGTGTGAACAAAATCTGTTCTTATGCGTGCCAAAAAAGTGTAAGTGCTTACAGAGAATGGCTATTAAATGCTAATGCCTTCTGCGTTCCTTTTTTCGAGTACAGTCACTGAAAATAGGCCTATTGCCTTTTTTCTCGAAAATTAATCCGGTGACCTATGCTGAAATTTAGATATGTTGCTGCTAAACCATTCCGCTGAAGATTTCTGAAATAAAAACCATGTGTCTTTGGGTTAGATTTTTGTAAAATTTGATTCCGAGAAGATATCGCAAATCCAAGGATATTTCTAACGTCACGTCAAATGTTTACAAAAGCTGTCTTTTTAAAATGGATAAAACTTAAGTGAATTTTTGTATTTATTAAAATCAAATTCAGATTTAATACTTCTGAATCCTATATTTTACAATTAACCTTAATTTCAAATACTTAAGACTACGTTATTGGCGATTGGCGCCAAATAAGCATAGTGCCGATGGTCTTGGTGCGACGTCGAATTCGACGAAAAATGTTCCAACAACTTCACAAAACCGAATTTAATAACAGATCTAATCCGAAGACATATCATTTTAATTTGAGTAATGCGAAGCATATTCATATTCTTTTCGCTACAAAATAACAAAAAATCAGCATTGGTCACCGGACAAAATTTTGAGAAATTTCTGTTTATTTACAAAACATAAAATGAAAAAAGGAACGTCAAATCTAAAAATTCGCGAAATAGTTAACGCTTTGGGCCTGTTTTCTATCTGAATGTGCACAGAAATTAAACCATAGCTCAGGCATTCTTGGACTTTCTAAATGAAACTTTTTTCGTAAAAATCGGCCGTTTTACTCAGAAAATATTTGCAAATAATGATTTTGGCGGGTCGAAGGAGGTTGGCCCCTTAATGACGTCACGGCGTCAAATGAACGAGCTCCAGACCCTTTTCATTGCGTGTTCGCTAATTCACGCACTTCAAATATAAATCTCAGAAATTATTTTGAGATTTTAAGAAAGTCGAAAATTCGAACATGCTATCTGTTCGCAGTTACCTTAAATGGATATTTAACATCGTCCGGTTAGGTCATGTCACATTTTGCAAAATCTCCGCATGTGCCATTTTGGTCGTTCCTTCATATTCCGGCACGATGGCATGTTCTTTTAAAATGTTTAAATCATTACACTTGCATGATTCGCAAAATCGAAGTCGATCTTTAACCAACATTCGAGACAAAATAATTGAAGGTGTTCCTCTGATTTCCCCAAATAAATTCTATCTCGAGACAAAACTATTAAACTAATTTATCAACCAAAAAAAGGACTGTCTCAAGTCTGAGGACTTTGACCCATATCTGTCTTACCATTTTTTTCCTAAATTACTTGTTTGAAAGCATATTTCGAATATCAAACTCAAAATATAGACACTCGTAAGGGTTTTTAAAACCATTAGATAATTGTTCTTGTTTTATCTATAGTGGATTGAAAAATCGCGAAATTGACCCTCATTCCGATCAAACCCATTCTAATTCATCCGCTCTCTCGGCGTTCCATTCATTCATTCTAAACACTAACTAAAATCACCTCAAAACGCTCCAATATCACAAAATTGATAAGATCAACACCTACATTCAAAATAAAAATCGCTAGAAAAATCTACCACTTCCTCGACTTAATTGAATTTTTCAAGCGTATGATTGTGCGAAGGGCATAAAAAGCTATTTAGAACTTGTAGGCAAACTTTATCAAAGAGAGGTAATCCATTATCGCTAATTTGTTATCGCTAATCTTGTTCATCTTGAACAAAATAAGCGATATTTGATTACCTTCCTTTAATTTTATTCAAAATTCATTTCTCTCGCTCAATCAATTTCATTGCAAAATCATTCCCCATATCATTTAGTTAGTCAATTTCACGAGGCTCGGAACTGTAATGCTTTTGTCGTAATGTTTTGACTTTACCCTTATCTTCGATAAGGAGCAGCCATCACATTTTATTTTACCATGAAAATGAGTAGGATCGCTCTTCAAATGACGTCATCTGATGTTACCAATCGCTCGTGATCACAGTAATTCTGTCCACCGAGCTGTCCAAATATTATTTTGAATACAAATATATTGTATGTGCGAGAAGAAGAATCTTGAATCGATTTCGTCTATGAGAACTGATCTTACCAGAGTAGAAAATAGAAATGTAATCACGTATTTAGCAATCATAATTTGTTAAGCGCCAGGGCTTAACAACATTTCTATTCTTGATTCAGTTAAGATCAACTTGTCTTAAACAAAATCAAATGTCATCAGAATAGTAATGATAGCTCTCCTATAAGTTATGTTTAGAAGAGGGGACGACTAGATCTGGGGACGCTGTTTTATAGCCGTCAAGTGAAAAAGGAGGCGCATCAATCCTAGATAGACTGCGCGGATTCTACTCGCTATATCCTGATTACATTTACTAAAGGAGGCAAAATCTAGTGGGGTCATTCTTGGTTTTTTAAACTTTCCCAATGGATGTTCGGTAAATAAAAGAAGAAAATCAGAAAAGATTCTTTTATCACCCGAAGCTACATATAAATACGCTGTGTCCGAGAGAATGATATATAGGCGTATTCGTGATTTGTCAAAAACAGTGTTAGCGTTATTACGTTTCGAATTGTCATCATAAAAGTGTTTCCCCGAAGGACGCTTATTACTTCGTTAATTGGCATTTACGGTGTGAGTTAATTAACGGCCGTAAGCCACATATGTGGCTGACATGTCGAAAGCTATCCGAGAACTAAATAGTTCAAATTAGGAACATTTAAGAGACTTGTAGTCTGAAAGTTATTACGGAGAAGAGGATCGAAGCCAATTAAAAAGCTATTTTCACATAAATTGAAAATGTTACGTCGAATTTGGCAATTATATCCGTTCCATAATAAATCATCTAATTCTTATCTCTTAGAGGAAACAATCAGTCTTTAATCAAATCGAATAAAAAAAAAATCAGGATATTTTTTTCATTTTTTCTGAACCCATATCTTGCCAAATAGAACTCTTTTTAGGATTGCAAGTTTTGAGTGAAATTCAAGGGAGGTATATCAATATAGCTAATTTTGTTCAAGATGAACAGAATTAGCTATATTTATTACCTCTCTTTAATACAATATACGTAATTTTCTGTTTGTGTGTTTTCATGGACTTACCGGACACTTTAAAATCCTGACCAGCCAATAAAATCGTAGGATAATTTGATCGATTTGAATTAAATTTTGATCGTTGATAGCTGTTTTTCGAAATGTTTTCCAAAGATTTTGGAGCATTTTTGATCGATATGATTGAGTGTTCGGAATGAATGAATGGAGCGATGAATGAGCGATTTAGAATGATTTTGATTGAGAGGAATGGCAATTTCACGATATAACTAACTGTAACTGTTACAAAGAAGGTATTACCTTGTTCATTTAATCAATATATATTTTTGTCCGAGGCTATCACCTATTTAGATGTCTAGATACGCCAAACCAATGGAAGTGGCAGCCCTTCCGCTGATTAAAATGGAATCGTATAAAGGCTTGTCGTTCTCTTGTTTTATTTGAATAAACATGTTATTTTGAGCGTTTTCATTGGGCTTTCAACGGTCATCCACATTTCACGCTGGTCGTTTTTGTTTCACAAAATACAATACTCAATAGCCCTTAAAAGGATGAGCAGTGGAGGGTTATTTAAAAAACGTGTCTTTAAACACAATCGCCCCCGAAATGCTTATGTTTTTTTATACTTGTAAGTATACATAATTTTGTCCTTAACTCATTACTAAGTTATGAAAAATGTTGAGTTCGCAGGTAATGTTTTCGCATACGATGGGAAGGTAAAAAAAGAAAAGTAATCATATCGACATTGAACCAATATATTGTCACCAGCATTAAAGAGGAACATATTGAACACAATGTTAATTGAACAAAGTAAATATAACGGACATGTAATGCGAAATAAGCGACTTCTTCATTCGTCTGGTGACATCACATCATTTCGTGACCTTTTGCATTGAAAGCGGAAAATAATGACGTAAAAGATCCATTAAAACTTTTCCCAAGCATGTATGACGCAAACGTTTCAGTATATATTGAAGTAACGGTATTGTCAAATTCGAAACGTTTGGGAATGATCAGATACGTCTTGCTCTTCCTTTCCCGTAATGCTTTCGCGTGAAATGTTCGAATACAACCTCATTTTTGACGTCCTTTGAGAAGAAAGTTTCAAACACTGAAGTCATTTCTAAGTATAAGAAAACTCTTCATTATGTTCAATGTTTCATACTAAAAGAAAAAAAAAGTTATTTGTCTCAGGTAAGATGTATGTAGCTTCTTGCAGGCTAGGCCCTGCACCATCGATCCTTCTTGGTCTGCCTGTGCACAGGTTGTCCGATTCTGGGTCCCACTTTACTAAGTATCGTACATATACGATAAAGTTTTTTTACTTTTCCCTTGCGACGTCGAGTGATGCACATTTCAGTATGTACGATATGTCTTTCGATTATTTCTAAGAACACCATACATATTTTATCTGAAGATGCTTTGTAAAACTGGCCTCTGATTTATATGAACTATCTACAAGGATTTCTATTTAGAAAAGCCCTTCATTTGCTTTTGGAATTTATTCCAATTTATTTCCTTGTTGTTTTTTTTGCCGAAAAAAATCTAAATATTCTGCGTTATTATTCAACTGGCAGGGCGTGGCTTAGCAGTGACATAATTCAGCCAGTGTACTTTTCAATATTTTGGGTTCTTTCAAAAATAAGTCCACAATTATCGTTAAGGCGTGAAAATAACTGTAACCCAAACCCAAAAGGATTTATGTGCTCAGAGTATGTGAACGCATTTCAACGTTTGGTTACCAAAGCTTCGTAACTTCAGCTTGGTAACCGATGATTTAAGGTCCGAATATATAACTCGAAAACGCTATTGTGACTTGTGATTACAGTACATTTGTATGCAATCGGCAAGTAAAAACAGCGAATTCTACTTATATAACTCGAATTCGCTATTGTGACTTGTGATTACAGTACATTTGTATGCAATCGACAAGTCACAATAGCGAATTCTACTTATACTCATGTTGACTATTTACAGTCGTGAGTAGTTGTAAACGAAAGCTAATTGAACTTAAACTTAAGTGCAACGACCCGTTACTTAAACTCCTTCCTGCCAGGGCAATTATCATAGATTATACGTTGGGTCAATCACTTTTCTAAGGCAGATGTTTTCTTGATTACACCGAAACCTTACTGGTGTGTTGAATGTCAATAAGCACGTGTACTTTTCTTGTTTAATGATACTTGAGTAGAGTCAATGTCTTCAATTTATTTCCCGTCATGCCATAGAGAGAGAGAGTTTTTGGCCCGAAAAGTATGACCTCGGCTAGTTTGCCCGCACTGCGCAGGCTAACTGAGGTCAAAGTTTTCCAATTAGGCGAATTTCTGACTAGAAATCGTACAAAGAGTCTAATACGTAACATGAAATTCGCCAATTTCAAATAAACCGAAAAACAACGACAAACAGTTCCAAAATCAGATTGAAAATGATAAATAATGTCCTAAAATGTACAGTTTTCGTATATTTCTTTCTTTTTTTCATTCATTTTAGATCGTTTGCTTTTGAGCAAAAGAGTCGATCTATTGTCATCAATTTTGCTTTGTCGGACATGTTGTTCTTGTATATCTTTGTAACTGTAGATATTTCCTAGAAATCCAACGTCGTACGGACAAACTGTAACCTAAACGGACATGCACGTTGCAAGAATTTTTGCTTCATTTTGAACTCAATATTTTTCTACATTAAGCATTATTCTACAGCATAGCGTTTGTATTTGCATGCAAACATCTCTTAGATAGTCGGTTGATCTCTATTTAATGCCCTTGTACCACAGCTGCAAAAGGCCATATCGACTAAATCGTTGCTATTTTTACATGCGTTTAAATAGAGATTTATTTTCGTACAACTATTTTTGATATTTCAAATAATTGTATGTTGACTTTTCACCCGTATTCATCACTTAATTTATTTTTTATTGCGTTCGAAATAAACTATTACGCATGCAATATTACTTTACCATTTTAAAAAGACAATTGCCGTTAACATCAGACCTAGTTAAATAAATCCTTTCGCGATTTATTCTTTCGGACCTTACCGTTTTACTGGTAATTATAACGTAGATATAAATTTTGTTTGGGGTTACTGCAAATTCAACAGCATTACGTTATACATGTATCGACGTGGCTCATACGTCTATCATTTGTTTCTCGCCGTTTGTTATACCAATACCATCTCAACATTTCATCGAACCCACCAGCTTAACATCTCCATCATTCGTCAAGATCTGGACGTATTGTAAATATGAATGAGTCTGTGTGTGATAGGCCTATATCCAACAATTCGACTTTGTGTGAGATGCAAATAATAAGCAGCGCAGACAGTAACGTAGTGCCACTAGAAAATTGCCTTATGTGTACAGATACAATGTACTCTGAAGCCTTATTTGACTACAAACACAAAGTGCCTGCACAGACTGGTCAGAGTTTTTCTTTGGGCACTTTTGAAATCATTGTAATAGTTCCGCAAGGTTTCGAAACACATGGTCTTTCAGAATGTTGACCGAGGTTTCCTAATGAAAATCATTAGGAAACTAGGTTAACACTGATAAAGTTCATAACTTCCGAAACGTTGCTGAACTATCACGGGTCTACTAACTCAAATGGGGTTGTGTGCGGGCATGAGTTTTGATGGCGATATGTTGATATTTAGAAAAAAAAAAAAAAAAAAAACCCAAATTTCATCCTTTACACGACAAAGGACCATTTGGGAACTCATTTAAAGTATTTGAAAGCGAGATTGATTTTGGAAGAGGTCAAGATGGTGTAACATTTCAGAGACTCTTATGCTGGAATGAAGAATAAGAATCTTCGATTCAGACAATCGGTTAGGTGCCAAAAGTTTCAACCAAAGCCAGTCTACAGTTAACAACATCGTGAAATCGACAAGGTGATTTTAGAATGATTTAGGATTGAAATTGAATGAGTGTGGGGAGCGAGTTTTGAGTGAATTTAATGGGAGGTAATCCTATATCGCAAAGTTTGTTCAGGATGAACAAAATTAGTGATATCGATTACCTCACCTTAATTAAATATGCATACAGGTTCTACAGATAGCTTCCTATATTTCAAGCGCCTATGAGAGGCTAACAATTTGAAATTTTTCAGTGAAATCGCCATTTTCTCTATCAAAATTTATTTTGAAAGACGTAATTGATTCTATATTTTTCAAAGGGTTTGAGCGTTTTGAATTGTTTGAGTGAGTGTTTGGAATTAATGAATGGAGCGCTGAGCGAGCGATTAAGAATGGTTTTGATTGAAGTAAATGCTAATTTCACGATGCAACTAACTGTAACTTCTGTCGCCACTACGCACCGCCAAGACGGTCCATCTTCGCTTAACACATCAATTGCAATTGGTCCTGAAATCATTTTCGTCAGTAGTAAGAAAGAAAACCTCACTAATCCGTTCTCAGAAATATCACTTCCTCTTTCCAACTTATAGATTGACACGGCTAATTAATGTTTTTACAAGAAAAGAGCGTCACAAACAAATTTGTCTCAGTAGATGTCCACACTGTTGATCTATCATGACAAATCGCCCGTCTTTTCTGGATAAATTAGTTTGTCTAATGAGTATTATAGGATCATCTACTAGATTTCTGTCAGTGTTTCTTTCCTTTTTTCCCTGAGGTACCTCTAAGCTTCCGGAAAACTTTCGATAAAACGTCACGCCTGAGAGATACCAAAAGGTCATTTCAGTTGCATGTATAAAAACTTGGACTTCGTAAATACTAATTTATTTTAGCCCGATTGCGACGAAAGCTTTCGCTTATTGAATCGGTCTCGAACACTCAGTCCTGATGAGAGTCTTCCCTGAGAGAGAGGCAGTGGTGTAAACCCTTTGCTACCTAATTTTGCTGCTCGGTGAACTGGGGCTGGCTATTAAGTGTTTTGTAAATAAACATGACCCAGAGACGATGGGGCTCGAACCACAGACCACCAGGTCACGGGTCGAGTGCATTTACCACTAGGCCTACAGAGGCAACTTAGACTTAAAATAAGTTTTCTTTAATTTCTTATCGATAATTACATGTACATGTAAATGACTTCAAATGAAAATAGCATGTGGGTGACATTTCCAACAATTTGATATCTGCGTGAGGTGCAAACATTTAGCAGTCCAGTTAGCTTCATATTATAACTAGAAGATTGTCGAACTGTCTACAGGTACTTTAAGACCTTATCTATCTATAAATCGCACAGTGAACACTCTGGTCAGATTGTCAGACTGTGCAGATGCACAGACTGGCCAGAGTCTTTACTTTTGTGCACATTTCAAATTGTTGGAAACTGACCCACGGGCTCAAAAGTGATCATTTGGGAAGTGTGTAAATTGTCCATTCTTACTAAATTGCGCGAACTGGCAAATACTTTGTCCTATTAAATACATGTATGCACTTTGTCAATTCTCGCTAAATTGCTAAACTGACAAAAACTGTGTGCTATCAAATACATGTTCGGCCGGGTTTATAAAGTCCGCCGCAGCTTTAGGTATATTGGTATCATCTTCTCCGTCTGTAAATACGTCCGTCCGCCAACATCTCGGGATCGCAACTCCTTCAATAATTATGGACAGTTTTAGCTGAAATTTTCACAGAATAGTCATTGTGCGTAGTGTAGGAATTTTTTTTTTTATATTATTATTATAATTAATTTATACCGGGCCATTTGATCGCGGCTTTTTTTGTGTGACTCTTATAGTCTTCTTATAAAAATGAAGCTATGAGTTTGTATGTGAAAGAACAAAATGCAGAATATCATTTATTTATGTGTCGTACTTATTATGTTAATAAATCCGAGGCGACAACAATCTTTTTCTAAATTTAAATGTTTGGATTATCGCAGATGTTGCATAATATTGTAAACAAAAGTCTCGCCTACGATTACTGAATTAATATGGTGTGCTATTATACTATCTCCAGTTAGAATTCAGCAGAGCATTAGAAATCAAAGAATATTTTCACGATTTCTCTTTGACAGCGCTTTAACGTTTTCGTGTCTCAAAGAAAAAACATTTTGACTTCTATTTTGTATGTTTTCACAAAAAGAAGTTTATTGATTTCTATACCCCCATCTACGTAGGAGAGGGGGGAATATTGAATTCGCCATGGCTGTCCGTCCGTCTGTCCACCCGTCCGTCCGTCTGTCCGTAGACACACTGTTCTTGTCCCTTGGCTGTTAGAAATATATGTTTGTAGCGATTCTTAGATCGGTGTAAAAACACGATTTTTAGAAATTGATTCAAACTCTGAAATGTTCTTATGTTCTTTGTTTTACTAGACTGTTCTATGGTATTAAACGTAGAGATTACTACGACATTCCGAGTATAATATCGATGGCGAGAATCGGTTGTAAGTCCATATAAACATGTTCATAAGCTTTAAGCTTTTAGAGTCGCTCTCGAACACTCAAAGTTTTCACGACCCCGTGAGAGATGCAGTGATTTAAACCCGCTGCTACCCTGAATGAACTTGTTAGGGCTATAGAGTGTTTTGCCCATAAACACACCCTGGCGTCGGTGGGGTTCGAACCAAGGACCTCAAGGTCGAGCGCATTTACCACTTGGCCACCGAGACAGTCGATGCTAGTTTTTATTTCGAAGTATTTGTTAAACTTTCTTTGTATTCTCTTAGGTAGTAGACCCACAATAGTTTCGCAACATTTCGAACCACATATTCTTTCACAATGTTAACAGACGTTTCCTAATGAAATTCGTTAGGAAACCTCGGTTAACATGGTTAAAATTCATTACTCCGGAAAGGTTACGGAACTATTACAGGTCCACTACCTTAAAGTGAAACAAATAGGCGTCAGCATGACAAGCCGTTGAGACATAAATTCTGTGTGTATAATTAAACAGCGTTTAGATGAATGCACAGAACATCTTTCAACAGCACAGAATACATTACATTCAAACAAAACTTGTAACATGCATTGCAGATGAGTTGCATTTCCATGAAAAACAGATTTCCCGGAATCTTCTTATCTGAAAGACTCTAAAACTCTGCGTTACCGAAATCCGTTGTCCTCAAAAAGCGTTCATACATTCCATGCAATGGTAATTACTACCCATCTTACTCGAGAGACCACGACTATCAAGCGACTTTTTCATTAGACCATTGTTTTCAAAAAAAAAAAAACCTTCATTAAAGCAAAGTATTTTAAACAAGTAGATTTTATTGGGCTAAAACATTATTGTAAATAAATCCGGTGTTTTTAAAACTAATTAGAATCTTTTCTTTTGAGTTTAAAAAACATATGATTACTGAGAAATATGCAACAATATTTATATTCAATTAGAATTATGTTTCTAAATTGTTAACAAACGCCTCGTGTACGACCGCTTTTTGGTAGTCCGGAAAGTGGTCGCTTTATACACATTTTACTGTACAAGTTAATCTTCGATTGCAACCCTTCAATTGAATGGATGACCATGAAATACCGAATTTATTTTTTTTATTTTATTTGAATTTGATTTTTACATCGCTTTTAACAGTTTTTCAATCATATTGCGGCGGCTGGAGAATCCAGCGTTATTGTGCCACCTCCCGATTTACAATTAACAACATCGTATAATTGACAAGGTGAATGATTATGGAATGATTTAGGAATGAAATTGAATGAGTGTGTGGAGCGAGTTTTGGGTGAATTTAATGGAAGGTAATCCAGTATTGCAAATTTTGTTCAGGATGAACAAAATTAGCAATGTTGATTAACTCCCTTTAATAAAATATGCATACAAGTTCTTTATATAGCTCCCTTTTTCTTCAAGAACCTATCAGACGCTTACAATTTCAATTAGATAAGTGAAATCCCGATTTTTTCCCGGCTATTTTTATTTTGAACGAAGCTGTTGTTATATGTTTTTTAGTGAGTTTGGAGCGTTTTTGATCGATTTGAGTGAGTGTTTGGAATGAATGAATGGAGAGCTGAGTGAGCGATGTAGAATGGTTTTGATTGAGTTGAATGTCAATTTCACGACGTAATTAACTGTAGCCATCTGAAGTGACCTCACTGGAATTTACTTCCGGAGGTTGTTGTATGGTAAAAGTAGATCTTAAAGAAAAAATAGTTCGGCTTGAAAATGGCATTTTGAATTGGAATAAAGGGTTGGTGCGATCTGTTCTGTGCACGATTTCCTTTCCGGCAGGACGGATAAGGGACGGGGGCGTACCTGAACTAACTGTCCTCTTCATGGTTGGGGAAAAGACGGTGCCTTTACTCTCGCTTGAATAGCCAAAAACTTAACCTGATTTGACCAAGTTTCTTAAGTCTCACAAGATAGATCTATGAATGTAGATGAAGCACTAATGGCGTAATATATAAGAGAAGTGTTGTGGAATACGTTGCAGCACCTGAAAGTTGAGCAATTTTATATAGAACAAAGAAGGCCAAAAATCGGGTGGGGTCTGACCATATATAAGGAGCTGGAAGCGAGGTTGTGTTGAGATTAAATCGGTTTTTAGATGACAAGTCTTGATAGATCCGTTCTACAGGAAAACCCGTCTAAATGACAATGAAATGGCCTATTTTCCTAGTTTATAAAAAAACAAAAAACAATATTTGTTATCTGTCAAATAAGTAAATTATATGTTGTTTTCCAATAAGAAATCAATGCTTTGACCTGTGTGTGTTACCATTTTTCCACAAACCGAAATAGTATGCACTGAAAGTTATTAAGGTATAATTAAGGACCGTTTTTCATAATCCCCTTCTTTTAACCAAAATATCTTAAAAAGCAAGTGTTATTGTTTTAAAACACATTATAATTTAATCCTGTGTTGGTAATCCCATTAGAATCGTCTCAATAAACAATTAAAAAAAAACACATACGCATAAAAATTCAATAAATATAATATTCATAATTGTAGAAAGAAAAAGGAATGAAATTGAATGAATGTGTGGAGCGACTTTTGAGTGAACTTAATGGGAGGTAATCCAGTATTGCAAATTTTGTTCAGGATGAACAAAATTAGCAATATTGATTACCTTCCTTTAATGAAATATGCATACAAGTTCTATAGATAGCTCCCTATTTCTTCAAGAACCTATATATCGAAGGTTACAATTTCGATTTAGTAAGTTAAATCCCGATTTTTTTCCCAGCTATTTTTTTTTTTTTTTTGAACGATGTTGTCGTTATATGTTTTTCAGTGAGTTTGGAGCGTTTTTGAATGGTTTGAGTGAGTGTTTGGAAAGACCGAATGAAGCACTGAGTGAGCGATTTGGTTTTGATTGAGTTAAATGTCAATTCACGATGTTTTTTACAACATTGTATTGGCGTAACTAGTATATACAAGAACAGTCCATCTTGCTCAGGTGAACACGTCTATTTAGCGACAATTTCTATTTAGCGACCATTTTTCATAATTCCCTTCTTTTAACCAAAATATCTTAAAAAGCAAGTGTTATTGTTTTAAAACATATCATAAATGAATCCTGTGTTGATAATACTCATTAGAATCGTCTCAATAAACAATTAAAAAAACACACATACGCATAAAAATTCAATAAATATAATATTCATAATTTGTGAAAAAAAAAACGTCTACCAAGCGATGATTCTTTTTAACGACCGCTTTTCAGTAGACCCATAAGTGGTCTCTGTGTATACGTTTTACTGTTAATTGAAGGCGTTATGAGACATGATATACCAGACATTATTAACCTTTAACATTTTTTCCTTTGTCGTATTACATGTAACCATACTTCTTTGACACAATTAGAACTTTAACCAGCTGCTTGATTTAGTAAGGGGAAATTTATGACAGAAGACATTGTAAACATAAATCCATAAACTGTTTTAACAAGATTTGCCTTATTTACTTCTAGATTTTAGAAATATTGTACGTTCATTTTATCACACTCGGATTGCGTTTTTTTTTTCATTCATAAACATGTATACATGTACGCCTCAGAAGATGGATATATTTTCACTTAGAATTTGCTCTTGTTCATCCGATATCTTGGAAAATGTTTGTGTGCAGAAAAACGAGACAAATCATAACAAAGACAAGCACATAAAAACTTTAAGGTTTCACCCCACTAAATCTCGGTTTGATACACCGTTTCTGTACAGATGTCAAACACAGTCAGGATCGTGTAATTGTCCTATCAGACACAGAATTGTTTTCACTATTACATTCTGAATGAGTATTTGGGTCTGTTTTGAGCGTAGACCAGTCTTTTTTCTTTGAAGAGGATCATCTCAAAGGCAATTGTTTCATAGAAGCATATATTCGCGTATCTATATGTCCACATAGAGGACTTACAAACATTGAATGGTTTAATCGATTGGTGAGAGGGTCTATCTTTCAAATTTATGAGATTTTTTTTTCAAAAAGACCGGCACAAACCCTATTTTGTGTGTACTCGTCGAATTTAGATTCCTTTTAAATGGGGCATGTTGCTGAAAATTATCATAAATAAGTTTTAAGAAATGCAGGATTTTTTAGTCAAAAATAATTGACCAGGAATCTTAAAACAATTTAATGCGAGTCCCAAGAACATATCTGGAAATCAGCTTAAGAACAGAAATGAAGCCTGTTACAAACTGTATACCTTTGTAACCAGAATCATAACTGCATGCTTAAAAACATGCTTGTAACAACATTTTTTCGTAAATCGTAGTTTCGTCAAATAGCAATGTAAGTTCGGGTTTATTAAAGAGGAACGAGGATTTTTCGAGTTCTTGCAACACTATATACTGTATATCGAAGGGCGGGGAAGTTTCTCAAAAGACCTATTGCATTTTATACTGATATAATTGCAATCCAATAAAATAAGGAATTTTGAATGGTCTAAATCGCATCACGTGGGGAAATCCATTGCACTTTATTTCAGTATAAAATGCAATAGGTCTTTCGGGTAACCCCCGAAATTCTATCTGCAAGTCCTGTGTTGTAGGAACTCGAATTAAACTAGTTCCCGATCATCAACGCAACATTGCTATTCAATCTATTATAAATTATTATATTTTCGAAAGAATTTACGATTACAAGCATGCAGTTCTGATTATGAGCCGACCTAAACTTAGAAAACAGCGAGTCGACGAAGACTTTCAAGCAACCCTCTCAACGTAGACTGACCACGCCGTCTTCGTTTAAAAATACAGACCTACTTGGCAAAAACAAGCTTTTTTGTACCTCTACGAATTTTAATTTTGTCTTTTATTTGTGTATCATTTGTTTTACTATATGACATTTCACTTCGATAGCGAGATAAACAATACACGATCTAAAAATAGATTGTGTAATTTATACGCGCAGAAAGTAAACTTGAAGCTTTATTGTTTGGCTGAGTATTTTAAAAGTTTCATCGATTTAGATGATTGCAATTATAAGGGACGAGTGTCTTTTTCACTGCGTTTATTGGGGTATAAAGTGCAATTGCCTAAGCACATGGCAAATAACGCCCTGAAGAAGACACTCATCCCTATAATAAATTCAATGGGTTTCCTCACGTGATGCGTTCAAGCCAATTAAAATTCTTTATAACATTGGATTACAGTTATACTGGTGTGAAAACGCCACAGGTCCATGGGAAGGTGCACCAGCATTTGCGTTGTACAGTTAAGATAATCGTGAAATTGACAAAATGAATGATTAAGAAATGAATGTTCGAATGAAATCGAATGAGTGGATTGAGTTTTGAGTAAAGTTCAAGGGAGGTAAATCAATAAAGCTAATTTTGTTCAATTTGAACAAAATAAGCTAAATTTATTACCTCCCTTTGATAAAATTTACGTTATTCACTGTTTGTGTGTCTTCATGGACTAATCAGACATTTTTAATCCACACCAGCCAATGAAAGCGTGGAATAATTTGATAGAATTAAATTAGATTTTGATCGTCTTGGCTAATTTTCGAAATGTTTCACAAAGATTTTTGAGCGTTTTTGATCGATTTGAGTGAGAGTTCGGAATGAATAATTGGAGCGCTGGGTGAGCTATTTAAAATGGTTTTGATCGGAATGAGTGTCAATTTCACGATGTTGTTAACTGTAACAACAATTATGCTTAAAGCGGCGAAAAATAGTCAAATCGAAACAAGAAAAAAGGAACAAGCAATAAGCGATTTTGACAGTTTCAATAACTCGTTGTATTTTCCTGAAGCCCGTTGCTAAGCATTTATTTTCTAGTGTTGTTGCACTAATAAGGTTTTCAAAAGCATCATTAAACAAATAATAGGTATAATTGTGTTTATGGTTGCAACATGTTTTGTTGTCAAAGAATATTACTTATTTAGATTCTTCAAAACAGTGCATGTGACAGCTCTTTCGCTGATTGAAATGAAATCGTATTATAGGCTTGGCGTAAACATGTATTCTTCGATAACGCCTTGACATATATAAACTTTGAGCGTTTTTGCTCTGTCAACGGTCATCAACATTTGAAAATTGGCATTTTTGTTTCGCAATTGACGACATGGTGCAATACCTGTAAAGTATTAATAGTAGATTTTTAAAAAAAAAGAATTAAAGAAACAACGCCGACACTGAATAAGTTAAGTATTGCAAGCAATATTAAGATGCATATTAACGCTTTACATAAGGAAGATATGTAAAGGATGTGTAATGCAAAGTTCCCGAATTCTTGATTCATCCAATGACTTCATATCGTTTTGTGACCTTTTGAATTGCTAGCGGAAAATAATGACGTAATTATTTCATTACGACTTCACCAAAGCGTTTATATATCGTAAAGGTTTTCGTAGATAACGGCATTGTCAAAGTTGTAAAAACCGTATACATCTTGTTCTTCTTCGCCCGTGATGGATAATGAGAATTCAAAAGTATGAGACCTGTCTCTCAAAAAGGGACCATGTGGTATTTCTGTAATATAAATATTTGAAAAAGAAATTGATTCCAGTACATGTCAACAGGATGTTGCATTCACAGGAAGGTATATTGATGATTCAAGATTTAGGAAAAGCGCAAGGCGCAAAAAAAAATCGAACCTAGTCAGTCTGCGTAGTCAGCGCAGTCTGACTAGAGTCGACACTGTACGCACTACCCAGAGGGTCCCTTTTCGCGTGACAGTTTGCTTAGGTACTACAAGATAATTTTTCATTTCATAGTGCACAAATTTTTTCTACCTTTAAAGAAAAAAAAAATCCTATTTCACCTAAAAGGTATTGTCTGCATCTGTAGGCTACCCTGCTGCCCTTTGAGCCTCCTTGATTTAATCATTGTACATGTGCAATAAGATTGTTTTCCTGTTTTCGAGCGACATCATGTAATGCGCATTCTGGTTATAGTATTTATCCTCAAGAAAATCTTGTATATTTATCGCAACAGGCCTGGTAAACCTGGACTCTTATCCTTGTGGAAGTTGCCTATTCAGACAAACTCTATTTTTGCTTTTAAAACATATACAGTTAGTTACATAGTAAAATTGACGTTCTTCTCAATGCAATTCCTTATAAATCGCTCACTCAGCCATTCTAAACACCCACTCAAACCATTCAAAAACACTCCAAACTCACTTAAAACGCCAAGATTAAAAACTGAATTCAAAATAAAAATCGCTAGAAAAAAACGCGATTTCACTGACTTTATTCAAGAGTTGAAGCGTATGATAGGTAAGTGCAGGCATAAACTTATAGATCGGACATGTATGCATATTTTATTAAAGGGAGGTATAAAAATTGCTTATTTTGTTCATCTTGAACAAAAATAGCGAAATTGGATTACCTCAATTTAATTTCACTGAAAACTCGCTCGACGGATTCATTCAATTTCGTTCCAATATCATTCAGCCTGTCAGTTTCATTATGTTCTTAATTGTAACCAGCGAATTGGTAAATATTCCAATTCCTTTTCCGTCGATTTTCGTCAAAAACCGTCAACTCAAGACGCTGGGTCAATCACTTTTCTAAGGCAGATGTTTTCTTGATTACAAAGAAACCTTATTGGTGTTTACAATGTCAATCATCACGTGCACAGTTCTTGTTTTAGGATACTTGAGTCCAGTCAATATCCTTAACTTGTTACCAAAGAGAACATACAGTTAAGAACATCGTGAAATTAACAGTCATTCCGATCAAAATCATTCTAAATCATTCACTCAGCGCTCTATTCTTTCATTCTAAACACTCATTCAAACCGTTCAAAAACGCATCAACATCACTTAAAGAGATACATCTAACAACTAAATTTAAAATAAAAACAGTTAGAAAAAATAACATTTTCTCTGAATTGATTAAAATTGTAAGTGTCTGATTGGTTCTTGGTAAAATTTGAAGCTATTTAAAGATCTTGTAAACATACTTTATTAAAGGGGGGGGGTAATAAACAAAATTAGCGATATTTGATTGACTCCCTTTAATTGCACTCAGACATTGCTCTTCCCACTCAATCACATTAATCCAAAATCTTTCAACTTGTCAATTTCATGATGTTGTTAACTGTAGTTGTAACTCCGAGAAGTATGACCAACCTTTTCCAATTAGGCGAATTTCTTTTTAATAGATTTCATATTAAAAAGTCAAATACGAAACACGAAATTTTGAACTAAACGGTATGGTAACGACCCATTACTTAGGCTCCGCCCTACCAGGGCAAAAATCGTGGATTATATCATGTTGATAAGAGGCTTATTGCCATGTAACATACAATATTTTGTATATTTTGGACTTTAAAATAAATCAGACAAAATATGGCTACTCAAGTTAGAGTCCTCATTTTTATACGAAGGCATTTTTCATTTATCGATATTTTTTATGAAAAAAAACATGTTGTTGGTTAAGGTAAAGTAGTAAATTCGTTAGTCCATGATTTGGTAAGAGACTACTTCAAAAAAAAATCATCCAAAATCGGAAAATTTCTAGGATTATGTGAAATATCACGTACGTTACTCGAACAGCCCCCCCCCCCCCAAATATAGCAAAAAAATTGTGACAGAGCCTTATTCGGGGAGCATAATCCGTCTGCGAAGGCTCTTGTTTTTTCCATATTATGATTCAATGTACATATAAGTCTCTTTCAAAATAAGTCATTTAGAGAAAGCGGCAGATATAGGTCAAAGTCCTCAGGCTTGATCCAGACTTTCTTGGGTTGATAAATTAGTTTAATAGTTTTGTCTCGGGATGGAATTAATTTGGGAAAATTAGAGGAACACCTTCAATTCTTTTGTCTCGAATTCTGGTCATAGACTGATTTTTTTCCAACGGAATGATTCAAAATTGAAGAGAACTTTGCCAAAAGAATCGAACTATTAACGACTGACATTTTGCAATGACACATGCTAGGATTATGTGAAATATCACGTACATTACTCGAACGAGATAAAATGACCATTGACACTGTTTTTGGCGTCGTTTTGACGTTAAAGTAACGTAATGTATCTTTATTGCCAACGTAAGCAATTTACAAGAGAACGGGTCGAGAAAACTCCGAGAAAGAAGGTCTTCCTCCGTCTTAACAATTAGGGTTACCATACTTCGATCAATATATTTCGATTAAAGTCAATCAATAGCACTTTATAAGAGATATTCTAAAGAAAAAAGTTTTTTTCAAAGTGAACACGAATATCATAGAGCACGATTTAAACCCTGTTTTCACGAGCGAGCCTTTTTGTTTACAGTATTATGCAACATCTGCAATTATCGAAACATTTAAATTTAGAAACAAATGTTTTTGCCTCGGTCTAAAAATAGTAAGTACGACACATAAATAAATGATGAATTTACATTTTGCTCTCCCACCCACGAACCCATTTTTTCATATATTTGTGACCCATCTGACTAGGGTCGACACTTTACGCACTACCCAGATGGTCCCTTTTCGCGTGACGGGTCACACATGTATTAAAAAAAATGCAGACGTCGCCAAATAATTGCCTGGCAGAACATCGCCAAAACCCGCACATTACGCCCAAGGACAATGGCTATTCAGACAGACCAGTTCAAAATTGTAGATTGATTGAATGGAGCTTTTACGCCGCTTTCAACATTTTTTTTCAGTTATATCGCGGCGGCTGGAGCGCCTAACAATGAATTACTGGTATTTCTCTCACCAGTACAACAATCACTTTTCCTAGCCTCCATCTGTTATCTCACATAAATCTACGATTATCAACCCATCGGTGACAGACAAATAGTCGGAAAGAATGAGGGCCGCCGCCGGGGATCGAACCCGGGACCTTTTGATTGACAGTCCAACGAGCTACCAACTGTATTGAGTCAATGTATAAGACAGATCGTACAATTTTGCAAGATCGTGAAATTGAATACTTCCCAGATAAGCCATTTAATCTGACGAATCATATACAAGAAATTATAAACAAGAATTTAAAAATGTTATCCTTTGTTTGAGCGTAAACCTAAGCTGTCGTTCATAACGACCTTTCTTATCAGAACATTTTCCGGAAGCTTAGAGGTACCTCAGGGAAACAAGGAAAGAAACGCTGACAGAAATCTAGTAGATGATCCTATAATACTCATTAGACAATCTAATTTATCCAGAAAAGACGGGCGATTTGTCATGATAGATCAACAGTGTGGACATCTACTGAGACAAATTTGTTTGTGACGCTCTTTCTTGTAAAAACATTAATTAACCGTGTCAATCTAGAAGTTCGAAAAAGGAAGTGATATTTCTGAGAACGGGAGAGCGTTTTGAGATACACCAAAAACGTTTACACAACTGAAAGAAAAAAAAATTGACTTCTATTTTCTATGCTAACACATAAAGAAATTCCAATAATATTTTCAATTTAAAAAAATGTCTTTTCCTCATAAAAATCATAGGTGATATAGATTTTTTACTCCTTTGCGCAAGGGAGCGGGGGGGGGGGTGGGTGGGGGGGTATCCAATCGCATTCGGAATAAGTGAAATTGTATAAACTCTTATAAACTTTCAATTTCCTTCAAAACTCGCTTATCAATACAATACAATACAATTCATTATCGCACTCATTGAATTTCATTTATAAATCATTCATTAATCATTTATCTGATCAAATTCATAATGTTCTAAACTACTTGCCAGATATAATCCACAGGATACTAAAGTAAAGATCATCGTAAAATTGACATGATGAATGATATTGGAATGATTTTGGAATGAAATCGAATTAGTGTGTGGAGCGAGTTTTGAGTGAGATTAAAGAAAGGTAATCCAATAACGCTTACTTTATTCAAGATGCAAGTGTTACTTTCATCGTAATTGTAATACGTTATTTGTCTGAAACAAAACGGCGTCAGTAGGACAAGTCTACGCGACACAAATTCTGTGTGTATAATTAAACAGCGTTTAAATGAATGCAAAGAA
Source organism: Fragum whitleyi (assembly GCA_948146395.1). Classification (NCBI taxonomy): domain Eukaryota; kingdom Metazoa; phylum Mollusca; class Bivalvia; order Cardiida; family Cardiidae; genus Fragum; species Fragum whitleyi. The sequence continues at coordinate 31,009,583 of OX411556.1, read as the reverse complement.
TATTTTTCAACAAAGCAGAATAGATTACATTCCAAGAAAACTTGTAACATGCGTTGCAGATGAATCGTATTTCCATGAAAAACAGATTTCCCACAATCTTCTTATCTGAAAGACTCCAAAACGCTGCGTAACCGAAATCGGTTGCCTTCAAAAGGTGATTATAAATTCCATGCAACAGTAATTTCTTGTTAAACTTCGATTGCGGCGCTCAAGATATTGAGGCTTTTGAATGAATGACCATGAAATACAGAAAACCTTTTTTTAATTGAAAGGGTTTGACGCCGCTTTTAGCAGTTTTAGCCTAATGCGCTGACTGGAGCATCTAACAATGTATCCCTGGTATTTGTCTTAGGTGTAATACATGTCTCATTACATCCTTTCTTAGCCTACAGCTGTTAGTAGCATCGTGAAATTGACACGATGAATGATTTTGGTATTATTTTTTTACGATATTGATCGAGTGTGTGGAATGAGTTTTTAGTTAAATTAAAGGGGGGTATTCCAACATCGCTTATTTTGTTCAATACGAACAACATTAGCGATATTTATTACCTCCCTTTAATAAAATATAGGTATTTTTCTGTTTGTGTGTCTTCGAGGTTACCATAAAATCTACGTCACCCAATGAAATCATAGAACTTTTTATTGAATTATGTGCTGATCGTTTTGAACGATTCCGAAATGGTTTCTAATGATTTTGGAGCGTTTTTGACCGATTTGAGTGAGTGTTTGGAATGAATGAATGGAGCACTGACTGAAAGATTATAAATGATTTTGATCGGACTGAGAGTCAATTTCACGATGTCTTTAACTGTATCACACGTAGGATTAGGATTATCCTCCCAGAGGTGGGAGTCAAATATCTGAAAGGATTCGAGCACACGACACATCTGCAAAATCTATTCGAGAAAAACCCAACCAAAACACACACATTTCAACAACTTTAATAGGGCTGTCACACCTTAACGTTTTAGCCAGCGTGTGCGGAACGTGTTGGATTTTTTTTAACACGCTGCGAACACGTCCGTACGCTCTGGACACGTTCCGCACACGCTATCGGCATGCTGTAACACGTTGGCACACATTGCGATACGCTGAGTATCTCATAAAATTTTGTGCATGCACAAAGTTTCTCAGCGTGTGTCGAACGTGTTGAAACACGCTCCTCACACGTTCCTATATATACGTTCAGAACATGCTAGAGACACGCTAGGGGCTCGTTCAAATACGCTTCGGATGCGCTAGAAATACGTTCGCCCAATGTTTAACGTGCTTCTAGCGTGTCTTCAGCTTAAAGGTAACGTGCGCATAGCGTGTCTCTAGCGTACTTAACGTGTGTCTAGCGCGTTGCCAGCGTGTTTCCGGCGTATGACAGCGTTTCAGTATTCAACGAAACTTTAAAAGTGCCGCTGCATATCTGTCTTGAAGTTCTACAATCAGCTTGTCGTTAATAAATGTAAATGTGCATGCACGTTGGTTTGACCCTTTTACATGTATATTTCTGTATGTTTACTCATGACCAGTCTAAGAACGACTTGAAAATTCGATTATAAGAAGAGTTCTCTTTTAGCTGCTTGTCCTTTCTTCCATATGTTTTTTAAATGTAAATGTTTATTTCAGGAAATAAAGGCAATATTGCCTATCAAACCACAAGTATACATATAAATTTTACAACAAATAGTCAATGGTGGATTAATACTAGATGATAAGTTTGCCAACATTTATATACGCAAATGTTCTAAAGAAATGAGTCTTACTTAAAAGATATTTGAATACTTCCTTTACGGATTTTTTTAATTCCTTAAATTGTCAAGGCAGAGAATGTAGCCTAAATGTGTATTAAACAGTGCGTTTATAGCTTGTGCGTCTGCTCTTTGGTCAGAATAGCAATACGTAGGCGAAATACTTAACACATTATTTAAACATTTATTCGTCTTTTTTTATCATTATCAATATACCAAAACGACAAGTACATCGTACATCATAATACAAGGCGTGTTTTACTCTATTCTGTTCTGTTCAGAATATTTGTCTCCATTATATGTACTACAAGTTTGATATTTGGTACACCTTCTTCCCCTAAATATAAGAATAGCTATTCAAGATTGAGAGAGGTTGTAGACTCATATCAAAGGTTGGTAAATTTTGAAGTTAAGTCATCTTATATGGTAGAGCTTATTGAGGAAGAAAGGAGTGTATTGTGATAAGTAGTTTCTTACCCTTCCGCAATAATTTTTGAGTAAAAAGTCCCAGAAGCTTTTATCAGCCTGTTATCTTATAAGTTTGTTATATGTATGTTTAAATATGTAATAGGTGCCCGTGTATTTTTCTTTCCGTCTTTTCCTATTTTTCTTTTACATGAACCAATATACTTTGAATTTTAATATGTGTAGTGGCCGGTGGCCTGTTGATATATCAAAAGAATGAATTTGAAGTGGTAATTTCTTGCAGAATTTATATTTTCATCCAAAACACGCTGCAAACAAGCTATAACACGCTAGCAGCGCGTTTCAAACACGCTAAGCACGTTCCGAGGACGTTACGAGAACGTTGGACACGCGCTCAAAAACGTTTATATTATTAGTTATACGGTTTCTTGCCGGGGTATATGACGATTTATTCCCGGCTGGAAAAATGATGTCACCCGAGCCGTAGGCGAGGTTTGACATCATTTTTACTGCCGGGAATAAATCGTCATATACCGAGGCAAGAAACCGTATTACGAATTTATTATACTTCAAAGTTTTAGGGCTAAATATCTGTCTTTTGCCTATTTTAGGCGTTCGTATAAACCAATTTCTTTTTAACCACCAATATCCCTTAATGCGCCCCTATGAAAAGTAAACATGTACAAAGTGACGTCATATATAGTTGTGACGTCACACTACTACACTCTGCGCTATTGTGATATGGAAGCGTATGTTGACTGAAACTGCGAGAAACTTGGCTCTTTAAATGGACAGATTTGTACAAATTTAAGGTATTTATTGACATCTATATCATTTTTATTTGCACATTATTAACTGACATCCTTTTCAACTGTATCCTAGTGTATATATTCGGGTCGTGTTATCAGCGAAGCGAGAGAAACATGGCTGCCATTACCGTTTCGATTTTTGTCTATGTTCACGTCGAGGCGCCTTAAGGAAACATTAGAGGTAATACCGGAGCGGCCGTAGCTATCAATGTTTGTCAGGTCAGCATTAACCAATGAAAATGCCAGAATTTTCTTTGCAGTATAATAAACGCTGACATACGCTATCAACACGTTCTGGACACGTTACTCACGCGTTACTCACACGTTCAAACTCGCTATGAACACGCTACAAGCGCGTCGTAAATTGGAAAAAGAAAATGTAGGTCAGCGTATGCCGACGTTTTACAGACTTAGGCACACGCTGGCTAAAACGTTGAGGTGTGACCGGGCCATAAGGTTACTTCTCATTAAATCTCAGTTTGGAACAACGTTTCTGTACAGATGTCAAACACAGTCTGGATCATTTAATTGTCCTTTCAGACACAGACAAGTTTTCGCTGTTACATTGTCGTTTATTTTAAGCGTTGACCAGTATTTCTTGGGGGAAAAGAGGACCACTGTACTGGAAATTGTTTCATAAAAGAACATGTGTGTCTTTGTATTTTGATATAGCATAACATAAGTTTTATTCAATTTATCCATGTCAAAATATATAAATTTACATATATCTGACAATTGTGGAAATGCTGCATATAATTAGAACGAATTACATAGTAAAGCCGCCGTAATAGCACAGTTGGTAGAGCGTCAGACTGTCAATCTGGAGGTACCGGGTTCGATCCCCAACGACGGCATTCATCCTTTCCGACTATTTGTCTCCTGTGTAGAATGAAATTTAGTATAACATCATGTTATCGTGTCTTGAGTATTGGGTCCGTGGATTCGACCCGCTTGTTGAATATACAAAGATTGATTGGTCGAAACTACACATAAGATTTTATGTCAAATATTTTAAAAAAGAAAAAAAAACCCTGCCTATTTTGTATGTACTCGCCGATTTAAGGTTCCTTTTTAAAAGCACAGAATTAGTGAAATGTACCCTTTAATTTCGTTGCAGAGATTCACGAATAAGTTGTCAGGACTCTCAAAGCCATTTGATGTGAGTCCCAGGGACCCTTAGGGGATCAACTTCAAAAAAAGAATTGAAGCCTGCTTAAGACTGAATGCTGTTGTAACCGTTTACCAAAAGAGACTCAGAGATCTCTTGTTTTTTCGCTTTCTGTTAAATAAGGGTATTTTCTGATTGGTTTATGTTTATGTTTTTCATCTTGTGATTTGTTTACTAATATTGCTCGCCCGCGTGACGGAAATAAAAGATGATAGTAAAAAAAGTTTATTTGGTAAGGAAAACGAAAATGTGTAGAATTGAGAGCGTCACTAGAAACTATCCATTCAACCCAAGCAGGGATGCTCAGTTACGTATATTGCTGATCTTCAACTTAGTTTTGCAATGGTATGTACATGTATTTATTTAAGTTTCCAGACCTGCTGCCAATACAAGTATGATAACCGACTTGAAATTCAGCATTCATTTGTATTCCTTTAAGTGATTGAAAGAACACAATAGTCGTTTATGTAGTCAAGTATTTGGACTATTGTTCTTTGCCGTTTGCAGACTTTAATTTTGGGAAACAAATTGATTTTTGACAAGCGTGTCAAACGACAATTTTCACGTTGTGTTATAATTTCCTTTACAAAGTCTAAGTATACCAGACTAAACTCGTTCCGTTTGTGGTAACATGTAAGAATTTGCACAAGGATAAAATTTAGTTATTTTGTGTTGTCTACATGTCATCACTTCCGGTATTTTCGTGTTCCCTTTTGATGATTTTCCGGATAACATATTTTCTAATAGAGGGTTATTTGTAAATTGATGTAATCGTTATATTCTAAATATGTATATCCGCTTTATCCTACATTATCAAAATAGAACTGTTCCAGAACGGATGACACCCAGTGTTTGATAAAAGTAGAACGAACTTCAAAGAATGTAGACTTTAAGCAGGGATTACCAAATCTTAAGCAAGAACCCCTTTCACCCTGACCAATGAGGGCTTGGGCTGCATCTTATTAAGGTTGTACAAAAACTCTGTTTGAATATCATGATCAATATAGTATAGGTTTTAGGGAGATATTTTCTATTTTTTAAACTGCATAAAATTATTCAACAATGAATACAGTTAACAACATCGTGAAATTGACACAGTGAATGATTTTGGAATGATTTAGGAATGAAATTGAATGAGTGTGCGGAGCGAGTTTTAAGTGAATTTAATGGGAGGTAATCCTATATCGCAAATTTCGTTCAGAATGAACAAAAATAGCGATATTGAATACCTCCATTCAATAAAATATCCATACAGGTTCTAAAGATAGCTTCCTATTTCTTAAAGAACCTATGAGACGCTAACAATTTGAGTTATGTCGGAGAAATCTTATTTTTTTCTCTATCAAAAATCATTTTGAATGACGTTGTTGGTTCTATATTTTTCGATGAGTTTGAGCGTTTTTGGATGATTTGAGTGAGTGTTTGTAATAAGTGAATGGAGCGGTGAGTGAACGCATTAGAATGGTTTTGATTGAGGTGAATGTCAATTTCAGGATGTAACTAACTGTATCTGTGCGTTATAGGTGTACAATTTTCATATGTGCGTGTGCAAAGTACGGATATTGAGCAGCTAAAATGGAAATAAATGTAATTTATAAGATTACAAAGAAATGTTAATTAAGGATCTACAGGTCCATGTACATTGAAAAACATCGTGAAATTGACAAGTTGATTGATATTGGAATAATTTTAATATTGTATTGAATGGGGATGATGAGCAAGTTTTGATAGATATAAATGGGAAGTAATTAAATTTCCCTAATTTTGTTCAAAACGAACAAAATAAGGGATATTTATTACCTCCCAGTAATAAAATATTCACTCAAATTCTAAAAATGGCTTTCTAAGTCTCCACGAACCAATCACATGACGCTTACGACTTCAACTTAGTCAGCGAAATCCCGGGATTTTCCTGGGGCTTTTTCTTTAAATGTAGTTGTTGATCTTACTTCTATTTTTAAATTGGAGCCTTTTTGAATAGTTTGAGCGAGTATTTGGAGCGAGTGAATGGAGCGCTGAGAGAGCGAATTAGAATAGTTTAATCAGAATGAATGTCAATTCAATGGTGTTACTAGCTGTTTCTAGAGATCGTTTGATGTAGTCTCTTATCAGGCTGTATATCTACGGGATGATTTGAGCCATTGCAGATCACATGTTAGAAATTGCACGCATGATGCAGTTCAAAGATTAGGGAAATGGAGAAGTCAAGGGTTTTCAATAATCTGTCTCTTAAGCGAAAAGATAAGTTTATTTTGTAAGATGTGACACCTTGACTTATTTTATATGCAGCATCCGCCTTCATCAAATAGATTGAATCAATATCAGATATGACAAATATCTAATAAACAAGATTCTATATGAATAAACCTGTCAGTCGCTGTTATTTTCACAATCATATTACTAGACACCCAACCTTATTCTAAAGAATTTCTTCAAATAGCCTCAAAAAGGTCAATTGCAGTCAGCATTTTCCGACTAAGCATGGGGTAAATTATGCTTCATGCTACATGGGAGCGCAACACATTGTAACTCAAAAAAATGATCTTTTATTTGTATGATAATCGGGCCATTAAAATGGTGGGATTACTATACAAATGATTATAGAGCGCATAGCCAACCATTTCGTCACTATTAATATGACGTCATAATTTTACAAAGCTGCGTTATTTATAGAACGGCATATTCTTAATTTAAACATATCATAAATTTCAACTATTGATAAGAAAAATCAAATCATGAATAGAATATCAAATTCATATGAATATATATAATGGAATAGAATATGCTGTATTTGTATGTTCGTTTTGTACCTCATGGGTCTATGATCTTCTGGATTTGAAATAAACTATCTTGATCTTATAAAATCTCATGATCGGTCCTGTATATCTTACATAATCATGGAAGAAACGATCCATATTCTTTTGCAATTTCTTAATTCTACGCCAACATTATTCTATTGATTCGAGCGTAGTTGGTAGTCTGAACGGCGTGAACAAAATTTAATCAAGAATAATGACCTAGAATAATAAAACTTTGCACAATTATTGCCCATGACACAATGACTATTGTTTTTGCAACAAAAATTTAAAGGTCAAGGTCAAAATTGAAATATCTCCATAAAAATTTACAAAACTAGGAGAAAATGTCGTTTGGGGTACTCTGCTAAAGATCTAAAATTTTAATGATAAAAAAAAACAGATTAAAATTGAGAAGTATACGTTCGGGTATTAAGAAAAAGGAATTACCTTTGCTCTCTTTCGCCAATGTATAATCTTGCCAACACGAAGGTGTGAGAGTTAAGCGATGCAAAATTTACGCGATTTTGAAGAATAAACGAAAAATTGTTCAATATATTAAATCTTATAATTCGTAAAAAACTTTCTTCATCTCAAATAATGTTGTCATTAATGTTATTTCTCAGCGTTATCTTGAAATCTAATGGGATATCGAAATGCAAGCCTAACAAATAAAGCTACAGATAGAGGGGTTATTTTTTATTTTAGATCAAAGTATTTTAATAATAACAGCACAAACCCTATTTTGTTAGTACTCATTGGAATCGTCTCCTTCAGACGATTCCAATGAGTACCCACAACATAGGGTTTAATTGAGAAATAAAGATTTTAGACTCGCCAAACCCCCTGGTATCTATACCTCTTGAGTAACAACCCATTAGGTTCATTGACTGCATGATGGGATGATAATTGATCAGAAAGTAAGTCGTATTGTAGCTGTCGATAATGTCCTTAACGTCAAAACGAGCGAGAGATTCATATTGACAGTTTTAGCGTGACTTTATGGAACAAATAGCGTCTCTCGCAGCGTGAACATTACAGACAACCCGATATCTTGTCCGTGCTTATGTCGAATAAGAAAAATATAAGGTACAGTCAATATTGCTCGACCTACCTCTTCTATTAGCGACCTTTTTTTTATTAAGCGACCATCCACTCTAAGCAAAAACTCAGGAAAAAGTTGACACACTTAACGATATTTTGTATATTATTGAATCTCATTTTGTTTGAACCCATTAGAATCGTCTCAAGGAGACCATTCAGATGGCTTCGAACAGCATAGTATTCAGTAAGACTAATGAGTCAATATATGTGCGAACCGTCACGCGAAAAGGTACCATCCGGAAACTCTGTAAAATAAATATTTGAAAAGGAGAACCAAAAACACAATGACCTCTTTCTATTGGACTGGTCATATTTGTATGATAAAAAAAAACAACCAAAAACACAATGACCTCTTTCTGTGTGACTGCTCATATCTGTATGAAAAGAAAACCAAAAAACACAATGAGCTCTTTCTGTGTGACTGGTCATATTTGTGTTATAAAAAACAACTAAAATCAAAATGACCACTTTCTGTGTGACTGGTCATATCTGTATGAAAAGAAAACCCAAAAACACAATGACCTCTTTCTGTGTGACTGGTCATATTTGTATGATGAAAAAAAAAAAAAAAAACCAAAAACACAATGACCTCTTTCTGTGTGACTGGTCTTATTTGTATGATGATAAAAACAACCAAAAACACAATGACCTCTTTCTGTGTGACTGGTCATATTTGTATGATGATAAAAACAACCAAAAACACAATGACCTCTTTCTGTGTGACTGGTCATATTTGTATGATGAAAAAAAAAAAAAACCAAAAACAGAATGACCTCTTTCTGTGTGACTGGTCTTATTTGTATGATGAAAAAAAAAGATAATCTCTTTCTGTATGAAAGAGAATGGATAAATCTAATGGTCTCTCTCTCTGGTCGACCAGTTATGAAGGTATGATGAATTTAACCATCGGTCTCTTTTAACTAAAAGTATGACATATCATCTTAAAGAATCGATTATCTTGTATGTATTAAATTATAGTTGAAAAAATGCGAAAGAAAGTTATACACTATCCATAATGAAAACGTTGTCTGAATTTGTCCATAGAGAATAATGTGTTAGTGTCTAAAAATAACAGTGTTATCTGGTCAAGGTTGGGAGAATTTATCATGACGAGACTCTGTCGAGTCGTGATAATTTATCACAGCCGAGACCTGATAACATTGATATTTTAGGACACTTACATGTTATTCTATTTATCATGGAATCATTTTTCAGTGCTTGAGTTCGATAAACCCTTGAAAATCAAAGAAATTCAGGTGAACGTGTATTCGAATTGTTTCTAAAAATAGACTGCCTGATATCATGTTATGTTATCAGACAGGTGATATCAAGTCAATACGGGCTTCATTGCATGATATATAAAGTTTTGAGATTACAGAAATCGGCCACCTCACAATCCTGCACAGTATTTAGGTTAAAAGCATACCGTATCTTTTAGAACTTGATACAGATTTACAGTTGAAAAAAGGCCTTTTATAACAAATAGCTGCAATTCCAGATTTTTTCCATTGTCGATAGATTCATGCAAACATATAACTGAATTAGTTAAAATGACTTGTTCTTGAAAAATACAGAAACGGAAATCTAACGCTGTCGAAAAAGTCTAGAATCACTTTTATATTTTTAATATATGTTTGCTTCCGAGTAACTTTTTTTTCTTCAAGACTTTTGCTTGATTCAATTTCTTTCTCTTCAAATACATCGTCATTACGCGTTAGTAATTTGAATAAAGCTTTCGTTACACATGTACTACATGTATGTTTTGGTCGCTTTCGAACGACTTGTTTCATGAAATGCCCCTGCTGGTGTCCTTTTTTCTCGTGACACGCTTCAATTGTGCCCAAATATCTAGTGTTTTACATCCGATTTAGTAATAAAGATAATGGCGTCGTTTTTGTCTGATTTTAAAGGGCCAAGGTCGCAAAAGTCAGACAGAAACAATATCTTAGGATATACAAGCCATTTGTTACTGAATGACAGCGGTCTCTTTGTCGTATAGAATCGTATCGAGTTGTCAGTTTAATAAATTGTTCCTAATTGAAACAGTTACCTTATTCCTGCTGAAGCTGTCATTTTTCTTCTTCTTTAGTGTAAATAAATGTATATAAGAAGAAACGGTACAAACTGATTCCAATTACCAGATATAATATTTTATTCAAAATGCAACTATTGACAAATAAATAGCGGAAACAAAGCTTTGTTTCCGCTATTTATTTATCAATAGTTGAATTTGAATAAAAAACCTATCTTGTAATTGGAATCAGTTTGTATTTTTTTCTTCTTAGATTTCAATCTTATGTCGTGGTGTCGCTAATAACATCATGAAATTACCAATGATTTTTTTAATGTTTTAGAAAATAAATTGAATAAGATGAAGAAGCGGGTTTTGAGTGAATTTAAGGGGTAGCAACAAAATATCGCCACTTTGGCAAAAAGGCAGACATATCATTACCCCAAACCCTTTAAAGCATCTACTTAAGTTTCTGTTTCTGCGTCTTCGTGGACAAATCAGACGTTATAAAGTCTTCCTCAGCCAATACAATTTTTGAATTATTTTATCAATTTGAATAATATCGTGTACGTCTCTAACAATTTCGAAGGGTTTTTTTTAATATTTTTGGGCGTTATTGAGTGAGTGTTATAGGAGTGAGTGTGAATAAATGAATGAATGGATAGAGCGCTGTGAAAGCGATTTAGACTGGCTTTAATCGCGATTTGTCCTTCCGTCTGTCCATCTATCCGTCCATATGTCTAATTCTTATCTTCACAACTCTTCCTTCAGTTTTGGACGTATTTGCATTAAAAATTCCTAAATTGTTTCTAATCATGTGATCCATGCACAAATCGCCAGTTTTTTTTTTTTTTTTTTTTTTTTTTTTTTTTTTATTTCCAAGAGGGGGGAGGGATTCTTTGCTGAGACGTCGCTGAGACGTCGCAGTAACGTCGGGCTAATTTATGAAATTCAGTCATATTTTTGTTTTAATTTGAAATAAAATCGCTATACAGCCTAAAACAGCACATTATTGTAGATCATTTTAAAGCGTTTGAAAAGCTCCATCTTATAGACACTAAATTTTGAAACCCATAGCTGTGAAAAAAAAAATAATATCAATTTACTACAAAAGAAATCGCCAAAAAGCGTATGTAGAGCGTCACATGCTTCTGTTTTAATACATGTTCAAAATATAAAATCGCGGATATGCTCTTTATCGTCGTAAAAGTTTTACACATAGATACCTAGAAAACTAGTCCATTTGCAGTTTGAATTTTGAAAGTTTCAATATAATTTTGCGAAAAAAATCTCTTTACGTAAATAAAATTGCGGAAAGTGTAACACTGCTAAAAATGAAGCAAAAAATGACGACTAAGAAATTTCAACGTAAGAATAATCACAAAAAATGAAGAAAATTGTTAAATCTGTTACTAGACTGGTTACCGTTTCTAATGTCAGTACATGTATAGGTATATACGATGAAAACATAGTTCGGGATCTAACGACCTAGAAACACATGTTTTCGGCAATTTACTACACTTTGCAATATCGAGGGCTTAGATCAAAAACATACAGTCTATACAGTGTGTAGACACAAACTTTTTTTTTTCCTCTAAACCCTCGATATACTTACGCGGATCATCGATACGCCTGATCGAAATTTGCTCCTTCGTTTTGTATTTTAGGGGAATTTTCGTCATCTCAACATAACAAAGAACTCTAATATCACGCCATTAACGAAATAAACAGTGATTTTGTGAAAAGACGTCTAGAGACATACTAAATTGAATCTAAATGGGCACTACTTTATTTCAAAGCTATTAAGAACCTACTCGATGTTCATTTATGGTTACACTGGTGAACTTTTTCGTTCCGCAAAAACAATTATCTTCTTTCTATAGATTGCATTGGTGACAGTTCGAAACGTAATATTGGTAGAACCGTTTTTGATAATTGAGCCTATATTTTTCTGGACACACCGCTTTTTTTATTCAATTCATATAAAATAACCTCGGGTGATATTTTTTCTTTCAATCCTCTGTATTTACTAATGATCGGGCAAACATTTAACGAAAAAAGTGATCCCTCGCCATTGCGCTGCGTAATGAATGAATGTACATGTGTACCAACCGCATATATGTGTCAATGAAAAAAGCACAGACCTTCTTTTTATTTTGTGTAGCAAAATGAGCTGTCTACTAACAATTACATAAAGTAACAGTTTCAATTACATATCATCAGAATCTAGACATAAGAAATATTTAGAAAAAAAAAAGAAGAAAAAAAGATGTACCATCATAGTTTCAGTATGGAATTGAGCTCTTTCTATCGCAACGCACCCACAGCATATTTGGCATTTATTTTTTAAATAAAAATGTAATCTCGCGCAACATATTTAACTAAATTTTACACTTGGAGATAGTAAAGTCAATCTAGTTAGAGATATGAAAATACTAGTATTAACCTTTGTTTAATAAATTTCTAATTGTGACACCGCCTATCTCTCCGTCGTTCTGACCGACCGTCCGAAGCGATTTCTCCATCGCCCATGAGCCGAATTTAATTAAACTTTACTTGTGAACACTGATGTCCCGATGATATTACGCCGATATTTTTCCCGGTTTTTGAATTTGAGGCATCGCTACAAAAATGGGGCCTTAATGCAAAAATCAGTTTTCTCTAATTTCTCCTTACGCCATTGTTTGAATTTAATGAAAATTTATAATTGAGTAGCCCCTGACCAAAAGCTATATGAATAAATGCGAATGAAAATGCGGGAAAGGGGGGCTTAGAGTTGTTAGCTTCGCGTAAGCTCTAGCAAAGAAACTTAAATTGGTCATATATTTTGATTGGTAAGAGATGGTCTTCATGCTTCACATGTGGATAGCTTGTGACAAAACCATTCTGTTCGTAACAAGTTCAAAGTCAAAAGTCGAGTTCAATGTCATTTCTCTAGGTCAGAATTTTTGAAAAATAAAACTTTTATACTGTCCATAAGTTTGTAAAGTTAAGCAATATAGCCTTCATATTTAATTTGCTTATTACTTGTGACAAGTCCTTTCTGAAGATACGAAAATCAAGATCATCGATCAAGGTCAATGTCATTTTATCAAGGGGATTTATTTTCAATACATATCTCCTTTTCAAATTGCCAAAATAGCTTGTAACTTCACATAAATGTTTTTTATTAAGTGTCCCAGGAAATAGTTATTTCGTATTGTTTTTCTATAAAACTGTTTCGAGCTACATACAATGTAAGAGGGCTTATTGCCATGTAGCTTTTATAATTTGTATAATTTGGACTCTAAAATAAATGAGACAAAATAAGACTACTAAAGTTAGAGTCTTCATTTTTTGTATGTAGGCAATTTACTTGCGTTGATTTTTTTTATAAAAAAAATACACAAACATGTTGATGGTCAAATAAAATAGTTAAACCCTAACCCCATGATTGGGTATGAGATTTCTTAAAAAAGAGTTCAGAGTATCAATGTTTTTTTAGACTTAAAATTTCTTGTGAGCAGAATTCTAAAACTATAGTAGCGTTTAATAAGATTGCACCCCAATTATGGCTTACAACCTTGTGACAAAGCCTTATTCGGGGAGCAAAATCAAACTCCGAAGGCTCTTGTTTAATCCAAATTTTGATCTAATGTACATAAACGTCTATTCCAAAATAAGTCATGAAGAGAAAACGGAAGATACAGGTCAAAGTCCTCAGACAGACTTTCTTGGTTTGATAAATTAGTTTAATATTTTGTCTCGGGATGGAATTAATTTGAAGAAAATAAGAGGAATACCTTCAATTATTTTGTCTCGAGTACTGGTCATAGAATTTTTTTCAATGGAAAAGATTCAAAATTGAAGAGAACTTTGCCAGAGAAAAAAGGACTTCTTTCGTCTTGCCATTATGGGTTCGCCATACTTAGATCAAGATATATCGATTGTAGCCAATTTACACCTTTTTATAAGAAATATTGTCTAGACAAAGGTTGATTCCCTAAACTCTGTCGTGTTCAAAATGAACACACATATCAAAGAACACGATATTAATTCGGTTTTACGGGCGAGCCTTTTGTTTACAATGTTATGCAACATCTGCATTATCTCATTGGAATCCAATGAGGCGATGCATGGCAGAATTCCATACTGTAGAAGCAACTTGAATTTTTGACTTCCGCAACAATGATCGTAAGATATTTAGGTAAACAGACCCCTGGTTCTCAATCGAAATAAAATGAAGTCAGAGTAAATGTCTTAAAACATTTACAAAAATGCTCTTGAAAGGGCTCAGCAAACAATACAAGTGTTACTTTCGTAGTAGTTGTAATACGTTATTTTTCTTTTCTAATTGAAACAAAGCGGCGTCAGTAGGACGAGTCTACGAGACACAAATTATGTGTGGTTAATTAAACAGCGTTTAGATGAATGCGAAGAACATTTTTCAACAATGCAGAATACATTACATTCAAACAAAACTTGTAACATGCATTGCAGATGAGTTGCATTTCCATGAAAAACAGATTTCCCACAATATTCTTATCTGAAAGACTCCAAAACGCTGCGTAACCAAAATCGGTTGCCTTCAAAAGGTGTTTATAAATTCCATGCAACAGTAATTTCTTGTTAAACTTCGATTGCGGCGCTCAAGATATTGAGGCTTTTGAATGAATGGCCATGAAATACAGAATTTTTTTTTTAACTGAAAGGGTTTGACGCCGCTTTTAGCAGTTTTAGCCTAATGCGCTGACTGGAACATCTAACAATGTATCCCTGGTATTTGTCGTAGGTGTATTACATGTCTCATTACATCCTTTCTCAGCCTACAGCTGTTAGTAACATCGTGAAATTGACACGATGAATGATTTTGGTATGATTTTTAACGAAATTGAATGAGTGTATGGAATGAGTTTTGAGTTAGATTAAAGGTAGGTGGTCCAACATCGCTAATTTTGTTCAAGATCAACAAAATAAGCAATATTTGTTACCTCCCTTTGATAAAATATAAGTATTTTTCTGTTTGTGTGTCTTCGAGGATACCGTAAAAATCTACGTCACCCAATGAAATCATAGAATATTTTTATCGGTTTGAATTATGTGCTGATCGTTTTGAACGATTCCGAAATGGTTTCTAATGATTTAGGAGCGTTTTTGACCGATTTGAGTGAGTGTTAGGAATGAATGAATGGAGCGCTGACTGAAAGATTATAAATGATTTTGATCGGAATGAGAGTCAATTTCACGATGTCTTTAACTGTATCACACGTAGGATTAGGATTATCCTCCCAAAGGTGGGAGTCAAATATCTGAAAGGATTCGAGCGACAGCCGGGAATCAAACTCTCAATCTCCACTATGTGAAGATTGGGAGTCATAACGCCCTACTAACGCTCCTAAATTGAGGGGGGGGGTCATCTATTGAACTTGTCATCTGTGTCGGAATTTGAGTTGAAATATAATCTGTTGATGTAATTGAAGATCCTTATTAATTTGTAATCATGGCTTTTATTATTATTATTTTGAAATAATATAGTCTCGAGTTCATCCAAAACTCAGTCATCTTTTACTTTCAGTTTATTTCGAAATCATTTCAAATAATTCAAATAATAACTTGTTAAATTGCGATGTTCTTAACTATATTGTATAAATTAAAGTACATTCAAATTGTAATAAGACAAAATGGACCAGAAATTATTAATCTTTAATATGTTTTTCCCAACATCGTTTTATCCATACTGTTTTAAAATAATTAGAACAAAAACCATTTATTTTCAATGCAGGTGTTAATTGTATCTTCTTACGTCATTTTGGAGCGTTATAGATCAATTTGAGTGAGTGTTAGGCATCAATGAATGGAGCGCTGAGTGAGCGATTTAGAGTGGTTTTGATTGAGGTGAATATCAATTTACGATGTTACTGTAAATGTACGTGTATGCCCTTTGCAAATGAATGAATTTCGACTCTCAATCACACGTAATATCGGCAAAATCTATTCGAGAAAAACCCAACCAAAACACACACATTTCAACAACTTTAAGGTTACAGCTCACTAAATCTCAGTTTGGTACAACGTTTCTGTACAGATGTCAAACACAGTCTGGATCATCTAATTGTCCTTTCAGACACAGACAAGTTTTCGCTGTTACATTGTCGTTTATTTTAAGCGTTGACCAGTATTTCTTGGGGGGAAAGAGGACCACTGTACTAGAAATTGTTTCATAAAAGAACTTTTGCGTATTTGTATGTAAATATAATAAACCATAAGTTTTATTCATATCGTTCATCGTAAAAATATATAAATTTACATACATGTGGCAATGGCGGAAATGCTGCATATAATTAGAATGAAATACATAGTTATGCATGTAGGTCTGTCATTTCAATTAAAAGGAAAAATGAATACGGTGGGGATAAAATGATTGGTGAAAATAGTATAATATTTGGTAAGTTTGTAATATGTAATAGTTTTTTCTCAATACTGTTGTATTCGATGAAGGATGGCTGTGCTATTACATATAGTAGGGATATTCGTTCTCTAATGCAACCACCATGTTGAAAAGACTGATGTGCCCATTGAACATGAGGGCGTACAAGGATTGATTGATCGAAACTACACATTAGAGGAAAGTTTTCATTTTTTTTCAAACATTTTAAAAAGAAAAAAACTGCATGGATCCTATATTGTTTGTAGTCGCCAATTTCACGTTCCTTTTTAAAGGCACGTAATAAGTGAAAAGTGCCCTTTAATTTCGTTGTAGAGAGTGTCACTAGGAATTATCCATTTAATCGCAAGCAGCGATGAGTAGTTACATGTATTGCTGATCTTTAACTTATTAGTTTTGCAATAACATGTACATGTAACTATTCAAGTTTCCAGATTTACTGCCGATTACCGACTTGAAATTCAGCATTCAATTGTATTCCTTTAAGTGCTTGAAGAACTCAATAGTCGTTTATGTAGCCAAGTGTTTGGACTATAGTTCTTTGCCGTTTCCAGACTTTAATTTTGGGAAACAAATTGATTTTTGACAAGCGTGTCAAACGACAATTTTCACGGTTTGTTTATAATTTCCTTAACAAAGTCTAAGTATACCAGACTAAACTTGTTCCGTTTGTGGTAACTTGTAGAGGTTTGCATCAGGATAAAATATTAGTTTTGTTGTGTTGTCTACATGTATTCACTTCCGGTATTTTCGTGTTTCCTTTTGATGATTTTCCGGATAACACATATTTTAATTGAGGGTCATTTGTAAATTGATGTTATCGTTATATTCCAAATATGTATATCCGCCTATAACGTTTTACTACGTACATGTATCAAAATAGAACTGTACCAGACCGGATGAAACTCAGTGTTTGATAAAAGTAGAACGAACTTCAAAGAGTCTAGATTTAAAGAAGGGATTACCGAATCCTACAGTTATTTGTATACTGAAATTGACATTCACCTCTATCAAAACCACTCTAAATCGCTCATTAAGCGCTTCATTCATTCATTCCAAACACTCACTCAATCCATTTAAAAACGCTCAAAAACCCGTTGAAAAATACAGAATCAAAAACGTCATTCAAAATAAATTTGGAGACAGAAAAATCGCGATTTCACTGACAGAATTCAAATTGTAAGCGTCTTTTAGTATTTTGAGAAGAAATATGAAGCTATTTAAACCACTTGTATGCATATTTTTTACAGGGAGGTAATCAATTTCGCTAATTTTGTTCATCCTGAACAAAATTTGCTAAAATGGACCACCTCCCTTTCAATTCACTCAAAACTCGCTTCACACACTCATTCAATTTCCTTCAAAATCATTCCAAAATTATTCACCTTGTCAATTTCACGATGTGTTAACTGTTAGCAAGGACCCCAGTCTGACCAATGAGGGCTTAGGCCGCTTCTTTTTAAGGTCGCACTAAAACTCTTTTTGAATATTATGATCACCTAAATATACGTCTTTGGGGAGATATTTTCGATATTTTACACTGCATGAAGTTATTCAACAATGACTATGTGTGCACTATACACGTACCATTTCCACAAGAGCGGGTGTTCAATGCAGCTTTTGAGCAGCTGAAATGGTAAATGAATATAATATATTAGATTACGCAGACATTTTAAGTAAGGAACTACAGGTCCATGTACAGTTAAGAATATCGTGAAATAGACAAGTTGAATGATATTGGAATGATTTTAATATTGTATTGAATGGGGATGATGAGCGAGTTTTGATAGATATCAATGGGAAGTAATTAAATTTCCCTAATTTTGTTCAAAACGAACAAAATAAGGGATATTTATTACCTCCCAGTATTAAAATATTCATTCAAGTTCTAAAAATAGCTTTCTTAGTCTCCACGAACCAATCACATGCTTACGACTTCAACTAAGTCAGCGAAATCGTGGGATTTTCCTGTGGCTTTTTCTTTGAATGTAGTTTTTGATTTTACCTTTATTTATTGAACTGGAGCTTTGTTGAATTGTTTGAGTGAGTATTTGGAGTGAATGAAAGGAGTGCTGAGAGAGCGAATTAGAATAGTTGAATCAGAATGAATGTCAATTCCATGATGTTACTAGCTGTTTTTAAAGATTGATCTTTTATTTGTATGATAATCGGGCCATTAAAATGGAGGGATTACTATACAAATGATTATAGAGCGCATAGCCAACCATTTCGTCACCATTAATATGACGTCAAAATTTTACAAAGCTGCCTATCCTTGATTTAAAGATATCATTAATTTTATCTGTTGATAAGAAAAATCAAATCATAAATAGAATATCAAATTCATATGAATATATATAATGGAATAGAATATGCTGTATTTGCATGTTCGTTTTGTACCTCATGGGTCTATGACCTTCTGGATTTGAAATAATCTAACATTATTCTATGGATTCGAGCGCAGTTGGTAGTCTGAACGGCGTGAACAAAATTTAATATCCAGTCAGAACGAACTTGAAAAAAAAAAATATTTGACCTAAGACGTTTGTAGATGTTTTGAAATATGATTCAAATTATATAAACAACATTATTATTAATTATCACTTATTAAAGCCATAAAGAATCGATCAGTAGTGCTTATCTATGTAAACATTTACTATAAATCGGGCTTTATCAGCAAGATAATACATTTCGCTAATATTTGCGAGTGATCAAACACGCGAAATCAAGGGTATTGTTTATTATATGCTCCATCGAAGGGGTGTGTTGGTGTCACCCCGTCTATCGGTCTGTCCATCCATCCGTCCGTCCGCCCATCCGTAGACATTTCTCGTTTCCGGACTCTTCCTCAATACCGAAGTGACCTAGATTAATAAAACTTTGCACAATTATTGCCCTTGACACAAGGGCTATTGTATTTGCATCAAGAATTTAAAGGTCAAAGTCAAAATTGAACTGTCTCCATAAACATTTACAAAACTGGGAGAAAATGTCGGTGGGGGTACTCTGCAATGAAAAAAAAGAAGTTTAAAATTAAAATATACGGTCGGGTTTTAAGAAATAGGAAATACCTTTGCTCACTTTCGCTAATGTATGATCTCACCAACACGAAGGTGTGAGAGTTAAGCGATGCAAAATTTACGCGATTCTGAAGAATAAATCGAAAAATTTGTTAAATATGTTAAAACTTATAATTTGTGAAAAACTTTCTCCATCTCAAATAATGTTGTCATTAATGTTATTTCTCAGTGTTATCTTGAAATCTAATGGGATATCGAAATGCAAGCCCAACAAGTAAAGCTACAGATAGAGGGGGTATTTTGGATTTTATATCAAAGTATTTCAAAAATAACAGCACAAACCCTATGTTGCTGGTACTAATTGGAATCGTCTCATTAAGACGATTCCAACGAGTACCCACAACATAGGATTTAATTGAGAAATAAAGATTTTAGACTGGTTACACCCCCAGGTATCTGTACCTCTTGAGCAACAAAACCATTAGGTTCATTGACTGCATGATGGGGTGATAATTGATCAGAAAGTAAGTCGTATTGTAGCTGTCGATAATGTTCTTAGCGTCAAAACGAGCGAGAGATTCATATTGACAGTTTTAGCGTGACTTTATGGAACAAAAAGCGTCTCTCGCAGCGTGAACATCACAGACAACCCGATATCTTTTCCGTTCTCCATATGTCGAATAAGAAAAATATTAGGTAGAGTCAAAATTGCTCGACCGACCTATTCTATTAGCGACCATATTTATTTAGCGACCATCCACCCTAAGCAAAAACTCTGGAAAAAGTGGACATTCTTAACGAAAATTTGTATATTATTGAATCTCATGTTGTTTGAACCCATTAGAATTGTCTCAATGAGACGATTCTGATGGCTTCGAGCAGCATAGTATTCAGTAAGACTTATGCGACAATATTTCTCCAAGAACATTTTAGACGCGTACAATTTGAATTATGTTGTGAAATCGCGAATTTTCTCTATCCAAATTTATATTGACTGACGTTGTTGATTCTATATTTTCCAATTGGTTTGGGCGTTTTTGAATGGTTTGAGTGAGTGTTTGGAATGAGTGGACTGAGCACTGAGTGAGCGGTTTAGAATGGTTTTGATTGAGGTTAATGTCAATTTCACGATGTAACTAACTGTAAGTATACCAGACTAAACTCGTTTCGTTTGTGGTAACTTGTAGAGGTTTGCTTCAGGATAAAATATTAGTTTTCTAGTGTTGTCTACATGTCATCACTTCCCGTATTTTCGTGTTTCCTTTTGATGATTTTCCGGATAACACATATTTTAATTAAGGGTTATTTGTAAATATATGTTATCGTTATATTCCAAATATGTATATCCGCTTATAATTTTTTACTAGGTACATGTATCAAAAAAAGAAAAAAAAAGTACTGTTCCAAAACGGATGACACCCAGTGTTTGATGAAAATAGAACGAACTTCAAAGAATGTATATTTAAAGCAGGGATTATCAAATCTTACAGTTAGCTACATCCGCAAATTGACATTCACCTCAATCATAACCATTCTAAATCGCTCATTAAGCGCTCCATTCATTCATTCCTAATACTCACTCAAACCATTCAAAAAGGCTCAAACCCGTTGAAAAATATAGAAAATAAAAAAAACGTCATTCAAAATAAATTTGGATACACAAAAAATGCGACATTTTTATCAAACACTGGGTGTCATCCGTTTTGGAACAGTTCTTTTATTTTTTTTTTTTTGATACATATACCTAGTAAAAAATTATAAGCGGATTTACATATTTGGAATATAACGATAACATGATTCAAATTGTAAGCGTCTTTTCGTGTTAAGAGAAGAAATATGAAGCTATCTAAACCACTTGTATGCATATTTCTCTACAGGGAAGTAATCAATTTCGCTAATTTTGTTCATCCTGAACAGAATTTGCTACATTGGATGACCTCCTTTTAAATTCACTCAAAACTCGCTTCACACACTCATTCAATTCCCTTTTAAATCATTCCAAAATCATTAACCTTGTCAATTTCACGATGTGTTTACTGTAAGCAAGGACCCCTTTCAGCCTGAACAATGAGGGCTTGGACCACTTCTAAAACTCTGTTTGAATATTATGATCACCAAAATATACCTTTTAGGGAAAATATTTTCGATATTTTACACAGCATGAAATTATTCAACAATGAATATCCGTGCGTTATAGATGTACAATTTTTGCAAGTACGTGTGCAAAGTACAGATATTGAGCAGCTGAAATGGAAATAAATGTAATATATTAGATTACACAGAAAATTTATGTAAGGAACTACAGGTCCATGTACAATTAAGAACATCGTAAAATTGACAAGTTGAATGATATTGGAATGATTTTAGTATTAAATTGAAAGGGGACGATGAGCGAGTTTGAAAGATATCAATGGGCGGTAATAAAATTTCCATAATTTTGTTCAAAATGAGCAAAATAAGGGATATTTATTACCTCCCAGTAATAAAATATTCATTCAAGTTCTAAAAATAGCTTTCTAAGTCACCACGAACCAATCACATACTTACGACTTCAACTAAGTCAGCGAAATCGTAGGATTTTCCTGGGGCTTTTTCTTTGAATGAATTTGTTGATCCTATTTTTAAATTGGAGCCTGTTAAATTTTTGAATAGTTTGAGCGAGTATTTTGAGCGAATGAATAGGGCGCTGAGAGAGCGAATTAGGTTAGTTTTGATCAGAATGTCAATTCCGTGATGTTACTAGCTGTTTCTAGAGATCGTTTGATGTAGCCTCTGATCAGGTTGTAAATCTACGGGATGATTTGAGCCATTGCTGAGCACGCATGTTAGAAATTGCACGCATGATGCAGTTTAATGATAACGGAAATTGAGGAGTTAAGGATTTTAAATAATCAGTCTCATAAGCGAAAAGATAAGTTTATTTTGTAAGATGTGACACCTTGACTCATTTTATATGCAGCATCCGCCTTCATCAAATAGATTGAATCAATATCAGATATGACAAATATCTAATAAACAAGATTCTATATGAATAAACCTGTCAGTCGCTGTTATTTTCACAATCATATTACTAGACACCCAACCTTATTCTAAAGAATTTCTTCAAATAGCCTCAAAAAGGTCAATTGCAGTCAGCATTTTCCGACTAAGCATGGGGTAAATTATGCTTCATGCTACATGGGAGCGCAACACATTGTAACTCAAAATATGGATCTTTTATTTGTATGATTATCGGGTGATTAAGATGGTGGGATTACTATACAAATGATTATAGAGCGCATAGCCAACCATTTCGTCACTATTAATATGACGTCATAATTTTACAAAGCTGCGTTATTTATAGAACGGCCTATTCTTAATTTAAAGATATCATAAATTTCATCTATTCATAAGAAAAATCAAATAATAAATCGAATATCAAATTCATATGAATATATATATATATATATATATATAATGGAATAAAATATGCTGTATTTTTATGTTCGTTTTGTACCTCATGGGTCTATGACCTTCTGGATTTGAAATAAACTATCTTGATCTTATAAAATTTCATGATCGGTCCTGTATATCTTACATAATCATGGAAGAAACGATCCATATTCTTTTGAAATTTCTTACTTCTACGCCAACATTATTCTATGGATTCGTAGGCAGATTGTAGTCTGAACAGCGTGAATAAAATTTAATATTCAATCAGAACGAACATATCTTGAAAGCAAATTATTTGACCTTCAAGCTTATTCCTTACCTAAGACCTTTTAAGTTGTTTTAAAATATGATTCAAATTATATAAACAACATAATTATTATTAATCAATTATTAAAGCCATAAAGAAGCGACCAATATCGCTTATTTATGTAAACATTTGCTATAAATCGGGCTTTATCACCCAGATATTAAATTTCGCTAATATTCGCGAGTGATTAAACACGCGAAATCAATGGTGTTGTTCATCATGTGCTCCACCGAAGGGGTATGTTGGTGTCACCCCGTCTATCGGTCTGTCCATCCAACCGTCCGTCCGCCTATCCGTAGACCTTTCTCGTTTCCGGACTCTAACTCAAGACCGAAGTGACCCAGAATTATAAAACTTTGCACAATTGTTGCCAATGACCCAAAGAGGTGCCCTATTGTTTTTCGTTTACGAAGTTCAAAGGTCAAGGTCAAGATTAAACTGTGTCCTAAAACATTAACAAAACTGGGAGAAAATTTCGGTGGGGTACTCTGCAAAAGATCTAGATTTTTTAATGATAAAAAAAGATTAAAATTGAGTAATATACGTTCTGGTTTTAAGAAATAGGAAATACCTTTGCTCACTTTCGCTAATGTATGATCTCACCAACACGAAGGTGTGAGAGTTAAGCGATGCAAAATTTACGCGATTCTGAAGAATAAATCGAAAAATTTGTTAAATATGTTAAAACTTATAATTTGTGAAATACTTTCTCCATCTCAAATAATGTTGTCATTAATGTTATTTCTCAGGGTTATCTTGAAATCTAATGGGATATCGAAATGCAAGCCCAACAAGTAAAGCTACAGATAGAGGGGGTATTTTTGGATTTTATATCAAAGTATTTCAATAATAACAGCACAAACCCTATGTTGCTGGTACTCATTGGAATCGTCTCCTTAAGACAATTCCAATGAATATCCACAATATAGGGTTTAATTGAGAAATACAGATTTTAGACTTGTTATACTCCCTCGTATCTGTATTCCTTGAGTAACAACCCATTAGGTTCATTGACTGCATGATGGGGTGATAATTGATCAGAAAGTAAGTCGTATTGTAGCTGTCGATAATGTCCTTAACGTCAAAACGAGAGAGAGATTCCTATTGACAGTTTTAGCGTGACTTTATGGAACAAATAGCGTCTCTCGCAGCGTGAACATCGCAGACAACCCGATATCTTGTCCGTCCTCTATATATCGAATAAGAAAAATATTAGGTTCAGTCAATATTGCTCGATCTACCTTTTCTATTAGCGACCATATTTATTTAGCGACCATCCACCCTAAGCAAAAAGTCTGGAAAAAGTGGACATTCTTATCGAAAATTTGTATATCATTTAATCTCATGTTGTTTGAACCCATTAGAATCGTCTCAATGAGATGATTCTGATGGCTTCGAGCAGCATAGTATTCAGTGAGACTAATGCGACTATACATGTTGTATATATATGCTATCAAAAGTACTTGTCTCATTTATAAAATAAGATTGTGTAAAGCGACCATTTCTATAAGCGACCGCTCTTTGAGGTCACCTACGTGATGGTCCAATACAAGTTTTACTTTACGTAAAACTTTCTTGATATCAAGATTAATTCTTCTATTAGCGACCATATTTATTAAACGACCATCCACCCTAAGCAAAAACTCTGGACATTCTGAACGAAAATTGGTATATTTTTAAAATCTCATGATGTTGGAACCCATTAGAATCGTCTTAATGAGACAACTCTTATGGGTTCGAGTCGCAAAGTATTCAGTGAGACTTATGCGACAATAAATGTGTGACCCGTCACGCGAAAAGAGACTATCCGGGAACTACGTAAAATGAATATTTGAAAAAGAGATGATTCTAGTGCAGGACAACCAGAGGTCGCATTTCAAAATTTCTTTGACTGGAAGGTAGTTGGAGTATTCTAGATTGAGAAAATAAGCACATTACGAAAAGTTTCGACCCAAGTCAGTCTGCGCAAACCGCGCAGTCTGACTAGGGTCGACACTTTACGCACTACCCAGATGGTCCCTTTTCGAGTGACGGGTCACATATATGCTATCAAAATTACTTGTCTAATTTATAAAATAGAATTGTGTATAGCGATCATTTCCATAAGCGACCGCTTTGTGAGGTCCCCTTAGTTATGGCTCAATGCATATTTTACTTTACGTAAAACGGTCTTTATATCAATCTGCAACGTTCGTGTTTCTAACCAGTCAGAACTTTGTACCAGTCCTGAAGCCGAGAATATAGCAGTTAAAACATAGTGAAATTGACTCCAATCAAACTCATCGCCCCATTTACTCATTGAAACAGTCAATAAGACCATTCAAAAACGCTCCAAAATCACTCAAATAGCTCTATAGCAACATTGTACAACTAGATCGCTTAAAAAAAAAACATTCAATTTCACTGACTTGCTTTCAATTAGAATCACCTAATTGGTTCCTAAAGACAGAGAAATCCATTTAACGTGTTAGTGTTTATATATATATTATTATAAAGTGAGGTGATGAATATTGGTAATTTCGTTTATCATGAACGAAATTTGCAATATCATATTTCTTTCCTTTAATTTATTCAAAACTGACTAAAATCACTCATTCAAAGTTCATTCCAAAGTAATCCTATTTGTCAATTCCACGATGTTCTTAACTATAACATCAAAACTAGACGCTCTTCCTTGCTCAACCCTCCATTTATAAAACCTTACAACTCACTCTATCCGCGAAAGATACGCCAAAAGCTCAAGCTCATCTAAACTGATACATGATACCGTTAGGAACACCGTGAAATAGACTCTCATTTCGATCAAACCATTCTAAATCACTCACTCAGCGCCCTGTTTATTCATTCCAATTAAAATTACAACTCGAACCATTCAAAACCGCTCCAAAATCACTAAAAAAAGATCAACTACTATATCGAAAATAAAAATCAATAGAAACAATGTTCATCTTGAACAAAATTAACGATTGAGAATTAAATCCATTTATTGTCATGCAAAACACGACTATCGCTCTCATTAAATTTCTTTCCGAATTCTTTTTTTTTTTTTTTTTTTTTTCCAATATCTTCAATTTCACTGTGTTCTTAACCTTATCATTGGCTGCGAAAACCTTTGAGACATCTGACAATGTGTATATTTTATCAAATGAAAGAAATGTTATCCGTCACGCGGAAATGGACCATCTGGGGTCTTTGTTAAATAAATATTTGAAAAAGAGATTTGGTCCAGCATAGATCAACCAAAGATCGCATTTCAAAAATTCTTTCACTGGAAGGTAGATCATTAATTCTAGATTAAAAAAAACTAGCAATGTGCAAAAAGATTCGACCCTAGTCAGTCTGACTAGGATCGACAGTTTACGCATTACCCAGATGGTCCCTTTTCGCGTGACAGGTCACAAATAAACATTCGTTCATGTCCTTCGATTTGAACACTAGCCTATTACATTTATTCAATTTTATTTAGAAAAAGCTGAAAAAATCGTCTTATCATTTTTACGATGTTCTAAATTGTATGTTAAGAATAATTTGAAGAAACCTATATTAAATGCGATATGCATTCGTTCGTCCAATTAGCTCAAATATAAAACATTCATTTAGATTAGTTAAAAAATAACTGTCGCGCCATTTCTTACCATTGAAATTAATTAGGATTTAGTATCATTTAGAAAACTCATTTAGAAACCTTGGGAACAAAACAAAAATAATTGGAATTTATTATAAAAAAGAATATAATTGCCATCTCTTATGGACTGTTTGTTTCTTTGGTTCGTAAGTTGTTTTTTTTCTAAATGCGCTTTCATGAATTATTTTTAGAAACCTAGAAAAAAACGAATATTGGAATTTATTAAAAAACACAATTGCAAACTCTTGTGTGTGTTTTGCGTGTGTTTTGTTGTCGTTTTTTTTTTTTCTAAATATGGAAAGGTAAAGCCTTCAACAACTTCGAAATAAGAGACAACTCGTCTAATCGAGAAAAAGGTTTGTTCCAGGTGTACATGTATCCCTAAACAACATCGTGAAATTAACAAGATTCATGATTTTGGAATGATTTCATGATGAAATTGCCAACCTTTCTTTCTTTGTGTGAATTTTCTAGCTCAAAAATTTTCTTAGCCTTGCTTTTCCGACCTCTCACTCCATTTAAACTGCTTCGCGAAAATAGACTATTTAGCAATTACGTAGTCTCATCAGAGTCGAAATTATTGACTATTGAGAGATTTTTTTTATTTTAAAATAATCGTTTGTAGATGTATTTTTCTATTCGTTTTTGTGATATCCGTTTAAGCTATACAGAAATCAATCTTTGTTTCAAATATTTTATCTTGCACACAAAGGGTCCCTTTTTAGATGTCTGGTCACATTTGTTTGGTCCATGTGAAAGATATGATTTGTTTGATGGAATTATGGAAATCATGGAACTTGTCATCACTTTCATTGTGACTTGTAGTATTAGTTTGATTGAAAAAGCAAATGAGCCTGTGCGAGACATTTCCAACAATTTTATGTTTGGGTGATAGACAAACACGGCGCAGTCTAGACAACCACACAATGTATTAAGAATATTAAATGATCTTATTATGAGGGATAAAGACCTTATCTATTTATAGAGCGCATGGCAAAAAGGCTGGACTGACTGTCAGTCTTTGCTATACGCACGTTTGTAATTGTTTGAAATATCACGCACTGGCTCATTTAATCTTTTTACTTGAGACTGGTCATATTTGTATGATGGTTTAAAACGATGGTCTCTCTCTGTTTGATAGTACGAATTAATTTTTAATTAAATCGATATCTAATTTCTGTGTGACTGGTCATTTTTGTTTCATTGATAAAACATGGAGTTTTTATTTTGAGATGATCACATTTGTGTTATAGATGAAACCCATGGTCTCTTTCTGTGTGACTGTTCATATTTGTTTGATGTATAAAACCGATGATCTCTTTCTGTGTGAGAGGTTGTATTTGTGTGATGGGTAAAACCCATGGTCTCTTTCTGTGTGACTGGTCTTATTTGTTTGATAGATAAAACCGGTGGTCTCTTTCTGTGTGAGAGGTCGTATTTGTGTGATGGATAAAACCGATGATCCCTTTCTGTATGAGAGGTCGTATTTGTGTGATGGATTAAACCGATGATCCCTTTCTGTATGAGAGGTCGTATTTGTGTGATGGGTAAAAATCGATGTTCACTTTCTGTATGAAAGGTCGTATTTAGTGATTGATAAAACCGATGATCTCATTCCGTATGAGAGGTCGTATTTTTGTGATGGATAAAACCGATGATCTCTTTCTGTATGATAGGTCGTATTTTTGTGATGGATAAAACCGATGATCTCTTTCTGTATGAGAGGTCGTATTTTTGTGATGGATAAAACCGATTATCTCTTTATGTATGAGAGGTCGTATTTGTGTGATGGATAAAACCGATGATCCCTTTCTGTATGAAAGGTCGTATTTTTGTGATGGATAAAACCGATGATCTCTTTCTGTATGATAGGTCGTATTTGTGTGATGGATAAAACCGATTATCAATTTATGTATGAGAGGTCGTATTTGAATGATGGATAAAACCGAGGATCTCTTTCTGTATGAGAGGTCGTATTTGTGTGATGGATAAAACCGATGATCTCTTTCTGTATGAGAGGTCGTATTTGTTTGATGGATAAAACCAATGACATTTTTCTGTGTGACTGGTCTTATTTGTATGAAAAAAAGCACGATGCCCTCTTTCTGTGTGAGTGGTCATATGCGTATAACGAATAAACCTGAGGATCGATATATCTGATGGTCTCTTTCTGTGTGACAGGTCATATAGGTATGATGGATTTCTTGTGGTGGTCTCTTTTAGCTCGAAGTATAACATATCACCTTAATGAATCGATTGTTCTAATAATGCCAACCGATATGTATTAAATAAGTGTTGAAAAAATGCGAACGAGAGTAAAACATAATCCTAAACGACAAAATTGTGTGAATTTATTTACTGACACTCTTCCGAATAAATAAAGTTTTGTGATTTTACACAGAAATCGCTAACCTCATAATCCTTTATATCATTTAGGTTAAAAGCATAGAGTTTCTAATAGATCTTCATTAAGGTTTGCAGTTTAAAAAGGGCCGCACATAAAGAATCGCTACAATTCCGGATTTTTCCTCATTGTCGATAGATTCAGGCAAACATGTATTTGAATAAGTAAGAATGACTTGTACTTGACTTGAAAAATATAGAAAAGGAAATCTAACGCTGACAAAAAAGTCTAGAATCACTTTTATATTCTTCAATATTTGTTTGCTTTCTAGTAACTTTTTTCTGCAAGAATTTTGCTTGATTAAATTTCTCTTCAAATACTGCGTCATTACGCGACAATTGATTTGAATAAAGATTTAGTTACAATGTTTCGGTCGCCCTCTAACGACTTGTTTCATGAAATGCCCCTGCTGGTGTCCTTTTTTTCTCGTGACACGCTTCAATTATACCCAAATATCTAGTGTTTTACATCCGATTTAGTAATAAAGATAATGGCGTCGTTTTTGTCTTATTTTAAAGGGCCAAGGTCGCAAAAGTCAGACAGGAACAATATCTTTGGATATACAAGCCATTTGTTATTGAAAGACATCGTGTTCTTTGTCGTGTAAAATCGTATCGAGTTGCCAGTTTAATAAATTGTTCCTAATTGAAACAGTTACATTATTCCTGATGATGCTTACACATTTCTTCTTCTTTTGCCTATCTTACTACGAGAAGGCTTAAACAGCAAAATAGAACATTTGGGACAAAACTACAATTAATAACATATTGAATTGTCAGATGGAGGTTATTCGAATGTTTTCAAATGGAATCGAGTGAGATGAAGAAGCGGGATTTGGGCGAGATTAAGGGAGATAACATAAATTGCCAATATTACTAATATTGGGCGAAAAAGCAGATATATCATTACCCCAAACTCTTTAAAACATATACTTAAGTTTCTATTTGTGCGTCTTCGTGTAACAATCATACGCTTTAAAGTCTTCATCAGCCTATAAAATTGTTGAATTATTTTATCAATTTGAATAATATCGTGTACGTTTCTAACAATATCGAAGTTATTTAAAAAGATTTTTGGGGCGATATTAAGTGATTGGAGTGAGTGTGAATAAATGAATGAATGAATGGAGCGCTGTGAAAGCGATTTAGACTGGCTTGAATTGAGATTTGTCCTTCCGATCTATCCGTCCATATGTTTAATTCTTATTTTCACAACTCTTACGTCAATTTTGGACGTATTTGCATTAAAAACTCATAAATTGTTCCTTATCATGTGATCCATGCACAAATCGTCAGTTTTTTGTGTGTTTTTTTTCGAGGGGGGGCTCTGCTGCATTCCTAAAATCCGGACTTCGTTGAAAAAATTCCCTTCTATTGTGACACTGGAACTCTTTCTAAACGTATCAAGGCGCGTATTTTCTTACTATTTTTGAAACTTTGATCATAAATAATAATTATGTTCAGATAATTTGTTAATTGTGAAATTATACGGTGAAAGAAGATCACTTCAGTATCGTTTAGTGGTTGGAAAGTACAGTTAGTTACATCATGAAATTTACATTCACCTCGATCAAAACCATTTTTAATCGCTCACTCAATGCTCCATCCATTCATTCCAAATACTCTCTAAAACCATTGAAAAACGATCAAACCCATTGAAAAATAAAGAACCAAAAACGTCATTCAAAATAAATTTGGATAGAGAAAAATCGCGATTTACTGACATGATTCAAATTATAAGCGTCAATAGGTTCTAGAAGAAATATGAAGCTATATAAATGACTTGTATGCATATTTTATCAAAGGGATGTAATCCAATGTCGCAAATTTTGTTCATCTTGAACAAAATTAGCAATATTGGATTACCTCCCATTAAATTCACTCAAAACTCGCTCCACACACTCATTCAATTTCATTCCTTAATCATTCCAAAAACATTCACCTTGTCAATTTCACGATGTTGTTAACTGTATCTAATGTCAGGCAAATATTTGCAAGGAGACAAATTCGTTAGCTAATGATAATGTGTAATTACAACTCGATGAAATTTTGAGATATGTTACCCGCCGTCATGCGAAAAGGAACAATATACGAAGTGCAAAAAGGTCCGATCAAGGGGTACGTTTTACTAAATTTCTTACGCAAAAAATAATCGTAGGTCAAAATCACAGATCGAATCTGGCGTTTTCATTCATTGTGTGATTCTGCCTTGCATTATCTCATTTGAATTGTATTTGAAGAAGACGATTTCAATGAGATGATACATTACACAATATTATACTAAGCTACTACTGTGGAAGCATCTTTAATTTTCGACTTGCGCAAAAAATGATCGTAATGTGTTTCGTTAAACGGGTCCCGGGCCTGACTGCACAGATTGTACAATATGGCAAGGATTGAAAGTTTTTGTCATCGGCATAATATCTCAATGATTAAATTCAACTTCTTTAATGTTTTCTCGAAGGAACTGGTTGTGGTTTGCTGGAATGTGTTAAGCATTGATAAATTAATTTTTGTATATAAAAATCAGAAAATATTATTTCAAGTTCGGTGTTAGCAGATAACAAACAAAATACTTCTTAAAAACTTTCTTTTCCTCGATGGTTGACTTTGGCGTGACATTCAAATATCGCAGATGTGCGACAAAACGTCGTAACTGTAGTTTTATTTAGTTGAAGAAACGAGTTATTAATTCCCAACTGAACATATGTAAATGAGAAATAGAAAAAAAGATGTTTGAATCGTGCGAAATAAATGTTATAGATTTACATATTTTTCGTACGTATATGTAGGTATTTATTCATTCATTTAG
This sequence comes from Fragum whitleyi, assembly GCA_948146395.1. Taxonomy (NCBI): domain Eukaryota; kingdom Metazoa; phylum Mollusca; class Bivalvia; order Cardiida; family Cardiidae; genus Fragum; species Fragum whitleyi. The sequence goes on along the minus strand of OX411556.1, from coordinate 30,977,505 downwards.
ATGAAGTAATATTGATAAACCTAGCGAAGAATTTATGAAAAGTAATAATTTAATATTTAAAACTATTTTAGGAACAACATACAATGCGACATTGTTTTTGTGATCCCTTTAAGAAGTTTAAACAGATCTTTATCAGGCAATAACGAAATAAGCGTCAAAACCAAAGGTTTAATTACAAATATTTGTAATGCTTATAAAAGCAAATATTATTCGTCATTTAGCCTTTTTTCAAAGGGAATTTTATTAATTCTTTACTCGCTTCAATTGAAGAATTTATTTAAGGGGGTGAAAGGAGATTTTTAATTATTTCTTACATTAGAAATAAAACCGTAACCACACAGTAAAAAAACGCAAAGTTATACGCAAAGCGTGTTGGATGCGAAAGTGTGCCTAGATTATAAGTTTCCCACCTCCACAAAAAGAAAAACCGCTTCATATCTTATACTTTGTTATCATTAAGCAAAATGTGAAGATTTCTCAATGACGCAACATATTTCTTTTGGGACTACTATGTGTTCAAGCTTGCAAAAAGTTGCGTAATCAAAATGAAACACACATTACATCCTATCAGGGCCCGATGTTATAAAAATTTTCCCAGGCTCAACTGAGAATTTTCTCATTTTTCAAATTCAAATAAATGTAAGAACATGGTAGATAATGTTAATAATTTGTTATTTATAACAACATATTACTATTATCTTTCATGTTCATACATTTATATTAGTAGTACACCAAAATTATGGCTTAAATTCAGGTTGAATTTTAGAAAAAAATTGAATTAAGAATGAGAAAAGTTTTATAACCTCGGGCATTGAATGCATGCATGTACACAAGTTATATTTGTAATTTTCAATATTATATGCAGTTTTACTTGCTTTGATTTGAATAAATTTTTACGTCGCCTTAAGGGCCATCCTAGTCATTTCTCAGCGAAGGTCACTCATTAATGTGCAAAACACTGTATATTACTAAAGTGGCTACAGAAATCTTCTTAAGGAAGTTGACTCGTAATAGGGCCGCAACATTTGGGAACTCATGATCTTTGATAATGTTGACCGAGGTTTCCTTATGAAAATCATTAGGAAGCCGTCCTCGGGTAACACTGTTTAAGTTCATTCCGTTGCGGGGCTATTGCGGGTCCACCACTTTTAGATCAAACTTAATTCAATTATTCTAAACACAGGGTCAGATAAAGTTGAAAACACCGCGAAAAGTAACGCATGTACAGTCGATTCACCAATTGACTTCAAGTTCTTTACATCGGCAAAATTAAAAGCATATCATGTTACCACTAGAAAATAATTTCTACATCATTCAAGTCTGACATAGGCAGGTTTCATTTTTATGTCGCTGGGGGAAAGATTCCAAGACAAACACAAAAAGACTCTTAATATGAAAACCATAAATCTTCTATACCATTACAAAGAAGGCAGTTTTGTATTGAATGAGTCTTTACCCTTAAGTCTTAGATACCAAGAAAGTTTTTATCGGGGGTAACAACCAAATGACTAACGTCGTTTAGCAGGACTGTTGGAAGGTCTGGATACTTGTTAAAATTATATAAAACAATGATTGCAATCCAATGAAATAAGAATGTTGATTGCTTTAAATCGCATCACCTGGTGATATCCATTGCTCTTTATTTCTGTATAAAATGCAATAGGTTTTTCGGGAAATTCCCGTCATTCGTTCTGAAAGACCAGTGTTGTAGGAACTCGAATAACACTCGTTCCCTCCCACAGCCTAACGTTGATATTAGATATATTAGAAATTAAATTGTTTCGACAGAATTTTCGATTACAAGTATGCAATTCTGATTCTTTCTGCGTCTTTCATAAATTCCAGGTCAACTTTCAAATCAATATTACCAAGAATTATTTGAAAAAAAAAATCAAAATGTATCTCTGAACCCCATGTTAATAACTATATGCAGTATTTACAGTTTGAGAAATTACGTTGAAATCGGCCTTATACTTATCAAATAAATTAGAAAAATACACCCTCAATTTGCAAGGACATCACTGAGGTGACAATTTGTCATTGTATAGCAGCATTCCAAATGATAGTTTTCAGTTTCAAGCCTTTCATTGGCTTTAACAGACACATGACTATAACATCATTTTGTTTATAGGCCAATCAACCAATCAAATCAGCTCAAACCATTTAGAATCAGAATGCCCTTTTTTTCCAACAAAATAATATAGCAGATAAAACTGAAAGTTGACAACTGTGCTTCCGATTAATAAAGTTAAAAACATTTAAATCCCCCTTAATAAATAAAAAAACACAGGAATATGGCTTAGATAACATATCCTTGTATGATTGAACATTTCCTGCGTGTCTTTTACTTTAATTTTATCATTTTTTCTGATATTAAAGGAATTGAATGGTCAACTCAGTGATGTCCCCGAGTATTTTTGTGAAAGAAACATTGTCTATATCTAAAAAATGTATAAATTTTGTAAAAAAAAATGTTCAACGATGGCAAATGCGTTTATATACACAAAACTGTTGAACATGTGAGAAAAGGATTCCGATACTCACTCGTCCTCGAGACAAGTTGATCTCAACCTTGTCTTGAGAACAATCTTACCAAGTTACGACAGTAAGTTAAGATTGTTACCACTTGCAAGCAAAACGAGCAAAAAGAATTAAAGGTTAAAGATTTTTTTTTTCACTCTTGTAAGTTGAACATAGTTCAACATCAGCCAATAAGATAGTGGAGATGATTGATTTGAATGAAATGTTGTTCGTTTTGAGCAAGTTAGTCGTGATTTCTAACGATTTGGGGCCTTTTTGGGTGATTTGAATGAGCGTATTTCAAAAATTTATTAGAGCACCCAAGCGAGCGATTAAAAATGGGTTTGATCGAGATGACTTTTAATATCACGATGCTACAGCTAACAACATCATGAAATTGACAAGGTTAATGATTTTTGAATGATTTAAGATTAAATTGAATGAGAGGGATGAGCGAGCTTTGAGTAAAATTAGAAGGAGGTAATCCAATATCGTTCATCCTAAACAAAATTAGAGATATGAATTACCTCCCATTTATAAATCATGCATGCAAGCATAAATATCGCCCAATTTCTGTTCAATCATGTCAGTGAAATCGCGTTTTTTTCTTGCCAAAATTATTTGAATGAAGTTGTTGCTATATGTTTTTCAGTGGGTTTGGAACGATTTTGAATTGTTTGACTGAGTGTTTGGAATGAATGAATGAATTTCAGTCGAGAAACAGAGTGATTTGGAATGGTTTTGATCGAGAGGAATGTCATTTTTGCGATGTTGTTAACTGTATTAGCTGTATCCAAATTTTCGTACAATATACTGTTTAAAATATTGTGATAATAACCATTCGTAAAGGTAATTTTAGAAATAATGAAATTTATGGCCTATTTGTATTTTAAGTAAAGTTAGCAATTAATATTATACTTGCTATATTTAGAAACGTTTATGTAACTGGTGGTGATATAACTTACAACTTAGAACTTAATGAAATTGACACTCACTACGATCAAAACCATTCGAAATCGCTCCCTCGGCGCTCCATTCATTCATTTGTCGCTCACTCAAACCATTCAAAACACTCAAACTCACTAAAATGATAAAACCAACAACAATTTTAAAATGAAAATCGACAGAAAAAATCCACGATTTCACTGACTTAATTGAATTCCCTTTGCGTATGATTGGTTCGGGAAGACATAGAGAACTATATATGTATCCTGTATGTATATTTCATTAAAGGGAGGTACATTGTAATAGATATCGCTAATTTTGTTCCTCTTGAACAAAATTAGCGATATTGGATTACCTTCATTTAATTTCACTCAAAATTCGCTCCACACACTAATTCAATTTTGTTCCAAAATCCTTCCAATATCATTCAGCTTGTCAATTTCCCCATGTTGTTAACTGCGACTATGGATATCCTTTTATATCAGTGCTCGTCCTGTTAGCAAAGCAGATGATAGTTAAAACGTAATTTGTTCATATATCATTTCATTTATTTTTCTTTTTAACGTTGCAAAAAGGAACAGTCGCTGTCAATCTAGAGGTCCCGGGGTCGACCCAGGACGGCGCCACTAATTCTTACCGACTATTTGTCTGGGTTGATAATCGTAGACCAATGCTGGATATCAGCTGGAGGCTAGGAAAGGATGTGTTGGTAGTACATGTCAATTTCACTATGTTTTTATCTGTATTGTCCATTCAATGAACGATAAATCGATCTCACACTGAAACAATTATCCTCTATCTATTCACCTTCTATATCGTATGCAATCTCACATAATTTGGACCAAACAAGAAACATTTTCATTCCTTTTACTTTTGAAGCGGATCCATTCATACAGTTGGGATGAAGTAATTGGTGTCATATTTCAAGGAAACAACAAGAGCTGTCGGAGGACAGCGAAGCTCGAGTATTCCTAGTGTTGGATAGTTATAGCAAATCAATATCGACATTGGAAAACAAGAAAATGAAAGTCAAGAGAAAAGAATCTTTGCCTAGAGGCTGACATTAGGGTCACAGAAGCCTGTGCAAAGTTTCAAAGCAATAGCTTCAGTAGGAACAGAGATACAACTAACATAAAACAGTTGCACATAAAAGCATAACCAAGATTTTTAAGGCCGAAAAGGGTTAAAATTCCACTAAATTAAATATCAGAGTAATGGGGCTGTGGGCTAATATTATGGTCAAAGAAGAATGTGTAAAGTTTCCAAGCAACAGCTTTAGTAGAAACAGAAATATTACAGATGTACATCAGTTGCACGTAAAAACTTAGGGTTAAAAATCGACTAAATTCAATACCAGAGAATTTAATCTTTGTCTTGGGGCTGAAATTATAATCACAGAAGCATGTGCAAAATTTCCAAGCAAAAGCCTAGGTAGAAATAGAGCTATAACTGATATACAACATTTGCACGTAAAAACTTAACCAGGAATTTTAAGTCCGAAAAGGGTCAAATTCCATTAAATTCAATATCAGAGTATTGAATCTTTGTCAAGAGTCTATTATTGTGGTCACAGAAGCATGTGCAAAGTTTCAAAGCAATAGCTTTAGTAGAAATAGAGATATTACAGATATACAGCATTAATTTTGCACGTTAAAACATAACCAAGAATTTTTAAAATTCCACTAATTTCAATATCAGGGTAATGAATTGTCTAGATGCTGATATTATGGTCACAGAAGCATGTGTAAAGTTTCAAAGCAATAGCTTTTATAGAAACAGAAATATAACAGATAAACAACATTTGCACATACATGTAAAAACTTAACAAAGATTTCTAAGTCCGAAAAGCGTTAAAATTCCATTAAACTCAATATCAGAGTATTGAATCTTTGTCCAGAGGCTGATATTATGGTCACAGAAGCATGTGCAAAGTTTCAAAGCAATAGCTTTAATAGATACAGAGACTTTTAACACTTGCATGTAAAAACTTAACCAAAGCATTACGCCGACACTGACGCCGACACTGACGACGACGCCGACGCCCGGGTGACCAGAATAGCCCCCCGTTTCTTCGAATAGTCGAGCTAAAAAGTATGTCTTAAAATTTTCTAACATCGAAAAAAAAAATCCCCAACTACGCGAATTGCATTATGGATCGAGGAAAAAATGATTCCATGTACAATATGAGAATACGAATGCTATTAGAAGGCAAATTCGATTAATAAAGCTGTGTTCTCAGACATAAATGAAGTCCAAATTGAATATTCTTTTAAATGAAGGCTATTTAAAGATAAATTATCTTAAATAGAATGATGCAATCGCTTCTTTAGAACTTCTCAAATAATAATTGACTTTCTTAGGAAACAGAGACCTCTCTCCAAAAACGAAAAGTCAACGATCTGGAATGTAGAGAATACATCATCTATACTGTTTACGATGACCAGTTAAATAAGTATTGAAAAAAAAAAATGAAATTTTATTTCATAATTATACTGTTTTATCTATCTATACATCTATATTTACTGCCTAACTCCCGTTTCGGGTCTTACTGGCAGGTGCGCGTCTGTGCTGGAATAAAAAACTGTTAGTCATTGGTTAGGATGCCAGAATTTAGAAGTATTTTGAGTGTTAGATTAAAAGATCTGATAAAACAATTTTGGTCATTCAGAGACGGCTCAATATCTGAAAAGAATCAAGATCAGGTTGCAGTACGATTGTTTCTGTTAGGCCGTTCGAAAGTATCACTGTGTAAGGAAAAAAGAATATTTAAATTAGGAAACATATGTTTGCATCTGTCTAAAGGATTCTGCGTGCATATGTCTGGTGATCCTAACTGGTCTTTCAAGATAAGATGGTATGGGTACTGCAACATTACTATTAACAATTTTATAAAACACGGTGACTCTGGTGATGTCTCGTCTGTATCGAAGAGTTTGCCAGCCAAGCTCATTCTTCGTGCAGGTAAAACTGTCATAATAAGAAAAAATATTTTGAACCCATCTTGCTGCTCTACGTTGTACCTTTTCTACCTTGTTGAAAGGGTGTAGGATGTTGTGTAAGGGCTCCAAACAGTTGATGCGTATTCTACATGGGGTCTAACTGTAGTTTTGTACGCTGTTTCTCTCATCTACTTATTTTTTGTCTGGTTGTTTCTGCGGAGAAAACCTAATGTTTATTTGCATTAGATGTTATATTGTCAATATGCTTGTTCGAGGAAAGATCTTCAGATATGGTATTTAGTATTGTCCACAGTTTCTAGAACTTGTCCGCGTAGCCTGTAATCAGACGAAATCTTTTCCTTCTTTTTAGTAATATTAAGGACAATGCACTTGGTGGGGTTAAACTCCATTTCCCATTTTTTCTCCCACTGCATTCTTCTTGCAGGGTGATACAGTCTTGCTTGTTATTTATAGCTAAGTAAACGGCAGTGTCATCTGCAAACAAACAAACTTGGGAGGTGATGGTGTTAGGAGGTCATAAATAAATAAAAGAAACAAAAGAGGGCCAATCACCAATCCCTGAGGTACTCCTGACGTGACTGGTACTTCGGATGAGCATCTACCTTCTAAGACTACTTTCTGTGTTCTGCCTATAAGAAAATTTAATCTAAATAAGGGTAGCATTATTTACTCCATGTTCCTGCAATTTATACAAACGTTTTAGGTAGCTAAAAATCAAGGTAAATGTAGAGATTTTTGTGCCTGGGCATCGATAGAACGGTGCACATTAGTTTCGTCTTGCCTGTTCGACCGTTTGTCAACAAAAAACTTTTAAATTGGTCATTACTTTTTATTAGTAAAGGACATATTCTTCTTTTTTCACATGTGTATTGCAAGTGACAAGATCTGACTATTGGCACCACTTTCAAGGTCATTAGTCAAGGTCCTTTTTCGGAGAGTGCAGTTTTTGTATATTGTTTTTGTCTGCGATTCTTTGACGCTCCTGAAACTACAGTTAGTTACATTGAGAAATTGACATTCATCTCAATCAAAACCTTTCTTAATCACTCACTCAGCGCACCTTTCACTTATTCCAAATACTCAACTCGATCAAAAACGCCCCAAATGACTAAAAAGAATACAATCTACAGCTACACTCAAAATAAATAAAAATGGGAAAAGTCGCGAATTCCCTTACATAATTGAATTTGTTAGCGTCTGCTTGGTTCTTGAAGGAATAGGAAGCAATTTACAGAACTTTTATACATATTTTATTAAAGGGAGGTAATTAATATCGCTGATTTTGTTCATCATGAACAAAATCAGCGAAACTGGATTACCTCCCTTTTATTTCACTCAATACTCGCCCACACACTTATTCATTTTCATTACAATTTCATTCCAAAACCATTCATCTTGTCAATTTCACAATGTTTTAACTGTACGTCATCCTTAAAAGTTGGGATGCATAATTGAGAAATTTACTATCCTATTCGTTTTGATAGCTTTTTAGTATAATGATATCGTTTTACGGTTTTCATCTCTCAATACTAACATTAGTTACTAAAGCGGATTTATTTGATGCTGTTTTTGATTTAATTAATCTTTTCGAATTGAATATTTTTCACATTTTCAAAATTACTACCAACCGTTTAAAAATACAAATATCTATTTAGACGAGATACTTTAAGCCTACAGTTAACAACATCGTGAAATTGACAAGGTGAATTTTAGAATGGATTGAGTGTTTGGAGCGAGTTTCGAGGAAACTTAATGGAAGGTAATCAAATATCGCAAATTTGTTCAGGATGAACAAAATAAGCGATATAAATTACCTCCCTTTAATAAAATAAGAAGACAACATCTTTAGATAGCTTCTATATTTTCAAGATCCAATCAGACGCTTACTATATGATTTTTCTCTACCCAAATTTATTTTGAATGACGTTGATTCTATATTTTTCAATGGGGCTGAGCGTTTTTGAATGGTTTTAGTGAGTGTTTGAAATTAATGAATGGAGCGCTGAGTGAGCGATTTAGAATTATATTGATCGAGATGAACGCCAATTTCACGATGTAACTAATTGTAGTAAGCCGCTTATTCAATCGATTCATAAATTTTATATGCAGACTAATCATTCTTTCAGATATAGCCATATATACTGAGCAAAAACGAGAAATCAACACTCCGAAAATTCCGCCAATATTATTCATTGAAGTTCTGCAGAATTGTTATTATTTTCATTGATTTAAGGCCACAGATCACTTGCGCATGAGTTGAGACCACAATGTGTCTCACTGGCTATCTGTTTTGAAAAAAAGAAAAGCGAACTACCCCAAAAAACTTATTTCACAAACTTTTAAAAAACGTGTACATATGTTTCTTCCGGAGCGCATTGTTTGCCCAAATAAGCGATTTTGAAAGTTGAAATGGTGTCATTCCAACAAGATATCACTTGAATGTTAATGCTGCAATCTTTTTAAGAATATGCCGTAATCTTATTACACGACCGTTTTAATGTGACGTCACTGGTGTCGTGTCAAAGCTCGTTTCGTCAGAAGCCTTCCCTCTAATTTTTACTATAAATAGTTAATAAAATATTAAATAAATTATTATGTTAAATGAATAAACATCCACAGTTGTAAAATTTAACGTCATCGAAATAATTTCGATAGATAAACAAATCCAAAATCACAATTATGATAGTCGAAAATTTTGAGTTGTTTTTCCTGTTTTCCCACTAAATCCTATTGATAAATATATATCTCTTTATTAGAGTTTCATTTATGTTCACATATTTGAAGAAAACAATAAAATAGTAAAATATGCATGACTATTCAAATTTGAATTATAAGAGACTTTAAGTTAAATATTACACTATCAATTCATTATCATCAACATGGGTTAGTAGTGTTAGTAAAAAGATCTAATGATAAAACCACAAGCAAATTTGTAAGACATTACAAATTGTGAATATGATTAAATGGAATGGTCATAGGAGGTGTTGTAAGGACTTCAGTTTATCTAGAAAACTTCCTGGTGTTTTTTGGTTTTTTTTTAAAACTTGAATGAAGGATTTTATTAAACAATGCTTGTTAGTTTTCAATTACCAACTGATTCTTACATTTAATTGTGCATTTAAATTAAGACATGAAAAAAGTAAACATGATTATTAAACAGTAAGAGATAAAATAAAAACAAAAATCTTCTTCATTTACACATACGAAGAAGTCCTTTTTGTAATAAAAAGTAGCAGGTTTTTGCAATAGTTCCTATTAATTTTGGTTATGTAAAGAGTTCTTTTAACTTTTAACTTTTCTGGATCAGTCATGTTAGAAAAATTTGGGTATTCACAAGTGTTACAATGAAAAAGAACATGACACTCATCTTCTAAGGTGTCAAAAAAAGAGCATTTTCCATCAATTAAATTAAGGTTTTCATATCTGCCTGTTTCAATTCTTAAAGCCGCAACATCACAACGAAATTTACTGAGAGCTGAACGATGGCCGTTTGGTAAAATTATCTTACAATAATTCTCGGGGACTAAGGGAAGTTAGATTTGAAGAGTTCATTATTCCTAAACTTATTTCTTCCAATATTGTTCCTGCTATTTTGCCTTGAAAGCGATAAATTCCATTCAACTAAAAATTCCACGACCAATTTCTTTTTTAGTATATCGTATGACTTGATTATATTACATACTAAATCTATAGACTGAAATTCAGAACAGTTGGAATTTAAAAGTTTTTGTGCGGTGCTACATGTAAACGTTTGCGAGAAAAAACGCAGTACTTGCAGTACAATGGCCATCACTGTTTCCGTCTTTTTGGGCTTCAAATCGTAAAAAACATGGCATTAAAATTAAACTGAAATCATGAATTTCCAAAGATTCCACATAAAATTATACTTTTTGCAACACTTTTGTTCGACAGCATGAAATAACAAGAAATCAAAAAGTGTAACGTTTTTATTTTACTCCGTATACATGTAGACCATTATTGAAGAGGGAAGAATAAGTGAGTCCCAGTAAGCATTAATGGTTTTGTCACATCGCGTTTGTAAATGGGGGCTACTGAGCGGTATAATTACAGACCTTATAATAGTTTTGACCGTATTTCTATTTGAAACAGTATCTAAAAAGTTACACATTTGTTAGCGATTTCATCAAATTCTTTAATGCTTTTCGTTGGAATATCGAGAAATAATGGTAGATTATCATTTCATTAACACAGCTTATAACCAGTGAAATGACCATTATCTTATATCTCGATTTCGTTCGTTTTACCATATCTAATGTTATCCAAGCGATGTCCAATAAGTTGTATTATCATTAACCTCAAATAGCAATCACGTGCAAAATGACGCGCTTGTAGAAAACTGTCCTCATTTTTTCACATTTTGTCTGATTTTCGCATTGAAGAAATGGAATAATTGATTATTTTTGGAGTAAGATTACTTGATATTCCATTTCGTAAATAACAAAAGCTATATGTTCACTCGTGGCTCATCAACTCGTGAAAATATAGCTTTTCTTATTCACGAAATGAAATGTAAATCGACCTTACACTGAAAGAAACGAAAAAGCAAAAGATACGGAAAATGGTGTTTCTTTCATTCCTTCCGGTAAATAATTGAGAAACATCGGTTGATCAACATTTGGTTATTTCTGTGCTAACCTAGAGAAATTACCAAATGATGATATCCGGCTATCGTTCATTTCTCCCAATTTGACGTTAACTAAGCGGGGTCAATTATATCTATGACGTCATGGCGGTGCCGAGGAATCACATGCCAATTGAAGCGTTAAAACAAGTGTTTTCCTGCAGTTTTCACAATTCATCTCATTTAGCATAAAAATATATTCACATATATAAAAATCGCTGATTTTTGCGTAAGATCGATCAATCGTTCATTTCGTGACCTCCGACACCCGGGAAAATATAGCTTTTGTTGTTCACTAAAAGAAAAATGAATCGATCTTACCCTGTACCATACAAGTGATATATTATCCTATATGTAATTGATGGATGATCATATATCTCGATTAAAAAGCGATCCAAGATGAAATGACATGTTGACCTCACCAATGTCCACCTTAAGTATAACACGGAGTTGTTAATTGGCAACAAAAATATAGCTTTTATTCCTAGACCTATATTTTATTTACTTTCTTTTTACATCCCAAATACCCTCTCCGACGTTTGTGTAAAACCAATGGGTTGATAATCGTAAGTGCTATGAATCCATTTATACGTGTTTCGGCCGCCGCAACATGACTAAAGGCGGTACAAGGAGTGACCTCACTAGATCTTAAAGAAAATAGTTCGGTTTGAAAATGGCCATTTGAAGTGGAGAATAGTGATCCACGTGCATATTTATTTGAGTGTTTGCTAGTTTTGCATCTCTTCTTTAATGTAACGCTTGGTTCGATCTTTTTTGTGCACGATTTCCTTTCCGGAAAGACGGCTAAGGGACAGGGGTAGTACCCGAAACAACTGTCCTCCCCATAGGTGGGAAAACGCTTGAATAGCCCAAAGCAAAACCGTAATTGACCCAATTTTTTTAGTCTCAAAAGATAGATCTATGAATGTAAATGAAGCGCTTATGACGTAATATACAAGAGAAGTGTCGTGGAATATGTTCCAGCACCTGAAAGTTTGGCAATTTTATATAGAACAAAGAAGACCGAAAATCGGTCGGGGACTGACTACAAACAGTCATATATAAGCCTGTACGTGACATTTCGAACAATTTCACATGTTCGCAAAGCAAAGCTTCTGGCAAGTCTGTGCAGCCGCACAGTCTGACCAGAGTCTTCACTAAGCACTATACAAGAGAAAATGTCTTAATCCCTAATCTGGCAGTCAGCATATTTTATTATTGCATTATGTCGTTGTCTACGCTGCTTTACGTTTGTGTCCCGCTCACGTGTGAAATTGTTGGAAATGTCACGCACTGGCTCATATATGACTTACATAATAATAAGGATTTTTTTACAATTTTCTATTTTTAACGTCCTTTCTTTCCGGTATTCAGGTCGTCCAAGTCTTCCATCCTATTTGAATGTACATTTGGCAGTTGGTGAGAAACCGACGATTGAGACACACATGCAATAAATTGTCTACGTGAACATTTGTCTAATAAACTGACACAACCTAACACCATAAGTTTCAGACAACATGTGAAAATACCATCAATAGCCCGTCTGTTTGTCAGAAAATATGGAATTGTACATCCTTTGTCAGAATATAAGATTATTATCTTCACAGAGTGCGGTTGGCAGGGTTTTGTAAGACAATATACTGACACAAACTTCTGGATTGCCTTTCTGCATTGGTCATACTTTTTAACCTTTCAGAGTAGATTTTTTGTTGATTTTATGAAGGTGCCAAACTAAAAGAAAAAAAACTATGCAGCGGATTCATACATACGTGTTATTAGGTTTTTGTTTTTCTCATTCCTACAAGAAATCAACAAAAAACATCTTCAAATCTTAAAATTTAACATCGTAAAGCAAATATGAATAGATTCATCCATTAAAACATAAAATTTATGTAGGACTACTATTCTCAAAAGCTTAAAAAAAAAATAAAAAAAAGAAAACAGTTGAGAACATCGTGAAATTGACAAGATGAATGTTTTTTTGGAATAATTTTGGAATGAAATTGAATGAGTATGTGGAGCCCATTTAAGTGAAATTCTAATTCGAGGAAGGTTATCGTATATCGCTAATTTTGTTCAAGATGAACAAATTTAGCGATATTTATAACCTCCCTTTAATTAAGAAATGCCTACAGGTTCTATGAATAGCTCTCTGTGTCTTTTCAAACTCATCATACGCTGGCAAAATTCAATTATGTCAGTGATATCGTGGATATTATCTACCGTTTTTGGGGTTTTTTTGAAAGTAGATGTTGGACTTATCGTTTTTGATAATTTTCGAGCGTTTTTGATTGGTCTTGGTGAGTGGAGAGCTGAGGGAGCGATTTAGAATGATTTTGATTGGAAAGAGAATCAATTTTACGATTTTCTTAAATGTTGCTGAGTGCTCAAAATTGAGTTTTGTTGGGAAATGACACCAAATTCTTATCAAATTAGAATGTATGAATGTTTGTTGAAATAACTGGAATTAAATCATATTCAATTCATTCGACAGTGTTTATCTCCCTTTAATAAAATCGGCGTACTTTTCTGATTTTGTGTTTTCAAGGACATATAAAAACTTTGTAAAATCATCGTTAACAAATAAAATCGTGGCCGATTTTAACGATTTATTAAAATGAATCATTTTGAACGATTTCGAAGTATTTTGAAAAATTGAAAAATTGGGAGCGTTTTTGAATGGTTTTAGTGAATGTTGTGAATGTTCGAATGTTGGAATGAATGAATGAATAGGGCGCTGAGTAAGTGATTTGGAATGGCTTTGATCGAGATGAATGCCAATTCTACAATGTTACTAACTGTACTTAAAGCCTAGTTTACATTTGCCACGTTCGCCGTACGATATACGCAGCCTGCGATTTTTCTTACGATTTTTTTGACATCGCAGACAGCTACGGTCTGCGGCGTTTGTGTTCACAAAGCCGCACGGTGACCGTGCGATTTTTAGAAATATTTTGGGGAACATACCTTAAGGACACCGTACGGGTTCCGTGCGATATCGCAAGGTAACTCTGAGATTCCCGCGCGGAGATCGTACGGGTTCCGTACGGATATCGAGAGGATGCCGTGCGGTCATCGCACGATTCTACGGGTTTTATTATGGATGATATCGTGCGATTTCCACGAGATCATCGCAAGGCTCCCGTGCGGCGACCGTGCGGTGTCCGCACAAGGCTACGGGCTTGCGATTTTTAAAGATGTGTATAGCATTTTTTTAAACGAGATCGCAGGTGTCTGTGGTGCCCGTAAGACCGTGCGATGATCGCACGGGCACCGTATGTCACCGCACGGGAATCGTACGATTTCATGCTTACGGCGAGATACGGACGCCGTACCTACTCCGTAGGCCAAATGTAAACGAGGCTTTACCGGGGACGGCGATTGCCTTATTTTATGAAAAGCTTCCAAGATCTCTAAAAGGCGATTGGAAAGCAATAAAGACATTTGCCTTACTTTCAGCGTATTTACCTCGAAAAGTCGGATTACATAAAGAATTACCCAAAACTACAGTCAACAACATCGTGAAATTGATAAGGGGAATGTTTTTAATGATATTTGTATGAAATTGAATGAGTGTGTGGAGCGAGTTTTGAGTGCATTTAGAGGGAGGTAATCCAATATATAAATAAACTGTATGGATCTGTCCGACAAGAAAAATACACTCAAACCATCGAAATCGTGTTTTTAAAAAAGAAACCTATTATTTCGCGATATAAGTAGCATATCTATATCTCGTATCGATGGCTCATTACGAAACAGTTGTAACTACATATAAACATATATTCAGTTACAACTGTTTCGCACTGAGCCATCACTTTCTCAAAGAAAGAATCACATTCAGTAGAATGCCAACTTTAAGATTCCTATTGAAACAAAATTTTTAGTTGGTCAATCGAAATTTGAGGCGCTTCGTTTATAATTTGGTAACAACAATAATTATTGAAAAAGAACGTGTGTACAGTTAGTTACATTGACATTCATCTCAATTAAAACCATTCTAAATCACTCATTCAGCGCTCCATTTACTCATTCCAAAACATTCAATCAAATCGATCAAAATTGCTTCAAATGACTAAAAAAGTTTACAATCAACAGCTACATTAAAAATAAATACATGTATAAATGGAAAGAATCGCGTTTTCACAGACATAATTGAAATTATTAGCGTCTGATTGGGTCTTGAAGAAATAGGAAGCAATTTACGGAACTTTAATGCATATTTTATTAAATGGAGGTAATGAATATTCGTCCCTTTAATTTCACTCAAAACTCTCTCACCTTTCATTCAGTTTCATTCCAAATTCATTCCAAATCATTCATCTTGTCAATTTCACGATGTGTTTAACTGTATAGCATCCAAAAGAAGACACCAACTTTACTTTGAATAAAAGTCACAAGACTCGCAAAATACAGGAAAATTTCAAAATTTCTGTCGAGTCAGGTTTCATGCGATTGCATTATAAATCGTGCAGAAATGCGTTCAAAGAACTGAGAATGAAGAATTTTCAAATGCACTAAGAAATAATACGGTTAATGAAATACTTTTATATCTCAAGATTTTATTATTGAACAGTAATCAGGATTATTTCTAGAAACAACCATTAACTTGCAGGATTATGCATTTCAACAAAATGCAAATCGGATAAAAGGAAACAAAATGCATTCCCCGTTCTTTTCTCCTATACATTTTGCTTCATCGAGCCACGTACAGTAAATTTTGCTAAAGCGACTACGCCCATGAAGCGACCAAATTTTTAATGGGCTGTTTCAATATCTCCTTTTTTAAATGAAGATATTCAACAAACAAGATATAATTGGTCTTAAATATGTTAAGCTAATTTATTTTTGTTTAAACTCAATAGAATCGTCTTAGTGGGACGATTCTATTGAGTTTAAACAACATAAGGTTATAATTGAGAAATTTGCAATAATATACACATTCAATCATTTTTTTCTTATATGTAAACGACACGTGTTTTAAGCGACCATTCTCTTTAAAGGTAGTACGTCAGAAAAAATAGAAAAACATTATTTTAGAAGTACATTTGCTTAAATGAGGTGGATTTGTTGAATTTGCCCTACCTACCTAAGTTAATTTTGAAATTGTGGGATTTCTAAAGCAATTTACATGGCCTTCCCAGAATTTTGGTTTCGCTGTCCACCAATTGAAGATACAACCAGAATTCAATAATTACATGCATGTTCAACATGATTAGTAATACTTTACTTGCTGTATTAAAAGTAGGTTTGAGATTAGAAAGAAAGGGTGATATTTAGATGACAAGGAATGTTTTTTATAATGTTGAATATTATTCAGAAAAATAAATCTCAGACTCGATATCACATTTGTTCCATGCGTTGACGCGATATAAATTTCGCATTGCATAAACAGGAATGTCACACGCAATCCACTGCTGCAGTTAGTTGCATCGTGAAATTGACATCTACGTCTATCAAAACCAATCTTAATCGCGCGCTTAATTCTATGCATGCAAAACATCAACTCTATTCAATAAAAAACGCGCCGAAATCGTTATGAAATACGTCGAAATCGTTCGAAAAGGAATCATCATTTCATTCAAGTCGATCGAATTATTCCAGGATTTTTATTGGCAATGGGGACAAGGTGAATGATGGAATGAATACATGGTTTGAATGAAAATGAATGCGTTAGAGGAGAACTTTTGAATGAAATAAACGGAAAGTAACAAAATATCATTAATATCGTCCAATTGGACGATATTATCGATGTTTATTACCTTTCTTTAATAAAGTATATAGAGGATAATCGTTTGTTTCAGTGTAAGGTCGATTTATATGTCATTGAGTGAACAACAAAAGCTATATTTTCACGAGTGGTGGAGCCACGAGTGAAAATATAGCTTTTGTTGTTCAAGAAATGATACTTTATTGCAAAAATGAGACAAAATGTGAAATTTCTAGGACATATTTTCGTAAAGCGCGTCATTTTGCACGTGATTACTATGCAACGTTCATTGTGACGTCACTTATTTCGCCCCGCATAGATGACGTCAAAAAGGATTAAATGCACAAAAGCAGTGTACAAGTTTTTGGTAATTTCACTGCTTTTGCGGTGAGATTATCAAGTGATAATCTACCGTTATTTCTCGATAAACCACCGAAAAGCATTAAAGAAATATACATATGTTTGTGTTTGTGTGCCTTGACGGACCAGTTCGACACTTTAAAATCCTCAACAACCAATAAAAAAAAATCGGGATGTTTGAATGATATAGGAGCGCTTTTGGCCGATTAAAGTAAGTATTTGGAATGAATAAATGGAGTGCTGAATGAATGATTTAAAATTATTTTGATCGGAATGAGTGTCAATTTCTTGATGTTATTAACTGTACATGATGAAAGCCTTTCGAAGGTTATAAAGTTAAAAAATGAACAGAACTTGAAAACCTAACATATGTAACCATTCACACAGGACAGAAGCATCCGGGAATTCCAGGGAATAAAAAATTGAGGGGAAAAAGATCGGTTACATTAAAGGATTTCCGGAAATTGCAAATTTTCTTAAAACAACAAACAAAAACACATCAAACACGGGCAAGCAGAAATGATTATTTAAATTCAGAACTCAACAGCAAACGCCGAAAAGTTATTAAACTGGTCTGTCTGCGCAGTCCGCGTAGACATACCATGATCAACTCTTCTTCACCACCTAGACGGTATTCGAGAAGAAGATATCGATTCAATACCACTTGACTCGTGAAGATGGACAGATCAGTTAAATTTCAGAAAACGGCAAACAGTAGGGATTCTGATTGGATTCTGATATCTAATCGTCACGAGTCATTGTGACGGCAACTCATTGCAATTATTAACTTAATTGTGGCGTTACAAGATACTTTGTAGGATGAATCTATCTATAGCGACAGGGAGTTTGAAATAGTTCTGATTGAGAATGAAGAATGTTCAATTTACAAATTGAATATGCAAACAAGTTTTTAAAAGTTTCAAATAATGATATGATAAGAAATGTGGTAAACTCATTATGCTACGCAAGCTACGCTGACAATGAATACAGATTTGTTGTATTCGACGTGAAGACAGTATGATTACAGTAAAGAAAAATAAAAATTTACAGATTGAATACTTATAAAATGATTTCGGAATTCATTTGGACCATATGTTCTTTCACAATGTTAACCGAGGTTTCCCTAATGAAATCCAGCAGGAAACCTCGGTTAACACTCACAGTCTGTTAAAGTTCATTCTCCTGAAACGTTGCAAAACTATTACGGGTCTACTACTTTAATTTGAATGATCGAGTTTTTAATGAATTCCAAGGGATTTAAAACATAATCAATAATTTCGCCCTATTGGTGATATTTATTACCTCTCTGAATACAATATACGTACTTTTCTGATTTTGAGTCCTCGCGGACAAATTGGAAGCTTAAAAAATCAACGATTACAAATTAAAACATACAACTATTTAATAATTTTGAGTGGGTAATTAGGAATGAAAGAACGGAGCGTTTGGGTTAGTGGTTTGGAATAGTTCTGATCGATATGAATGTCAATTTCACAATGTTTCTAACTGTAATTTTGTATTTGGCGTAAGCACAGCATGCTTATCCAAAAAAATAACAAAAATATGACAACGTCTCAGCTGAAAATTCTATGTTCCGGTTCTGACAGACGATTTCATGTGGCGATTAATTTCTAAATTTATGAGTATGTCTGTTTGTACTTTAAATGCAGACTTAGTTGTAATTTTGTTGGAGAATGATGAACTTATTGCCAGTAATCTGCTAGAATGATTGTTTTGTGTCACGAAATACGGTCGATTGTATCGATGTTAATATTACGTTCTGTCTCTTTTCGTCATGTTTTATTTTGCATTGCGTCTACCAACAATCCTTAGAATTATTATCACCGTGAAAGAATTGTATTTTTTTATTATTATTTTTCTTTTATTAACAATTACAGCATCATGAAATTTATAATGCGGATAATTTTGGAATGATTTTAGAATGCAATGAAATAACTTGGAGGAGTGAGTTTTGAAGGACATTAAAGGCGATTAAATTATATTCATTATATCCTTTTAAATATCTAGGGGAGACCGGGGCAAAGTGTTACAATTTTTAATCAATTCACAAATTTCCGACACCATAGCTCTTTTGAATTTATTTAATATATGAATCAAAAATTTAACGAATCTGGAACTAAAATAGACTTCGATTAAACAATTTCGTCATGTTATAAAAAAAATTATACGCAGACAAATGTACCGGCAAAAGTAACACATTGCCCCGGGCTTTTGGGGCAAAGTGTTACACCTATCGGGGCAAAGTGGTACATTGCATACAGTCGTCACGAAAAGGACTTTCATTTGCTTTTACAATTCCGGGATAAACGTCAAAGGCCTTTTGGAAAAATATTATTCAAACTTAGACTGCAAGTTTTGCACACACTGACTTGGTCACCCATGACAAAAGAGTGCATTTCTTGCGCCTTACCACATGTTTCAAAACGTGTCCTTAATAATAAAATACTCAGACCATATCCTAAAATATTCTCTCTTTTTTTCTTTCTCTTATAAAAACATTAATTTTAAATCTCGTATTGTATGTCCATTTGGGGAATAAAATCTAAGAGCACCTGTTATTATTGGAACCTACTGTAGTTTCGAATAAGTCTGAAAAGTCAGAAAGTACAATATGATCATGGCTGAATTGCATTAATTACTAGTAAGTCTCTTAAACTCTACATTTATGAAATAACATAAAAAATCTGTGATTAACCACAAACTTTTAGAAATAAGCCCATTGGACCGCTAAATCCTCGTTTCAACATGTCCGAATATAAAGCGGACAAAGCGTTTTGAGAAAAGCTGGTTACTCTTGCAACAGGAAATTTATCTTTTTCGTACAACGGTTTCTTTTGCATATAATTAGATGTTAAATGATTTGCACAAACATTAAAACTTCGTTTGGAGCTTCTTTGAACTCGTTTCAGTCTTAATCTCGTTATCTGGAAATTGAATAATGGCGCTAAACATATTGTGGGCAAAATGTTACAATGTAACACTTTGCCCCACGTCCTGTGTAACACTTTGCCCCAATCGCAACTTTTCGGAAAAGATACTGGTACAAAGAAAAGAAAGGTTTACAATAACATAATTTGTACACAAAAGTAAGCTTCTGGATCTCGGGATCCCATAACCATATGACTTTCCTATTTCTTGTACTCTTATATCAGACGAGGCGGATATTTACGCAGATGGTAAGAATTTACTTTTGTGTCACAAAAATCGTTTTCTGATTCCTCTCAAGTGGACATTCCTATTTCATGAATCTAATATACAGCAAAACATGCATGATCAAAAACCTTTTAATAAGAAATAACACCTGAGACATTAATGATGTCAAAAAGAAAATAATTCAAACGTAACACTTTGCCCCGTGTAACACTCTGCCCCGGTCTCCCCTACTTTTCCGTTTGATAGTCTCAATTAATTGATTAATTAATTAGACTTATTAAAATCCCGATCGGCTAATAAAGTCGTGGATTGGTATACGTCAATTTGAATTTAAATATTGATCTTTGTCGACGTTTTCAAGTATTTTTTTTTTTTTTTTACCTTTTAGACGATTTCGGAGCATTTAAAGGTGATAAGAGTGAACATTTTGAATGCATTGAAGTGAGCGCTGAGTGAGTTCTACAGAAGGCATTTGATCTAGGTAAAAAATAAAGTATTTCTTTAATGGTACTGAATTCAATTCAAGAAACTCGAATACGTTGTTATAAGGAAAAGGACGACGTCTTTTTTAGACTTAATTATCTTTTGCCATGCGTTTGACACAAGCTCTTAAAGGTACAAAATCTAGAAATAATTAAAGATAATGGCGGAAGTATTGTCCTACTTCATATCCTGTCATTCTGACACAAAGAGAGCCAAGTTAATGGACACTTCATGGTCTTTACATTGCGTACATTTAACACTTCAAGAAATAGTAAGTTGTCATTTTCAGTCCCCAATCTCAAACGAAAGTTAAGGAAACTTATTACCTTGTATGAAGTAATGATGCCATCTGGGCCAAGTTGTAATTTTACCATTGGCTAATTTCAACCGGAAGTTATTTTAGCAAATCGTTTTTGCTGTTTAAATTGGTACATGTACGATTGAAACGGCATTCCCAATTTGAAGAAATATACAAATTGGAATTAACTAATTTAATTATCTTTTATGGAAGTGGAGGCTGGTCGATTGCTTTCTGGTCCTTTTGTAGGTCCTCTAGTCATTTGAATGAGTTCATAAAGTACAAAAACATATTTTTAATGAGAATCACGATTTTATTTCCCGAATGTTGACGTATGCTCGTTTAATATTTTCTTTCTCTGTCTATCTGTCTGTCTGGCTGGCCGTCCGTACGGTCACTTATTGTTAACACATATATGTCGAACTCTATTAATTCACGGATTATGATGAAGCTTTCATAGAATGTTTCTTTACAATATGGCAATTCGCATATTATCATAGTTTGGGAATACCATGCATCGTCAGGGAAAAGGGACCTTCATTTAAAAAATAATTTTTGTGAGAGTGTATAATAGGTACATTGCGTTCTTGTTCTTATGGACAAACTTGCATAGACAAAGAGAAAACAGATGAAGCACCATGCTACGAGAAAATTAGTTTCACTCTGCAATATATACAAATATAAAATATACGGAATAATTTTCCCTTATTCGAAGTTAATGTTTCCTTTTGCGCCTTTTCTCTTGCGAGCAGTTTCAATCTAATGGTCATCTTGTTCGATCATTTCTTCACAAAAAAAATAATAAAAGCTGATGTGACGTTTTTTTGTTTTCATTTTTTTTTTATTTTGCTCACGTCAAGCGTTAGTCCTGTGTACTGTGTTGGCAGCACTTTGGTGTAATTGAAGCGAACGATTGTTTGATGAGTTTGATATTGTATTTAGTGTTTAATACGAAGCCACGGATGTTTTCTCATTCTGTCAGTATAAATGCTTGTTTTTTTTTTTTTTTTCTTGTGAATGTAGCTCATGTTTAAATGTGTTTACAAAAATGATCTGGTTATGCTTAGGATTATTGGTTGGTTCTATTACGTATTCACTTCTCCTTACATTAATTTCTTTAACGAAAAATACATTTTCATAAATCGTGCTTTCAGAAATTAATTATTAAGGCAAGTTTACTATGTAAATGTATTCCAGCGAAAGAAATGATAAATTGTTTGATCCAACATTCGACATTTCTAGTAGGTTTTTGTAACATGTAATCTTTAAAATTGTTATGGAGATAAAACACTTTCTGACATTTCAAACACTGATAAATTGCATGTTGAATAAAATTCAAACAATGAGAAATCGCGCGCTGTCAAACTGCGCTTGTAAATCTTTACGTTTCCAATGGCTTGTGCTAGCAAAATTAATTCTACTCGCATATTATAAATGTTAGATTTATTTTCATGATCGCTGTACAGTGAATTTCGAAAAACGGGCAAGATTTTTTAACAGTTCAGAGTGTGTATTATTTCATCCACAGTTGCGAAACATCGTAGAAATAACTGTTGAAATCTCTCGATCTGCTATAATCAATGCATTCGAAACACTCACCCCATAATCGAAAAATGTTCCGGAATCGTCCATAAACACTTCGAGATCGCCAAAACGATGGACATTTCATTCAAATCGAGAAATCAATCCACGGCTGATTAGCTAGTTTGAATTTTAAAGCGTCTCACTGATCCACGAAAATACACAAATAGAAAAAAAAACGTAGAAAAAACGTAGTTCTTTTTTTATTAAATTTGAGAAATTAAATATTGCAAGTTTTGTCCAATTTTACGAAATAACCGATAATGTATTAGGTCCATTTAATTTCTATCCATTTTTTATTATTTCTACCACTCATTTAATTTTATTTCAATCATTCCAAAATCAACCATCTTGTTGATTTTTCCATGTTCTTAACTGTAGTAGAACACTTCGTTTGATTTCTTTCAATTGTTTTACACAGATCACATCCCGACTGGATTGGTCTCATAAATTCTCTTTAAGAGATGAAGGGAGCATATGTTCATTTCATTGAGGTGTGAAACTAAAAACCTTATCACATTGTTTGAATATAAATACTCTATGCAATCTTATAATTAATTTATGCTATGAAACAAAAATGAAAAATTTGGTCAGATTTCTTACGTGACTACTTTTTGCGGAAGCTTACAAAACGGCTGCATGCTCAAACTTGTTTTCATTGGGAAATAAAACCAAATTTTTGGCCAATAAGAACACAGGAATAGCGATGGGTACAACTAAAACTAAATTATATAATGATGATAGAATGTTCGGTACCATTTTCAGAAAAAAGGATATGGCGTAATACAGTTAGCTGACTACAAGTGCGTCCAAAATGAAACTTGTATGGTATAATTCATATCGTTTAAAGCGCTCATATAACTTGGCTTATTTCGTTCCTTACTTGTTCATTTTGTTAATTTTACTTTGATTTAAACAAAATCGTTGACATTATAAGATCTGAAAAGCGAGTCAGCTTAGGGTTGACACGCATTTCCCACATGGTCCATTTTCGCGTGACGGGTCTCATTTTAGAAAAATGATATCTAGTGTTAGAAACATCGTGATATTGAAATGCGCCTCGACCAAAACCATTCGGGATCGCTCGCTCAGCGATCCATTTAATGCATTCAAAACAATTACGCCAATTACTGAAAACTGCTCCTAAATCATCCAATAAGACTATGAAATCGTAAACCTAACCAAAGGTTCTTTCAGATTGACAAATCCATCCGAGACTTTATTTGATGATGTAGATTGGTCCGTGAAGACACACATATCGAAATCAGTGATGTTTTGAAAGGGGAGTAATAAAATATCACAATTGTCGTCCATTTTGACGAAATTAGCGAGATTGTATTACTTCCCTTTAATTTCTATCAAGACTTGCTCCTACTTTTCATTCAATTACATTCCGAAATCATTCCAAAATCACCCACCTTGTGATTTTTTAGATGTTCATAGCTGTAGGAGAATACTTCGCCTTATTTCTTTCTGTTTTCCTTCATTGGTCTTTATTGATGTCTGATTGTGTCTCAATTTCGGGGAAAAAACATTGCAAATTGCGGCCAGCTGACTGCAAATACTTTCCAAAAAGCAATTTTGATAATAAAGTTAATATCATTCAAGGCGCTCACATAACTTCATTTGTTTTATCCCATTTTCAATTTGCTCATTTTTTCAGTTCTATATTGGTCTAAACAGAAGCATTGCTTTTTTGAAATAGGAAAAATCCTTTTTGAATAACAGAAAAAAATGTATCTAAGTGAGACATTCATCAATATTGAAAACGAATGATATAACGATTCATGTTTTTTTCGGGGACTACATGCACATGTATTTAAAGTTTTATGCAGTAAGGAACATCAGGAAATTTACAAGGTGCATAGTTTTGGAATGATTTGCATTGAAACTGAATAAGTGTCATGAGTGAGTTTTGAGCGAAATTCAAGGGAGTGGGGAATGTAATATAATGTAGCTTATAACGTCCAGTTACACGAAATAAGCGACACTTTTTTACTATCCTTTTATAAAATGTAAGAACTTTTCTATTTTTATGTTTTCACGAAACAATCAGACTTTAGAAAGATAATATAATAGCGCAAGACTCGATTCGATATGAATGAATAGTTCATCTTTTGAAACCATTTTGAGACTTTTGTGAGTGATTAGAGAGAGGCTTTTTTTATTGAATGAAGGAATGGAGCGGTGATCAAGCGATTTAGAATAGATTTCATCGAGGTGATTGTCCATTTCACGCTATTACTAACTGTATGAAACGTTATGTCAAATTCTGCATATAAAGCAAAGGTTTGCCTTTGAGCTGAAAATGGCATGTTATGGAACCCAAAGAGAGAACGAATAAATTTGATTTTTCCCAACATAAAGAAAGTTATTTACGGACTACAGAGTTGCGTTCGTTTTGAATTCCATGTTTAGTGCTGATATCTCTAATTAACGCGAAGATTTGGACATTTTTACTGTGATGTTCTCACAAGCTTGTAATTTTATTTTCCTCTCTCAAGGAAATCCTGTAATGCATACACGCAATGAAATTTTATCTCATTTCTGCATAAGTTTCAACGGTTTTTTATCTTTTCTTCAACTCATTCTCATACAATTTCACTTTTTGACGCTGCTGGAGAACGTAAAGATAAGAAATCATTGTGGTAAATGAAACAATCGTTTATAAGAAGCAAGTTCTGCATTAATCACAATTTTCAACCCCAATTAACATCAAGAGGACCAGTGGTCATAAAACGCTCACCTAAGGTATAGATTATAAAGGTTGCAAAATGCAAAAACTACTTAAAGTGTTTTACAAAGATTCGACCCGAGTCTTTTAAACAAGTATTCTTACAAAGTTTAAAGACATTTGAGCAAAAAGGGTGCCTCTTGAGAGCACACAAGTATTTTTTATGAAAATTACATGGGGACCTAGTTATTGAATGCACTTGACCAAATTTTGAAATCTTCCTAAATACATGTAACATGTTGATAAGCATTATGATCAAGTTTCGGGATATTTATCTCAAGAGGGCACACAGGGTTTTTCTTTGAGTAACCTCTTGATGTAGTTCTTGACCATAGTAAATTAAATTTTGACCTAATTTAAGATACATGTAGACAAAAAATCTGACAAATTTCCAAAACATTTGAGTAAAAATTATGGCCTCTAGAGTGCACACAAGGTTTTTTATGGGATTTGATCCGGTGAACTAGCTTTTGACCTCCACCTAACGCAATTTGAAAATCATCCGACATATTTGGCAAAAATAATTGACCTCAAGAGTGCACACAAGGTTTTATCCAGATTTTGACTCCACATGACCCAATTGCGAACACATGGGGACAATCATACTGACAGTTTAGCCAAAAAATATTGCCTCTTGAGTGTACACATGGTTATGCTGAGATTTAACCCCTGGGTCCCATTTTTTTACCCCACTTGATCGATTTCAAACTCGATCGAGATTTAATGTAGTCAATCATTCTGGCCGATTTTCACGACATTTGATCCAAAAATATATCATATAGAGTACACATAAGGTTTTTCTAATTTTTGACTCCATGACCTTATTTTTGATGCAACTCGATCCAATTCCAAACATGTCCGAGGCTTCGATGAGACAATCATTCTGACCAAGTTTCAAGACATTAAAGTCAAAACTGTGACCTGTAGAGTGCGAACAATATGTTGACGCACGACTTACACAGTGCCATCACAAAAGCTCTCCATGAGCTAAAATGTAAGATTTCATCACCATTTAGATGTCATCAGCCATTTCTTAATTTTTTACGAAATGGGTTAAAGTGTAATTGGAAGACTTCATGATATAAAACATTCGATATGAATTTGCGTTTCAAATTCAGTAATTTGTGTTCTTTTTTTATTCGTGTTCTTTTTTCGAAACTCTCGGTAGGTTTCGAAAAGTTAAATACTTCAAATTAAAAGCATTCATCAACTGATCTAAGACTGACAAAAAGTTTCATCTACATGAATGAAATTAAATGAGTGAGATGAACGAGTTTAGAGGGAAATTAAAAAGAATTAATCTAATATCGCTATTTTTGTTCAGGATTAAAAAAAATATCGATGTTTATTACCTCATTTTAATGAAATGTGTATACAGAATCTATAAATAGCTGTTTTTTTAGAGAAAGAATCAGACGCCTTTACTTTTAATAACGTCAGTGAAATCGCACATTCTTCCAAGTTATATTCATTTTGAATGTAATTGCTTGTTTTATCTTTTTGTAGCGTTTTTGAGTGGTTTAAGTAAGTATTTTGAAAGGATGAATGGAACGCTGAGTGAAGGATTAAGAATAATTTTGATTGAGATAAATATCAATTTCACGATGTAACTCACTGTTAGTTGCGAAAAGTTTGAATACTCTAGATAAAAGTATTCATCGAATGATTTTAATCTGACAAAATGTTTTCTCCAAATTGTCCATGTTATATTCAAAGTTTGACTGATATTTGATGTCAAACACACATTTGGTAAGAGATTTGTATTCATACGCCAGTTTTCAGAAAATATGTTTAATATAAATAAAGCGAGAAAATATCAATGTGTATTTTCATAGCTTTTTCGAGTGCCGATACGGCAATTCATGCACAAAAAAAACATATTTATTTTCTAATTATGATTGAATTTTCATAAAACGTTCACCAAATTAAGCTAAATGTACCTACAAAAGAATTACATGTACATGTATTGAAAAGACGTAGAGAAGTTTTTGCAGTTTGTCTTGTTGTTCTTGATCCTGCTGTTGTTGTTGTTTTCTTTGATGGTATGAAGCGCAAATACAAACACATTGTACGGACGCATTGAAATGTGATTCAAAAGAAGAATATTTCAATGAGGTTTCGATACAGGATTTAATATTTTGAATAGTTAACAACGTCGTGAAATTAACAAGATGAATGATTTTGGAGTGATTTTGGAATGACATTGAATGAGTGTGTGGAGCGAGTTTTTTAAGTGAGATTAAAGGTAAATAATCCAATATCGCTAATTTTGTTTAAGATTAACAAAGTAAGCGAGGTTTATTACCTCCCTCTAATAAAATTTACCTACTTTACCGTTTTTTGTGTCTTTGCTGACCAATCAGACATTATAAAATCCACACAAGCCAATTACATTGTAGAATAATTTGATCAATTTAAATAAAATGTTGGTCGTCTTGATCGATTTCGAAATGTTCTCAAATGATTTTGGAGCGTTTTTGGTCGATTTGAGTGAGTGTTTGAATGAATGAATGGAGCGCAGAGTGATCGATTTAGAATGATTTTGATCGGATTGGTTGTCAATTTCGATGCCGCTAACTGTATACATTGAGAATGTATTCTTTTGTGTTTTTAAAGGTGTGTACAAGGATAATAAGTTGTCAGCGTTTTTACAGTGCAATAAAATAAAGACTTTTGTACACTAACTTACATCGTGAAATTGACATTCATTTCAATCAAAACCATTATAAATTGCTAGATCAGCGCTCCATTCATTCATTCCAAACACTCACTCAAATTTATCAAAAACGCTCAAAAATGACTAAAAAGATACAATTAACAACTTCATTCAAAATAAATATAGATTGAAAAAATGCGTTTTAGCTGACATAATTGAAATTGTAAGCGTCTGATAGGTTTTTGAAGAAATAGGAAGCTATTTATAAAACTTTTATGCATATTTATTAGAGGGGGTAATAAATATCGCTAATTTTGTTCATCCCTAACAAAATTTGCGATATCAGTGTAGCTTCCATTAAATTCACTCAAAACTCGTTCCACACACACACCCAATTTCATCTAAAAATCATTCCAAAGTCATTCATCCTGTCAATTTCACGATGTTGTTAACTGTAGTGAGAACGACATCCTCGATATTTGGACGGTTACTAGGTACCAGGTAAACTAAAAATTTTAGTACCCGTTTCTTTTTTGAAGATATGAATTAATTCAAACAAATTAACATATTTGAAAATTCATCAATGTAAAATGTTAAACTAAAGGAAATACCGCAATTATGAAAGTATCACCGCACACATCATGGGTTTGGCGCAAGACTGTACTTATTACTAACATTTTGTCACAAATATCTTGATCGACCCTCGAGTTTTTTATGTTTGTTTGTTTGTTTGTTTGCTTTTTTTTTTTACTTCCATAAGCTTTGAGCATTTGAACGTCATATTTCATGTGATATTTGACTGAAATCACTTCGGAAAAAATAAATGATAAACCCCCATACGTGGAGTTTTTTGTTCGTCCCTAAACCCTATAATTTGGATAACAACACGAAATGTCAGACCAAAAAGAAATTATCAAAAGGCGTCTATGAATATCAACATGCATGCCTTGCCGTTTCATAAATTCGATGCGTCACAAAAGGGACCATCTTGGATGTGTGTCGGTCCATGACGAAGTGCAAAAGATAAGAACCCGGAGTGGTGTGGCGAAACTCAACATTCTACAGTAAAGATCGTAGAATCGATAATCATCTGGATTTAATCCATTCTTGATCACTCGCTCAGCGCTCCAATTATTCATTCCGTGCACTCACTACAATCACAAAAAACGCTCCGAAATTGTTCAAAAACACTTTGAAATTGTTTTAAAAAACAGCATTTCAATTAAATAATTGCATGATTTTATTGGTAAGCGTTGTTTTTTTTGTTGGTTTTTTTTCTTTCTTTTTTCAAGCTTCTGATCTGTCTGTGAAGACACAAAATTTGAAATGTATGTAGATTTAACTAAAGCGGGTAAAAATATCGCTTATTTCGTCCAATTGGACAAAATTAACGATGTTTTTCCTCCCATGAAAATCATTCAAAATTTGCCCATCACACTTATTCTTGAATTCCAAAAACTATTCCAAGATCTTTCAATATGTCATTTTCACGATGTTTTTAACTGTAATATTTCATCAGTGGTTGGCGGTATTCTCTAAATTGTTGCCTACTGTACTACAGTTAAGAGCATCGTGAAATTGACAAAATGAATAATTTTTGAATGACATTGAATGAGTGTGTGGAGCGAGTTATGATTGGAATTCAAGGGAGGTAAATCAATATAGCTAATTTATTACCCCCTTTAATGAAATATATGTCATTTTCTTTTTGTGTGTGTATTCGTGGACTAATCAGACACTTTAAAATCCACACAAGCCAATAAAATCGTAGAATAATTTGATTGATTTGAATTAAATTTTTATCGTCTTGGCTGATTTTCGAAATGTTTTCCAAAGATTTTGGAGCGTTTTTCATCGATTTGAGTGAGTGTTTGGAATGAATGAATGGAGCGTAAAGTGAGCTTTTTAGAATGATTTTGACCGGATTGAGTGTCAATTTCACGATGTTGTTCAATGTACGAGTTACGATTTTGAACTCTCGTTTTTAGAACTGTATCAAAGACTTTTTCCTGAGATTTCGTCCGACAACCAGCTCTGCGTTCAGGATGACAAAATGGTTCAAACAGTTTTCCAATTATACCCAGCTTTGCATGTGCGCATGCATTCAAAGCGGGGAATAATTGCCAAACTGTTTGCACTGCTTTGTCATCCAGAACGCAGGGCAGACTTTTGGTAAATCTTATGTAAAGCTTTCCCAAGACCATTGTCAACTCGATTGCCAGAATTCTTCAAAAGGTTTAATATCCGATTTGAAAAAAAAGTAGAAATTGTTTGGGTTTTGTTGTGAAAATTGATACCAAATGTGACTACTTTTTTACTGCCCCGGTTTTAAATAAAGTCTAGATGCTTAAATCGTATAGTAGTGTGTTGATAATTTCGTTTGATGTAAATATGAAATGAAAATAAAATAGGTTGGTGTCGGAAGACGATTTAGAAATTGCTTGTGAAGTAATTTCATTATCCACATTTTTTCTAAAGCTTTTATCTTTTTATGTAGGGGCGAAGGGTTCAGTGGAGAAAAGTTAATACTACTTTCTTTGCAATTTCAGATGGCACGTTTTGTAAGAGAACTATCGATCGATTTGGCGGTTGCTGGCCCGATACTTTACCAGGCAGCACGGCTAGAATTAACTGTCCAGCGATCCCAGGATTCAATAATCAAGGTAAGATAACTCTAGGAATGTCCAAAACAGCTTTTATACCTAAAGTTGACCACCATGAAAAATATTCCTGAATATCATGGTGTCATGGTTTAGTTGAAACATATTAAGATCGCCGGCCCATATATGTACGCCTTATATACATTTACAAATTGTTCAAAACGGGTTATCAATCAGGTTCAAAAAAGACATATCTTATAGCCTTCAAAGTTAGACTTATAAAGTAAAGTTTTAGAGCATAATTATTTTTTTTACCCTTAACATGCTGCACACAGCATTTCTTTGCTTTGCACAAAGGTTTGGCAATCAGTAAAGACTAAGATCCACATGCACTAACGAGCAGTCCGATCTTCGCCTACACATCTTGCTTTCTGCTATATTTTTATGTGGAAACCTTGAGTGGAACTGACTGAAATGTCTCGAAATTTCTATGAAACATGGCAAACATCAGAATACACATTGGTATTCCATTTAGAAAAATAACATGAATTAACGTTTGGCATAGAACTCGGTTGCTATTACTGTATATGCTATGACTGATATAAAATATCTTATTTAAGGCATAATTGTGTAAGGCTTCTGGTCTCTTCCAAAACACAATGCATAAAAACAGTGTTAAAGATCTTATCAAACATTTAAGGGGGGGGGGATATAGTAATCGCTTATTTCGTCCAGAAATTTGTGATAATGTATTATTCAAAGCTCGATCCACTCACTTATTCATTCCTTTTAATTTCATTCCTATTTCGTTCCAAAATTACCCATCTTGTCAATTTTCGATGTTGCCAACAGTAGCACTATCTGATTCCTTGCAATACTTTCAAGAAAGCCATTTTTTGCTTCAGAATATGCCTTCAAGGAATGTACAAACAACGGTACGTGGTATACGCGACCTTCCGGGGTACAATGGTCTAACTACTCTCTATGTCGAGGCGGTTCGAAAATGGTAAGTCAACATGCAGGAACTTCTTTTTTTCTCATGGAATGTACAAATAACGGTACGTGGTATACGCGACCGTCCGGTGTACAATGGTCTTACTATACTGACTGTCATAAAAAAGGCCTCACCAAAAATTTGACATAACTTTTTTTCTATAAGCGGAAGCCAATAATTATATCTATAAAATTGAATTATAGCCTAAACTCTACATAAACTGCTTTAGCAAACTCTTTTCACAACACAAACTCGTGCTTCAAATGGTAATTTTGTCGTAAGGGTTTACTCGTGCGCCCCGTGCGATGTTAAGAAATGATTTTGATTTTCGAAATCTGTACAAGTGGCTTCGTAAGTCAAAACACAACTGAATTTCACCCAAGAAGGATACAAATGTTCATATCCATAATGCCAAGACTAAATAATGAAGAACGCGCACGCATTTTGGGCATGCTGGAGATGGGCAGTTCCCAAAATCACCTAGCTAGACGTTTTAAGATCAACTAAAGTGCGTTTGGTTAGACATGTGAACGCCACAGGAAGTCATCAGGACAGGCGTAGACCTGGTAGGCCTCGCTCAACGTTTGTACGTCAAGACAACTTTATCCGTCAACGGCACCTTCGTGACCGCTTTTTAACAGCTGCATCGACATCTGCAGCCGTTATTGGTAATCACGGTAGGAACATTAATGTAAACAAAGTAGGACGCCGGTTACGTGAACGTGGGGTTGTGTGCAGAAGGCCTTATCGTGGTATGATACTTTCACAACGTCATCGACAAGAACGTCACGTATGGACTCGAAGTATCCAGGGATGGCGATGGAGGACAGTTGTGTTCAGTGACTAGTCAAGGTTCAATCTTTCACCTGCCGACGGACGCGTTCGGATATATCGACTTCTAAATGAACGTTATGTACGTAATTGCGTTTAAGAGCATAACCGCTTCGAGGGTGGCGGGGTAATGGTTTGGGCTGCCATCAACCATGCATTCAAAACGAACCTGGTTGTTGTTCAAGGCAATATGAATGCCACGGGGTACATAAAACTAAGTTTTACAGCCTGTTGTCCAACCCCTGTTTCGACGACAACCTGGACTCACTTTTATACATGATAATGCACGTCCACACACGGCGCGTATCATCACAAACTTCCTCCAAGCCAATAATATTGACGTTCTGCCATGGCCAACCAACTCACCGGACTGCAATTCAATCGAACACATGTGGGATATCCTAGGACGTCGTTTGCGTCAACGTCAGCCACAACCTCAAACTGTGCAACAGCTGACTGACACTCTTCATCAGGAGTGGGCTCGCATCCCGAGGTACCTTCTGCGTAACCTGTTTGACTCCAAGGGACGCAGACTGCAAGCAGTGATTGCTAGTCATGTTGGACATACGCGTTACTGACACCTTTAAGTCAGTGGTCATTTCTAATCTTCAATAAAATGTGACAAATGTTTTTGTTTGAGCCTAAAACCTTGCTCCACCTTTGAAAAACATTCCGATCAGTATTTTCCGTCAAAAACAAATAGTACTTATATCTAGTGTCCCATATTTAACCACAGCTG
This sequence comes from Fragum whitleyi, assembly GCA_948146395.1. Lineage (NCBI taxonomy): Eukaryota > Metazoa > Mollusca > Bivalvia > Cardiida > Cardiidae > Fragum > Fragum whitleyi. The sequence continues at coordinate 30,944,281 of OX411556.1, read as the reverse complement.
AATGCATGTGAGGCGTTATTTATGACAGTCAGTGTACTCACTATGTCGAGGCGGTTCGAAAATGGTTAATTCGACATACGTGAACTACAACTTTTCTCATCGAATCACTGTGTACCAACGCTACATTCTAACATACGGCTTCAAGCTGAGGTTCAACCGCATCCTAGGCAATGGTGGTGCAATTTTCGGCGACAAATCATTACATATAATTCGCAACATCATTGGCGGTTTGAAAAAAATGTTGATAAGTATTCTGTCGAGAATATATACTCACGGGCAATGAAAACGCACCACCTTGTCACATCAACAAAATGGAATCCCAGGGACTCAATAGTTAGGCTTATAGGGGTATTTGCTAACCTTTTTGGAGTCCTTGCTTTAAGTGTGTAAATGTAAAATTTTCTCTTGATGAAGCTTCACAAGGTATTATATAGATATATTTTTGAGTGTCAACTTCAGAGAAGAATTAAAGACTGTTTTAATACAGTCTTCAATTCATCTCTTGAGTTGATCCGTAGAGGGTCCCATGGACACGCATCAGAAAGTTTTGAGAGTCCTGGTCACTTATTTGAAGAGTCTCGGACTCGCAAAACCTGCGTCCCTTCGAACACTGCCATTGGCTAGCGAAGACGGTATAAACGGGAGTATTTTGTATCCAAAACGTAAGGAGAAAAAGAAACAAAACTGAAATGACACAGTCTAAGTCTTATTTAGCCGCATTTTTGAAAACCTGCAATCAATTTAACATTTTTCTTTTTTTCAAGAAATTTAACAACTATTCAAATATTCAAGTTTTCATATTTGGAGACAGACAAATTTCTTCGACATACGTTAAAGCTGCTCTTTCACGGTTTTTCATAGAAAAAAACAAAACGTGTTCTTAAGTTGGGAAATGTCTGTATTTTTAGGCGATTAAGAATTGCCCAAGGACATTGGCAATAAAACAACATATTTCAATAATTTTGTAACTTATTTTTTTCGAAGCGGCAAGATCAGTAAGGGGTCCAGGCTATTTATTACGAGTCTATAAATTACAAAATCGTTACTTTCCGTGAATAACTTGTCATTTTCGCTTGCAATGACATGAAGTTTACAGAAATACGAAATTCACTTGCGTAAAAAGTTGGCTCTAAATTGAACAATAATTTTTAAGGCGTTAGTAGTTGCTTAATTTTTCAGATTGATTTTCACTCAATGCAGGAATATCAATCTTTCTTTCCATGCATTACCAGATTACCAGATTGAATCATACTAGTTTAAAGGCTTCAAAATGATGAGATCATTACTTCCAATTGATTTTACGAAAAGTTAAAAAAAAAAAACTCATTCCCGATCTTTGAAAGAGCAGCTTTAAAGCAAGCATTTTGTCTGGTTGATCATCGTATTTCTATTAAAGTAATACAATGTATTTAATTGTGTGTTTCAGTTAGAGGAAGACCGAACGTCTATTTACATTTTTATTGGAGGCTATTCCTTATCTCTCGTGCTTCTGATCTTATCGCTGATGATATTTTTCCACTTCAAGTAAGTCAGATCTTTTTCATTTACATGGAGAAGAAACTGGAGTTATACCCGAAAGGCAAAAAGAGGCCATCTCGGTACTGCGTAAAGTGTCGACCCTAGTCAGATTGTGCGTAATGCGGATTGAAACATTTCACCTTTTTTATTTGAAGATTGAACAATTCTACTAAAGTACGTTCACAAGCAGCTTCCAGGTTTTCTATGTCATCTTGAAATCAATGCGCTAGGATTTGACGCCATTATGCACATTTCTGTTCTGTTGAATTTTAATACCGATCTAAATTAAAATCTAGCAAAAACCGATTATGGACGAAGAGACACAATGCATTGTAACATTGTAGAATGAAAACTTAAGAAAGGTATCGACGGTCCGTAAACCAAAATTCGATACCTTTTTTTGGGAAAAAAAGGCAGAACAACACAAGGAAGTGGATGAACTAGGAATCGAAACAACAGAAACAAATTTCACTTCCAACCTTCCAACCTGAATGCACTTGTTGGATCGGGGGAAATCACTCATGCCGACAAAGCTCGATCAGTACTCGAACGCTTGAATTGGCTTGATCAAGTTTGTCGAATTATGGAAGTAATAAAATACCGCTTATTTCGTTCAAATTGAATGGAATTATCATCATTTTATCACCTCCCTTTAGTATCACCGAAAAACTTGCTCATTCTCGTCCCAAAAAGGTTACAAAATCATTTACCTTGTAAATTTTCACGATGATCTAAAATGTATTGAGCTTTCCAGAATGAAATATCGTTTAAGGTAGTGGATCCGTAATAGTCCAGCAACGCTTTAGAAGTATTGAACTTTAACAGTGTTAACCGAGGATTCCTAATGATTTTCATTAGGAATCCTCGGTCAATATTGTGAAAGTTAATGGGTTCCGAAATGTTGCGGAGCTATAACGGTTCCACTTCCCTAAAGCGAATATAACTTTCTGGCGTCAAAATATAAGATTTAACTAGACGCGTGAGTCCACCCGTAAACCCAATCACGGGATGATTTCAGAGACAGCAATGCGTTCAAGATTACAACGTTCGTAAAAGGCTTTAGAAATGTTACCCCTTTTTGCACCTGAGTACATCTGTAAAACAGGCCTCAATTTTAAACATTCGCAAGCGTTTTTGCTTTCCTAACACAATGTTTTATGTTTACACTAGGTCCTGCTTCTCTGGATAACGTATGCAAACGATTAATGGAAGGGTATTAAATCCATGTCGAAACCTCTCAATGTTAAAATTGTGACATATTTTCATTTTCGCCTTGATGTGTCCATTAATAAAGTCTGATGTAGGAGGAGTTTTATGCAAATGGTAAAATCCGAGGGTAGAGTGCGAGGATTTTGCTTTGCGTATAAATCCCCTCTCATCAGACTTTATTCATGGACACATCAACGCGAGAATAAAATTCTATCCATTATAATATTACACGATCACAATTATGAAATAAGTTGTAAAGACCTTTTCCGGGTGTAAAATAGATTTATTATTTTTCTTGGCGTAAAAATAATGAACAAAATATGATAATGACGTTGGGCGAATGTCACATGGAACGAAGCGCATCATTTAGCACGTGGTTTTTATTATATACTTTGATATTATCTCTATGTATTTGAACGGGAGGAAAGTGTGCAATATTTTTTTTGATATTGCATACTTTGATATTGCACTAAGATTATTTTCACGTGCACAAAAGTGACTGGACTACTTTCTGGTTGCTACCTCGCCATAAGTCAACGTAAAAAATCACATTATCAAGGCTTTCTTTTGCGTTCAATGATCGAGAAATGATTTGTCAGAGTAAAGAAATACGTTTCAAGTTCTTTGATTGCCCAAAGGGCATTACGCCAGTGTTTTTTTTATCTATTTGAAAGATTTTCCGAGAAATAAACCACTTCATCCCCTCCCCCTCTCCGTCGACTTCGATGCCCCCCCTCCCCCATCAAATTTCTTCCAATGCACTGTTTTTGTCTCTCCTTCATCTACATCTACATTGGTACTGCCCAGGGCCTAAGCATTACGGGCAAGTGGCGTCATCCAAGCCAATTTAAAAGCCATAGGCATTTATACAAATTAAAAACAATAAAACCCGTTGTTTGTTTTAGACCATGTACTGCTGCAGACGTTGGTTGAATACGTCCACAGATGTTGCAGTCACCAGGTCTAAGGGAAGGGAATTCCAATCTCTGATAGTCCTTGGGAGGAAGCTGTATTTGTATTGGTCATTTTTGGCTTGTATTTCAATAAATGTCTTGTTGTGGGATCTTGTACCTTGTCTGGTTGATGGCGTTATGTAGTTGGGAATGATAACTGGTGATTGGTTATTTATGGCCTTGTAGAATGTTGATAGTCGTTTGTATTTTCTGCGGTGTTCTAGAGGTTGCCAATTTAGTTTCTTAACCATAGAAGTTACGCTGTCTCTGTGCGAGTAGTTCCCAATAACAAATCGGGCCCCTCTACGCTGAACTTTTTCCAATGCGAAGATTTCTTGTTTATGATATGGGTCCCAGACTGAAGATGAGTATTCTAGGTGTGGTCGAACTAAAGTGGTAAAGGCCTTATTTTTCACATTTTCATTATAGATGTCTTCTCAGGAAGTTTAGAGTCTTGTTTACTTTCCCAGTTATGTTGCTTATGTGCTTTTTCCATGTAAGGTTTGTGGTAAGTTCAACACCAAGGTAAGGGTAATGGTCTACTCTAGCAAGAATGTTGTTGTCTATAGTGTAGCTTGTCTCTATATATTTCTGTTTCCTTGTGATTTTTTTCCTTTATCTATGTTATTTAATAACTCATTCAAAACTAATTCATGCTAATCTCTTTGTGTCTATCATTATTCTAGTATCTATCCCTCTTCCTCCCTATCTTTCTCTCTTTTTCTTTATCTCGTCTTTCACTCCGCCCCGTCCTTCATGACTATCGCTAGTCTGCTCCCGTATCAAGTACGCCGATTTAGTCAGTTCTGGAACATGTAACTGGTAAGAATAACAACTGAGCAAGTTTTTATAAATATATTTATTTCATTTTTATTCAAAGTAAGTCGAAATCCACGAGTATTTAAAAATCGAAAACGCGAATCGGAACAAAAATGTCCGCCGTCTTTTTTGTTTACACTGTCACTTCATAGCAACGGATGTATTCATCCGAACGTAAAAATATAACGGAAAGGATTTTGCGGGAAAAGGTCTATTGCGTAACTGTTATTAAAAAGCGGTTTAAATTTAAACAAAAAAATCGTTTTTGAAGTATAGGTGATGTAAAAAATTAATTGATAAGAAGTGAACATCGTCCAACAATATCAAAGTATACAATAAAAAGGTTATTGAATTTAAATGGGAATATATTGTGTCGGACTCGTTCTTTTGGCGTAGTTGCCATCGCAAGCTCGGGCGCTCTGCCAAAAAAACTCGTCCGACACAATATATTCCCATATAAATTCAATAACCTATAATATGAGATCAAAAGCGTCAACGTTCCGGCTATAAATGACGTTGGGTATAATAAATTGGTGGAGCTATATGTGTACACAGTAAAGCGCATGAAATATATGAATTTTATTGCAAATAAAGTTCTATGCAATATCTTCTTATTTCATATATGCGATTACGAAATCGTGATATAACATGATTTAGAGGTTAGATCTCTTATCTCAAGCTCTAGCCAATAAACTGACGCAACGGCTATTATCATTTACTATTTTCCAAAAGTGACTGACTTTCCAAAGTTGTATAGAAGACGAGCAATCCTCTTTCCTTTGTATTATTGCTATTGTTCGGGAAAAATCGGGGAAATTAAAAGACAATTTCCATTCTTGTTCATGATTCCTGCCAATTAAAAACACCTTAAAGTACAAACGTTCTGCGTGTCTCCCAGCATGTTGGCTCGAATAACGGATTTATTATCCATCAAAATGTTCTTCTTTTATAACATTTTATTCCTCTATTTAATTCACCCTTCCTTTGACCCATTTTTGGGGGCGGATTAAGGCTATAATTCAAAAAGCAAAAATGTTTCGAAATATGACGTCTATTTTCGTACCTAAAATGAAATCTACCATAGTTCGTTCAATGACGCTTTTTACCGACAGTGACGTCTCTTCGTTTTTTGTACCAAGAGTGACGTCTTTTTTCGTACTAACAGTGACGTCAAACAAATTGATGAGTATAGAGGGATCTTTGATCGGCTTATTTGGATTTATATTGCAGAAAAGGCATCTTTTGAAGATGGTACAGTAAGTAAGACACAAAATGAAATCGACAGTCATCCAATTTTAAACCATTCTAAATCACTCACTCTACGCTCCATTCATTTATTTCAATTATTCTCTCAAACCATTTAGAAACGCCACGGAATCATTCGAAAGTACACCAGGGGCCCGTTTAACTTAATTTCTTACGAAAGATTAATCGTGAGTCAAAATTACAAATCGTACTAGGTGTTTTCATTGATTGTAAGATTCTGCTTCTCAATATCACATTTGAATCGTCTGAAATGATGCATGACAGAATTCCATATTTAGTTACTACTGTAGAAGCAACGTTATTTTTTATTTACGCTAAAAAAAGGTCGTTATATGTTGCACATTTATAACTTCATAATTATCATCTGGTTTTGATTTGGACGCCTCTGATAAGACAAACAAAGGCTGTGTATAGAAAAAGTGCGTATATTTTTGAAAAGATGGTATTAAACATCGATAATTTCTTCCAATTCGGAAGAAATTAGCAACATTTAATTACATTCTTCAAATTTAATCAGCCAACTTCATGGTGTTTCTACGTGTATTAAGGTTTTGGAAAGGATAGATATTCGGTGTATAGTGGTTCTATGATATCGTGATGTTGGTCTTTGTTGCCGAAAGAGTGAAATCTTATCACCATATTTTGCCAGACATATCCTCTCTTTCTGTGTCTGTCTCTCTCTGTGTCTCTGTGTCTGTGTCTCTCTCTCTCTCTGTCTCTGTCTCTCTCTTTCTCTCTCTCTCTCTCTCTCTCTCTCTGTCTCTCTCTCTCTCTCTCTCTGTCTCTGTCTCTGTCTCTCTTTCTCTCTCTTTCTCTCTCTCTCTCTCTCTCTCCCTCTCTCTCTATCTCTCTCTCTGTCTCTCTCTCCTTTCCTCTCACTCTCTCTCCTCTTCCTCTCACTCTCTCTCCCCCTCCCCCCCCTCTCTCTCTCTCTCTCTCTCTCTCTCTCTCTCTCTCTCTCTCTCTCTCTCTCTCTCTCTCTCTCTCTCTCTCTATCTATCTCTCTCTCCTCTTCCTCTCACTCTCTCTCCTCTTCCTCTCACTCTCTCTCCCCCTCCCCTCTCTCTCCCTCTCTCTCTCTCTCTCTCTCTCTCTCTCTCTCTCTTTCTCTCTCTCTCTCACTCTTTCTCTCGAAAAATTGTGAAGGAGCAGCTTTAACAGACAACAGACAAACTCTTTCCTCCATCGTTATCTCTCTCCCTCTCTCTCGGTGTCTCTCTCTTTCTCTCTCCCTCTCTTTTTCATCACGTTCGGAAGTTTTTTAATGGCAGCCAGATATCTCTTTTTAGAGAGTCTTTTTGTGACCACAAGCTTCATATGCTGATCTAATCACGATCAAATTTCAATCTCGTTTAAATGGCTCCATCAAATTACAATCATCGTCAAGCCTCAAAAACGTCTTAACGTCCGCTGTCGTGAGTTGTAGTTACGATGATTTGGTCACAAGTCCATCAAATGTCACATGTGGAAACCGACGCCAATTTCAAGAAACTCCCGCAAGGCTGAAATTTGATGAGACTCGCCATGAAAAACGAACTTCTATTCTTCCCATGATTTCAGATATTAGAAAATCCCACAGAAAAAAATGATATCCTAATACAGCCATACTATACAGTAAGAAAAATAGTGAAATTAACAGACTGGGTGATTTTGAAATGAAATTAAATGAGTGAGGTGACTTTTTTAATGTAATTAAATGGAGGTAATGTAATACCGCTAATTATGTTTTAGAAAATATCAACAATTTTTTTTTCCGCTATCCCCTTCAAATCAGATATCTGCACGTGTCAGGAAGGGGGGGGGGGGTGTAAACGAATCAAAAGCTTCTTCTCGATCGCAACCTTTGGTAACAAGATTGAAAATTGCTTGCAAATAAGCATTTTCTCCTTTTTCTACAGTTTTTCTTTTTTCCATTTTTTTACTTTGATTGCATAAAGCAATTTACTTTTTGCGAAAATGGCTACACATAAACGGGTTCGAAGTATCTTATTCTTTTTTGGAGAAAATATCTTTTTGTATTAAATATATTAAGTTTTGCATTTCTTTAAAATTGAAATTTAAGACTTAAGTATATTAAATTTTGCATTTCTATAAAATTGATATTAAGACCTAAGTATATTAAATTTTGCATTTCTTTAAAATTGAAATTTAAGTCTCATGTCAATTTTATTCTCATACAGACAAGTCTTTCCTGTATATTTACAGACAAAAGATTTTACTAGCTAATACATTGTACACTTCTGTTAGTTGAAGTTGTAAACGGTCAGCTTACATTTCTCCTGTTTGCACACATTTTTTCCTTTTTGTAAATTGCGGACTAAATCTTCAAAAGGAGTGGTTATTGGATCCTAGTCTTGTTTTCTAAAAGTATGTTTCAGAACAAATCAAATGCCTGTACCCTCAATTTAAGAAAGACACATTAAGGTAGTAGAACCGTAATAGTTCCGCAACAGTTCGGAACTCATGAACTTTCATAATGTTGACCGAGGTTTCCTAATGAAAATCATTAGGAAACCTCGGTTAACACTGTTAAAGTTAATTACTTTCAAAACGTTGCGGACATACAGTTAAAAACATCGTGAATTAACAAGATGAATGATTTTGGAATGAATTTGGAATGAAAATGAATGAGTGTGTGTAGCGAGTTTTGAATGAATTAAAAGGGAGGTAAACCAATTTCGTTTATTTTGATGAACAAAATTGTCCATATTCATTACATCCCTTTGATAAAATATGCATACAAGTTCTGTAAATTGCTTCCTATTTCTTCAAGAACAAATCAGACGTTAAGAAATTTAATTATTTCAGTGAAATCGCGTCTTTTTCCCATTTATATTTATTTTGAATGTAGCTGTTGGTTGTATTCTTTTTAGTCATTTGGAGCGTTTTTGATCGGTTTGAGTGAGTATTTGGAACGAATGAATGGAGCAGTGAGTGAGTGATTTAGAATAGTTTTGATTGAGATGAATGTAGATTTCACGATGTAACTAACTGTATATTACAGTTCCACTACTTTAATGGCAGTTTTAAACCGACATATAACGATGTCTTCCGAATCTTTCCAACATCCACCCGATTTCATTCTTTCTACATTTTATATTTGTAAGGTTATCCAGTTGTGTCGTCCTAAAATGGTTAAGTGTAACACAGATAAAAAAAAGGGGGGACATATCGGAAACCGATGGCAAAAAAAGACATTAAAATATAATCACGAATTCCAATTAAAAATGAATTGTGAGGAATGCCTGACTTCTTCTGGCTATAAATAGATCAAAGTGCTGTCAGCACTGTAAATCGGGCAACATTGAGAGGCTGGGATAGTGTAATAGTTCGTCAATCAAAAGTGCTCAAATTTGGACAATAAAATTTAGTAAAATATTTGCCCAATTTGTGAGTTTTTTTTTTTTTTTTTTTTTTTTTTTTTTTTTTCAAAACACTCCATCTTTTCGAGGACATCGAGTTATATCCACTCAACGTGAGAGATATGTCCCAAAACATTTCCATTTAACTTGGGACTGAAGCCAGTTCAACTAAGATTGATTATCTAACATGCTACCAACTGCGCTATACGGTTAGACGTCAAAGGGGTAGAACCGGCGTCAATTTGATGCCTGAGGGAAGCATTTTTATAGAGGCAGATAATGGCAAATCCCGGTCATGTCTCTGCAGTGTATAGGCACAGTAACAGTTGAGATGCCACAAATTGCACATGAAATTTCAACAAAATTATTACGCCTTGGTCCAGTGGACTGGAAAAGCCCTTTTTCACAAAGAGAACTAAAAGTTAAAACACAATGGGGAACGATTTTATCCAGTTAACAATGACGCAATATCGGACGAACAATATTTCGTAGGTGCTGTTAGAAAATCTCGTAACTACGGCTTGAGTAAAGCCTTAGTTACGATATTTTATAACAACACCGACGATTTATCAAAACGAAACGGTAATCCTAGACCTTAGCGCAGTTTGTAACGCACCTGCCTCTTGTTTGAGAGGTCCCGGGTTCGATGCTCGGCCGCGGCAAATACCCTTTCAGACAAAAATGTCGCCCAACAATAGTTTGATATCGCGAACCTATGTGATGGAGCAGCTGGAGGCTGGGTATAGGTGTTGTGGTATGAGAAACATTAGGAATCCATGGTTAGGTGCTCTAGCCGCTCAATATGACCACACCAGTCGAAAACGGCGTAAAGCCTTATAAACCGATCAAAATCAACGCAATGGCAAAGAAATATGTGCTAAAAATAGACTAGGAATAAACCATGTCAACTATAGAAGCAGACGACTCCAAAAGACGACAAATGAAGAAAGAACTCGAGACGAAGGAAAACGGAGAGGAAAGAGGAGTAATGAATTGTTGTTGTTGTTCTTTTATGAAATATAAGAAGTTGTTAAACCTTTTTCTCAATGTATCCCCTCCGCAGCGATAGACATTTATCTCATTAAACAGTTTATAGAACAACAAATTAGAACAGCACGAAGATGATTTCAATTCCTTTACTCAACCGAAAAGCTTGTAAAAACGCTGAAAATACTAATTGGTAATTACTAAAAACGAAAATTACATCAAATTATGTTTAGGCCTATTCCTTTTTTTGTCGCAAAAGTGAAGGAGATAAAAAAAACATGTAGATTGTAACTGAAAAGGGCCGTTTCTGCGTTGTTTGTCTTGAACAAATAGCTCAGTGGATAACACGCAAAATGTAAGTGTCGGTAAGCGTGGGTTTTGACCACGTGAGAATCATAACAGAACTTTATTGGTTGTCAGCACTACAACTGGTAACTGACCGTGCGAAAAATCAGAGCAGTAATATTGTAACTGCTACAAATTTATTATACAGTTAACCTATTGTACGTTTCAACTCCTTTCCTCAACCGAAAATCATGTTATAAACACTGAAAATACGAACTGGTAATTACAAAAAGCGAAAATTACATCAAATTTTAAAATAGCCTCTTCTTTATTTGTCACAAAAGTAAATAAGATAAAAAAAAAATGTAAATTGTAACTGAAAGGCCGTTTCTTCGGTGTTTGAAAACACATAGTTTGGCTCGAACACATTGCTCAGCGGATAAGGGTAAAAATGTAATGTCTACAACTGACACGATTTCTGAAAAACGGTGTATATAAATCGGTGCCCGATTTAAAAACAACATCATGTCATGTCAAAGTATTCTGCATTTACGAGGGCTGTTTCAAAGATTTGAATATTTTTCAGGAGATTCAAGAATCAAAAACATTTTTTTGAATCACGATAAAGGCAAATCTATAGCACCAATAAATTATTTTTATGAGTTGTTTTACACTGTACTTTTACCCGTAGCATGGTTACATTGCGAATATAGGAGCTACATATTACATGTGTCCCATACAAGCTCAATAAAAAAAATGAGATTGACTTGAGACTACGAGATCAAAGTACTTAGCCATCGGTTGCCTATCTTGTCCATACAAGCAGTAAACATCATGAAATTGACCTACATCCAATTAAGAATCATTCTCAATCGTTCCCTCGACGCTCCATTCATTAAAAAAAAACAATCACTCGACGCATTTAAAACACTCCGAAATAATTCGAAAGTGCCCACGATCCATTCATAATTTTTAGCACTCACAGTCTATTCGTACAAATTATGCTGGTGTTGATTTGAAAGTGGCATCGAGGATAGACAAACATATCATAGAAAAGTGCGTTTTTAGGGAGATAATAAATGTCAGCAATTTCGTCCAAGTTGGGTGAAATAAGCGATATTACATAACCTCCCTTAAATTCATTCAAAACTCGCTCCACACACTCATTCGATAGAGTGTTATTCCAAAATCAGGCAATTATTCAATTTCACTATTTTGTTACCGCATTATAATTTAAAAATGTGCTGTCTAGTTAACTTATAACTCGCCTTTTCTGATATTTCTATTCCTTAATTCTTGGTATGTGTCTTTTCGTTCACCGACTAAAATACCCTTAATGTTAAGAAACCTTCTTTACTGAGGAGTTGAGGGTTTGTGTGTTGATATTTAGTTCAACAGCCCAAACGATGACAAATTTTGTCTGGTTGTGCTCATGCAAAGTGACGTCTTTCCGATTTATTGCATATCTACAGTTTGGTGGCAAATAATGCATGCCAAAAGTAAATTATTCCATTGTCTATATGGTTATGGAATTAGCATATCAAGATATCTAAATACGGAGAAAATCTAAAGACATCTGCAATATTAAGACCTTTATGTCTAAAGATGGACTTTATTCTAATAACATAATGAAGCATGTTTGTTGTAATTTTAAGATGATGAGGCGAGGCTTAAGCATACATCTGCCTGTTACATGTAGCATACATTTCCAACAATTTAAAACGTTCTTGAGGTGCAAACATTGAGTAGTGTGGACAGCCACATACTGTAAATGTAAAGTTACCTGATGGTCTTCAGATACTTTGAGATCTTGCCTATCTACTAAATACATAGTGAAGACTCTTACCAGGCTGTGCGAATGCACAGGCTGGTCAGAATCTTTGCTTTGTGTATATTTGAAATTGTTGAAAATTTCATGCACATGCTCATATGTTCTAGACAAGCTCAATTCAAAAATTTGAAATTGACTTGGGAAATAATTGAAAACTAAGTTATCAAAATAATTAGCCATTGTTTGCCTACCTTGTCCTATTAACATTTGAAATGTTTTGTCTAAGTGACTTGAACCTCGCATTTAGTGATATTTGCATTCTGGCACTCTCTATATTCATTATTTCGTTCTCCCAGTTAAATACCCTAAATGTGAAGAAATCTTTATTGGAGAGTTGAGCATTTGTATGTTGAAATGTAGTTCTACATCCCAAACTGTGACAAATTTCGTCTGGATCTTTTCATGCAATTTGACAGTTTTCCGAATTATAGCATATCTACAGTTTGGTTGCTAAAAAATGCATGCCAAAAGTAAATCACTCGATCGTCTATATGGTTATGGAATAGGCATATCAAGCTATCTAAATACTAAGATGAGACTGTAGACATCTGCAAATAATTTAGGCATCTTAGGCCTTAATGTCTACATATGGACTTTTAATCTTATGCCATGTGAGGCATGTTATCTTTTTTGATGATGAGCCCAGCATTAAAAATTCAAGAGTTTTGTTTATAAGCTTTATCAGTGAAATATTGTTAATAGCAACTCAAATTTGCGAACATTTTTTATGCTTCTAACCAGCAGTTACCATAAAGAGGAGCTTTGTGTTGTCTTAATAGATGGGGCCTATGGGACGAATCTTTATTCCCAATTTTGTAAAATGAAAAGAGATCTGCGGCCTATTCTTCGGTGCGTCTTTTTGTCTGCAAACTACGGTACAACGTCATTTTGTCAAACTGGACTTTATGCGTTTTATGCAGAACCTTTGTTTAACTGTCAAGGATTTATTTTATTTTTTTGGCAAAAAGAATGAAATTACAAAAATATTTTACATACATGTTTCTGTTCTGGTAGAGAACACCCTTATTGCAAACACGACGTGTAATATTTTTTATCATGCAATGAAGCCTGTGTTGACATGATAACAACTGCATGATAACATAACATGATATCATGCAATCTATTTTTAGAAACAATTTGCATATACTTTCACCTTTATTTCATAGGTTTTAAGGGTTTATTATAATTAAGCACTGAAAATGGTTGCATGATTAAAAGAATCACATGTAAGTATCTTAGATTATCAATGTTATCTGGTCTCGGCTTGAAATAATTATCAAGGCTCGGCAAAGCTTCGTGATAATAAATTCTCTCAACCTCGACCAAATGACATTGATATTTCAAGCCACTAACATGTTATTCTCTATGTCTATGACACATATTTTCTTTACTTGTGACGTTCTTCGACGTTTGTCCGACCTGAGCAGCTTTTACATGCATCAACCTCCATTTGAAAAAAATACCGGTATTTCTTGATTTTTTTTTAAATGGTACCACTTTTACCTAAAAAATAGAGATCAATCATGAAGAACAAATAAAACACAAAAACATGTTATTTGGCAGGGATGGGTGGTATTGGCAAATGACTTATATTGCAGATATTATTAACATTCTGAAACACTTCTTTGTGGTTTTAATTTAACTTGGTCATTGTTATTTTTTTTTAGGGTGAACAAAGCAAACTAGAAACGCAAACAAAAATAAATTGTGATTTATCGAAAACGTTTCCCTGGTAATTTGATCGATGTCAAAAGGTTAATGAAGTGCTATCTGATATCTGGTCGCAGACGACAAGAAATATATCGTTTCATTCTACTTCAATTGGCATAGAATGAAGACGTGTATTAAGAAAAGCCTTTACAGACAGAAAATCGTCAAATTGATAATCATTTCGATCAAAACCAGTTTAAATTGCTCCTGCTCCATTTCAAGCATTCAAAACACTCACTCAAATCACTCAAAAACGATCCCAAATCCTATAAACACTTCGAATTCGTTTAAATATATCAAAATTTCATTCAAATTGAGCCCATCTTTCCACGTTTTATTGCTTTAAATCGTCTAAGTGGAACTTTAAGCAAATTTATCAATCGATACTACTTTATCCGTTTGTTTTCCGAATTACATTTGTATTAAGCAATTGGCAGAAAGTAGCATTGCAAGCCACCACATGTTTACTGCAAATATAAGAACTTTTGATTCATAACATAAAAAGTTGTCAGCCTAAACACGATTGAGAAAAAATCTCTCCTTATATTCAGAATACTTCGTTGCTTGAATCGAAATAATTACTTTGGGGAAATGAATTTGTTATATTTGGTGCTATAAAATGAGCCTGTGCATGAGATTTTAAATTCAAATATGCGAAAAGCAAAGGCTCTGGCCAGCCTGTGCACCTGCACAGTCTGACCAGAGACTTCACTATGCGCTTTATTGTTACATAAGGTCTCAAAGTATCTGTAGACCATCAGGTAACTTTATTTTTAGAGTTTGTGAATGTCTATGCCTCTCAATGTTTGAACCTCACCAACATTTCAAATTGTTGGAAAAATCAAGCACAGACTCAAAGTGAAAGAAATCGTTTGTTTTGTGTAGAAAAAAGTTCATTTCACCAGTACAGTGAATATAAAGTTTAAGTATGATTAGTCTGTTGGATCACAATGAAACTTTCTTCTAATTAATTTTGTACATTAACAATGACATCGTTCCGTGATATTTCTGTGATATTATAATCGTTGCTTGAATGCGCTATCTTTTAGAAAGCATAAATAATCATGAAATCACATTCGGCTATTGTTGTCAGTTGAAAGAAATATTTATGGTATAAAAACTAGCTTTAAACATTCTCAGCACAAAGGTTTTGAAGGGAATCGTATAGAACAACGAGGTTTCGCGTCGCTTTATTAAATGAGAGATACTATGGAAATGATGCTTTTATACTTAAGTTTCCTTACTTAAACCAACTATTCAATTTGCATTTTTTACTTGAAGACATTGAATGGGGAAACTTTGTATGAGTTCCTGAAATTAATAAAATCAGTGCCTAGTTCTAAGATAAACAAGAAGGCATACAGAATTTAAAATTATGCCTAATCATAAATATACACAGTATGATATGGTTTGAAGGCTTCGATTTGTTGTAACTATGCTTAGTAGTTTAGATTTATACCCTTCACGTGATAAAGATGAATGTCATTTAAAAACATTTCAATATAGGATTAATTCGTGTTTTGGGGTGTTTACATTTGCAAAGACCTAAAAAATGATTCAACGTCCGAGTGCGCATTCATAATTATCTGAGGTGTATCTTAAAATTTGAAAACTTTTCAAAGAAATTGAAAATCATTGGTCGCATCCCAAACGGAAATTCTGGCAAATCCGACAAGTTGAAACATCCTGTTTTCTATTTCCATCGTTTGCACTTTTAGTAGCGTGTCGAGCTACTTATCATAGTGCTCAGGGATCGATCTCCAACGGCGGCATACATTCTTTCCAACATTTAAAGCATACAAATCGGTAAGAAAAGATATCCGGGAAATACTGATGGGAAAATATCAGGGGACCGCTTTACTAAACTTCTTACGAAAACTTAATCGTAAGTCAAAATCACAAATCGTACTTGGTGTTTTCATTCATTGTCAAATTCTGCCTAGTAATACCTCATTGGTATCGTCTTTAGAGGACGATTCGAATGAGATGATGCGTGTCAGAATTCCATCTTTAGTTACAACTGTAGACGCAACTTTAATTTTTGACTTACGCAAAAAATGGTCGAAAGATATTAAGTAAAACAGGCTCCCAGGAATCAATTGTTAAGTGCTCCAGCCAACGCGATATTACTGGACGTTAACACCTATGTTTACAAAAAAAATCTTCTTCAATTTCATTTTGTACCGTTGACATTTCATAGATTTCAACAACCAGCAAGAAACCCCCTCAAACAATCGATTATATTACTTGTGATGTATTAAACTTTAAAATAAGATGTAAACCTTTTGTTGCTACTGTCAGTTATGTAACAAACAGCTGAGTTTATTATATTTTGTATGATTGACATTTCTACATTTACAAATTGAGTATTAACAAACTGTCAACTATAGAGACAACACAATGTGAAGTTCTAGTAAATTTTATGACATCTAGATTTGATGAATTCATACCGATCAGTCGTGGTCTAGGCTCACATTGAACGTTAGGTTTGTGATCATTCAAACAAGAAAGGACAGTCTAACAAAAGTACATGTGTTGTTTAATTCCGCCTTACAGAATGAAAGCTACAGTTAAGAAATGACTCTCCTTCCGATCAAACCAATTCTTAATCACTCACTCAGCGCTCGATTCATTTATTCCATAAAATTTTTCAAACCATTCAAAAAACGCTGAAAATTACTAATAAAAATGAGATTAACAACTACGTGCAAAAGATAAATCGCTTCCAAATGTGATGAGTCGTGTATATATAGAAAGCTATTTGTAGAACTTGTATGCATGTTTTACTAATGGGAGGTTAAAAATATCGCTGATTTAGTTCATTAGTTTCATTCAAAACTCCCTCATCGCACTCATTCAATTTAACTCCGAAATTAATCCAATATCATTCAGCTCGTCAATCTCGCGATGTTCTTTACTGTATGAACATAATTATTGTATACGTCTTTTTAACCATGAAAGAAAGTGTATGTTTTGGCCGAGTAAAAATATGATTTAAAATTCATTTAATTATGTTAAAAGAGAAAAAATCATGTTATGTTTTTACATTAATGAAATGATGTGGTTTATTCTGTGAAAGTTTGAATTTGAACTGTAACCCCGAAACCACCCTGAATGGTAATGGTTGTAGAAGATCACTAGATCACGATCCATTATCTAATTGCAAGTTTCGTACACAACATTTATTAATAACGATGTATGGACAAGCCTTTACTTAGATCGACACCAGATTCTTTTCTTTTTTCTTTTCTTCACTTAACCTCGTGACCCTTTTATTCAGTGATAGCATTGAGATTTTCTATGGATCTCTCTTGAAGGACTCGGGTAATTTATACAGACAACTCGTACTTGAAACCCCGTATTTGGCTATATACAAATTGACTGTTAAGAAACGATTAACGATAAATAAGAAGGTTTTCTGATATTTCGACTTGATGTATAGGTCCAATAGGCATTTGTCTAGACTGTTATTAGTACACACTCTTCACCGCACTATGAAACGAGTTTACTCGTATTACTGATAACAAGCGTCATTTTTCCATTGAACTTAACCCTTTGCTGTTTAATCCCTGCTTTTTTACGTGCATGTGATTTTATGATTGAGAAAATATTGTGAAAAAAGAAGAAATTGCTCCTGACAAGCAATTTCTTCTTTTTCCACACTATTTTCTACCCTACTGAATGGTTATTTTTCAAATTAAATCCACTTAAAGTTTTCGGCTGCAAAACCTTTGAATTTGGACAGGTCCAAAATTTTGAAAAACAGGAAAGAGTTAAATAACCAACTTTTATTCGGGTACCATGTACTCAAATCTTGCCCTGCGTTCAGGATGATAAAACGGTGAAGACAGTTTGTGTGCATATACATAAATATATATATACGCACGACAGGTCTTGCCAAGGGCTATTACAAGTTCTCTTGTAGAAAAGTTTTGGAATTTCCCCAAGTCTTCACACGTTGATTCTTTTCCTGGATTGTAATATCAGGCTATAAACGAAAACTAGGTCGGAAGGTGCCAAGCAATCTGTTTAATTTACCCCAAAAAATAAATTAGGCCATTACATGACAATTTGATTTGAAATCTAATTTAGACAATTCTTTGGATGAATTGGTTATTCCTCATTCAGGCTGTTTCATTTTGTGAATCTAAAATTGCGCATCTTGCATTCCGCATTTGGTGTCCACTCAAATCTGCAAACTTTTTATTTCATTAGAAATGCTGGATTCTCCTTGACATATTCCCCTACCTTTAAGTTTAACGAAACTACAGGGAACTAAATTGAATTATGTTCTTGCGCACAAAGAATAAATATCATTTTCTTAAATGCTTTTCAGTGATTTAGCGAGAAATAATGGTAGTTTATAATTTGATAAACCCAACGCCTTACCAGTGAAAGTATCAAAACTTTATACCCCACTTTCGTTTATTTCACCCTATCTGACGTCATTTTTGTGGAGTCCAAAAGGTGACGTCATCTCGAACGTTGCAAAATCACGAGTTGTAAGAAAATGTGTCCTAGAATTTTCAAATGTTGTCTCACAAAGCAAGCCAGAAACGCAAACAAAAAAGAAATCGGCACTGAAGGCAGACCTGTATTAAGAACGACTTTTACAGACAGTAAAATCGTCAAATTGACATTCACCTCGATCAAAACCATTTGAGCCTGAGCGTGAGATTTACAGCAATTTCAAATATGTGCAAAGCAAAGATTCTGACCAGTCTGTGCATCCGCACAGTCTGTCCAGGGTCTTTACTTTGTTTTTAGTAAATAGATTAGGCTTCAAAGTATCTGTAGACCATCAGGTAACTTTATATTTACAGTATGTGGCTTTCTACGCTACTCAATGTTTGCAACTTACGAAAATTTCAAATTGTTGGAAATATCACGCACAGGCACATTTTTAATTGATCGCTGAGACGTACAGGCTCATTTCAAATTGCTCGCTAAGCGCTCTATTTCAAGCACTCAAAACACTCAATCCAATCACTCAAAAACGATCCGAAATCTTTGTAAACACTTCGAATTCGTTAACATCTATTAGAATTTCATTCAAATTGAGCCAATCTTTCCACGTTTTAATAGCTCGGCTGTTTTAGGAGAAAACCCGAGGTATTGCTATAGCCTCCGTGTCGTCGTCGTTGTCGTCGTTGTTGTCGTCGTTGTCGTCGTCGTGCGAAAACTTTGACATTTTGTTATATCTCTCGTTCTACTGAAGGCATTCACTTGAAACTTGACACACATGTTAACCATCAAAAGAGCAACCTATACTATCAAGGGGGATAGCTCTAGATGCATTTTGTGCAAATTATGCCCCTTTTTCTACTTAGATTTTTTCCCACCATCCAGCACTCAACAGCCGAGCGTAGGCGCCCGTAGGCGGTGCTCTTGTTGCTTTGTGTGTGGTCTAAAACGTCTAAGCGAACCTTAAGACACTTAAAACAGGAAAGTATGTAATTTCTTATAAAGCTATATAAATATATCGAAATTATCGATTTTGTATTACCTTCATTAAATCTCTTTAAAACTCGCTCTGATCGATCGTTCAATATGATTCCAAAATTCCAAAATTATTCTACTTATCAATTTCATTATGCTACATGATGTTACAACTATGTAAACTGTTTTCAGAACATCTTAAGAGTAGAAGCTATGAAGTTAAATAAATATTTGTCGGCAATTTTATCAATTGGTTCTACTTTGTCCGTTTTTTTTCCGAAGTACATTTGTATCTAGCATTTGACAGAAAGTAGTATTGCGAGGCATTGTTTACTGCAAATATAAGAACTTTTAATTTATAGCATACAGGTTGACTGTCATGAACACGAATAAGAAAAAAAATCTCTCCTTATCTTTAGAATACTTCGTTGCTTGAATCGAAATAACTACTTTAGGGAAATGAAATTGATACATTTGGTGCTATTAAAGTGAAAGAAATCGTTGGTTTTGTGTACAAAAAAGTTCATTTCACCAGTACAGTGAATATATAGTTTAACCCTTTGCTGTTTAATCCCTGCTTTTTACGTGTCTGTGATTTTATGATTGAGAAAACATTGTGAAAAAAGAAGAAATTGCTTCTGACAAGCAATTTCCTCTTTTTCCACACTATTTTCTACCCTACTGAATGGTTATTTTTCAAATTAAATCCACTTTTAATTTTCGTCTGCAAAACCTTTGAATTAGGACAGGTCCAAAATTTTGTAAAACAGGAAAGGGTTGAGTATGATTAGTCTGTTGGACCACAATAAAACTTTTTTCTAATTAATTTTGTACATTATCGATGACATCGTTCCGTGACATTTCTGTGATATTATAATTGTTGTTTGTAGGCGCTATCATTTAGATATCATAAATAATCATGAAATCACGTTCGGCTATTGTTGTCAGATAAAAGAAATATTTATGGTATAAAAACTAGCTCTTAAAATTATCAGCACAAAGGTTTTGAAGGGAATCGTATAGAACAAAGAGGTTTCGCGTCGCTTTATTAAATGAGAGATACTATGATGCTTTTATACTTAAGTTTTCTTACTTAAACCAACCATTCAATTTGCATGTTTTACATGAAGACATTGAATGGGGAAACTTTGTATGAGTTCCTGAAATTAATAAAATCATTGCCTAGTTCTAAGATAAACAAGAAGGCATACAGAAATTAAAATTATGCCTAATCATAAATATACACAGTATGATATGGTTTGAAGGCTTCGATTTGTTGTAATTATGCTTAGTTGTTTAGATTTATACCCTTCACGTGATAAAGATGCATGTCATTTTACAACATATCAATATAAGGTTAATTCGCGATTTTGAGGCCTAAACGGCATTTGCAAAACCTGAAAAATGAATTTAATGTCCGAGTGCGAAGCACGAGGGCGTTCAAGCATTTTGGGGGTCTCTGCGAATGTTAACACGCCAAAAAAAGTGAATTGACGTATTATTGCATAAAAGGGAAACTATAGTGAAATTCATTGGTCATGGTCAGGATAGGACGTGTTTTTCACTCTCTGTTTGGATCGAACTTTTTATAGATAATATATTGGATTATCAAGTGAAAAATGAACAATTATCAGAATCATATTTCAAACATTATCAATTGTTGTATATCATGTGAACGTATACGTTGATTTTGTTGTTATTTTGGACTTTTTGGGATAAAATATATGGATATTCGAAGGCTATATAACGTGAGTAAACAGTGAACACTTATCAAAAAACACCTATACTACTAACTTTACTATCGACTAACGGTCACTTATCCATATTCACGTGCTCGAGGCGATAAAGTTATAACTGTGGGCACTTCGATATGTTGTAAATGGGTCGAAAAAAGGGGAGTAATAACGGAGGACTTAAACGTACAAAAGACGAAGCATCGCCGGGATCAACGGGTGATCAACCCGCTAAATACCAAATTATGGCTGAATCTTCTTCGACCCCGCCTCCTGTATCATCTATAAGTACATCGCCATCATCTTCTGTACCGTTAACACCTCCGCCCCAGTCTGCTGGGTATATACAGAGTCCAGGCCCTACTCATGGGATGTTTGTCGCCCCACACCTACAATACTTGTCACAGCCTAATCAGCCACAGCCGTATCATTTGGTGCAAACCCAACAAACTATGTCGCCCCAGATCAGTGTACAAGATGATATGCTCTCAAACATCATGAAAAAGTTGTGTTCTATTGAACAGAGTCAAAGATCAATTCAGGATAAACTATTAAAACTCGACCAAATCGACAGTGAAGTTAAATCAATGTCTGGAAAAATATCGACTGTCGAGGCTAAAGTTGCATCTTTTGAGAAAAAGCTCGGCGACGCCGAATCAAGATTAAAAAACATAGAGGATAGTCGTCAATTTGACAGTGATACATGTGATATCATTAAAAGGAATTATAATGCTTTGAATGATGAACTTAAATCATTAAACAAACAAAATTGTCAACTTAATGAAACTATCATTGATCTCCAATCTAGGTCCATGCGTGACAATCTGTTGTTTTTTAACTTTGAAGAGGAATCTAGCTATGAGACTCGAAATTCTGAAGATTGTATAACAAAAGTTCACACATTTTGTGATAATAATCTTGAAATGACAAACTCATCTCTCGCAATAAAAATTGACAGAGCTCATCGCATCGGTCGATATGAACGTGGAAAAACGAGACCAATTGTAGCTAAATTCAATTATTATGGTGACAAATTAAGTATAAAGAGTGCTGCTCGTGATAAGCTTTCTGGATCAAAGTATCGCATCAGCGATCAGTTTCCCAAACCCATTCAGGATCGACGTAAAAAGTTAATCCCATATCTAGTAGACGCCAAACGTCAGGGAAAAGAAGCATCTTTGAACTATGACACTTTGTTTATTGATCGCGTTAAATATACCCATGACCGTCCACCACCCGGACCTGTTCCGGTGTTACCTGAACGTGATCCACGACGTCAACACAACGGCCTTAATAACGGCGAAACTCCGTCATCATCCTATAGCTAGGGGGACGATCAGAAGCAGCTTTCCATTGTATCATGGAACGTTCATGGACTTATAAAAAAATTAGACGATAATGAGTTCATATCAATATTGCAAAAATATGACATTATAATTTTAACAGAAACATGGCATTCAAATATAACAAATATAAACCTTGAGGACTATGAGTATTTTTCATGTCCACGACCAAAGTACTGTAAAAGAGCCAAACGGCACAGTGGTGGAGTCGTAGTTTATTTTAGAAAAAATATCGTTAACCATATTGAGCTTATCGATTCAGACTGTAAGGGCATTATATGGTTTAAGTTAAAAAAATCAGCTTTTGGTTTTGAGAATGATATATATGCATGTTGTTGCTATATTCCGCCTATTGATTCAGCGGTTTATACAAACAATAATTCGCCATTATTTGATTTTGATTTCTTTGAAAAGCTTTCACAGGATGTTAAACACTACAGCCAATACGGCGATATCATATTATGTGGTGATTTTAATTCAAGAACAGGTTCTAAATCCGATATTATTAGAAATATCAATCTTGATAGATTTTTAGACATTCCAGATTATGATTTTTCTGTCAACTCTATTCCCGTTCGTGCCTCTAAAGACAGTCGGGTTAATAGTTTTGGCAATAAATTATTAACACTATGTAAAGAAAACGACATTTTTATTGCCAATGGTCGCTTAGAACCAGGAAATTTTACCTGTTATAGCATGAATCGTAATGTTACTTGCCACAGTACGGTTGACTATTTAATTGTAAATTATAATGTATTTGCACTTATTGACAATTTTCAGGTATGTGAATTCAATGAATTTTCCGATCATTGTCCCTTAAGTTTTAACATAAAATATAGAAATATATTACCGCAAAGTACAAAGGAATATTCAGAAAAAATTATTTGGGATGAGTTCGACTCAGAAACTTTTCAAAATCTTCTTGAAAGCAATCGTCAAATCTTTGAGGATATAACCAGTGATATTATCTCAGAAACTCGCGATCTAGATTCTTGTATGTACGATTTTTCAAACACAGTGTATGATATATCTTTCCAAATCAATGGGAAAATAGTCAGTAACAGAGATTCCAAGAAACGGATTTATTCCAACAGAAAATCAGTCTGGTACACTAGAAAATGTCGAGAATCTAAGAGTATCTTTTATGAGACAAAAAGAGCCTTTAAAAATAATCCCACGGACGAAAATCACTTTAATCTTATGAATGCTGTAAAGCAATTTCGCCGTATTAAAGCTGAGGCGAAACGAAACTATTACTCAAAAGAAAAGTACAATCTTTCAAATTTAAGCAAGAAAAATCCACGTAAATTTTGGCGCTATATCAAAAGATACAAATGTAATAATACAAGTTGTAAAAATGATATAAATTTAAAGGATTTCGTTGATCATTTTCAAAAATGTTCGACTACACCGCATTATAGCGATTTTGATGCTAATGGTTACACTCACAGAGAGGCCCCTCTAAGAATTGATGTATTGGATCAATCCTTCACTGAAGAAGAGATCAAAAATACTATTTCTAGTCTAAAAAGACACAAAAGTTGTGACTTAACTAATAATGTGGCAGATTTCTTTATTGACTCGAAAGATTTTATTAGTCCCTTCTTAACTAAAATTTTTAACCACATTTTTGATAATGCGATATATCCCGATGCATGGCGAAAAGGAATTGTTGTGCCGTTATTCAAAAAAGGTGACCGAAACGACCCTTCTAATTACAGAGGTATAACCCTCATAAACGTTATATCTAAAATATTTTCACTTTGTCTTAGAAATCGTATCGATAAATGGGCAGAAAATGAAAATGTTTACATCCCAAACCAATTTGGATTTAGAAGTAAACGTAGTACCACTGATTGTGTATTCATTCTCCAGAGCCTCATTCAGAATGTCCTGGCACAAAATTCGAAGTTATATTGTTGTTTCATAGACTATGAAAAGGCTTTTGACACCATTCAACATGAAGCTCTTTGGATAAAATTAGTCGAAACGGGAATTAGTTGCAAAATTATCAAAATGATGCAAGTTATATACAATAACGTAAAATCTTGTATAAAAAACTCTAATACCTCCTACTCGGATTTTTATGACGCCACGCTAGGTCTTAAGCAAGGTGAGCCACTTTCGCCTTTGCTCTTCCTACTCTTTATTAATGACGTCAGAGATATTGTCGACGTCAACAACTTAGCAGAGTCTGATCTACGACTACTAAATGTGTTCTTATTACTGTTTGCGGATGATATAGCCCTGTTTACGACGAATCCTATTAGCCTTCAAAATCAATTAAATGCTATTCAATCTTATTCTCGGAAATGGGGTCTGAAAATAAACACAAAGAAAACAAAAACTTGTATTTTCGAAAGGTTTAAAAGTCAAAATAACAGAAATTGGACAATAGGTGACGAGATCATAGATGTTGTTGACAATTTTTGTTATCTAGGAGTTAATTTCCACTGTACTGGAATTTTAAGAAATGTGGTTAAAACTTTGAATGACCAAGCTTTACGTGCATTGAATGGACTATTATCTATTTTTAGTCGCATACAATTAGATGTTAAAACCAAATTGAAATTGTTTGATTCCCTTGTTGTACCAATTATTTTATATAATTCAGAGGTTTGGGGAGTATATGATACACCAGAGGTTGATAAACTGCACTTTAAATTTTGTAAACAAATTCTCGGGGTAAAGCAACAAACATCCAATGCCGCGGTTTTAGGGGAGCTTGGTCGATTTCCACTCGCAGTTCTATGTAAAATAAGATCAATCAAGTACTGGTTAAAAATGAAACGAAATGCAGGGTCGATGATGCATGACGTATATCTAGAACAATCCGTGCTTTTTGAAAGCAATTCGAATTCTATGAAAAAATCGTATTATGCTTCCGTCAAGAATATTTTAGAAAATCTTGGATTTAATAATGAATTTATTGATCTCAACCCGCTTTCTAATCATTTTCAGATTTTAGAACAAAGAATTAAAGACCAATATCTACAAACATGGAGCGAAAAATTAACAAATCAACCTAAAATGGATTACTATAAACTTTATAAATCAGATTATCAATTTGAAAAATATTTAGGTTTGATTAAAAATGACAAAAAACGACATGAAATGACTAGATTTCGTTTAAGTTCCCACCAGTTAGCAATAGAATCAGGAAGATACACGGGCATCAACAGAAGTGACCGTATTTGTAAATGTTGTTCACAAGGTATGACCGAATCTGAATATCACTTCCTTTTGTGCTGTCCGGTTTACTCTGATCTCAGATCGAGATTTGGAATCAGAGTAAGCTGGCCGAGCGTAGCTAAGTTTATCTCACTAATGAAATCAAAAAGGACACAAGATATTATACAACTATCTTCATTTATTACACAGGCTTTGAAATTAAGAGACGGAGTTCTAAACACAGTAGCTGCTTCTTCCCAGTAGTCTATTTTCAGAATTAACATATTGTTTTCCTTGATATTTAAAATATATTGTAACATTTATTTATGAATTCTGTCTTGACCATACTTCATGTAATTATATATTGTAAATGGTCAAAGGCAACTTGCCGATTTACCAATAAAGTTTAGTAATAGTAATTAGTTCAACTAGAGATTGCGGAATAATACATATAAACATATTAAGATAGCTCTAAACCAACTCATGCTTCGGAAAATTTGCGTTATGCATTGCACCGTCACTTTTGTTTATACCGACGTTGCTTGTTAAATCTATGTCAAAAATTAGTGTTTGACATAGAAACAGATAAAGTGTTTAGGCCCAGATCGAGGATAATTAGATATAAAAAAAAGCGGGACGTTAACGGCACGTGAATTGACTTATTAACCCGCGGTATCTCCCGTTAACGCCCGGGTTTGGTCCTATAACGCCTCGAAAACGTACACTTTATGCAATAATTCCATCTTTATTTATTTTATTTTATTTTTTTTATTTATTTAATTTTTTTTTCAATAACATTTTTTGCATTTTACCCCTTATATACATGCGGATAAAGACTGATTGTGTTATGCTCTGTTTGATTTTATATGCCATATTTTGTCCTGTGTAGCCTTTTATTTTGATACACATAATGTTTCTTAATTTATGTTATAATCTTATATCTTAGATTTTATCTTATAATTTTACAGATATCCGGATGATAATATCCCATATAATATTCTATGATATCAAATGGATAATTTTAGAACAATGACATAATGCGATTATCTTTAGAATCTTTTATTTCTGTTAGAAAATCGACGAAAATAGACAAATTATAAGATAAATATAATACGTACTTAGTGTATTGTGTGAAAGAATATAAACATGTAACTCGTCTCGTCAGAGCCTCGAAAATTATCAATTTCCCCAACCTCGATAGATTTTTTTTTTTCATACAAAACACTAAGGACGTATTATGTATGCCTCGTTTTATGGTTTCAACGATAAAATATTTGATTTGGGTTCGTTATAAGTTCAGATGATATAATTTCATTGATATCGAACTGTGCTGCTTAAGTCTTCTTTTATTTCGTTAGAAAATTGTATGAAAATATATTATTTAAATCAGTGATCATGATATCAAGTTTCATTTATAATTGTTTACTTTTTATAACCAGTTTCCTTTATCTTAGGGTTATATGAACTCGAAACATTGGATTTAATTCAATTCAGTCATTCATAGTTATCTGAGGTGTGTGTTATAATTTGATAGCTTTTGAAGGAAATTGAAAAACATTGGTCACATTCTAAACGGAAATTCTGGCAAATCCGACAGGTTGAAACATCCTGTTTTCTATTTCCGTCGTTTGCACTTTTGGTAGGGTGTTGAGATACTTATCATGGTGCCCAGGGATCGATCTCCAACGGCGGCATGCATTCTTTCCGACATTTATATCATACAAATCCATAAGAAAAGATATCGGGGAAATACTGGTGGGAACAATACTAGGGGCCCTTTTTACTAAACTTCAAACGAAAAGATTAATCGTAAGTCAAAATCACAAATCGTACTTGGTGTTTTCATTCATGGTTAGATTCTGCCTAGCAAATTTCTCATTGGTATCGTCTTTAGAAGACGATTTACAATGAGGTGATGCGTGACATAATTCCATCTTTGGTTAGAACTGTAGACGCAATTTTAATTTTTGACTTACGCAAAAAATGGTAGCAAGATGTTAAGTAAAACAGGCCCCAAGGAATCAATTGTTAAGTGCTCCAGCCAACGCGATATTACTGGACGTTAACACTTTTTTTTACAAACATATCTTTTAATTTCTTATTCTACCTTTGTCATTTCATAGATTTCAACGCCATCAAGGAACCCCTAAAATCGATTATATTTCTTGTGATGTATTAAACTTTAAAATAAGATGAAAACCTTTTGTTGCTACTGTCATTTACGTAACAAACAGCTGAGTTTATTATATTTTGTATGATTGACATTTCTACATTTACAAATTGAGTATTAACAAACTGTCAACTATAGAGACAATACAATGTCAAGTTCTAGTAAATTCTATGACATCTAGATTTGATGAATTCATACCGATCAGTCGCGGTCTAGAATAACATGGCGCGTTAGGTTTGTGATCACTGAAACAAGAAAGGACAATCGAACAAAAGTGCAAACATGCATTGCTTAATTCTGCTACATAGAATGAAAGCTACAGTTGAGAAATGACATTCATTCCGATCAAAACTAATCTTAATCACTCACTCAGCGCTCGATTCATTTATTCCAAATACTTTTTTAAAACCTTGCAAAAGACGCTGAAAGTAATTAATAAAGATAAGATTTACAACTACATACAAAAGGAAAATCGCTTGGAAAATCCACGTTTCCACTGACTCAATTGAATCTGTAACTATTTGATGAGTCGTGAATATATCGAAAGCTATTTACAGAACTTATATGCATATTTTACTAATGGGTGGTAATAAATGTCGCTTATCTATTTCATCTTGAACAAAATTGACGAAAATGTATTACTTCCCTGATCGCACTCCCTCATCGCACTCATTCAATGTAATTCCTAAATCAACCTGATATCATTCAGCTTGTAAATTTCACGATGTTCTTTACTGTATGAACATAATTATTGTATACGTCTTTTTACCATGAAAGGTATAGATCCGCAAGAAAGAATGAGGTTCGAGAAATCTGTATCTCCCATCATTTTCAATGTAAAATCGATCTATGATCACTCACTTGAAATTTCTGGTCTATAGTGTTTATTTTGGCAGAGTGAAAATATGATTTAGAAATTCAAAGAGAAAAGAATCTGTTATGGTTTTACATCAATGAAATGATATTGTTTATTCTGTGAATTTGAATTTGAATATTAACCCCGAAACCACCCTGAATGATAATTGTTGTAGACGATTACAAGATCACAATCGATTTTCTAATTGCTAGTTTCGTACACAACAATATAGATGTATATATGTGCATTTACTTAGATCGACACAAGATATTTTTTCTTCTTTCTTCACTTAACTTCGTGACTCTTCTGTTCAGTGATTTCATTGAGATTTTCTCCGGATCTTTCTGGAAGGACTCGGGTAATTTATACAGACAACTCGTATTTGAAACTCCGTATTTGGCAATATACAAATTGACTGCTAAGAAACGATTAACGATAAAAAAAGAAGGTTTTCTGATATTTCGACTTGATGTATAGGTCCAATAGGCATTTGACTGTTATTAGTATAGCCTGGTTAATTTGACCCGACTTTGACCTCTGCGGAAAAAATGCTTAAATAACAATTACCGATATATTTTACCAATTAACAAAATGTATAATACATTCAATATCGTTTGTTATTCATTCCTATGAAAGCACGTGCAAAGCCGACTAGGAATAATCAGATTTTTATTCATCTAAATAGCAGGGGTCAGATTCAAGTCAATAAAACCGCACTATACACACTCTTCACCGCACTCTGAAACGAATTTACTCGTATTACCGATAACAAGCGTCATTTTTGAACTGGACTTAAATAACCAACTTGTATTCGGGTACCATGTACTCAAATCTTGCCCTGCGTTCGGGATGATAAAACGGTGAAGACAGTTTGTGTGCGTATTCATATATATATGTGTATACACACACATATATATATTTATCTTATAATTATACAAATAACTGTGTGATAACATTCCGTATGATATTTTTTATGATATCTTATAGTTATTTTTAGAACAATGATATAATGCGGTTATTTTTAGAAACTTGCATTTCTGTTAGAAACATTGGCGAAAACAAGACAAATAGAGGTTATAAGATAAATATAATACATACTTAGTGTATTGTATGAAAAAATTTCTCGGCAGAGCCTTTATATATATATAAAGTGTGTGTGTGTGTGTATACGCACACAAACTGTCTTCACCGTTTTTTCATCCTTAAACGCTGGGCAAGATTTGAGTACATGGTATATATATATATATAATATATAACATATATACGCAGGACAGGTCTTGCCAAGGGCTATTACAAGTTCTCTTGTAGAAAAGTTTGGAATTTCCCCAAGTCTTCACCCGTTTTATTCTTTTCCTGGATTGTAATATCAGACTTAAAACGAAAACTAGGTCGATAGGTGCCGAGCAATCTTTTTAATTTACCCTCAAAAATAAACTAGGTCATAACATGACAATTTGATTTGAAATCTAATTTAAACAATTCTTTGTATGAATTGGTTATTCCTCATTCAGGCTGTTTCATTTTGTGAATTTAAAATTGCGCATGTTGCATTTCGTATTGGGTGTCCACAAAAATCTGCTGATTTTTTGTTTCATTAGAAAAGCTGGATTCTCTTTGACATATTCCCTTTCCGTTAAGATAGTGGAACCGTAATAGTTCCGCAACATTTCGGAACTCGTGATCTTTCACAATGTTGACCGATGTTTCCTTATGAATATCATTAGGGCACATCGGTGAACACTGTTAAAGTTTATTACCTCCGAAACGTTGCAAACAATTACGGGTCCATTACCTTAAGCTGAACGGAAAAACAGATAACTGAATTGAAATATGCTCTTGCGGATAAAGAAATTAAATCATTTTCTTTAATGCTTTTCGGTGATTCAGCGAGAAATAACGGTAGATTATTATTTGATCGCATTACCAGTGAAATTATCAAAAACTTATACCCTACTTTCGTTCATTTCACCCTATCTGACGTCATCTTAGTGGGGCTCTAAAGGTGACGTCATCGCAAACGTTGCAAAATCACGAGCTAAAAGATAATGTTTCCTAAAATGTTTAAACCTTGTCTCATTTTTGCATGAAATAGATCGGATAATCGTTTGTTTTTCGAGTGGCCCCAACACTCGTGTTAATATAGCTTTAATTTTTTACTCAATGAAAAAAATACTGTATATAGTGCCGTCATTTAAAAAGGCGTAACAAGCAACTATTTTGGATGTGTGCGAACATAGTTGTCCCAAAACTATTTAAATTAGCATTGTTGTTGTTAGTGTTGTTATTGTTGTCGTCGTTTTATCTGATATAGTTGATGTCGCTCTGTCTTTGAAACTTTTTGATTATACTTTCATTGTAAGCTACATCGTCATATTGAAAGTCAATCGTTAATCTTCGGCGAATTTACGGAATAAACCTCGGAACGCACGTGGATTATATGACGTCAAAAGCATAACATTCCCGTTAAATATGACGGTCAGTAAATCAAAATCAACGAAGGCTGAAATAAAACTGGGTAAATTATTATTGTTAGCAAATTATTATATGCAGAAAAAGATCTCCATAGACTATCGGAAAGCATTGAAGAAATTCGCTCTTCTTCAAGCGTATTGTCGAAGTACCGTTAGAAGCAGAAAAGTTACACTAAAAGTCCGAGCGATGTTTCAAATGTTTGACAGTAGAACTTGTGACAAAAAACTGTCACATATTATGCAGTTATTCACCAGGGGCCCCTTTTAAACACGACGTGTGATATTTTTTTATCATGCAATGAAGCCTGTGTTGACATGAAAATACCTTCATGATAACATAACAAGATATCATGCAATCTATTTTTAGAAACACTTTGCATACACTTTCATCTCAATTTCATAGATTTTTAATGGTTTATTATGATTAAGCACTGAAAAATGGTTGCTCGAAACAAAGAAGAACATGTAAGTGTCTAAAAATATGAATGTTATCTGGTTTCGGCTGGGAGAATTTTTCAGCCTCGTGATAATAAATTCTTCCAACCTCGACCAAATGACATCGATATTTTAAGCCACTAACATTGTATTCTCTATATCTATAAAGAAAGATTCTCTTTACATGTGACGCTCAACGACGGTTGTTCGACCTGAGCAACTATTCAATGCATCAATCGCCATGGACAAATCTTAGGCTTTCATTCGGTTTTTTTTTAATTGGTGCCATTTTACCTAATAACCTCAAAAAGATGATAAATCATGAAAAACAAATAAAACACACAAATATGTAATTTGGCAGGGATGGGTGGTATAAGCAAATGACTTATGTTGCAGATTTTATTTACATTCTGTTAAAAACTTCTTTAGAGATTTAATTTGACTTGGTCGTTGTTAATTCTTATTAGGATTAACAAAGCAAACCAGAAACGCAAGCAAAAAGAAATTGCGAATTAGCGAAAACGCTTCCCTGTTAATTTGATCGATATCAAAAGGTTAATGAAGTGCTATCTGATATCTGGTCGCAGACGACAAGAAAATTATCGTTCCATTCTATATCAGTCGGCACAGAATGAAGACGTGTATTTAGAACGACTTTTACAGATTGTAAAATCGTCAAATTTACTTTCATTTCGATCAAAACCATTTTACAGTTAAACTTGTTTCAAGCGACCACTAATGGGACCACAAAAAAGCGGTCGGTAAAGAAAATGGCCGCTAAAAACACTTTTTGATTACAAATAAGAAACATATTTATCTTAATTGAATAAGCATATTATTGCGAAATTCCCAATAATTCTATGTTGTTAAAATACAATAGAATCGTCTCATTGGTGACTCCTAACAAAAAAAGGATTCATTTTCAATAATTTTGAAACCAACAATACCTACTCATCAAGATATTATACTTTAAAGAAGGGGATTTTGAAAACGGTCGCTTTTGAAATAAAAATGGTCACATAATAGACGAGACGTGGTCGCTCTAGCAAGATTGACTGTAATTGCTCCCCCCAGTGTTTCAAGCTTCCAAAACACTCCAATCACTCAAAATCGGTCCGAAATCTTTATAAACACTTCGAATTCCTTCAAATCATTCAGAATTTCATTCAAATTGAGCCCATCATTCCGCGTTTTATGGCTTCATGTGGGACCTAAAGCGACTTAGCGGAACTTTAAAGCACACAAAACAGGAAAATGTATAATTCTTATAAAGGTAAATAAAGATATCGAAATTATCGATTTTGTATTACGTCCATTAAATCTCTTTCAAAACTCCGATCGCTCGTTCAATATAATTCCAAAATTCCAAAATCATTCTACTTATCAATTTCATGATGTAACATGATGATACAACTGTGTATTTTTTTTTCAGTACATTTAAAGGGTAGAAGCTATAAAGTTATATTGATATTTGTCAGCAATTTTATCAATCGATACTGCTTTGTCCGTTTGTTTTCCGAAGTACATTGGTAATAAGCAATTGGCAGAAAGTAGAATTGCGAGCCACAACATGTTTACTGCAAATATAAGAACTTTTGATTCAAAACATTAAAAGTTTTCTGTCATGAACACGATTCAGAAAAAAATCTCTCCTTATATTCAGAATACTTCGTTGTCTGAATCGAAATAAGTACTTTAGGGAAATGAAATCGATACATTTGATGCAATTAAAGTGAAAGAAACCGTTGGTTTTGTGTAAAACAAGTTCATTTTTCCAGTACAGTGAATATATAGTTTAAGTATGATTAGTCTGTTTGAGCACAATAAAACTTTCTTCTAATTAATTTTGTACATTAACGATGACATCGTTCCGTGATATTTCTGTGATTTTATAATCGTTGTTATACAATACAATACAATACAAATGGTTTATTGTTCAAATCATAAACATATGATATACGAACATTACAAAATAATATTGCTTACATACAAATACATTCAGACAGTGACGGGGATCACAGAAAGTTATCGCGGAATTAAAGGGGGCCATAACCTCGGTCAGATTATTTTGATGAAAAAGACTATAGGGCAAACATTTGCGTACGTTACTAAATCGTAACTAGGTCTATTTTGATTGGTCTAGTGAATTACACACTATGACGTAATTTCATTGATGAATTTCGGGTAAATAAGCATGTAGCCTTATGAAATGTGGGTTAATTTTTCTCAAATAAACAAAGTTTTAAACTGTTTGATTGAATAACTGTGATGTGTTCTCTTGATTCTATGTGATTCTTTTTTCGTGGATTTACTAAGAAGGAATTAAAATCAACTTAACTGTGAGTATTTTAAGATTCTCTTGGCAAATAAAATGAATTTTTTGTACACTGGATATCCATCCGGTTGACACAAATTTCATTCTGTTACTAATCGACTATCTTTCAGTTTGATTTTGATTTTGTCACTGTTTGAGTTCAAACACCCCCACACTCATAAACAAATTACTATAATAACAAGATTTTTGAAACAAACAAGAAATAAAAGAATCTGTTTTCAAAAGGTAGAAAATGTCGTCCATTCCTAAATCGGAAAATCATGGATGACACGGGTGTGTTTACACGTAAAGATCTATTCACGAGCATGCAGCTACTTTTTTTTTTTTTTTTTGATCTGTATAGTAGTGCCCCTGTTCAGTCGGCCTTGCCGAAATGAAACACAAGACTGACTTAGGGGAATATTTAACCCTTTTTTTGAGTTTTCAAAATGAAGTTGTGATTTGAAGCTCATTGATTTTATCTCATGCAAAAATAATTTGTCTTGAATAAATTAGGATTAATTGGAATCCTACAAAATCAAAGTTTTCAAAACACTGGATGCACTACATGTGAGTCGGTACTCAATTTTAAAAATTAAATTTTCAAGCTTTTCTGGTTTCAAAGGAGGAAAAACAGGTGGGATAGGCAAAGATCAGACTGCACATCATGTGCAGGCTGATGTTTGTCCATAGCTCCTGCATAGACAAGAATATTCCAGGTTCAGCATGACAAGCGTAAGGATATGCCTGGCATTATAGATCAAGATCAGCCTGCTCTAAAATGCTGTCAGATCTTAGTTTACAAAGCCTGGCTAATGCTAAATAAATTTCTTTAAAAAATTCAAATTGGTTGAGGATCTCAAATATTTTAAAGCTAATAGAAATATAGCGGTAAGGATTCTCAGAGCTAATTTTCAAATAACTTGTAGGCTTTTGTGGGGAAGAGTAGAATCATGTACATGTATTGAGATTAATCAGAATCTGCACTATGGTGGCTAACAGTTTGCTAAAAGGAGAGTAATGCCTCTCCTTTCCCCAAAGTGTGCTCCCATATTGCTCTAAGATTATTATAATTAAAAAGAATAATAAAATTGGAAAAAAGAAGTATCTTGCTCATCAACATGTAAGTACAATAATTACTATGGTATAGTAGTTCAAAGCAACAAATGTTTGAGACTAGTTGGAGAATATTTCTCTGTGCTTTTTTATAATGATAGACACAAACTTAGAGAGATTTTTTAAGCTCTTCAATGAATCGTTTGTCATAAGCTCAATGAATTTGTGCATACTTGGGTACTTGTAATAATATGGTTTTACATATGTTTTCCTGCTTGATTGAAAGTAAGGACATTTGAGAACCATATGCATTTCATCTCCGACATCATTGTGGTTGCACAAGGTGCATTTTCTTTCACAATATTCTGTGTTGTTCCAACGGCCAATTTCTACTGGTAAATGATGATTTCCAGTTCTAAATTTAATCATATTCAGATATTCTGGTCTTTTTAATATTGTAAGATATTTAGGCATTTCCATGTTTTGTTTAAAATGAAAGTAGTTCTTGCCTTTATTGGATTCCTGTGTTGAAGAGTGCCAATTTTGAAATTCTTGATCAATCAAGGTTTGTTTGACCATTTTTTTGATATTGGTATTGGTAATATTTTTTTGGTTAAGCCAAATATCGTTCAAACCACATGAATTTAAGATGCACTGAATGTGATTAATCCATTTTGAGTTAAAATTAGGTATATTAAGCATGTATTGGTATAATTTCTTTGATAATTTATTTGTGCCATTTACTATTAGTTTGTTCCAAAAACCTATCATTCTACATTTAATAGTTATTTCTAATGGATATCTGCCAGACTCTGCATAGACCATATAGTTTGGAGTACTTTTTCTCAATTGCAAGATTTTCTTGATAAAATTAGTATGTATCTGTTCATGTTGATTAATTTTTTCGTATCCCCATGTTTCAACAGAGTAAAGCAAAATTGGAAGTATAGTGTGGTCGAAGAGTTTAAATGCTAGATCTGGGGGGAGATTAAGATTGTAAATTCTTTTGTATAAAAGGTGCATTGCTTTTTTTGATTGTTGTGCAAGGAACATCTTATTTAGTTTAAAGTTACCTTTGTTACTGAAATGGGTACCAAGATACTTGTATGATTTAACTTGTTCTAATTTTTGATTATTTATTATGAAAGTTGTGTTATTTGATGTTGATCCTAAAACCATAACTTTTGTTTTTTCAGTGTTGATATTAAGTTTCCATTTCTCACAGTAATTTACAAAGTTATTAAGATTTCTTTGAAGAATTTTTGGGTCATCTGAAAATAGAATTGTGTCATCAGCATAAATTAGTAAAAATATTTCTAGGTAAAGTGTTGGTTCAATGTCGGGGTCATTCAACTTTACACCAGTACAATTGAAATTCTTTAGGTATTCTTCCAAGTCATTCAAGAATAGTGAAAATAGGATCGGTGATAAATTTTCGCCCTGCCGGACTCCACAATTACTGTAGAAAAAGGAAGACTTATTGCTTTTGAGAGAAATACAGGATTTTATATTTGAGTACATGCTCTTAATTATTCTGAGAAACTTTCCAGATATATTTTGTTTTGCTAGCTTTTGCCAAAGACCTATGTGCCAAATAGAGTCAAAAGCTTTTGAAAAGTCTATGAAAATACAGTATAATTTTTTGTTGTAATGTTTAAGGATTTCATGCAGGGAGTTCAGAGTAAATATATGATCAACTGTAGAGTAATTTTTTCTGTATGCAGCCTGATTCTCAAGAAGGATACTATTTTCCTCAATGAAGCTTGTAAGCCTGCAATTTAAAATGCTAGTGAAAAGTTTACTTATACAAGATAATAGTGTTATTGGTCTGTAGTTTGTAGGGCAAGAAGGGTCACCTTTACCTTTATAAATTGGTATAATCATTCCTTCTCCCCATGATTTAGGTATATATCCAATATCTGGAGTGACCTCACTGGAATTTTCTTCCGGAGGTCATTGTATGTTAAAGTAGATCCTTCAGAAAAAGTAGTGCGACATTGAAACGTTATTTTTGAGGGTAAAATAGTAACTCATGTGCTCATTTTTGTTCTTTTCACCTAGTTTTGCATCTCTTCTTTGATTAAACGCTTGATTTGACCTTCTCTGTGTACGATTTCCTTTGCGAAAGGACGGATAACGGGTGGGGGTCGTACCCAAAGTAGCTGTCCTCTTCATGGGTGGAAAAAAGAGGGTACCTCTAATTAAGCTTGGGTACCGCAAAAGTTGAAGGGAGTTTCCCGAGTTTTTTTCTTACTTTAAGGTAGGACATTGAACGAAGATGAAGGGCTAAAGAGGTCAAAGCTCAACCCTTTCTGTGGAACCGACCACAGCACCGGAAAAGAGTGCAATTTTATATAGAACAAAGAAGGCCCAAAGTCCGGTGGGGTCACTCCTAGATGACAAAATGACCCGATTTCTTCGAAGCGGATTTTGGCCTCTCTCGATGGTTGCAAATGACGTAATTCTTAACCAATATTATCAAAAAGTGCAAAATTTGCAATTTTAGTCAGTTTATCTGATTTTAAATCGATTTAATTTTTTTTAATTTTTTTCAAATTCAACTCGTTGATAAAATATTTCGTTGTTTTAAGCGCTTTTAAATAAGATTTAGGTCAGTTTTTACTTTTAGAATCGGAAGGATCACTTTAATTGTTCAAGTGGGTGTAATTAATTATGTAAACAATCCGAAAGGATGAGCGGGATAACCCTTTACCCTTACCAATACCACCGAATTTAGGGTATTAAGCAAAATCACGGGATGACTTCAATGTGGTAAAAAACCGTCTTCTCTCTTCAAATAATGATTTTTATTTCTTCCATTACTTTGAAACGACCCAGCGCATTGGAACAAGCAAGAAATATTCCAATATTTGCCAAGTAAAGACGTACTTTTTGCCACAAAAGACCGCCCCCCTTAATCCAAATAGGTGAGTTTTCTAGTAATTGAAACTATCTTTATGGCATTTTTCTTGCGTTTTTATCACTCCGAATCGCGTGTTGAAGGCTAACAAGCTCGATAAGCTTTTGTTTTTCAACATGCATAAAATGATACTCGAAACTATCGTGAGAAAAGTGGTGGAAACTCTTAACCCTTACCCTGGCAACGATTTTTTTCTTAAGTTGATCTCAGGTGGGGGACGTCTTTCGATAACAAATAAGACGTGTTTCTTTTATAGTTCTGCAATTTCGTTTTTTAAATTGAGTTGGCAATCGCCAAAAACACCTCAAAACTGAAAATTTGAGAAAAATATTTGAATATGGTAATTGACTAGCGGAGACAAATGGTAAATTTAAGCCAAAATGGCCCGTGATCACATAATTAGTTCTGTTTTCTCTTGTCATTTTATTTTTTTCCTTATTGAGAAATCTCCGGTATTTATTAAATTAAGTTTACAGCAAACATATCTCAATACTCACATGTAAATAAAATTCTCAACATTGCATAACGTGACATAAGAGACCCTTTATCATAGCCTTACCACCCCATTCAAAGCTGGTATTTATTGAAGTGGGTACCACCGATCGTTATCCCGTTTTTTCTTGTCTCCTTTTCTCGTGCTATTGTTCATGCATCTAATTCGGTTACACTACAACACATTAACGAGAAAAAATGAATTTCCTTGTATATTTTTAAATCTAAATATCTTTTGTTGAATTGAAAATAGTGGACTCGACCCCAAAATCACACAACTTCGACCCAATTTTTCCATTTTGGCATGTCTCTTTTGTACATTTTTTTCTTATTTCTTGTAATTATTACGTTTTAAGAAACTCTATCCAACAAAGATTCTTTATAACACGAAAAAGATAGGTAAAAATTACAGATATCGAAAATTTACCCTTTACTCCACGTGAACCCTATTTTCATTCCTGTAAGCTCTAGTATATCGTTTGATTAATCAAAAAATGTATTTCTTGGGATTAAACGCTTCTTTTTTCTCCTTTTTGTTATGCTTTTAGACATTGAATTACAGAAAATGCTATTCGGATCCCCGTTTTAATGATTTTGTGGTAGTGGCAGGCCTGAAAAGGCTGAAATTGTGGATTTTTCGGTCAAAAAAGCAACGACTCACAAGAATTATCTCCCTTTACGCTGCCTTATAAGCAAATCACGTTAAGCATATTTTGCAAAACAAGTAGCAACATTTTCAAATTTCAAAATAATTTTTGTTCCAAAGAGTTCCAATTGTTACGTAATGAGAAAAAATGGTTTCTGTAAACAAGGTGCGCCACAATTTACACAAATTCGACTTCTGGCCTTTTTTCGGAAAACAGGTTTTGTCCTAAAATGGCCCTGTTTCAGTGACAAATGAAAATATAATTTCTTGGTGGGTTTATTCTATCTCGCAATATCCCCCGGCATTGATCAAGCGGTTTTAAAGTTCGAGGAAAAGGAATACCTCTGAAATTTAGGAGTGACCTCACTGGAATTTTCTTCCGGAGGTCATTGTATGGTAAAAGTAGATCCTTCAGAAAAAGTAGTGCGACATTGAAACGTTATTTTTGAGGGTAAAATAGTAACTCATGTGCTCATTTTTGTTCTTTTCACCTAGTTTTGCATCTCTTCTTTGATTAAACGCTTGATTTGACCTTCTCTGTGTACGATTTCCTTTGCGAAAGGACGGATAACGGGTGGGGGTCGTACCCAAAGTAGCTGTCCTCTTCATGGGTGGAAAAAAGAGGGTACCTCTAATTAAGCTTGGGTACCGCAAAAGTTGAAGGGAGTTTCCCGAGTTTTTTTCTTACTTTAAGGTAGGACATTGAACGAAGATGAAGGGCTAAAGAGGTCAAAGCTCAACCCTTTCTGTGGAACCGACCACAGCACCGGAAAAGAGTGCAATTTTATATAGAACAAAGAAGGCCCAAAGTCCGGTGGGGTCACTCCATCTAGGATAACATTGAATAAGTTTGTATATACTGGTAACATCTTTAGACTGGAATTTTTTATATATTCATTAATTACTTGATCAATACCTGCAGACTTGTTATTTTTCAAATTTTGGATACATTTTTGAATTTCTCCTGCGGTTATCTTTCTATTCAGAATATTATCTTCTTGGTCTATATTGACTTGGATTTCGAATGATAGATCTGAAGTTTCTTCATCATGTGTAATTTTATTACTTTCTTGTTGAAAATGATTAAAGAGTGACTCGATTGAGGGTGTGGTTGTTGCTGATTGTCGGTTGTTGAACTGATTTATAAATTGCCAATATTTTTTGGGGTTTTTTGTTTGCATTTTCCTAAGTTTTATTTGTTGCTCCCTATTAAATTCATTGATGCTGACATTCATAGTATTTTTATAAAATTTACTAGCTCTCTTTTTTGATAAGTTGTTTGTGGGCGCTATCCTTAAGAAAACATAAATAATCACGAAATCACGTTCGACTATTGTTGTCAGATGAAAGAAATATTTATGGTATGAAAACTAGCTTTAAAAATTCTCAGCACAAAGGTTTTGAAGGGAATCGTATAGAACAAAGAGGTTTCGCGTCGCTTTATAAAATGAGAGATACTATGGAAATGATGCCTTTATACTTAAGTTTTTTTACTTTAACCAACTATTTAATTTGCTTTTTTTACTTCAAGACATTGAATGGGGAAACTTTGTATGAGTTCCTGATATCGTTAAAATCATTGCCTAGTTCTATGATAAACAAGAAGGCATACAAAATGTAAAATTATGTCTAATCATAAATATACACAGTATGATATAAGGTTTGAAGGCATCGATTTGTTGTAATTATGATTAATTGTTTAGATTTATACCCTTCACGTGATAAAGATGCATGTCATTTTACAACATATCAATATAAGGTTAATTCGCGTTTTTGTGGCCTAAACGGCATTTGCAAAATCTGAAAAATGAATTTAATGTCCGAGTGCGAAGCATGAGGGCGTTCAAGTATTTTGAGGGTCTCTGCGAATGTTAACACGCCAAAAAAAGTGAATTGTCGTATTATTGCATAAAAAGGGGAACTAAAGTGTTCAACTAGAGATTGCGAATAATACATATAAACGCCTTAAAGATAGCTCCAAACCAACTCATGCTTCGAAAAAATTGCGTTATGCATTGCACCGTCACTTTTGTTTATACCGACGTTGCTTGTTAAATTTATGACGTCAAAAATTCTATTCATGCTCTACACAAGTGTTAGACAAAGAAACTGATAAAGTTTTAGGCCCGTATCGGGATAATTAGATTTTAAAAAAAGCTGGACGCTTACTACACGTGAATTTACTGATAAACCCGCTTTATCTCCCGTTAACGCCCGAGTTTGGTCCGTTAACGTATTCCTATAACGCTTCGAAAACGTATGTTCTTTATGCAATAATCCCATCTCCTTAATTTCTTCTTCTATTTATTTTTCAATAAACTCTTTTTTGTATTTGACCCCTTTTATACATGCAGATAAACCCTGATTGTGTTATGCACTATTTGATTTTATATGCCATGTTTTGTCCTGTGTAGCCTTTTATTTTGATACACATAATGTTTCTTAATTTTATAATGAAACTTTGCACACAGCTTCACTACAATGAGGACATGCGCATATCGTCGGGGTTACCCGGTTCGACCGTCGAATTTGGAGTTACTGCCCCTGACTGTTTAAGCCATATACATACATAGTGATATTCGTTTCCGCGCTAGTTCTTGAAAACTGTAGACTCGATTTTAATGAAACTTGGCACACAGCTTCACTACACAGAGGACATGCGCATATCGTCGGGGTTACCCGATTCGACCGCCGAATTTAGAGTTACTGCCCCTGACTGTTTAAGCCATATACATACAGAGAGATATTCGTATCCGCGCTATTTCTTGAAAACTATAAGCCGGATTTCAATGAAACTTTGCACACAGCTTCACTACAATGAGGACATGCGCATATCGTTGGGGTTACCCGGTTCGACCGTCGAATTTAGAGTTACTGCCCCTACTTGTTTAAGCCATATACATACAGAGTGATATTCGTTTCCGCACTATTTCTTGAAAACTATAAACCGAATTTCAATGAAACTTGGCACACAGCTTCATTACAATAAGGACATGCGCATATCGTCGGGGTTACCCGGTTCGACTGTCGAATTTAGAGTTACTGCCCCTGACTGTTTAAGCCATATACTTACAGAGTGATATTCGTTTCCAAGCTATTTCTTGAAAACTATAAACCGGATTTCAATGAAACTTTGCACACAGCTTCATTACAATGAGGACATGCGCATATCGTCGGGGTTACCTGGTTCGACCGTCGAATTTAGAGTCACTGCTCCTGACTGTTTAAGCCATATACATACAGAGTGATATTCGTTTCCGCGCTATTTTTTGAAATGTATACACCTGATTTCAATGAAACTTCGCACACAGCTTCACTACAATGAGAACATGCGCATATCGTTGGGGTTACCTGGTTCGACCGTCGAATTTAGAGTTACTGCCCCTGACTGTTTAAGCCATATACATACAGAGTGATATTCGTTTCCGCGCTATTTTTTGAAAACTTTCAGCCGGATTTCAATGAAACTTGGCACACAGCTTCACTACAATAAGGACATGCGCATATCGTCGGGGTTACCCGGTTCGACTGTCGAATTTAGAGTTACTACCCCTGACTGTTTAAGCCATATACATACAGGGTGATATTCGTTTCCAAGCTATTTCTTGAAAACTATAAACCGGATTTCAATGAAACTTTGCACACAGCTTCATTACAATGAGGACATGCGCATATCGTCGGGGTTACCTGGCTCGACCGTCGAATTTAGAGTCACTGCTCCTGACTGTTTAAGCCATTTACATACAGAGTGATATTCGTTTCCGCGCTATTTTTTGATATTAACTCCATTGACAATGAAAATATGTTCGGCGGGGGATATCAATTCAACGATATTGCTTGTTACTATACTGATATCCGGATGATAATATCCCATATGATATTTTTATGATATCAAATGGATAATTTTAGAGCATTGATATAATGCGATTAACTTTGTTGCGTGAAAAAAATATCTAACTCGGTTGTGTGAATTGAAAATTGTCTCGACAAAGCCTCGACAATTATCAATTCTATCAACCTCGTGAGATATTTTTTTCATATTAAAGACTAAGTACGTATTATATATGTGCGCAAACGTTTGCCTTCATCATAATAAGGTAAGGGACACTTTCTAAATTCATTGTATGTAAGTAACGTTATTTCCTGGAGTTCGTGAT
Organism: Fragum whitleyi; assembly: GCA_948146395.1. Classification (NCBI taxonomy): domain Eukaryota; kingdom Metazoa; phylum Mollusca; class Bivalvia; order Cardiida; family Cardiidae; genus Fragum; species Fragum whitleyi. Next base: position 30,901,138 of record OX411556.1, on the reverse strand, counting down.
AATGTTTTATGGTTTCAAGAAAAGAATTCGTTGTAAGTTCAGATTATTTAAATTTCATTGATATCGAACTGTGCTCCTTAGGTCTTCTTTTATTTCGTTAGGAAATTGTATAAATATATAAATGTAAAAAAAAAATAAATATAGATATATTTTTTCAAAAACTGATCATGATATCATGTCCATTTGTGACCCGTCACGCGAATAGGGATCATCTGGGTCGTGCGTCAAGAGTCGACCCTAGTCAGACCGCGCGGATTGCGCAGGCTGACTAGGATCGAAACTTTTCGCACTTTGCCTATTTTTCTGAATCTACAATGATCAATCTACTTGCCCGTGAAAGAAATTTTGAAATCTGACCTCTGATTGATCTATGCTGGACCCAATCTCTTTTTCAAATATACATTTCACAGAGTTCCCAGATGGTCAATTTTAGCATGACGGGTCACATTTATATAAGTTTACTTTTTATAAGCAGTTTCCTGTATCATTTAGTTATATTAATTTTATTAAATTCAGTCATTCATAATTGTCTGAGGTTTACTTTAAAATTTGAACCCTTTTGATGGAAATTGATTATCATTGAACACATTCAAATCGAAATTATGGCAAATCCGCCAAGTTAGATAATCAAGTGTTTTTTCCCGTCGTTTTCACTGTTGGTAGCGTGTCGAAGTAATAATTTCATTGCCTAGGGATCGATCCCCATCGGCGGCACACATTCTTTCCGACATTTGTGTCATACAAGTTCGTCGAATTAGTAATGGTGGGGAAAATATCAGGAATCCATGGTTAAATGCTCCAACTAACGCGATATTACTGGACATTAATACCCATGGTAAAATAAATCTTTTCCATTTTACTTTCTACCATTGTCATTTTATAGATTTTATAGGTTGATTTTGTGCGGTGAGCCGTGAGTTCTATATTCATGTATGTGACCCGACGCTCGAAAAGAGACCATTTGGGAACTTCGTACATAAATGATTGAAAAAAAAACCGGCCAACCAGAGGTCGCATTTCAAAAATTCGTATACTGGAATATAGAATAATCATTCTAGATTCAGATATAAGTAAAGTGCGAAAAGTTTCAACAATAGTCAGTCTTCGCAATCCGCTCAGTCTGACAAGGGTTGATACTTTGCGCACTTCCGAGATGTTCCCTTTTCGCGTGAAGGGTCACAGATTATGAATGCCTGAGCCAAGTTTTGGAAATACACCTATACGACCAGAAAAAAAAAACGCAGACAATCGATTATATTTCTTGTGATGTATTAAACTTTAGAATAAGATGAAAACCTTTTGTTGCTACTGTCAGTTATGTAACAAACAGCTGAGTTTATTATATTTTGTATGATTGGCATTTGTACATTTACAAATTGAGTATTAACAAACTGTCAACTTTAGAGACAACACAATGTAAAGTTCTAGTAAATTTTATGACATCTAGATTTGATGAATTCATACCGATCAGTCGTGGTCTAGACTCACAAGGAGCGTTAGGTTTGTGATCACTCAAACAAGAAGGGACAATCGAACAAAAGTGCAAGCATCCATTGTTTAATTCCGCTACATAGAATGAAAGCTACACTTAAGAAATGACTCTCATTCTGATCAAAACTATTCTTGATCACTCACTCAGCGCTCGATTCATTCATTCCAAATACTTTTTTAAAACCTTGCAAAAGACGCTGAAAGTAATTAATAAAGTAATTAATAAAGATAAGATTTACAACTACATGGAAAATGAAAATCGCTTGGAAAATCCACTTTTCCACTGACTCAATTCAATTTGTAGCTATTTAATGAGTCGTGAATATATCGAAAGCTATTCATATTTTACTAATGGGTGGTAATAAATATCGCTAATCTAGTTCATCTTGAACAAAATTGGCGAAAATGTATTACTTCTCTCATCGCGCTCCCTCATCGCACCCATTCAATGTAATTCCGAAATCATTCTAATATCATTCAGCTTGTCAATTTCACGATGTTCTTAACTGTATGAATATAATTACTGTATACGTCTTTTTACCATGAAAGGTATAGATCCGCAAGAAAAAGTGAGGTTCGAGAAATCGTTATATCCTATCATTTTCAATGTAAAATCAATCTTTGAACACTCACTTGAAATCGCTGGTCTATAGTGTATGTTTTGACAGAGTGAAAATATGATTTAGAAATTCAAAGGGAAAAAAATATGTTACGGTTTTACATCAATGAAATGATATGGTTTATTCTGTGAATTTGAATTTGAATAGTAATCCCGAAACCACCCTGAATGATAATTGTTGTAGACGATCACACGATTACAATCCATTATCAAATTGCTAGTTTCGCACACAAAATTTATTAATATAGATGTCTGGATATGCATTTTCTTAGATCGACACCAGAACTTCTCTTTTTCTTCACTTTTCTTCGTGACTCTTCTGTTCAGTGATTTCATTGAGATTTTCTCTGGATCTCTCTGGAAGGACTCAGGTAATTTATACAGACAACTCGTACTTGAAACCCCTTATGTGGCTATATACAAATTGACTGTTAAGAAACGATTAACGATAAATAAGAAGGTTTTCTGATATTTCGACTTGATGAATAGGCCCAATAGGCATTTGTCTAGACTTCCATTAGTACACACTCTTTACCGCATTCTGAAACGAATTTACTAGTATTACTGACAACAAGCGTCCTTTTTTACACACTATATATATATATATATATATATATATATATATATATATATATATATATATATATATATATATATATATATATATATATATATATATATATATATATATATATATATATATATATATATATATATATATATATATATATATATATATACACACGCAGGACAGGTCTTGCCAAGGGCTATTACAAGTTCTCTTGCAGAAAAGTTTTGGAATTTCCCCAAATCTTCACCCGTTTGATTTTTTTTCCTGGATATTAATTTCAGACTCCAAACGAGATCTAGGTCGAAAGGTGCCGAGCAATCTGTTTAATTTATCCTCAAAAATAAACTAGGTCATTACATGACAATTTGATTTGAAATCTAATTTAGACAATTCTTTGGATGAATTGGTTATTCCTCATTCAGGCTGTTTCATTTTGTGAATCTAAAATTGCGCATCTTGCATTTCGTATTTGGTGTCCACACAAATCTGCTAACTTTTGTTTCATTAGAAAAGCTGGATTCTCTTTGACATATTCCCCTTCCTTTTAGATAGTGGAATCGTACTAGTTCCGCAACATTTCGGAACTCGTGATCTTTCACAATGTTGACCGATGTTTCCTTATGAATATCATTAGGACACATCGGTTAACACTGTTAAAGTTTATTACCTCCGTAACGTTGCGAAACAATTACGGATCCATTACCTGAACGGAAATACAAATAACTGAATTGAAATATGCTCTTGCGGATAAAGAAATTAAATCATTTTCTTTGATGCTTTTCGGTGATTCAGCGAGAAATAATGGTAGATTATTATTTGATCGCATTACCAGTGAAATTATCAAAAACTTATACCCCACTTTCTTTCATTTCTACCTATCTGACGTCATCTTAGTGGGGCGCAAAAGGTGACGTCATCACCAACGTTGCAAAATCACGAGCTATAAGATAATGTGTCCTAAAATGTTCGAATCTTGTCTCACTTTTGCATGAAATAGATAGGATAATCGTTTGTTTTTCGAGTGGCCCCGACACTCGTGTAAATATAGCTGTAATTTTTAACTCAATGCAAAAAAAATAATGTATATAGTGCCGTCATTTTAAAAGGCGTAACAATCAACTATTTTGGATGTGTGCGAACATAGTTGTCCCAAAACTATTTAAATTACCATTGTTGTTGTTAGTGTTGTTATTGTTGCCGTCGTTTTATGTGATATCATTGATGTCGCTTTGTCTTTGAAACTTTTTATTATACTTTCATTGTAAGCTACATCGTCATATTGAAAGTCAATCGTTAATCTTCGGCGAATTTACGGAATAAACCTCGGGACGCACGTGGTTTATATGACGTCAAAAGCATAACATTCTCGTTAAATATGAGGGTTAGTAAATCAAAATCAACGAAGGCTGAAATAAAACTGGGTAAATTATTATTGTTAGTAAATTATATTATTATAGCCTGGTTAATTTGACCCGACTTTGACCTCTGTGGAAAAAATGCTTAAATAATAATTACCGATATATTCTATCAATTAACACAATGTATAATACATTCAATATCGTTTGTTATTCATTCCTATGAAAGCACGTGCAAAGCCGAGTAGGAATAATAAGATTTTAATGCATCTAACTAGCAGGGGTCAGATTCAAGTCAATAAAACCGAACTATATATGCAGAAAAAGATCTCCATAGACCATCGGAAAGCAGTGAAGAAATTTGCTCTTCTTCAAGCGTATTGCCGAAGTACCGTTAGAAACAGAAAAGTTACACAAAAAGTCCGATGTTCCAAATGATTGGCAGTAGAACTTGTGACGAAAAACTGTCACGTATTATGCAGTTATTCACCAGGGGCCCCTTTTACTAAACTTCTTACGAAAAGATTAATCGAAAGTCAAATTCACAAATCGTACCTGGCGATTCAATTCATTGCTAAATTCTGCCTTGCAATATTTCATTGGAATCGTCTTTAGAAGAAGACGATTCCAATGAGATTATGTATGGTAGAATTCAATATTCAGTTACTACTGTAGAAGGGACTTTCCTTTTGACTTGCGCAAAAATGATTGTCAGATGTTTAGCAAAAAAATGCCCAAGATCCCAGACTGATCATTGTATTTTCTTTATACTTTCAGGCAGTTACGGTGCGACAGAATAACCATCCACAAGAATCTATTTATATCCTATGTTTTAACTGGAATATCATGGATACTTTATTATGTGTTGGTAGCTTTAGATGGAACCGTTATAATGAATAACCCGGTAAGTTTATCGGTCTTATATAACATGCATACTTTATCATGTGCTGGTATCTTTTAATGGAACTGATACGATGAAACACCCGGTAAGTTTATCATCTTTAAACATGTGTATATTATGGATACTTTATTATGTGCTGATATCTTCAGACGAAATAATTATAATGAATTAACCGGTTGGCTTATTAGTCTTATATATCATGGATACTTTGTTATGTGATTGTAGCTTTAGACTGGTCACATTGTCGACTTTTAAAAAATTTAGTCTATGGTCGCTTTAGATGGAACTGTTATAATCAATAAGTAAGTATATGAATCTTTATTACTAAATTCTTTGCCTTAGCCTTAATAAAAAGGACAAGAGAAAGCGCTGTGTTCTCTCGTAGTTCAACAATCATCTTTATCTCTATTATGAGTCTCACCTTGTCATATAAGTAACAAGAGACTCCCAAAAGTAACTGACACAATTTGCAAACGTAAATATGCTGAACAGTGCATCAGAAGGCCGTATCACGATATGAAAAAATCCTTTCCCCCAACAGAATCCATACATAAGCAGGTTTTGGTAATAAACAGAAATAAAGCTTATCGTTATATATAGAGGATATTGAAGGAGTGATCATGGAATACCGAATTCATTTAACGAACATCTATAAACAGATAAAAAAAAAACGAGGCTGTGCCGAGTTTTTATCTGTTTTAGATGGCGAGTTTTAAAAAATTTTTATTTTATGAGCACAAATTTAATGTTCTATTTATAATTTGACCCGAATTTTTGCGTATAATTGTCGAAATTTTTGAAATTTAACATTTCGATTTTCCGCAAAACGTGTAACGCCGTTTAAAACTGACTTCACAATATTATATATTATGACGTAATTTTCGTGGTTACAAAATAACGTCGCTCTGAGCTCATTTGCATAGTTATTCCACTAGTGTAATAACACCTGTGTAATATCAAAAATATTCTACGGTTTTATTTCACTCCTGCGACGTAGGTCATATCATACATTTTGTTATCAACTTCTTTCGTTTCAGTTATGGTGTCGCGTGCAACACGTGTTATGCCAGTATTTCTTGGTGTGTAACTTTATGTGGATGTTTTGTGAGGGTCTTTATCTCAATACCATTATGGTGTACGCCTTTAGTTCGGGGAAAACTCTCATAATATGCTGCTATATAATTGGCTGGTGTAGGTATCTCTTAACCCTTGTCATGCTGAATTAATTTTGGCTAAAAATTTTCATCAAAATCAAAGGGCAAAAAGCACTGAAAGTACCAACTGTAGGTTATTTTTTATTGGAAAATTTAAATCTAATCACAATTCTGGTTTGAAAGTCAGAAACAGGTGGTGTAGACTGACATCAGATTGCACACTGCCAAAACAGGTATATTCCGGGTTCAGCATGACAAGGGTTAACATTTTGCTTACTTGTTTTTTGACATGGGAATTTACAATATTATTATAAAAGTTACTTTTTAGATTGTTCCAAAGTAACAGTTCGAGGTCATACTTTTTCGTTTAGCTTATTCAAGGAATATCTCACATGTTCGCGAACAGTTATAAAAATAACTCGGCACATTCATTTTCCATTATTATGCTTGTGTCATAAGAAACAGATTTTCAGTTATCTGAAAGATCATTATTCGATGAAACATTTATTTGTGGACCAAAGAAAAAGAAATAAATTTGCAATAATCATTTTCAGTTATCTGAAAGGACAAGTTCATTATTCAATGAAACATCTATTTATCGACAAAAAACGAACTAAATTTGCAATATTCATTGAGTGAAAATTATTTTTTGGTATTTTTGTCAAAGGTCATTGTCTTTGGGCTATTTGCTCTTGTTGTTGTCGGGATACACAATGAGAAATGACTGGAAACTGGCAATTGCTGCCATATACCTCGTGATCAAAAGATTTTTATTTTATAGGATATTTGAAGAGGGGATTATAGTTTCAACAAATTAAACAGGGAAAGTCTTAAGCTTGCATATTCGTACGATTTTAGGTTTATTGCTTCCTCCATGCCTTATGAAATCCGATCATAAAACTGTGAATACGGATAAACCGTTTTCTAAACATTGCCAAAACAATGAAATACTTTCAATGGTCGAAAAGTGTGTTGTTTTTGTGCGCCCTCTTGCGGTGGCGGAGAGATAAAAAGGGAGTCATTCTGACATTTTGTCGTATATGCTTAAGGAAAGATTCATATCATACGAGTCATAAAAGATGCGCATGTTCATATATGCGATCCGTCACGCGAAAAGGGACCATCTGGATAGTAGGTAAAGTGTCGACCCCAGTCAGACTGCGCGGCGTGCGCAGGCTGACTAGGTTCTGAACTTTTCCAGCTAGGCTGATTTTCTGAATCTAGAATAATAATCTACCTTCCAGTATAAGAATTCTTGAAATGCGACCTCTGGTTTACCGATGCCAACCCTAATCCCTTATCAAATTTATATTTTACAGAGTTCCCAGATGGTCCCTTTTCGTATGACGGGTCACATATATATTTTCCTTTCTTTTTTCAGTTGTGCCTTCAATCCTGACAACAGTTTACGCTGTTTTACGAAGTAAAGATGGCGCTGCGTCCCTAGAGTATGTATATCCATGAATATTGACATAAAACCCTGTAAATTCTCGGCTTTGTGGTCTTCTGTCATCATTCTAGAACAAACCTTGTCTATTTTCTGTCAACATTGAATTTATTAAAAAAAGAATAGTATCATAACCATTGAAGAGGTCGAAAATTCTTGAAAATGATATTTGAAAAAAACAAATCTCAGCAAAACTGCTATACAAAGGGTATGCTTTTCGTATATTCAAAAAACATACGGTACAAAATGTAAAAGTATGTCTTCCAATTTTTAATTGGTGTATAGAACATAGAGATTGAAGGCTACTTTGGGAAGAACTCATACATAATGAGAGACGTGCTATTTCATGACCGTGTGCTTCGTCGATATAAAAAACAAACAAACAAAACAGTTATAGTCATTACCAAATAATGAGAATTCTCCAGAAGCCAATTGCATATTCCGTGTCTTTTTTTACATAAGTCGGCATGTCTGTCCAGTATTCCGCCAGTTTGGTGCTTAGCATAAAATCACGTTTTTTTAAATATTATAAATAATCATTTTCTCGGGAATACTAATTCAAACAGAAACATACATAGATACCATGGCTTTTCGGTGTGTGTGTATTAAGTTCTGAATTCGTGTGTCCGTGATGATTTGTCCTTTCATTAATTCCTACCTTTCTACAGATAAAGAAACCTCTCCATTAAATCGTACCTGTATTTCAGAAGAATGTGCTATTATTTATTATTTCAATGGTTAATATCGAAGTCAAGGTAAAAGTTTTGTCCTTAGCAATTTTTTTGTTTTGTCTCTATGGATTTGTTTTCCCTTTTTTTTAAAATAATTTGGCAAAGATATTCCGCATGAGTTATAGAATTATTACTGTGTAAAGGTTAAAGGTTGAGGTCATATTTCAAATTCACACCTATAGAGGTTCGACATGTGTTGTTCGTTAGCATCCATTGCAAAGCTTAGAAAATATCCGTTCCTTATCAAACCTTTTGAAACGAATTTTCTTTAATGCTTTTCGGGGGTTTATCGATAAACAACGGTAGATTATCACTTGATAATCTCACCGCAAAAGCAGTGAAATTATCAAAAACGTATACCCTGCTTTTGTGCATTTCACCCTATCTGACGTCATCTATGCGGGCGAAATAAGTGACGTCACAATGAACGTTGCATAATAATCACGCGCAAAATGACGCGCTTTACGAAAATATGTCCTAAAAATTTCACATTTTGTCTCATTTTTTTCAATAAAGAAATAGAATAATCGTTTGTTTTTCGAGTAAGATCGATTAATATTTCATTTGGTGAACAACAAAAAACTATATTTTAAAACATAGTTTTTGTTGTTCACTCAATGAAATACAGATCGACCCTACACTGAAACACACGACTATCCTCTATATATTGTTATTATATTTACAGTTGTTGGATAGATACAAGTTCTCTGCAGTGGATAATGTATGGTCCGGTTGTTTTCTCTATTGTTGTAAGTATAAATAATGGGACCCGTCACACGAAAAGGGACCATCTTGGAACTTAGTAAAATAAATATTTGAAAAAGAGATTGGTTTACGAACAGGCCAAGCAGAGGTCGTATTTCAAAAATTCTTTTACCTGAAGGTACATTGATTATTCTAGATGAAGGAAATAAGTAAAGTGCAAAAAGTTTCGATCCTCGTCAGACTGCGCATTCCGCGCAGTCTGACGAGGATCGACACTTTACGCACTTCCCAGATAGTTCCTTTTCGCGTGACGGGTCACATTTGTATAGTGTATTTTTATTGACCCGACATTGACCTTTTCTGAATTATCTGTTCAAAATTTGGAATATTTTATCGATAGAACAAGATACAGTCAAATAACATTATGATATTGACAAATTTTAATCGTTTTTGGAATTATGTAGGAATGAAAGTGAATGAGTATTGTGAGCGTGTTTTGAATGAAATAACAAATATTTTTACACATTGCTTTGTGTTAAAGATTGTTAAAAGCGGTGTTGAAATCGATTTAAAAACAATTTCTTTAATGTGTCTTCTGGATCAATTGGAAGTTCAAATCCTCACCAACCAATAAAATCGTGGAATGATTTGATTGGTTTAAATATAACCGTGGCGCGTTCTGAGCACCGGACTTTTGAAGTCGACGGCGTGGGTTCAAACCCGGGCTGGCAAACTAACAAAAACTAATTGTCTTTCGGATGAGACGTTAAACCGAGGCCCCTCGAGACGGTGCTTTACACCGAGCACGTAAAAGAACAATGGCGGATCTCAGCAGTAGTTTCGTCATGTATCCTTGCACTATCCCCCAAAACAACTAACCGTCTTCTTGGGGCGTGGCTCATATGGGCATGTGCTACGGTAGCGACGATAAATAAACGGAAATACACACTCTAAACGATTTCGGGGCGTTTTTAAAAGATTCCTGATTGTATGTATTGTCTTTCTTTTCAACTTAGAGTAGGCCTATTCTAAACATTTGTGGTTAATTGGTCAATCTCAAATGAGTTGTTATACTGCGGTGGATTATCGAGGTGGATTATCGAGATAAACCGATAGAAAATTTGTCCCAATCTTTACGTATTTCATTACATTTTTGCATTAAAGAAATAAAATGACCGTTTGTTTTTCATATGAGATCGATAAAACTTTAAGTTTGTGAACAACATAAGCCACGTTTTCAAATCCTGGCTTTGCCTCGCCGGTCTTGAAAATTATAGCTTATGTTGCTTACTCAATAAAAGATGAATTGAATTGACATTCAAATCACCGATAATACCTTATTCAATCACGTGTTTCATAGCAGAACTGAATTTGTACTATGACAAATACACCAAAGTCCTCTCAAGGTAGCTCTAAAAGGAAAACCGAACAAAGCAATTCCTTTTCTCACATAGCACACATTAAATTTTAAAACGAATAATTATGATATCAGAGATGTCCTTGTCTAACACTTGTGTGAGATTACATTGAAATGATGTACATGATGTCATCCAAAGCGACATTTGCGCGGTATAGTTTCGGGAGTAAAAATTGCGTTTAAAATAATTAAACTGTTGTTCTTCTTTTTGTATGTGTGGAAAATAATTTATGAAACGCTTTTATGGAAAAAATCTACCTTACATTCGACTTGAGTAGAAAATACCGCTTAAGGTAGCGGACCCATAATAGTTCCGCATCGTTTCGGAAATCATGGTCTTTCACAATGTTGACCGAAGTTTCCTAACAAAATTATCAGGAAACATCGGTTAACGAGGTAAAGTTCATTCCTTCGGAAACGTTGCACAATTAATAGTAATCCTCTACCTTAATAAAATTTGAGCCTGTGCGTGAGATTTCCAACAATTTCATATTTGACCAAAGCAAAGACTCTGACCAGCCTGTGTATCCGCACAGTCCTCACTTTACGCTTAGTAGATAGATAAGGTCTCAAAGTATCTGTAGACCATCAGGTAACTTTAAATTTACAATATGCGGCTGTCTATGCCTCAAAGTGTTTGAAACTCATCAACATAACAAATTGTTGGGAATTTCACGCACAGGCTCATTTGCTCTCAGACTCGGTTAAAATCAGCTTGTCGGACTCTCAAAGAAAATCTCATTACCAATCCTATATATAGTTAAAAACACCGTGAAATTGAAAAAATAAATGATTTTGGAATAAATTTGGAATGAAATTGAATAATTGTGTGGAGCGAGTTTTGAGTGAAACTAAAGGGAGATAAACCCAAATCGCTAATTTTGTTCGTGATTAACAAAATTGGCGATATTCATTACCTCCCTTTAGTAAAATATGCATAAAAGTTCTGTAAATTGTTTCCCTTTTCTTCAAAAACCAATCAGACGCTTTCAATTTTAATTATGTCAGTGAAATCGCGATATTTTCCCCATTTACATTCATCTTAAATGTAGCTTTTGATTGTATACTTTTTAGTCATTTGGGGCGTTTTTGATCGATTTGAGTGAATTGAGCGCTGAGTGAGTGATTTAGAATGGTTTTGATTGAGATGAATGTCAATTTCACGATGTAACTAACTGTATATAGCCTGATACAAACTGTCAACTTCGGCCTTTTAGATGCTCGCAGGTTTTATTATCGTTGTTTTACGTTCCTATTATCGATGAATAATGACATCAATGACGTTAGAGTCTAACTATTCTTGACCTATCTCGTTCAGGCCGTCCTATAATAAGATTGAGGACAAGCCAATTACGTGTTGAACACAATTTTCCGCCAATTTGTTAGAATAAAAAAGCACAAGTTCTAGACTCATCTGTTCAAAGAGTGGCCAGTTTGTCACCCGGAGATTGTAAATGGTACAATAATTGAGCCTTACTCCACGAAAACTACGTCGTTAAAGTACATGCATGGGTGATTGGTATGGGCGTGAAATTTCGGATGAGGAAAGTACTTAGTGTACAGGCTTTATATTGAGCATGTACAATTTTCAGAAGTACGATTTATTGATCAAAATATTTGAAAAACGATTTTATTAGCATTTTATTATATTTTTTTGGAATAGTAATGTTTACCACCAGTTAATTTGCAAAACAATCAGTACGAACGTTCCAATTCATAGTTTAACAAAACGAAAACGTTTTCATTTTTTCCCACTTATTGAAACTTATATTTTGTAGCTGTTTAAGAGTTAGCTTGTCAGTCATATCAGCTCAATAAGTGGAGCTCTCGACTCTAAACCTTGTATGAGATCATATTGTTGGTTCCCGGACTAGAACACGTGAAGATTATCGTTTGTTTCAGTGTAAAATCGATTTATATTCATTGAGTGAACAACAAAAGCTATATTTTCACGAGTGGCGGAGCCATGAGTGAAAATATAGCTTTTGTTCTTCACGAAATGAAATATTAATTGATCTTACTCGAAAAACAAACGATTATTCTATTTCTTTATTGCAAAAATGAGACATATGTAAAATTTTAGGAAATGTTTTCGTAAAGCGCGCCATCTTGCGCGTGGTTGCTATGCAACGTTCATTGTGGTGACGTCACTTATTACGCCCCGCATAGATGGTGTCAGATAGGATGAAATGCATAGAAGCAGGGTAAAAGTTTTTGATAATTTCACTGCTTTTGCGATGAGATTATCAAGCGATAATCTACCGTTATTTCTCGATAAACCACCGAAAAGCATTAAAGAAAAACTAATTATATAGACATTTTTTTTAACATCGAGGGCGTTAAAGAATTTGACTACAAGCATTTAAAGAATCGTCATGTGCCCTCGCAATTTCCCTAAGGCAACTTATCGTCATAAGGTATCGTTCATATGGGTAAACGTGTTGTAGCAACAATCTGGAAATGCAATTGTACATTTTATACAAATCATAAAAAAATGATTTAAAGAATAAAGGAATGTTATAACAATAATTTTCCCTCGCATATGCATCGCGGTATTTTGTAGCAGTACCAAAGTGCAGCCTATAAAGAGGTACTCAGAAGCAAATTCGTTTTGGATAACGAATTGTGATGTCAATTTGTCGTCTGGCAATCAAGGCAGACTGATGTATTTGTAATTTGTGTCGTTTGGCAATCAAACAGGCCACATTTGTTGAGGAGAGGTCAAACAAATTTGGTCTACGTAATGCAAGGCAACGATGTCATTAGCCGTTATGAGTGTGTAAAGAAAAATATAGTCGGGGATTTGATATCCAACCATTACCTTTAATTGTAAGGATAATACATCTGAATTCACTTTTTTCGGAAAAGGGATAACAGATCCGTTCGCTTTTTCCAACGTCGATAATAATTCTACTGTCAAAAAATGTCAGAAAAGCTAAACCGATAGCGTGTTTCCCGTCCGTCTGTGCATCCGTTAGACCTTGTGAAGTAAGCCGTAACAAACTCTAGAAATAGTCTCAGGGAGAGTCAGGGATTTCGTTCACTCTCCATGATGCCATTTAACGATTCATTCTTGAAAATAGCCGTGTGACAATCTACGATGATAATGTTGATAGGACTAAAGACGAGTTTCCGTCACAAATGAAGTTAAATGTAATTCATCGGATTCTAAAGTTTTCTAAATGCTTTTCGGTGTTGTATCGAAAATCAACATTTACTGTAAATAATCATTTTGATAAACTCATACGAAATAACTTACAAAAACTGTTCATTTTACCCTATCTGACGTCAATTTAGCGGAGCCCCAAAAGTGACGTAATCATGATTGTTGCATAGCAATCATGTGAAAATTGTGGGCTTTTAGAGATTTTTTTCCTCAAATTTTCACTTTTTTGTCTCATTTTTTGCATTAAAGAAATATAATTTTCCTTGGTTTTCGAGTAAGATAAATTATTTTTTCATTTCGTGACCAACAAAAGCTATATTTTCACGAACTTAGAATTATATAACTTTTGTTGTTCACTCAATGAAATATCAATCGATCGTACACAGTACAAAACGATTATCTTTTATTTCTTTAATGCTTTTCGATACATGCTGTAGATTATATACAATACATGCATGATAGATTCACTTTATGATCTCACCGCAAAACTAGTGACGTAACCAAAATATTCACCCTGCTTTCGTTCATTTCAACAATTTTGACGTTATCAGAGCCTAATAAATAAGCTTCGCCTTAACATTGCCTAGTATTCACGCAAAATATGATGCGCCATAAGAAAAAGTTTCATTTCGGTTAAATTAAGCGTAAACGAAAAAGAAGAGAAAAAAACGTTGTTTTGTGTATTAGGTCGATAACTCATTCTTCTCGTGACCAACAAAAGCAATATTTGCACTCGTGGCGAAGCCAAGAGTGAAAATAAAGCTTTTGTTGTTCGCTCAATGAAAGACAAGTCGATCTTACACTGAAACAAAAAAATATGATAAAAGTTAACCCCTGTGTGTTGTCAGAAGTGTGGTTACTATCTTAGTGTAATGGTTACTTATAACGCTCATATACATTTTTAATTTTTCAGGTAAATGCATTATTTTTGGTGAATATAGTACGACTACTTATTACTAAATTACGCCAGCTGCCAGAAGCTACACAAACAAAGTGAGTATTTAGTATCAGGTTAAAAGGTTTGTGGTAATCACTATTTTGCATACCATGCTGAAGGGAAATACACACACTGATAGTATCAATAAATTGTAAATACGCCCTTATGTATTTATCACAAAAATAGCATTATTAAACATTCGCCTGTTGGTGGCTCTATGGTCTTGAAACACTAGATAACGCCCAATGGCAATATTATTGAAATTGTTAGGCTTATATTGAAGTCTTATCACATTAAGAACAAATAAATCAAAAAATAATGTCAAAAATGATATAGATTGAGTCGAATGTCAATGAAAAATAAATACTGGTAGTTTAAGTTTATAAAATATTTCCGCATGCATAGTTGATATATCATCTTTTCATGTACAGGCCACATAGCTTTCTGAAAGGTTGTTATGAAACAAAACAAAAAACAAAATATAGTGCGCAAAATGACCCTGTGTACTTGCATAAAAACGAATTACTGTAAATATATAATACTTACTACGTGTATTGTAATTAAATATATCTAACGAGGTTGGGTGAATCGATAACTGTCGAGGTTCTGCCGAGACAATTATAAATTCCAACAACCGAGTAGATACTTTTTCATGCAATAAACCAAGTACGTATTATATTTATCTCAATTTTTTAGCCTTGTTTTCTTCGATGGGTCTAAGAAAAATACAAGTTTTTTGCCAAGTTTCTAAAAATAACAACACTATGTCATTGTTCTAAAAATGGCCATGTGATATCATAAAAATTATCACATGAGATGTTATCACGCGGATTTTTGTACAGTTATAAGACAATTAAAATATATTAAAAGAATAGAAAACAACGATTACGTATTCGTGTAATTCTACCAGTATGAGCGAATATGTATTGATTACCGGTTTAATTTATGAAGATTCGCTTTTACGCTTTGCGTAGTGTAAATGTAAGTACGAATCAAATCAAACCAGTGTTACAACTGTATAGAATCTGTACTGTTCTTAGCTTTATCAAAACTCGTTTTACCATCATATATAACCTATTATCTGTTTACTTCTATGATTATAGAAATTGTTTATTGCTAGATTACAAAAGTACATTGAATATTTCAGCTCACAAGGTTTCTCCCTGGTGCATTCCCGTCTTCTAAGTAGTATTTTTCCATATTGGAATCGAAGTAAAAAATTCTCAAATTGGTAAATCTGCTTCTTTAGATATACATGTTATTAGCTTATTCCTATTAATCGAGTGCACAATATATACATGTATATCAATATCATTCCATTTTATCGTTTGTTTTTTTCACGTCTTTTAATGTAAAATAATAGCTTAAACTGCAGACTTTTTTATATACAAAAAAAAACTATTCTCACACCGCCTGATAAAGGAAACTACTAGTTTATGATTTCCCCTCATTTGAATTACATGTTATGTAGTCTTTTAACATTCTCTCGGGAGAGAATGAATAACGAGCTGATTTATGTAAAGGATAGAAAACGAGTACTGTGGTATATGGGAAATAGACACGAGCGTAAGCGAGTGTCTATTTCCCATATACCGAGGCACGAGATTTTCTATCTGACTTAGACCACGCTTTTCTAACATTATCTGTATTTTTTACTCGAACCTTTAAATAATGAAAAGAGTAAATCTCGCTGTGATATTACTCTCATCAAGTGTGAATATGCTGAAATTACTTATGAATCTATTTCCGTTACCATTTTCAGATGTTTTGCACTTTTGCGCCTGTCGAAAGTCTCTTGGAAAGAAAAAAACTGGATAAATTGCTCGTCATGTTTTTGAAACGACTCGGCCCAGAAACCTGTCGAGATTCACGTGCAAGGCACACTTCCACCGTATATCTGTAAATACAACGCTCGGAGTTGTATCTGTGATATATATTTTTGAAATACTCTTCTCTGAATGGCTAATTCGCTTCAAGCGTGGTCTAACGAGTTATTTTTACTTGCATAGTTCGCTGCATGTCACATATATTCACATTTGGCCCGACTCTCGAAAAGGGGTTACAAGGGAAAAAGAGCTACCATAGAAAAAAAACTTAAAGCATTGAAAATCATTTAATTTTAGAGCCCACTCACTGCCTTTCAAACAATCGCGCAAATTTGCTGTAATTTTGATCACCCCTTGCAATCCTGCCGTCATATAACGATGTCAAAATAAGCTTTGTATTTTCCCTAACTGAAATTTTCAGAGAACATAATCATGAGGAATGAGTTAAGGCAAAATCTGTATAATTTATAACTGGATACTTTTTGAAGTATCCAAAAGTAGTCTTAATAAGATCTACATGATTATGCCAAAAGTTCCCAAAATTTCATGTATGAGTCAAATTCTTCCTAAAGTGCATTTCTTACGTTGCTTTGTAAAAAGCATTGCTCGCTTTGGAATTTAATATTACACTGTATATCAAACTCTATTAGTTTTCATACATACATTTGTGAAGTTCCATAAGTCAAACCTTTTGATCCTAATTATAGCAAGCAACATCATCATGAACTTGATAAAGTGAATGGAATTGGAATCATTTCGGAATGCACGATGTTACTAACTATAATCTATGGCCATCTATATGCTCATGTGCAAGTGTCTTTTACTGTTCCATTCATTTTATATATTTATTACAATGTTTGTTTTAGAAACATTTAAGTTTTCTTTCGAATAACATTATCCGAATAATCGTTTTAAAAATTCGTAATTGTGAACATTTTAGTACATTAACTGTAAAAAGTAAGTACTTTTTTAAAGAAACGAAACACTAAATGTGACAATTAATTGTTGGTTAAAGTTAATGGATGCAATGTTTAACTGCTAGTGCTAGCGCAACTGATCAGTCAAAGTGGTCGTTAAAAATAATTTGATAGTTTAAATCAGCTTCGAAAATAATGTGCGCATTCAATCAATCGGAGATATATTGCTGTAATAATACAATCAGACCGTACTTCCTTCTGTGGTAAGAAAGAAAAATGAAGTGATTGTGGTGCCTATTTTTCATTAAATGTATCAATTGTTAATACATGTAGAAGATCAATGTCAAAATGTTTAAAGTGTTTCATAGTCTTGTAAGTTTATGGATTATCTGGTAAAATCGACTTGCGTTTGTCTAATTAAGGACAATTGCTCATGTCAGAGTTTTGATGATTAATTTAAATATATTGCAATACATCAAAGATTAATGCCAAAAATGTGTTATACTGAAAAGAATATATTTATGTAGGAAAAATAGACACAGAATTCAAAGAAGCAATTGCAATGTCAATATTTTTTGCGAAGTGAAATGGATACATTTTAATACTTTTAAAGTCAACCCGTTTCAGGTTTTTAAAGATAGATGTATACAAACTACCAGTAAGCATACTGATGATGCAGTAAAGTGAAGTGGGCATAAAGCCTTTTCATGCAAATCTCAGGTTAACTGACTGGAATACAATGGCCATAATTTTCGATGTAATAATATTTTTCAGGAAAGCGACGCGGGCAACCCTGATATTGGTACCGCTGTTGGGACTCCAATACTTGCTTATTCCAATCAAACCGCCCGCGGGTCATCCATTAGACGAGTTCTATCACGTGGTCGTCGCTCTCATCGTGTCATTACAGGTATACATTGACACACAATGTTATCAAAACTTTGTTCTTGTCCGCCAAAACGTGTTCTCAATTTTTTTAGAGCACAGTTTAGTGAAAAAGAACACAGATATTTACCATATGATGCAATATGCAACTGGGCCTAGTATTTTTTTCTCTTTTTTTTTTTTTTTTTTTTTTTTTTAATTTTTTCCTCAATTTGTATTTACACTTTAAAAGATTGCGTGAAGTTGATTCTTACATCACATAACTGACCTAGTGCAATTGGAAGTTATGCAACGAATTGCGGAAATATTACCAAAGTTTGTTTTTTTTTTAATTGATAATTTACAAATACAACTATATGCGTCAAGAACCCCAGTGAAAATTTGAAATTTCTTTCCTGTACGGCCTTTAATACCTTGACAAATATAGGTTAGCTTTAATATAGCTTCCTTTACACGAATCAAAATAAACAGATTTCGATTTCGGGAATGTGGTAAACCTCAATCAACATGAGTAGTGATCACTATGTTTTTGAGTATCACATGTGCCTTCTACACATTGTTGTCTCAAAATCAAAATTTCATATTTGTCCTTTTGAAATTGATATACAAGTGGTTGACGCAAGAAGCTTTGGAATATTCCGTAATGTTTTGATGAAAAAAAGATGATCTAACGATTTTTGACATCGTGAATTGAGTTTCAAAGCCTTAAATTGGGCCAGGTCTGACAAATGTTCAATAAGCACATCTTGTAAACGCCAGCAAAAGATAAGATAGACTTGGTCAAGGTAAGCTACTTGTGACGCTTGTACGACGAGGCAACCGCATCGGAAAACTTCATTGACGTAATCAGTATTTGATTAAATAATCTTCGGCGAATGCATTGATCAGGGCTTATTGACAATCAGTAAGTCGAACTATTTCGACAAATCGTCTCGATGATCCCGGGTCCACTAGAACAGATAAGCTTTGTAGGCCGTTGAAATCCATTCAACGTCACTGTCTCTTTCATAAGGACAAACCATTTGTGGCACGTATTACTACAGTGTTTTTCAAGTATACTTGAGTCAATGCCATACCTTTATCAGCAATCTTTTCGGCAAATTGATCATGGTGAACGCGTGTAGAATGTCCTTGGATGACATTTCCGTAGATGTCTTCACAGACCTTATACTGTTCTTGCTCGCCAAGAAAAAAATGAAGTTGTTTTCTCAAAACTTTGTGTGCAATATTTATGATTCAATGACTTGATGTTTTGACTTTTAGTCAATGTTGCGAACCCCGTTATTGTCTTAAAATAGGGGGTGTCAATCTTTAAAGCTGGATAACGCCTCTTCAAATATTGACTCAAAATCAGTTCTTGATGAGGCGGACTGCAATGTTTTACTTCAATGCGAATAAATAATTCCTAACCTGCAATGCGTCTTTTTTTTTTTTTACTGCAATGCGTCTTTTGTAAAAAAAAAAAAAGAAAATGCCCTCTTTATGTGAATGAGGCGTTAAATCGACGTCAGTATACTTTTAAAATGTAGTACTAGTAGTGGAACTCCCAAAGCGTTTTCTCCCTAGTGACTGTGTGAAATTTTTTTATACTGCGAAAAGAACATTATCGTACTGCCGAAAACATCTTGACATTGACACGGATAAGATTTTGGGGTAAATTTATAATTGTAATTGAATGAGTGAGAGGATAATGTTTTAGTAAGATTGAGACGAGAAACGAAAATAGAGATATTCTATTACCTTCCATTATGCTTGTGTGTCTTCACAATCAGGCTCTTTTAAATCCTCGTCAGCCAATAAAATCGTCGATGATGTTTCAATTTGAATGAAATGTGTATCGCTCTTAAAAATTCGAAGTGTTTTGAATGATTCCGGGCGTTTTCGAGTCATTGGAGTGAGTGTTTTGAATTTTATTGAATTTAGCGCTGAGAGAATGATTTAAAATAGTTTTGCCCCAAGTGAAAGTCAATTTCACGATGTAACCAATTGAAGTTTTGATGTGTCGACGTAAACTTAGGATAGGTCGATCCAATTTTGGTTTATTTTTCAGGGTACATTCGTATCAGTGATGTATTGTTTCTGTAATGGCGAGGTAAGTGTCATGTTTAAAAGGCTGCTTAAACATCAGGGGCCTGTTTTACTAAACATCTTGCGATCATTATTTGCGTAAGTCCAACAATTAAAGATGCTTCAACAGTGGTAACTTAATATGGAATTCTGCCATGCATCATCTCATTTGAATCGTCTTCTAAGGACGATTCCAATGAGATATTGCAAGGCAGAATCTTACAATGAATGAAATCGCCAGGTACGATTTGAGAATTTGACCTACGATTAATTTGTTCGAAAGATGTTTAGAAACGGGTCCGAGAGCCCGAGATTATAATTTTATTCATTCTCAATTAAGAATGTTCTTAAATGAAGAAATTGAGGATAATCGGTTGTTCAGTGTAAGATCGATCTATATTTTATTGAGTTAACAACAAAAGCTATATTTTCACGAGTGGCGGATATTATTTTTGTTTCCTTCGTGTTGGATTGAATAAAGATAAAAGCGTAATCCTATTTTAAAGTTTGCAAACACAGATTGTGATGAATGCATTACACCAAATAGTCTTAAAAATTCTTCCACTTCTCTGAATTAGGTAAAAAGAAAGATCAAACTGAAATTAATCTGAAATAAAAACTTAAACTCTTTTACATTTTAGGTTATAGCTCTTATTTCCCGGAAGTACACACAACACCGATTGATGCGCACGCGCAGCAGTGTAAAATCGAATTCCGGCCACGCCATCACCGCATACACTACCATCGATCAAGTTTCACATCATTCTAATCTGAATCAGGCTGCAAAAGTAAGTATGGCGTGTTATTGGAGGATATTGAATGAGTGGTAAATAAATACGAAAACGAGGCTTCGTCGAGTATTAATCTGTTTTAGATAAAAAAAAAAATGATAACAAACCGTAACGTTGCTAAACGTTATTAACTCATTTGTAATTTTTTCACCCATGTAAAGTCAACAGCGTAATATCAAAAATATTACAAGATGTGTTTCACTCCCACGATTTAGGTCATATTGAAAAGTGCAAATATTTCATTCTGTGAAACTTTATGAAAGTCTTCGAATCGCAGCTTTGCTGGTGAAAATGCCATTAAAGAGTTATGACGAAGTCTTTTAGATGTGATTTGTTTGTTTGTTTGTTTGTTTGTTTAAACGGAGTTTTACGCCGCTTTCAACATTTTTTCATTTATATTGCGACGGCTGGAGTACCTAACAATGGATTCCTGGTATTTCTCTCACCAGTACTACCATTATATCCTTTTCTAGCCTCCAGCTGCTATCTCACATAGGTCTACGATTATCAACCCATTGGTGAGAGACAAAAGATGTGATTTGTAATCATAACTTTGCTTGCCTCTATTTGTGTCTGTATGGTGATCTTATACCTGCAAGCTCAATCTTACCGACCTTTGTAAGACAAAACAAACCACTTCAGTTTTAAAAAAAGCGATTCGGATACAATAAAAACAATGCAAATCGATGGAAGATTAAGGTCAACAAGCATCATATAGTCATTCTTGTAGAATTGTAGGCCTTTATTTCAATTAATTGCGAATGAATGATTTGATTGAATACTCTTTTTTGTATGTTTTTTTCTAATAATTATTTAAAGGTATTGTCGTATTTGTCTTTATTTTTTACTTTATTTTTTACATTCCAGGAGTGTCCACAAGAAAGACAATTGATGGAATTAGAGAATGCCTGATCATTTCTCTTGTGTTTTTAATTTTAACGGTGCTAGACAGTGAAAAAATGAATAACACACTCTTAAGAACTAAACATAGAGTTATCACCCGTCCTACATATAAAGTGAAAAATGTAATATAAGTCAACCAACACAATGAAAAACGTTATTTTGTGCATTTCTTTCTCGCTCTATATATAAGCCCTGCTTGGAGAGTTCCAACCATATGGATGACATTTCACTTTTTTCATTTAGACACTTTCAAAAGAAATTTCGTACTGCGTAACCCTAATTTCAAAAAGCGTTAACCATTCTTATTTATCTTATAACTATAGAAATATCCGTGTGATAACATCCCGTATGATATTTTATTTGATATCACATAGTTATCTTTAAAACAATGATTTAATGCGGTTATTTTTAGAATTTTGCATTTCAGTAAGAAACATCGACGAAAACTTGACAAATTTAGGTAATAAGATAAATATAAAACATACTTAGTGTATTGTATGAAAAAATATCTAACTTGGTTGTGAGGAATGATAATAGTCTCAGCACAGTGTCGACAATTATCATGAATTGATAATTGTCTCGGCAAAGCCTCGACAATTATCAATTCTCCCAACCTCGTTAGAAATTTTTTTACATACAAAACACTAAGTCGGTGTTTTATATATACATGTTATTTATGAATAACTATTATTATTAAAATTCTTGGTAAACTTTTTTGGCATCTTCGCAAGCCAAGATTTTTTACTCCGATAACTCCGATATGTTCCTTAGAAACATAGTGGAGTTAGGACCCTTGGTTTGCGAAGAAGTTTATGTGAAAGCAATACGCAAGGCCTTAGACACCATCTAGAGTTTTATCATTTGTTA
Source organism: Fragum whitleyi (assembly GCA_948146395.1). Taxonomy (NCBI): domain Eukaryota; kingdom Metazoa; phylum Mollusca; class Bivalvia; order Cardiida; family Cardiidae; genus Fragum; species Fragum whitleyi. Next base: position 30,878,388 of record OX411556.1, on the reverse strand, counting down.
ATGATTTTGACCTATCAGACTATGTTGAACTTAAAACAAAATCATTGCGAAAAGAATCAAGAAAATGACGTTTTCAATTATGGAAATAAAACATCTTACCGATCGTCCTATTTTTTCCGCCAATAAAAGCCACATATTCAGTTTAAATTAGAAATATTATAACGCATATTCTAACAACCCGCTCGAATATGTGAGCTACGTGGCTTATGGTCATAATAGGCGAGGACTTCGAAAACCAGACAGTGACGTCATAATCTTGTCTAATGAAATGTACCCTTAACACGCGACTAATTAATTCAAAACCAATTTTCAATGTAATTTTGACGCTGTTCTTGGTGGGAATTGAAAAAACAGATTATCCTTAGAAAAATCTGGTTTGTCTTTTTATTCTTACTTGAAAGGTATATAAAGATTTGTGACGCGTCACGCGAAGAGAGACCTTCTTTGAACTTCGTACCATAAATAATTGAAAAAAATGGTACTAGAACAGGAGGTCGCGTTCCGAAAATTCTTTCACGTGAAGGCAGATTGGTTATTCTACAATCAGAAAATTAGTTAAGAGTGAAAAGTTTCGACCTAGTCAGTGACAAGGGTCGACAATTTACGCACTTCCGAGACGGTCCCTTTTCACGTGACGGGTTACCCTACTGCACATGGAACCGTAAGGGGGAGAAAAAAGAAAATTAAGGTTTACTCGCTTCAAGCCTGTCCGTAATACCTAACACTTTTTCTAAAATGATGTAAGACCATAGAGTTGAAATAATGCAGGATCTTGCTTTTTTCTTATGAGCAAATTTTGTTGCAATGCGTTAACTCAAAAGCGTTGTGATTTTTAAAAACGATTTTTATTGATTTACCGGTATGATAAAACATCTCATAGTAGATATTTGTAATTTTTAGGTGTGATATAAAAAATCTCAAAAATTCTATTGTCTTAAGATATATATTTCGCAGAATATCACGAAGTGATGAATTCTTATCGATTTGTTAATGAAATTTAAACCATACTAGTCAGAAAAAAGTGGATAAAAACGACTTATTCGACTGAATCGGTATTGCATGAAACATGTAACTCATTTTATAGTACCGTTTTTTCATATATACCTTAGTTTATTTGACCCGAATTTGACCTTTGTCAGAGAAAAAATGCTTAAACAACAATTAATAACCGACATATAATATTAATTAATACATGTATTTGATTATAAAAGTAAAGTTATGAGTAAACCTTAAGATTTAAGACAAGCATTGACTTTCGTTTCTTAGTAAATTGTAACTTTTTTTAAGTGTTTTGCAGTTTGTTAGGCATAAGACTTCCAATCTGGAAGTCGTGGGTTCGATCCCCGGTGGCGGCAAATATCCTTTCCGACGTTTGTCTCTCACCAATGGGTAGATAATCGTAAACCTATGTGAGATAGCAGTCGGAGGCTAGGAAAGGGTGTAATGGTAGTACAGGTGAAAGAAATACCAGGAATCCATTGTTAGGTGCTCCGGCCGCCGCGATATAACTGCGAAATTGTTGAAAGCGGCGTAAAACCCATTCAAACAAATTAAGTGTTTTGCTTTAACCTGTTTTACCTTTTTGACAAATAGCTCGGGAATCTAAAGGTTAAAGGAAGATTTCACGACTCAACGCGCAAAATCTACCTATACATAGACGTCGCGCACGGTAATGCGGCACTTTTTAATAAACGCCTCCCTCTGTGTTTTAAAACCTATCATAACAAGACTCCTTGGTCGCACCATCCATATACCTTATATCTAAATAACGCTTAAATCATGGCCAATTTAAAAATCAAACTTTTTTTGCAAACTATTTTCGTCTGATTTCGTAAAAAGGAGTTCCAATTTGTAATTTAAGTGAAAAAACGCGTGTAACATGTAACAAAAAAGCATCACCGGAAGATACACATCTTATATTTCTTACAGTTTAATAATGTTTCAACTGCTTGAAAGTGCATCAAATCTAAACTGACAAGACATCCAACAATTTTACCAACGGAAATCGAAATCTAACCACAAATAAGAAAAATACCGCTTTATGTTTAACAAAACGTGAAGCGTAACATTAAACTTTAGGACGCCGAAAAAATGACGATTTTCTTTTATATTTTAATTAAAAATGGTTCAATCGCAACCAATCTTAAAATTAAAAATATTATTTTTCTGTTTTTCTTAAATATGTAAATAGATATCAATTTGAGTTTCAATCGGAAAATTGATAAGCCGAAATTCGTGTGGAACGAATTTTTTTAGGCTGATATAAAACTGTTTTTTCCATTCTTAATACGCTTAAAAAAAACAGTTCCTTTATTCATACGATAATTTAATTAGAGCTAAGAAATATTATTTTTCTCTTATAAATCATATTAAAATTTCATGAAAAAATAATTACAAATAAAAGAGATATTGATATTAGTTCGTGTGGAACGATTTCTAAAAAACGCGCATTTTCTTACAACGACGTTATGTTTGATTCGTTGAATTATAAAACCGACGCGCCTTCAGACGAATACAGAGTAGAATAAATCCGCAATTCAAGGGGAGAAAAAGAAAAAGAAAGCGTAATATCATGCGAGAAGAATATTTGTGTGGAAGTGTCGATGTGAGTAGGGGAAGGGAAGAATTACATATAAACAAGAGGCCAATATTGCCCGAAATCGCTCATGTTAATTTCGGATAGTAAAAAAGAATATTTGATACATTTTTCGCAAAGACTTGTATTCTCGGACTGTAACTTGTTGTTCTAAAGACCCAAGAATAGTGAGTTCGAAGCAAACTTAGCAAAATGTAATAAATTTTTTCGAACATTCAAAAAGAAGGGGGGGGGGGGGGGGCGTAATATTCCTTTTACGAAAATGCATGTGTTGATGGCATCACCTTTTATGAACAAGCTGATGTTGGTTCGAATTGATCATTGCAATGAAAATAGGGTGAATATTTCATAATGTCAGATTTACCTCTACATTATAACATAAATAATGTTTAAAAAAGCGTCTAGCCAAATACTTCTTCATATTTTGAGTGGAAATAAGCCTAACTCTACAAATGGCTTAATACAGTATTCGCATGTCTAAACATTTATGCGAAGTTGAAAATAATATGACCTTTTGTATTCTTCGCGAGGGATAGGGGCTAGTTTTGATTTTTTAATGATGACTATATATTCTGACATTGCTATAGCTGTAGAAAGAGTGAGCAATATAATGATAACGTCAAATTTTTCTGAAAAAAAAAAAAAAAACAAAACAAAAAAACACTCTAGACGCTACACAATCGACGTTCGCTTTTTTGACGTTACATTTTAGTGCCGCATTACCGTGCGCGACGTCATAGCGGAACACGATGCCATATGATAAACGAAAAATTGCGTAAAAAGAGTATATAGAAATCTTGTGTTTTAGATAAGGTTGGTGGGGTAAGGCGGTTGTTCTACTTTGTGTTTAAATGTTGTTATTCAGTGTTGTTTTAAAGTCTTATGAGAAAGAAAGAGCGAATGAATTAAGGAAAGAAAAGAGATCGAAAGAAAGAAAGAAAGAAAAAATTTAGAAAGAAAAGAAAGAAAGAAGAAAGTATGATAGAAGGAAAGAAAAGAGAGAAAAAAGAAAAAAATGAAAAAAAGAGAGAAAGAAAAGATTGTTTAATTTGTTGAAATTTAATATTTCTTTGTTATTCGTAATTATGTAATATCTTGTTAACGAAACGTCGTCACAAGACAATTAAAATAACAACATACATTGCTCTGCTTTTCTTTCGTCTTTTTTGATGATAACCAATGATTATACTTGTCTATTCCTTTTTTTTTATATTTTCTAATGTCAATTCATTATTAACCCCATTTTTCATGATGTCCCTAATTCAAAAAGAACAACTCTTGAAAAGGATAACCAGCCTTAGGAGCTCGAATGCAAACGGATCGGAAGAGTACATTTAACACTTCGTTTCGGTAAAACAAACAGTCACCGGAAAATGTGAGGAAAGCAACAAATTTGCAGGAAATGAAAGAGTATCCCTGGTTATTTAAACGTTTCATGCTTATGTCAAAAGAAGGTAATCACAATGGTATTTTCATCAATGATTTGACATTTAGCTTGAAATAGCTATCGAAGTCTGTCACAAATTGGATAAATTGCCAAGTTTTTCTTGTATTGTATTTTTGAAACATCTACTAAATGTTCAACTTTTTTAGCTCACCTGAGCACGAAGTGCGCATGTGAGCTATTGTGATCACCTTTCGTCCGGCGTCCGTCCGTCGGTCGTCGGTCGTCCGGTCGTCGGTCGTCGTCCGTCGTCCGGCGTCCGTCAACAATTTCTTTAAACGACATCTCCTCCTAAACTACTGGGTTAATTAACACCAAATTTTACAGAAATGTTCCTTAGGTGGTCCCCTTCCAAAATAGCTAAAAGAATTGAAATCCATGAAAAATCCTGGTTGCTATGGCAACCAAAGGTGAAATTTTAAGAAAATCTTAAAAATTCTTCTTCTTCTCAACCAGGAGTCCTAGAGACTTAAAATTTGGCATGGATGATCAGTTCATAGACCTAAATTAACTTGGCATGGATGATCAGTTCATAGACTTAAATTAAAATAGCTAAAATCATATCTTTTTGGCCACCAGGTGCAGAGCCCCAGGGGTGAGGGGGTAGTACTTTGGGTAAATTTTGTAATCTTTAGCCTTCTTCTTCTTCGGAACCAGGAGCCCTACAGACTTGAAAATTGGCATGGATGATCAATTCTTAGACCTGAATCAAAATAGCTAAAATCATATCTGTTGGGCCACCAGGTGCAGAGCACCAGGGGGGAGGGGTAGTACTTTGGGTAAATTTTGTAATCTTTAACCTCCTTCTTCTTCGGAACCAGGAGCCCTACAGACTTGAAAATTGGCATGGATGATCAATTCATAGACCTGAATTTAAATAGCTTAAATCATATCTGTTGGGCCACCAGGTGCAGAGCACCAGGGGAGAGGGGGTAGTACTTTGGGTAAATTTTGTAGTCTTTAACCTTCTTCTTCTTCGGAACCAGGAGCCCTACAGACTTGAAACTTGGCATGGATGATCAGTTCATAGACTTAAATTAAAATAGCTAAAATCATATCTGTTGGCCCACCAGGTGTGGAGCTCCAGGGGAGAGGGGGTAGTACTTTGGGTAAAGTTTGAAATCTTTAACCTTCTTCTTCTTCGGAACCAGGAGCCCTGCAGACTTGAAAATTGGCATGGATAATCAGCTTGTAAACCTTAATTAAAATAATTAAAATCATGACTGTTGGGTCACCAGGTGCAGATCATCTGGGGGGAGGGGTTAGTGCTTTGTTGAAAATTTTGAAATCTTTGACTGTCTACTTCTTATGAACCAGAAACTGTACAGCCTTTATATTTGACATGACTGATCAGCTCATAGACCCTATCTGAAATAGCTAAAATCATGAATGTTTGGCCACCAGGTGCAGAGCACCAGGGGGCGGGATGGTAGCTTTTCAGAGCAATTCTTAATCTTTAACCTTCTTCTTCTAATAAACAATGTGCCCTTCAGACTTGAAAAATGACAAGGATGATCAGCATATGGACCATAATTAGAATAGCTAAAATCATTACTGTAGGGCCACCAGGTGAGGAGCCCCTAGGGGGGGTAGTGCTTTGTTATTTTTTTTTAAATCCATAACCTTCTTCTTCTGAACCAGAATCCCTACAACCTTTATATTTGACACAGAGGATCAGCTCATAGACCCTATTTTACATAGCTATAACCATGAATGTTTTGGCTACCATGTAAAGAGCATTGGGAAAGAGGGTAGAATTCGGGTCAATTTTGAAATTTTAAACCATCTTCTGATGATGAAGTAGGAATCTTACAGGCTCTAAATTTGGCATGAGTCATCAGCTCATATACTTTAATCAAAAAAGATATAGTCATGATTGTTTTGTGACCAGGGGCAGAGACCCAAGGGGAGAGGGTAGTTCTTTGTGGTAAATTTAACACTTGTTAAAAATTCTACTGAACCAGAATTCCTACAGCTTTTTCATTTGATATAAGATAATCAGCTCATAGAACCTAATTTAAACAGCTATTATGATTGTTGGGCCAAGAGGTGCGGAGCAACAGGGGGAGAGGGTAGTACTTAAGGTCTATTTTAACATTTGAACTTTTTTTAAGCTCACCTGAGCACAAAGTCCAGCTTCCGTCCTTTGGTTGTTGTCTGGCGTCTGTCAACTACTGGGCCAATTTACATCAAATTTTACAGAAATCTTTCATAGGTGGTCCCCTCCAAGATAGCTACAAGTATTGCTATGGCAACCAAAGTTGAAATTTAAGAAAATCTTTAAAATTCTTCTTCTGATGAACAAGAAGCCCTACAGCTTTGGATTTTACCTAGGATGATCAGTTCATAGACCTTAATTATGATAGCTAAATTTATAACTGTTTGGCCACCAGGTGCGTATTACTAAATTTATCCCAGATATTCTCTTGTAAAATGATCATGCAAAAACCCCGACTGATTACAGTTCCATTTTGGATCTTGTATTTTCAAACAGAAATAGAAAAACTGAGACTGTGAAATCTTACTGGTCTAACCATAAGATTATTTTCCTTTACACATAAATTTGTTACAGTTCAATTTCTTTATCATCTGAATCAAAAGTAATGCAAGTTACCCTTAGGTGCTTTGACTCAGGTGAGCGGACCAGGGCCAAAGGCCCTCTTGTTTAATTTTGTAAAGGAGGGTTCTTGTGACAGGCCGCTTGCTACAAACACAGAGCAAAGAAAAAAATCATTTTTTTTTTACAAAATTACAATATGCCAAATTGGAAAACCCTTCAAAAGATACCTTGTTGAATGAGTAAAAATAATCCAAAATTGTGGCAAATGCAGGGTGCCGTTGAGAAGTTTGTTTAAGTATATTGTACACAATCATGAAAAGATACTCACTCACTATGGTTTGTTCAGGAACATGATCGGATTCTAGTCTATTCTGTCTGTCAAAGCTTTATGTCCAGAAGGGTGTCGTGAACAACGTTAAAACGTTTTACCATGCTTTTGTTCATTTCTCCCTATCTGATGATATCTAATCGGAGCCCAAATAACGTTCTTACGTAACATTTGAAACATCATTTTAACATCATGAAAAACAAAGATTTTGAAACTGTTTATTGCTAGGTACAAAATGTCTTTCATTTCACATTGGTATTTTTAAACAATCATTTGTGCAATAGACCCCACAAACTTTGGGGTCACGTTTACTCAAAAGGCGTTGCAACGGAAAGGATTTGTTTGTTTGAATGGGTTTTACGCCGCTTTCAACAATTTCGCAGTTATATCGCGGCGGCCGGAGCACCTAACAATGGATTCCTGGTATTTCTTTTACCTGTACTACCATTACACCCTTTCCTAGCCTCCGACTGCTATCTCACATAGGTTTACGATTATATACCCATTGGTGAGAGACAAACGTCGGAAAGGATATTTGCCGCCACCGGGGATCGAACCCACGACTTCCAGATTGGAAGTCTTATGCCTAACCAGCTGCGCTATGGTGGTGGCTGCAACGGAAAGGAACATGGACCCTAACTGTAAAAAGATCGGTTTAGAAAGGAAGGTCAGTTTTTACAGGTATTGAAGTAAGAAATACAATAAAGTCATAAACGGTTAAGTTATTGAGAGAACATTTATTTGTTGACATTTCTTTTGGAGTTAAGTATATATTGATAAATGTATAAATTAAAATCGACGATTGATTTCAAATTCGCCTCTCCTATGTAGCCTGGAGTTTCCCATGTTCGAGCAGGCTCCCGTATTCGATCATTTTGATTTTTGAGAATATTCTGATATCTCAATTTTCTTAACAATTTGCAAATGGTTAGAAATCATTGTCAAAGAACTTAAATGCATAGCAGATGATAAAAAAAGTGCTAAACTTTTCACAAATACGGATTTTTTCTGCCCTACTATTAAAAAATATTCAGGCCCTTCAATTGAAATTGTTCTTGCTCAATGCTCAATAGGCGTCATTGAAATGACTTTTGAAATGATTCTAGGTCAAAAGAAAGAGGTCTCTTTGATTTTGTAAGTCTGTTTCAATTATACAGACAATATTGTGTTGTTTTTAATTTAGATCTCAGGGTGAACATTGAAAAGGTGCTCGAATATGGGAGACTGTTTTTAGACCTTTCTTGCCACTGTGTGTAAATGCAATCATCATGCCCTGTCACTTAATTATGTATGCAATGTAATTTTTCTACAAATGGATTAAACCTAATTAAGTTTATCCAATTTTTGGTGTAGTTTATAAGCAAATTTTGCATTGTTCAAGTGTGCCAGTGCAAATTTCATAGCTTAAGGTGCTCGAATATGGGAGACTACAGGCTACATCATCATTTAAAGAAGCAGCGGTCATTTTATTTGGGATGAGAGAGGGGGTTCCTTTCATTATATAAGATTTCTGAAGCCCTGAATGGTATCACGATCGAGTTGTTTTTGAAAAAAGCAAAGTGACGAACCTGTCAGAATCAGAATCAGAATCCTCTCTCTCTCCCTCTCTCTCTCTCTCTCTCTCTCTCTCTCTCTCTCTCTCTCTCTCTCTCTCTCTCTCTCTCTCTCTCTCTCTCTCTCTCTCTCTCTCTCTCTCTCTCTCTCTCTCTCTCTCTCTCTCTCTCTCTCTCTCTCTCTCTCTCTCTCTCTCTCTCTCTCCTCTCTCTCTTTTTCTCTCTCTCTCTGTCTCACCCCCTCTCTCTTAGCTCTCAGAAATAAGTAAACTTTCATGGGAAAATGGGAAAATGTTTTGGGATGCAAACAAGCAAAACAGTGTCTGTGAATTAAAATAAATATTTAATAACCTCGCTATAACAATGGCAACCTTAGGAAGAATGAATACAAGCTGGTAATGTGGTATGTTAAGAAGACAACACTGACACTCGGTTTAAATAAGAATAATGAACATAAATGATAAAGCATTTAGCTAACAATGCCAGATGCAATTTGTTATTGAACAGCAACCATTGTATAGTAAAATAAGCATTTCTGCGAAGTAAAATTCTAAATATTTTTCCTTCTTCTAGCCTTATGTCCTAGATCAATTTGGACATGCAAAAAAGTTTGGGATTTGGTGAACTTGGATCGTGACATTTTTTGTTGATCGTGATTTGACAAGAACAATTTCTTTTTTTCGCAACGAACTGGTGAGTACTTCTAGTATGCTGTCAGAAACGTCCACCATCAGTCCTTTCAGTGCTTTGATTTCTTTCGAATTCTGACCTCATTGGAAGGAAATAGTAATTTATAACATCTAAAGTTTCATATTGGCTACAATGTCTATAACTAGACGTCCAGGTGAAATAAACCCTGTATATGCATCAAGCTATAGTTAGAAGCGTCGTGAATTGACGCTACAAGTAAAGTAAACCCTGTAATTTCACCAAGCTAGAGTTAGAAACATCGTAAAATTGACAAGTTGAATTAATCTTTTATTTTTTTTTTTAAAAGGATAATGAATGAGTGTTTGGAGCGAGTTTTGAATTTAAGGGAGGTAATGCAAAATCGTTAATTTCGTCCTTTTTGGACGAAATTATCAATTTTTCATTACCCCCCTTTTCAAATATTTACGTTCAGTCAGAAACATCGAAAATTGACAAGTTGAATTATTCTTTTATTATTTTTTCTATAAGAACTGCTCTTACCATTCAATGACCTCAGAAAGTAATTCTCACTAGGGTCACTCATTATAATTGTTTTCCAAATTCGGTTTGTCAACTCACAACCTAAAATTCCTACGCGTTACCTCGTATATGACGATATTGTTTGTTGTTTTTTTTTTCTTTTTTTTTTGTTTGTTTGTTTGTTTTGGTTTTTTTTTTTTTTTTTTTTTTTTTTTTTTTTTTTTTTTTTTTGTTGTTGTTGTTTTTATTCATTAAAAAAAAACTAACCGCGTTGACCTTCCAAGACTCCACAAAGAGTAAATAAGAATTTGCAACGTTACCAACAGAGCTAATAGGGCTCGGCTCGTGTTTTGTCACATTTTGTTGGAAAAGGGACTTTTACCGTATATAGTCGATCCTCTTTGAACGTTCACGTATCAATACCCACATCCTTCAAACAAATACCAATGTCGTCCATCAATCCGTGAGTGCGTAATCTTTTCTTTTTAAAGATATTCTTATCCATAACCAATCGGCAGATTTTAAAGAAGCTTGGCAGAAATATCCTTGGTTGACGCTCTTCTTAGGTTTTTAAGGACTTTTTGATCGACAAATATTACTATTTTATTTTCACTATAAAACATTTGAAAAATCGTCTCCTTTATAACAATTTTATCAATTTCAATGAAACTTTGCATGTTTGTGCCTAGTATGACTTTCTTCTCAAATTGTTCAAGAAATTATGTTTGGACCCCAAATAAAGGCACGAGACGATGGCGATTATTTTCCTTTATGATTCACCACGCCCGAAAACATTTGGGCTTTATCAATGAAACTTGGCATGAATGTTCTTTAGTTGACCCCTTTCTTAAGTTGTTCAATAATTTTATTTATTGAACTCTAAACATATGACAAGTCTTAAAATAACCTTAGAATCTTTACAAAACATATTCTCCCAAACCATTGGACCGATTTCAATTAAACTTGGCATGAAATGTTCCTTGGGTGACCCCCTTTTTAAGTTATACAAGGATTTTTTGGTATTCCCGAAAATATGGGAGTGGCAGGACGGGGTTTAATTTCATTTCAAATTCTTTTTAAATCTTCTTTACTAAACTCATTGGGCTAATTTCAACGAAAATTGGCATGAATATTCCTTGGGTAACCATTTATGTAAATTGATCAGGAAGTTTCAATAAGCTGGGCTTTTTCGCCTTCAAAATCTTTAAAAAAAATTACTCGTTAACCAATGGGTAGAATTCAATAAAGCCCTTTGCATGAACGTTACTTCGGTGACCCTTTACTTAAATTTCTCAAACAATTCTTATTGGCCCCCAAATATGAGCGTGTCAAGTATGGGTTTGTTTTCATTTTAAAAATCATCTCAAATCTACCATGCTTCATATAGTATTGTTTCATTATTAATGATCCACTGAGACTTATCTAAAAAACAAATATAGATATAAAGCTTTCCTTTTTTAGAATCAATACATAATATCTATAATATCAAGCCTACACTTGAACCAGCCTTTGTTTTGAACTTGTAGCCTCTTCACAAATTTCCTTGTAAACTTCCTTTTCTGACTGAACTACGAAAAAAACGTTGCATAGGGACAATTTTATTTGTACATTTTTTTGGTGAAAAGGCTTATTTTTAAAATTTCAATGAACAGTCATTTTTCCGAATCGTTTAAAATTGCCAACGATAGCAATAATTGATGTCGACCTCCAAACATAGGGCTCTACAGGTATGGCGAAATCAAACTTACTCAAAACAAAGCATTGGTTGGCGATATGGTCTTTGAATGGATGCGTGTGTGTAAAGATAGGAATTTGTGTAGTTTTGACGCTTTGATGGATCTTACTCCAAAGATATTGACAACAACCAAATTTTCTTACAAACTCGTGTTTTCAATTCCTTAGATGCAAATGCGAGCTTTTTGTGTCATTTAAAGGTTCTAAGGCTGTTGGTGAATAACTTAGGTGCGCCACGAAAAGTATGGTTGATTCCAGTGCAAGAAGTCTCTAGATTCATGTACCGTTGATTTGGTAAGGAATCTCGGAGTCTTCATAAGAAATTCGACAGCAAAAATGTATACTTTTTTAGATGTTTTGATACCAGTACCCTCTTACTAAAAGAAGGAATATTTGATTTTTGCAAAGTTTAACTGACAAATTCTTCCCATCTAATGAAGAGAGTGGCAACTCTTTGTACAATGCATATAAACCGCCACCCAAAATTTGACTAAGGGAATATTTTTTTCTTTCTCTTGAAGTTTGTTTAAATTTATTATCATATAAAATGTCACTTAGTTTTCATAATTCTCTACAAGTCTCAACTATACGATGTTTCTTTTGTGGCTCAGTATATATTAAAGCCAATGGAGCAACATAGGCCGTCTTGGACCTCTTGTTCTTCTAAAAATCATCGAAAGTGAATTCAGTGTCTAATTATAATCGTCTACCTACTGTTCATAAACACCATACCATATAATGAAGTGATTATCAAGTCATACATGGAATCTAAAATGAACCCAGTTCTATTATCACAAAAGGTGACCAATTTAAGTGATCTCATGGCTACTCGTGTTATTTACTTTCAGTAGATAAGTAAGTAGCCTATGCGATGACGTGCTAATTGAATTGTGTGCGTCATCTGCACGGGACAGAGGTTTTTTTTTTATAAATCTGTGGAATGTTTTAACTATGAATATCTCAAGGAAACAATTAACTGCCTGTTGTTGTGCTGTAATAATTCTTTGCCTAATCACGGGTAAGTGAGGATATGACTTTTTGCTTCTTAGAATTGTCTGCGCTACCTAACTTTGTTGTCGAATCCTATTTGTCAACATACCCTGTGTTCAGGGTGGCAAAACAATGCAAACTGTTTGCAAATTAAACCCCGCTTTGTACGCAAGGTGTCCAAAGCGGGATTTACTTTGCGAACAGAATGTACCGTTTTGGCATACTGAACGCAGGGCTGGTATAGGCTAAGAATAATGATGCGACCACTAACGATTGCCTTTCAACGAAATTAACCTCATATGCAGGGTATATGTATGGTTACATCGTGAAATTGACATTCATTTAGATAAAGAGAAACATTCTAAGCTGAGCTCAGCGCCCATTCCAATTGCATTTTAAGAAAATCGCTTCAATTATTCAAAACGCCCCGAAATCGTTCAAATTTACTCCGTTCAAAACAGCCATAATTTCATTCAAATCGATCAAATCTCTCCACGATTTTGTTGTCCGTGAGGACACATAATAAATAGAGGTAATATAATATCGCAAATTTTGTCAATTTTAAACTTACGTCTATGACATAACATAACATGAATGCTAGTGCAAAATATACGCGGCCATTATTGCGCCACAGAGGTTGTAACATTATACGTCTTCCTTCAGTCGCATATAATAATAATCAAAGCGCTAAAAGCGCTGAAAGCCTGGTTTATAATGAGGCAAGGTGACTTTTGAAGGCATGCACTCCAATTTTTTAATCCATTTAGCAAGGCTTTTTTAGACGAGGGAAACCAAGGGTTCCATTTACCTATAAGGATCGTAAGCCTCATTCCGAACTCACTTCAAAGAAATATGCCGAACGGTATTCTAACTATATTGCGCTGAGTCTGCCAAAAAAAAACATCTAATTCCCAAGGTATAGATTACTAGGCCCGATACCGCTTTAAAGCAGGCGCAAATCGCGTTTTTTTATAATTTTAGTTGAGTCGATTGGTTTGTTATTGGTCAATCAATTTATCCATTCGATCATTCCGTCTAACAATCGTGGTAATGCTGTTTTTCTAGGGGCACAAGTTCGTCTGCTCTTTCTTTTACATTGAATTGAATTCCATAAGGAAGTTGTACTTTACTGTGGGTTTACAAGAAATTGATAGGGCCAATTTCTTCCTTTTTCACAATATGGTCCACCCTATATTCATACCCAATTATCTTTTAATTTCTACCCTAGGTAAATATCAAATTACACTCATTTTAATTAATTGTCTGCAACCTGTTCTAAGTTGGCCCTGTCTGAAAAAATTCGTCTGTTTCAGGGTTTAAGGATGGGACAAGGCTTTTATTTTTTTCTTATTTACTCATCTATCAATAATTCAAGTAGACTCGATACATACTCACTTTTTAAAAATGAATTTAAATTTGAAAAATACCTCGACGAAATTAGTGAAACAAAATTTCGGTCTGCACTTACAAGGTTTAGAGTGTCTTCCGACGACCTGGAAATTGAGCGTGGAAGACACCTAAATATTGTGAGAGCCAACCGCCTTTGTAAGTTTTGCAATTCTAATATGATTGAAAACGAATTCCATTTTTTATTAATCTGTTCAAAATATTCAGATTTACGCAAAAAATACACAAAACGATATTATTACACTGGGCCGACACTAAAGAAATTTGAAATTCTGATGTCATCTCGTTCGAAAAAAATGAAGTAAGAAACCTTTCAAAATTCATATACTACGCACAAATTCTACGACAGTAGTATATAACATTCACATATTGTAAGAATTGTTCTTCTGTTAAACCCATAGTCTTAAATAATTTGACTATAATAACTATATTACTTGTAAATCTTGTTGATTTCCTCCATTTTCAACAATGTTTGTTGTTTGCTGTAAACATTATGTATGTTTAATGCAATAAAATGTATTGTATTGTATTGTATTGTCTTATATTAAGATTTATCCATTACAAGACAACAAATGTTTAGACAGGTTCAAATTGTAATGGGTTTCAGATTTCAAACAATATGTGAGCAAATTATTAAATATGTAGCAGAAAGGGTAGATAATATTAGGGAGAAAGGAGAAAGTGTGAGTTAGCAACATTTTCTTCTTTCCCCTATTAGCAAGGTCATCCGTCAAGATCAAATTTAAAAGCTATGTATCTTTAACACAGCAGTAATTTTGGCAGTGATAAGTAAGAAAATATTTGGTATACATGATAAATACAAGGTGAATAATCAAGGTTATATTCCAGAAAATTGACCTCGTGTGTTGTTTCGTCTATTATGTTCCCTCGCTTTCAGTACTATCAGTACTTTGATCTTATTTAGCACAGCATAGTGATATGCAAGGTTGAACACACAAAAGCACTTCGTGTCGCACAAAAGTTGGTGACGTATACTTGATCTAGTTTTTCGCGCGCATGAACACAAAAAGCTACGTAGTACACACGTTTTTTCGTTTTTTTGACTCGATTATCCTTTTCCTAGGCAATTTACAGGATACAGGGTTCTTTCCTTTGGCCTTCTTAACCAGGCTAAATCTGCTGCATTTCTTGCTTCAGGTATAGATGGATTAAACTGTTATTCACGAGCTGGTAGACGTTACGTTGACTGCGAAGGATCGTGTATATACTTGAAATTTGCCGGTTTAAGTAAGTTCATTATTAAAAAAACAATAAACAATAAAAAACGTAATGAAATAAAATTGATAAAGTGGATGATTTAGGAAGAAATTGAATGAAATTTATGACTGAAATAAAAAAGTATGTAAGAATACATAGTTAATTACGTTCGAAATCATTCTAAATCGCTCACTTAGCGCTCAATTCATTCTAAAAACACTCTCTCAAATAATTCAAAAACGCTCCAACACGAAAAAAGATAAGACCAAATACATTCAAAATGAAAATCTATAGAAAAATCCACGATTTCAATGACTTGATTAAATTTGTAAGCATCTGATTGGTTCGTGAAGACATAAAAATCTATTTATAGAACTCATATGCATGTTTTATAAGAGTTCAGTAATAAATATCTCTAGTTTTGTTCATCTTGAAGTGTATAACTTCCCTTTAATTTCATTCAAATCTCATTGATCACACTCATTCAGTTAATTCCAAATTCGTTCCAATTTCATTCACTTGTAAACATCACGATGTTCTTAACTGTAGTCACATTTGTTTGCGACTCGCCAGCAAGGATAATCTGGGTTAAGTGTCAATACGTGTAGTGAGCCAGCTGACGTAAGTCGGAGCCTTTCGCACTTGACTGATTTTCTTAATCTAGAATGATAAGTCTACCTTCACGTATCAGAATATTTGAAAGGTATCCCGTATTTGACTCTACTGGAGCCAGCCTGTTTTTGAATTAGTTATTGTACCGAGTTCTAAAGTGGTCCCTTTTCACGTTACGGTCACGTTTATTTCTAATTTCAGGTTATGGTCTGGGATGCGAGACAAAGACTAAGGTTTCCAGGAGTGTATGTTATCGATGGTTCAAAATACTGGATTTCTGTTATTGTAATACAGATCTCTGTAACGCTAAGCTTCTTGGGTCGCTAGGACTTTCTAGACAGTCGCAAGTATTTTCGAGACAGTCGCAAGGATTTTCCAAACAATTGCAAGGACGTTCCAAACGTCGCCGGGGCTTACCATACAGCTGTTGGCATTTTTCAAACGGTCGCCTGCATTTTTAGACAGCTGCCAATAATTTTCATACAGTCGCTGGTATTTTCTGACCGGTCCCAAGTATTTTTTAAACAGTCGACGATATTTTCCAATCAATCACGAGTATTTTCTAAACAGTAACCTGTATTTTCTACACAGTCACAGGTATTTTTCAGACAGTCACAAGTGTTTCCTTGACAGGCGCCGATATCTTTGAGAAAGTGGCGAGCATTTTCTAGTGAATCGCCCGTATTTTTGAGACAGTCGCCGGTAATATCAAGGAAGTCGCTAGAATTTTCAAATTTGTTGCCCGATTTTAAAGAAATTTACAGGTACATCCCAGACTATCTGCGTTCAGGATACGAAAGCGCTCGAAGGAAGGGATAAAAGTCGGCATTTTAAAATTTGTAAACAAAACGAATGTGTTTCACTGTTTTTTTTTTTTTTTGTTGTTTTTTCTTTTTTCAAATTATGACATGCAAAAAAGATCTCCACAGACAATCTGACAGCATTAAAGAACTTTGTTATTCCTCAAGCGTGTTGATCAAGGTACAATCAGACGACTTTTTTTCCTAAAATAAATGATCCAAAATTATTACACCGAGGTACTACCAATTTGCGGAAAAGTCCGAGTGATGTTCCGAATTACGCGGTCTTTGCATCCTCGACGACCGCTTACACACATGTAGTAGAAATCTTCGGGGTATCCCTTCTCTATATCGTTTAAATATATAACATTTTGGAAATATTATTTGTAAAATGTAATTTGTAAAATTAGACTTGATTAAATATCAAAGCCATTTCTCACCCAAAGCACTTTGGACCTTTTCAATGAAGTATTCTGTTATTCTTTGAAATAAATCAATAAATATTTTTCTTGAAACAAATAATTGTTGTTTTTGTTGTTGTTTGGGTTTTTTTCTATCTATTTTTTTTTTCATACATTATAACCATTTGGGGTTATTTTGACAGCCAATCAATAGCCATTTCTTACAGGTTAAGGTTCACATAAAATACACTGAAAAAGAATGTCCAAATAAAAATTCCTTTTTGTTGGTTGAATTCTGGCTTTTTATTTGACAGAAGATGGCTTTTATTCTTCACCATATTGGGCTCTATTTGAGGATTTGACAGCCCGTATTGCCCATGTTTTTTGTTGTTGTTGTTATTGTTGTTTTTCCCCACCAAGCAGGATTAAACGAAGGAATCTGTGAGAGCATATGATTTGACCTAAAAGGCTCTCGGAGAAGTTGTTTAAAAAGAATTTTTGCACTATTGCTTGACCACTAATTATACAAGAAATTATTTTGAAGGACAAATCGCTATTCTGTTTATTACAGAGGCAAATTAAAAAGTTATAGTTGAGTTAACAGTCTATTTCCAAGCCAGGCATATTCAACCGACTCCACACTTTACTCCCCAATCATCGAATGGTAAGTTGGTAGTTTTAACACGTTGCACTTTGGCAACCATAGCACTAAGACTCACATTCAAAATGAACGGAACTAGCGATAAATCATTACCTCCATTTCATAGTAACTACATACTGTCTATAAATAGGCTTATGTGTAATTGTGAACCAATTGGATGGTTTTAAATTAACGCCACCCTTTTTTATATAAAATCAAAGAAAGGTTTGATCGAATTGGGTGGAAGCTTGGAACGTTTAGAACGATTCGGAGAAATTTTGAATGGTAAGGATCGAACGCTGAATGATCGATTTGAAATGCTTTGGAGCGGGACGAGCGTTGTTTTAAGGTGTAATTGCATTTGTACCTGAACTGTATGGCTATATTGCATACAGTTAAAAACATTATGAAGTAGACAAGAAGATGAATGATTTTGGAACGAATTTTGAATGAATTGAATGAGAGTGTGGAGCGAGTTTTGAGTGAAATTAAAGGGCGGTAATCCAATATCGCTAATTTTGTTCATGATGAACAAAATTGGTGATATTCATTACCTCCCTTTTATAAAACATGCATAAAAGTTCTGTAAATTGCTTCCTATTTCTTCAAGAACCAATCAGACGCTAACAACTTCAGTAATGTAAGTGAAATCGCGATTTTTCCCATTTATATTTATTTTGAATATAGCTCTTGATTGTATACTTTTTAGTCATTTGGAGCCTTTCTTATCGATTTGAGTGAAAGTTTGGAATGAGTGAATGGAGCGCTAGGTGAGTGATTAAGAATGGTTTTGATTGAGATCGGTATAAATTTCACGATGTAACGAGCTGTAGCATAAGAAGAAATCATATCGGGATTAACCATATAAATGACCCGTTCTCCAGGAAAACCTTCCTAAATGACGTCACATTGAAATTGAGTTGTCTTTCCCAGATACAGTTAGTTACATCGTAAAATTGACAATCACCTCAATCAAATCCATTCTAAATTTGCGTCATTGGATTACCTTCCTTTAATTTCAATCGAAACTCACTCCTCGCACTCATTCAGTTTCATTCCTACATCATTCTAATATCATTCAGCTTGTCAATTTTACGATGTATTTAAATGTAACATATGAAGAAGTCATATCGGGATTATCAATATGAATGATCCGTTCTCCAGGAAAATCTACCTAAATGACGTCCCTTTGAAATTGAGTTGTCTGTCCAAGATACATAAACAACAACGTGAAATTGACAAGGTGAATTATTTTGGAATGAAATTGAATGAGTGTGATGATCGAGTTTTGAGTGAATTTTTTAATGGGAGGTAATCCAACATCGCTAATTTTGTTCAGGATAAACAAAATTTAGCGATATTTGTTTTCTCCCTTTAAATAAATATACGTACTTTTCTGTTTGTACGTCTCTGTGGACCAATCAGATACATGAAAGTCCACACCAGCTATTACAATCGTAGAATAAATAGGTCGATTTGAATTGATTGTTGAAAGTCTATAACGATTTTTAGATGTTTTCTAATGATTTCGGAGCGTTTTTGATCGATTTGAGTGAGTGTTTGGAATGAATGATTGGAGCGCTGAGTGAATGATTAAGAAAGATTTTGATCGGAATGAGTGTCAATTTCACGAAGTTTTTAACTGTACTAAAAGCAGTTAATTTTAGACTAATCACGGACCCATAATATATAAAGTAAATGTATATTTAGAATATCTGGACTAATCCAGTTTCAAAGAATTGTCAGATGTTTATTCGATGAGCGTGGAAATTGAAAATAGGCTGCAAAATATTGAAGAAAACATTGAGGAAAAAGGAGACATTTCTTGGAAAAAAGCAATGTCCCTACTTGTTCTTATTGTAACGCGTCTTTAGAATGACTTTCACTGCATAAACAAATCTATTTGTGGTAACAAAAACAGGTCAGTGCATTTATTTCTTTTTGAGAAAAAAAACTTTCATTCTTGTTTAAAGAATAACAAATTGCATTTCTTTTAGAATTGGGCAGAAAGTCTATTGTCAATTCAATTGTCATTTCGGCAGGTTTTCCTGGAGAATAGATCAAATTTAATGGATAATCTAGAGTTTACCACTCAACTTTTGTTATGCAATTGGGCCTATATGTTTTGTTGCCACCGTGTCATCTTACAACCATCCTTATTGACCCAATTTATACGAATGATATTTCTAATATCTTAGGCATCAGAAAAAATTCTTCATGGATTAAAAAAAATGACTTTCTTATAGCTTATTAAGGTTTGTATGTCGACGTTTTGTTTTTCACCAACTACTTATTTTTGTTTAAGATATATCTTCTCGATACCCGTTGCCAGGCTTGGAATTTTCTGACATTGGCTGAATTTCTGTTTCCAGAATGATGATTCTTTCTTTTGTGTTTTCCGGTGGTTTATCGAGAAATAACGGTAGATTATCACTTGATAACCTCACCGCAAAAGCGTGAAATTATCAAAAACTTTTACCCTGCTTTTGTGCATTTCTTCCTATCTGACGTCATCTATGCGGGACGAAATAAGTGACGTCACAATGAACGTTGCATAGCAATCACGTGCAAAATGACACTCTTTACGAAAATATGTCCTAGAAATTTCTCATTTTGTCTCAATTTTGCAATAAAGAAATAGAATAATCGTTTGTTTTTCGAGTAAGATCTATTAATATTTCATTTCGTAATCAACAAAAGCTATATTTTCACTCGTGGCTCCTCCACTCGTGAAAATATGGCTTTTATTGTTCACTCAATGAATATAAATCGATCTTACACTGAAACGAACGATTATCCTCTATACCTTCCTGTATAATAATTTATTCCGAACGCGAACGTAAGTTAACATCTGCCGGAAACAAACCTCTCTTTTAAATATTTGAAACATTGTACAAAAACGCACTATCTTCGAATTCCGTACTATGCGTATTTAAAACAGTGATCAGTTACTGTGGAGGTCAACCGTTAGTCGCACCTGATGATTCTTTCAAAGGAAGATAGAATGATCGTTCAAAATTCAGAAAATCGGCCTATTGCTAAAAGTTTCGATCCTAGTCTACCTTCCTTTGTGATATTTTATTCTGAACGCCAGCTTTAGTTTACATCTACCGGAAATCGATATTTGACATGTTGTACGAAAACAAACCATCTTCGAATTCCGTAATATGCGTATTTGAAATAAAGATTAGTTTCTGTAGAGGTCAACTGCAAGTCGCACCTGAAGACTCTTTTAAAGGAATATAGAATGATCATTCTAGATTCAGAAAATCGACCTATTGCTAAAAGTTCGATCCTAGTCAGCCTGCGCAATCCGCGCAGTCTGACTAGGATCGATATTTTATGCACTACCCTTTTTCGCATGTAAAGTCACAAATTAGTAAGTAACCCGTGAGATAATGAACTGACTCAGTGTTAATCGCAAAATGGGACAGAGATTTGTTAAACAGAAGCTATGGAAAAGCTCTGCTTAAAATGTGTGTCAAAATGAACCAATTAAGGGACAGCTTTTATGTTGTGTTAGTCGTTTGCTTCATCGTGGGTAAGTGAAAAATTGCATAAGAATCAAAGCACTGGTTGCAATAATTGCGAGTCGGTATTTATTTTGAATTTTCGGTTTTTAACTTTTCTACTTTAAAATGAAATAATTCGGTTCAGACTTAGATCAAATGTCAGATACATGTTTTTAAGGACTGATCTTTGTCAATACCGTCTACCAAAGAAGAATTAAAATATTAGCGAAGTCTTTCTTCTGAAAAGATTTTTTAAAGTTTTGAACTTCAAGGTTTTAGAGTAATAAAATAATTAACAAAACATGAGAAGTACTTTGAAGATGCTTTCGGGGTGTTTTAAACAGTAATACAGACATATGTATAATTTTGGAGTTCTAATCATATATTTAAGGCTATTCAGCATAATGGATAGCAAAATGCTCACGAACTCCTGAAGATAAAAAATGTGGCCTCTAGATATCATACAAGTTTTTTTTCTGAGATTTGATCCCGTGATCTAGTTTTTGACCCCAGTTGACCCAATCTCAAACAAGACTTAGATTTCATCTACACAATTATCCCTACAAATTTTCAGGTTGGTCGGGAAAAAATGTGGCCTCTAGAGTGTGCACAATGTTTTTCTCGGATTTGACAACGTGACCTACTTTTTGACCCTGTTGACCAGATTTTAAACTCGTCCGAGATTTGATCAACACAATCATTCTGATCGATTGTCAGGTTTGTCGGGTAAATATATGGCCTCTAGAGTGATACATGGTTTTCTAACATTTAACCCTATGTCCTGGTTTTTAACCCAAGCTGGCCCAATTTTGAAATCGTCCCAGGTCAAGACAATAATTCTGAATAATGCTCAGGTTGATCAGGCAAAAATGTGGCCTCTAGAGTGGATGCAAGGTAAATGTTGACGACAGACGTCGCATGGCATACGTCGACATGTACGATGGACGACGGACATCCACCTAGCCACAAAAGCTCACGACCCATCCATAGCAGTCCTATCGCCAACTTCAGTCGTTCAAAACTATCTATCGTCTTTCGAAAACGCCCAAGGGTCGTTCACAATTCCATTTAAAGAAATACACTTAGATTTCTTAAATGGCGGTAATTTAACATTTAAATTTCATTTGCGATATTGAATAACTTCCCTTTATTATGCTCCCCGAAGGGTGAGCATATAGCCGCCGCTTTGTCTGTCCGTCCGTCCGTCCGTCCGTACGTACGTCCGTAATTCCGTCCGTCCGTCCCCACCTATTTCTCCATAACCCCTGGGCCAAATCAAATGAAACTTACCATGTGAACTCCCTATGATATAGTGATGATGCATCTGAGACGGTTTTTGGATTTGAGGCCTCGTCACGGGAAAAGGGGACTTAGGGTAAAAAACAGTTTTTCCCAAATTTCTCCGAGTCTAACAGTCAGAATTTAGTGAAATTTCATATTTGAGTAGCAAATCAGATGCCCTTTACTACAAACAATTTGAAATTAACGTAAAAAAATATATATCATGGAAAAAAGGGGCTTAATGTTTGTTACCTTTACGTTAGCGCGTAAAATAGTTATTCTTTCATTTCTCCTAGTCTTATGCTCAGAATTTGATGAATTTTCACAATTGAGTAGCAAATCAGATGTTCTTTACCCTAAATTATTTGAAATTTGTGTCTAAAAATATGTCATGCAAAAAGGGGGTTTAATGTTTGTTACCTTTATGCTAGCTGAATAAGATAACAGCTTATTTGAGTCTTTGAAATCTGACCACAGAGCATATCTCCTAAAGTATAAAAGCTATCAACTTGAAACTTTATGGGTGGATAGATCTTATGGAGGAGAAGTGCAGTGCATAAGAACTACAACTCTTGCTTGCATAATTTTGCAGTTATTGCCCTTTGTTATTTTTGATACTAAGATTATGTCTGGAGCATATCTCCTAAAGTATAATAGCTATCAACTTGAAACTTTATGGGTGGATAGATCTTATGGAGGAGAAGTGCAGTGCATAAGAACTACAACTCTTGCTTGCATAATTTTGCAGTTATTGCCCTTTGTTATTTTTGATACTAAGATTATGTCTGGAGCATATCTCCTAAAGTATAATAGCTATCAACTTGAAACTTTTTGGGTGGATAAAGCTCATGGAGGAGAAATGCTATGCACAAGAACTACAACTCTTGCTTGCAACATTTTGGAGTTATTGCCCTTTGTTATTTTTGATACTAAGATTATGTCTGGAGCATATCTCCTAAAGTATAATAGCTATCAACTTGAAACTTTATGGGTGGATAGAGCTCATGGAGGAGAAGTGCTATGCACAAGGAATACAACTCTTGCTTGCAACATTTTGGAGTTATTGCCCTTTGTTATTTTTGATACTTAGATTATATCTGGAGCATATCTCCTAAAATATAATAGCTATCAACTTGAAACTTTATGGGTGGATAGATCTCATGGAGGAGAAGTGCAGTGCACAAGAACTACAACTCTTATTTGCATAATTTTGGAGTTATTGCCCTTTGTTATTTTTGATACTTAGATTTTGTCTTGAGCATATCTTCTCAAGTATAATAGCTATCAAATTGAAACTCTATGGGTGGATAGATCTCATGGAGGCGAAGTGCAATACACCAGAACTATAACTTTTGCTTGCATAATTTTGGAGTTATTGCCCTTTGTTATTTTTAATACTTAGATTTAATAGGAGGTAAATCTCTGACAGTACAAAATAATCTTTTATCAATTAGGCTTCAGTTTACTTTCAAGCTTTTGTGGCGGGGGATGTCCATGTCCAACATGGCTCTTGTTTTTGTGACAATGCCTTATTCGGGGAGCATAATCCGTCTCTGACGGCTCTTGTTTGTATTGAAAAATCATTCAAATATCTTCACCACTTAAACTACTTCAGTTTTTTTATTGGAGTGATCCTATGGACATGCTATTTCAGTTTTCTTCGTTAAATTCTGGTCTGGTTGATAAAAAAATGAGCATGTGCGTGAGATTTCCAACTGTTCCAAACTTGTGCAAAGCAAAGACTCTGACCAGCCTGTGTATCCGCACAGTCTGACCAGAGTCTTCACTATGCATTTAGTAGCTACATAAGATCTTAAAGTATCTGTAGATCATCAGGTTACTTTGTATTTACACCTTGTGGCTGTCTATGCTGCTCTATGTTTGCACCGTACGCTCACTTAAAATTGTTGGAAATGTCACACACAAGCCCAAATTTATGTAAGTTACGGATTGCCGCGTCACCAAAAGATGGTCCTTTGTGGTAAAATATTAAAAATAGCTTATTTCCTGAAACTACTGATAATAATTGTACCAATCTTCACAGGAGTTATTCTCAGGGCATGTTAACCAGCTTTGTTCGATACAATATGTTTAAGCATATGTTTGTGGAGAAAATAAGCTTAAAATGAAAGAAATTTTAGATTATTTAGTTATTTACTATGTTCAGTTACAAACTATTAAGTGGTATTGTACAGTCATCCATAAAAACGTTGTACAGAAAATTGACTTCTTTTCATTGTTTTCCTCATAGCTTTAGCATATCGTTTGCTTTAAAAACATGTTTTAGTCAAGAGGAGAAACTATCCATGACTTTTTACGGATATGCAACATCTTTTTGTGATCCGTAAGTGGTAACCCCGCCTTTACTATACACCACTAAGGGTAGTATAAATAAGACAAACAAATGTAGACGAAGATGCTTAACTCTTATGCCAAGCTTACATTTCGTACGAAAGAAAAAAACGCGCGTGCCTCATGTATTTATTGCTTCGTCTCGGGGATATCAAATCAAGTTACCATACAAAATAAGAATTGAATATGTCAAGTGACTAAACAACTTGTGTTCAAGTGCCTGTACATTTTTGACGACTTTTTTTGAACGATTATTTACAAAGATCAAATAGTTATTTATTACTGAGTATTGGCATGTTTTAGTTAAATATGAGCAAAGAATCCTTATCTAACATTTCCCAAATGATAAATCTTGCTATTTTTATTAACATTTAATGAATAACTATTTTCTTTTTGCAAAAAAAAATGTTCTGTCTACCTAACCGGATCGGCTGTAACAGGTATTTAAATCTGTTAAGCGGGTCGTACGTACACAGCAGTGCATCTGGAATGACCTTATGTTTTTTACCGAAACGTATGTTTAATAAATATAATAAAAATACACTAGAAAAATAAGACAATGTTACACTGGGTCTCCTCATAAAATCGACCTTGATTCAAGTGACCATAGAGCTAATGTATACAACCTCAAGTGACAATTCCAATTAGCAATCTGTACACTACCGCGACTACACTGTAGTACATGTAAGTAGGTGGCTTTTTTATCCTTGCAACATCATGAACCTTTGAACACAACCCTGACATTTGAATTCTTTCTTCGTATTGAATTATTAGGTCATATCAAGGATTGCACATAGTTAAGAATAAACGCAGATGGATGATAGTATTTGATATAAGCATCATACCGGAACCCAGCCTTAACCTTGGACCTACTTATAGATTTAATTGAAATATTATCCAGTAAAAAATAGAGGTTGGTAGATGTGTTTTATATTGTTGGACTTCTGTAGCTGATCTTGACCTTTGACCTTTTTTTAGGATTTTAATTATTTTGTCTTGGGCTGAACAAAGCCATGCATTAAGCCTGCCAGATGATTCATTGGTTCTTGTAAAATAACAAACCTTAGGCCCCTATCTTAATCTTTGACCTTTTTAGATATTAGATTATCATTTCTAGAACTGTAGTAGGACAAAAATTAATGCTGGTAGATGGTTATCCTTGATTCTGGCATCATGATAGCCTTTGATCCAACCATGACATTTGATATGCTTTCTTAAATATTGTCAGGTATAGGACTTATTTAGTCAAAATTAAATGTTTGTAGATGATTGTATCTGATTTTTGCATCATGCTTTGCCCTTGACACTGACCTTCCTCCTTGATCTACTTCTGAAAATTTTAATATTTATGCTGTCAATTTTACAAGTAATTGTTGGCAGATTGTTGACTTTGATCCTGGCATCTTTTAGAACCATTTTCCTAGACCTTGGCCCTTGACCTCTTTTTTAAAAATCTAAGTTTTAAAATTGTTTAATTGTTTAATTGAAGCATGTCATGGTTCTTTAAATTTAAGTAATCTATAATATCTTAACTCCAAATTGTGTATTTTTATATATCTTTTATCCCATGGACCATTATATGTTACCTGTGCCGAAATAAAATTATTATTAATTATTATTATTATTGTTAAAGCTCCTCCGTGAATATTCTTTCAATATTTTTTCTTGATTTAGTCTTATTAAAGATGAGTTACTAGAAAATTCAAATCAATTGACAAACGGCGGCTTTTTCGTGAAACGCATAATGTGCCGTATAAAGTAAAATATGTAAATGAGAGTTTGGACACGTGGAAACGCCCACGTGCAGGAGCGGCAAATGAGCTGTATTCAAATTGGAGTCCAAAATGTTGCGGGTCATAAATATTCATCAAGTTAGACCATCGCGTCGTAATCATTTACCGAATATTGGAATGACAAATTTAAGCTAATCTTTGAGGATAAAAGTCTTGTTGTTGTGTACATAGTCACCTAAGATCACTGTCTTGCCTTTCAAAAATGTTCACGAACACAGACGGGGGCTTTAATGCAAAAAGAAAAGTAGATGATTGTTTCTGTAGCTGAAAATAACCTTGGATCTACATTTAAAAAAAACACATCCGATACTTTATTTAAAGTAAAGCAAAGGTTCTTATGATTTCGCTGGTTCAAATTACAGTGGGGCGACACTCTTTAAGTTCTTGTCTACTTTGATGTCTTTGTGAAAATTAGTCAGAATGTTCTTTGTGCAACCTTTTGATTGACCCATTCATATCTAAATAAAAGGACAAGGCATTCGAATTCATTTTCACTCAAAATTATACCTCCCATTCATGTTGTCGAAATTTCAGAATCGTTTACAAAGTTTTGATAAGTCAATGAATTTCAGCGTGACAGAATGTTTCGGTTTCGGTTGACCATTTTCAAAAAAAGGCTCGAGATTTTTTATATCGATCCTTAGAATATGCGTGTAAGTGTAGTTTCTTGCTCTCTTTTATTTCTTAAAGTTATAAACAGAAAATTGTATCTTTTTTTCCAAGTATACTTTATTTTTTGCCTTTAGGTATAAATGGCAGACAAAAATGCTACTATGGAACTGGGAAAGCTTATGTGGAGTGTAATGGCTCGTGCATCTCCATACATTACGCTGGTCTCCGTAAGTAATTATAACGATAATTATGCACTTTATTAGTTATACGGTTTCTTGCCGGGGTATATGACGATTATTCCCGGCTGGAAAAATGGTGTCACCCGAGCCATAGGCGACAGTTGACATCATTTCTACTGCCGGGAATAAATCGTCATATACCCAGGCAAGAAACCGTATTACGAATTTATTTTACTTCAAAGTTTAAGGGCTAAATACCTGTCTTTTGCCTATTTTAGTCGTTGGTATAAACCTATTTCTTTTAAACCACCACTATCCCTTAATGCGCCCCTATGAGAAGTAAACATGTATAAAGTGACGTCATATATAGTTGTGACGTCACACTACTTTACACTGCGCTGTTGTGATATGAAAGCGTTTGTTGGCTGAACCTGCGAGAAACTTTGCACTTTAGATAGACAGAATTGTAAAATTTTAAGGTATTTTTTGACATCTATATCATTTTTTATTTGCACATTATTAATTGACATGCTTTTCAACTTATCCTAGTGTGTATATTCGGGTCGTGTTATCAGCGAAGCGAGAGAACCATGGCTGCCATTGCCGTTTCGTTTTTTTAAGTTGGAATGCGGAGCAATTCCAACTTAGATTTAACAAAACCGCAAAATGAACACAAGATAATTTCATTTCGGGTTTTCTGATAACACATATCACGTGAACAGGATGTGAATACACTTCGGGCTATATTGTTTATCTCAACTTGACATAGACAGACAGTTAATTACACCAAAAAGAAATAATGTTGTACAATTACACAACTATCACTTCATATATATTATTAAGACGCTCATTTATGTATCAAACGATATTTATTAAAAGTCGTGTACGAATTTACTAGTATCACGTGTTTGCATTACTATATTTGGAAATCATGTGATAAGTCGACTCCAATAATGTCAGCTATTGACAATAGCTCTAGCCAATCACGTGATCTGCTTATTTGGTAATGTTGCGATCTGTTTTCTCTGAATTGTGACGATAGCACAAGGCAATCACGTGATCTGCTTATTTGGTAATGTCGCATTATTTTTCGTAGAATTATGTTATAGCTTCTTTAGTGGTCTAGTTTCTCTTTCTGAACGACCTTATTACACACTTCAACAAAATTGTTCAAATGTTTTGTAACTTATTGTTCCGTAGACCATCATTAGAAACGCGGAACATCTACCGATTATTTATTTGTATGAAAAACCCGATTCAGTAAATATTCTCTTTTATTAATTCTCTATGCACCGTAAAATCTTTTTCCCATGCACTCTCCTATGACACGAGTTGAACTCACGCATGTGTAAAGAAAAGCCGTTTTCTGATTCGCCATACCACACGACTGATGACCTACTACGATTTTATCTGCCCTTTTATGAATGAAATCTCTACTTATGAGTTACGAAAGGTCAAGTTTACAAACGAATGGAATATTCCTATACATATGAAGTGAAATTTACCCCAACACCAACCGACTTATGTTCTCAACTGTTCCGGTAATTTACACCTCTCGTATATATCTCAAACTTTGTTGTTGCATTAGTGTGTAATGTTAATATTTTGTTTCGGTTACCTTTTTTGTATCATATTCCCGAAATCCCATTCCTTGATTCTTCGTATCGAACAAGAACGGCAAAAACAGGGGATATAGCCATCTCGGCACGATTTACTGTAATTATATATTTATGCATGTCGTTGTTATTTTGTACTCAAACAAATAAAAGATAAATGATTATCCCAACACAAAAGATCTATTCGATTTCAATTTATAATATCAAATGGAGACCGAAACTACAACTTTATAGTAGCGTTTCTATCCCTCGGATGAGTCTAAAATTTCCCCAATCCAATCATTCATCTATTTGTTTTACCGGAAGCACTTAAAATATTACAAATAACATTATTAATGTATAATGTCCATATTGTACCCCATTGTACTTGGATGAATATAAAAGATGTGTTCTTCTGTTCTGTTCTTATAAAAACCGGAAAAACATTTCCAAAAAGCGCGATAATTTAAATTGATTGTGGACGCAGCAAGGATCGATGAAGGTAGGCAAGCATTTATCTTCTCTTTCTGCTTTTGTCCATTTTCTTTAAAATTGCATAGACATTAATTCACTTGTCCAAAAATACGCAAGTGCGCAATCCTTTAAATATCATTGAAGATAATCACAAGTTAACTACAGCCTTTTTTCAAATATCTGAACGAGTTTACAACCCCACGTGTTTTGCTTTCAGGTCCAGTTTATTCTACTCCGACCGGAAAACCTACAATACTCATAAACAATTATGCTCATTTCTCCTCGATTCGCGCATGGTAATCATATCATCCGCGTGTGCATTGATTTAAAGTGAGCACCAATACATGTATATACTTATTGACAAAAGTCTTGTCCGGTTTCGCGAATATGCAAATAGGACAAAGCATTTTATGAGACATAGAACATGAATGAATGAAGCGCTGTTTAAAGTAGACAGTAAAACATTTCAATCTGCGTTAGTTTTGTAAAACTTTGATCTACGGTCTAAGAATAAAACAACGATATAAAAAACGCATTAGATAGTCTAATTACGACTCGGCCTATTCCAAGCGAGTCCAAATTTCAATGAATAGAAATCATGCATGCTTGTACTCAATATCTTGATGATATCGCGCATAGATTTTCCTAAAAAAATGAAAGGGGTTAACATAACGTCGTTTCAATTGTTTTGACTGACGTCGTTAAATACGCGGCTTTTAAACACTAAAATTCAGATAAAAGATATCACTCATAAACAATGCCGTTAATCAAAAAAAAAAAGACATGGCAGAAGACGTCTTTATTTCATAATCGAACGATAAACCTGCGAAAATCTATGACGCACCCTAAATGAAAATAGTGTCTCTCAAAACCAAACAATTTTCTACCAATTTTTTAAAGTGTTTTTCTATTAGATTATAAATAAAGAATGGCTCTCGTACAAAAATCCATTATGTTATGTCGTTTGCTGCGTGAAAAAAAGTTAGAAATATCATCAACGTCGTTGGGACTAAATCAACGTTATTTGTGATCCAATGCCGGTGAAAACAGTCCCTATGTTTTTAAAATATGGTCGATACTACTGAGCAATAATTCCGAGACATTAACTTTCAACTTCTGGAATCAAAATAGGTGGAGAAGAATATATAATTTCACAATTTGCAGACGACACTACTCTCTTAATGGACGGAACAAGTCAGTCTCTTAACGCAGTTTTAGATACTTTGCATACGTTTTCAGAATGGTCAGGTTTAAAGATTAATTTTGATAAGACAAAACTCGTA
This sequence comes from Fragum whitleyi, assembly GCA_948146395.1. Classification (NCBI taxonomy): domain Eukaryota; kingdom Metazoa; phylum Mollusca; class Bivalvia; order Cardiida; family Cardiidae; genus Fragum; species Fragum whitleyi. The sequence goes on along the minus strand of OX411556.1, from coordinate 30,847,854 downwards.
TGGATTGGTTCACTAAAATATAGTACACGTTCAATTAAAACACGATGGAAACTTTCATGGGGTGAAACGCAATTTAAACTCCTAGGAATACTATTTGATGTAAATCTAGAAAGAATGAATTGTCTCAATTTTGAAAGTAAAATTAAAAGTATAGACAAGTCGATCTCCTTCTGGTAAAAGAGGAAACTAACGCCACTTGGTAGAATAGTTGTCACTAAAACACTTTTATTGCCAATATTAAATCACTTATTTATTAGTTTGTCCTCACCGAAAAACGATTTAATGAAAAAGATTAATGAAAACCAACTTTTATTTGGGACGGTCGACCAAAGATTAAAACCTCGGTAGGAATTAAACCAATTCAAGAAGGAGGCCTAAAAATCCCAGATGTCGAATACTTTTCAAGCAGCATGAAAATTAAATGGTTAAAGCAATTGGTATCAAATCCATATAGCTCAACTTTTAAACTTGTATATAACTTTTTAGATATAGACAAGCTATTAAATTATGGAAAAAAGTATTGCGAAATAATTGTGAAAAGTATAAAGAATGACTTCTGGGTAGATGTTATCAATTCTTACATAAAATATATTTCCAAGTTCAAATTCGAAAAATGGAATCAAATACTACATGCTCCTCTCTTTTACAATGAAAATATTATTATTGGATCAAAATGCGTTAGAAATCAAGCAATGTTTGATGGAGGAATACGATACGTTAAAGATATATTACATAAGAATGGAACTTTTAAAAACTTACAGGAAATACAACAATTTGGTCACGTCAACATTAACTTTTTGAACTATTATAGTCTACGCAATGCAGTTTCAACATTTCTAAATAAACAGAATATTGAGACAGATAATTCTTTGTTAATGCAAGTACACAATCCATGTGTTAACTGCTATTTCTTTCCGATACTTTCAAAAAAACAACCTAACAGATTTATATATTCAACACTTTCCAACAATGATTATACTCCAACAAGTCAACAAAAATGGATGGAATCGTTTCACAATTTTGAATTTAACTGGAATCGAGTGTACACCTCTGTATATAAAGTTACCCCGGATACGTATCTACAATGGCTCCAAACAAGAATCGTACATCGAATTTTGCCAACTAATTCTCTCCTATATAAAATGAATATATCAGAAAGTAAACAATGCTCTTTTTGTAATAAAGACGATGAAACACTAATCCACCTATTTTACAGATGTGAAAATGTAAAACCATTAATAGAATACATTCAACGACAAATACAAACTATCCACGGAAATTTTGATTTAAATAGCTTTAATATTCTATTTGGTACAAATACGAAACTAGATATAGACTTAATATGCCTGTACTTTAAGAGATACATTTATACGTGTAAAATGAAACAAATAAAACCATCTATACGAGGATTTACTAAAAATATAAAACTGTCATACGAAATAAATATTCAAACAAAAACTAACAAAAACTTTGAAAAATATTGGGCAATTGTCAAAAGCATCACTCGAGTCAGTAATTAAGACAAAGAAAAAAGAATAAGAAATCTTCAAATATCTAAACTGACCTACGCTAAATACATAATGTTAATAACAAACACCAAGAACACCTTATGATGTAAAAGAAGTGATGTACTTGCTTTCTGTTGTAACATCTTCACATATATCTTTCCTTTTTTCTTTCTATTTACACCGTTAGAACCATTTTTTTTGTTATTTTATACTGTTTATGTTGTTAATATGTTTAAATGATATATTTTATTCTTCCACATTGAAAGTTGATAACCCATCTACAATTGCCATTTTACCGAAAACACAAACTGAAACCTTTTTGTTCATCAGTATAGATTAATGTTGATAATTAACAGTTCATATACAAAGCAATTAATGGATAATGGATAACGATTGTTCTAGAATCTTGTAAATACAAACGCTGTAGTTGTAAGGTTTATTAAAATAGCGTTAGCAATATAAGTTCTACAATTCATATATTTATTTTACGCAATAATATCTGTCATCAATCTACACAAAAAGAAATAGATAAACATATCGTCGTATTTGTTCGGAAGCTTGTAACTATGGCTTGATTTAGGGTGTAGTTGCAGAGTTTCAGTTTAGAATCGACATTATGTTTAATACACCGAATAATCGAAAATAAATATACGAAAAAGAATCGTTTAAATTGACCTTTTCCTCTTTACTAAAACGTTTAATTGGAGTATTCTTTCATCTTTAAATCAACTTTTAAAAATGTAAATGGGTTATCAAATATGAACTGTTTGTCTATATGATATTATGTTTATATATAATTCGTCAAATATAATATGTCACTTGCTTACAAAAAATAAATAAATAAATAAAAATAAATGACCAAATTGGGACTATGACGTTCTAAAAGAACGCGCCAAAATAACGCTTTCGAAAAATCGGTTATTCTAAACAATAACATCTTTCAATCACTTTGGGGGACTTTTCTGTTTAAGATAAAAAACAAAAACAAAAATATTACTTTGAATATTACTGATTCGGACTTAAGACCATTTTTTCCAAAGGTCACAATATCGCGGTTCAAACAAACCAAATAAAACAAGTGACATATTATAAAATGTAGATATAGACATCTTAAATAATATGATAATGTAAACTTGGTTGAATAAAATATATATATATAAAAAAAAAAAAAAAAAAAAAAAAAAAAAACTTTCAACTTAAAGCGTCATTGGATAAGACAAAAGCGGACAGAACTTTTGTCCTTAAGTATATTTTCTTGGTTTACTATATCATCTACTATAATTTCTTGGGATACTTGGGTAATCCTATATCAGACTACAATAAATATTGTTATTAGATGAAATATGTCTTTTATAGGCACAGGTTATATTTCTTTGTTATATAGTAGAAACTTAATCATTTTGTCGAAAACATAAAAGATGGATATCGACCATATTTCGCTTGAGTTTCCTTTGGTGACCATTTATCAGATAACAAAAAACTTTATATTGTGATTAGATAAAAAATGTGTCTTTTATGTATGTTATATAGTGGACACTCTCAAAATCATTTTCTCAGAACCTTAAACTTGGATATCAACCAAAGCTAAGGCCTGTGAAGCTAATCACTTGCTAAAGCCGCTTTACTTATTGAATTTTAAGAAGAAAAAAAGATTTCCTTTGCTCTACAAACAACTTAAGTTCAAAATGGTTTGACTCTTACTTCAGTAAAACTTGAAACACAAAGAGCCCAAGCTAAACTAGGGATACTTAAATACTAAGGTGAAGTGTGGACAAGAAAAAAGTGCTTCTTTATAACAAACAACAACTTCTTTTCGACAATACTTGCCAATAATAATATTGATGGCTCAGTGTAAAACAGTTGTAACTTCCTATAGGAATATAAGAAGTAACAACTCTTTTCGCATTGAGCCATTGATATGTTTTTGTTGAGTTTAAAATGATATGTAATGGATGAAAAAAAAACCTTGAGCAAACTTTTGACTGAAACATCGAAAAAGAAAACTCTGCTTTTGTTTAAGTGATAATACACTTTTAAACTTAATAAATAATTTTGAAACATTTTGTAGTTTGTTTTCCGTCATATTGCAGTTATCTACATGAATGTTTCATTGTCAAAACCCAATTATCATCCAATAAAAGCCTGGCCACCATATCTTTAATGGAATTATGAATATCTTTGCCCAATTGCATCCCATCGCAAAGATGATTTGCCATTTGAAACAAACCTACTAGTACAACTTGTTTTCTTCACATTCTTGAAGACGCTTAAGAGCACCCCATCTAAGAACACCCATAACTTAGAAGTAGAGGAGCATATATTGATTTCATTATGTCTGTCTGTCCAGTGACTATTTGCTTTCCGCTAGCTAAACGGAGGAGCAATTGACCTGCAACAACGAAACTTTACACAAATGTTGACCATGACCCCCAAAAGGCCCTATTGTTTCGAGGTCATACATGTCAATGCAATAAGTAAGCTTTAACTGTTAACAGTTTCCACTCTACAACAAATTGACCCAAATCATGAAACTTGACACAAATGTTGTCAACGACCCAAGAAAGTGCCCAATTATGGAGTCAAGGAGGTTGAAGTCGCAGTTTAACTTCGTGCAAAAATTTTCTTGAGATTCCAACTCATGAAGTAAATGACTTCCCTGCGAAAATAGCTTTCATCAGGAACAAAGCGCTTGTTACGGTCCACTTTGCGACAATTCTAAATAAAGATGTAATTCATCACTCTAATTTAGCAGAAGCCATTTGAAAAATAGCATAGTAACTGTGTTGAGTGTATAAGTGTCCGCCTGTGCGTCCATTAGTCTGCTGTATGGTCCGTATCATTTTCTTCCTTTTTGTCATTTTTCTTCCATCAGATTCAGCGATTCAGGGGTTTCAGCGTACATCGTTGTTGAAATACATTGATTTATATTCACCCGTAAAAAAGACGCGACGTATTATATGATCACCTGTGGAGGGCGGGAGGCGTCAGCTTTGTTAGTGACTTGAAGTCACCGTCTCTTGAACGCATTCCAACTTATCAGTACTTTCAGTACTTTGATTTGTGTATGTTCACGGATAGGCGCCTTAAGGAAACATTAGAAGTTATACCTGAGCGGCCGTAGATATCAATGTTTGTCAGGTCAGCATTAACCAATGAAAATGCTAGAATTTTCTTTGCAGTAAAATAATTCTTTATGGCTATACCCAAGACAAAGCTGCCGTCATATCGCAATTGGTAGCGCGTCGTCCTGTCAATTTAGAGGTCCCGGGTTCGATCTCCGACGGCGGCACTCATACTTTCCGACTATTTGTCTCTCACCAATGAGTTGATAATCGTAGACCTATATGAGATATTAGCTGGAGGCTAGGAAAGGATGTGATGGTTGTACTAACGAGAGAAATACCATGAATCCATTATTAGGTGCTCCAGCCGCCTCGATGTAGCTGAAAAAATGTTGAAAGCGGCGTTAAACCCCGTTTAATCAATCAATCAATATCCCCAGGACAAACCAGGCTCACGACGTTTTTCAATAATACAATACGCGCGCACGCATTCATACACAAAAAGGTGCGAATTGCAAAGACATACCACAAACGATAATCAAAGCGCTGAAAGCACTGGAGGTGGACGTTTCTGATGGCACTGTGGTGAAAATATGTAATACCAGACGAAAAAGGAAAATAATCAATGTAGATATATGACAAATGTAAAATATTTCGACCCCAGTACGGAAAGATTCAATGTTGATGCAATTTTTAAAGGATTACACTGTCTTTTTTAAGCCTATTTTTACGGTTCAAAATACGAATGGAATGTGGCATTAACACCTTAGTTTTTGTTTGTTTGTCTAAGAGATAAGTATGTTCAGTCACGCAAAAAAAGAGCACCCGAAAAAGAATTCGAAAAAAATATTCGGTTCTAGTACCGGTCAACCAGAGGTCGCATTTTCGTGATTTTTTACGCAATCCCAGATCGTTCCTTTTAAAGTGGAGGGTCACATGATAATCAGGGGCATCCGTCCCTCTTTCTTCACATGAGCTATTTACTTCAAATGTAATCTAAAATTACTCTAAGTTTTTAAGTTACTTAAAATGTGAGAGTTCATGATAGATTGGGAACTTTAATGTACACATCCACCATACACCTGAATTGATAAGGAACAAATGAAATCTCGCAAGTACAGCTGCAGTTTCAAGGTGAATGATAACATTGAAATCCTATATTTCAAAACATAGACCTTTAAGTTGGCATTCGCGGTAACTTGTCTTGGGTGAGTGACAGACGGAGAGATGTCAGCGTTGGTCAGTAAAATGTCGTAACAAAAACTGGTTTAATGAGCGGTATTGGAATATTCTTCATCTAAAAGTAGTGTATTGGGTAAAATTTGAATTGCAAGACACTGTTTTGATTGTGTTGATATCATAAATCCTTAATGGGAAAACGAATCTTTCACTCAAAAATCGATTTTTCCTTATTGCGTTTAAAGGATATTATTAAGCGGGATTCTCATATCCTCTAATGAACACGCCTCTGTTTTTTTAAATTCAAAGACGGTGAAAGAATTAAAGATATATGGGGAGGTAATGCAAATATGTCATCTGCTTCTATTTGTTTCACTTTTCCCGAAGATTACATAATTACAAAATTAGATTGAAGGATTGTTTATACACTACCGCTTGTCTTTCAGACAGCGGGCTACAAGTTCAGGCACCTAGTTTTTGCCCCCCGTACACCAGGGGAAAAGTCCAATAGGAGAATCACCGCCTTGACTATAAATTATATTCTTGCGCGAAAGAAAAAAACGCGTGGTTTAGGATTGGCAATCGATTTCGTATTAAAGAGGAGTCGTTCAATTATCTACAAATGAAAAGAATTCTTTTTAATACCATTTTCAAAATACACAGTTGTCGTGCTGAGGTAAGTCTTGTAAAACAGAATTGAACCAAAGTTGGCACTACTTTTTTGAATAGCTATTAGCGGCTTACATGAATGATCTCACGTACATGTACTAACACTGGTGGACGTAGAAACGTCCCCCAAAAGTTTTTTTTTTTTTTTTTTTCAAAGTTTCGCAAATTCAAATCCTTCTGATCAGATTTCAGGATAATTGGACGAAAGAATCAGACCCTGGGACATCATATGTGTTTTTCTTATATTTGATATTGTGATCTCTTTCTGGATTCCAGGCGGCCGATTTCATAGTTGTTCGAGATTCGTTCGAGAACCCTTTCGGGCCATTTTCTACTTTCTTTCTTGAAGAACTTAATGCTACTTGAGTCCATCAAACTTCGTGCATCCAAAATTGGCCAAATTTAAATTTTATTCCCGCATGAAAATAATTTGAATATGCATTTATTTTGTCGGCTTCCGCAAAAAAGTAGTCCAATAGAAAATCTGCTTCATAGAAGATAAATATTTCCATTTTTGCTTAATAATTTCATTGAATGATGAAATTTGAAGATAATTTCTGTTGGTGTCATGGAGGCATGGAACTAACAACATTACACGCATTTTTTTTATCCAATTTGCGTATTCATACTGTGTGATTACAATTGTAGCAAACCGAACATTGTTAAAATCAGCATTTCTTAATTTCCGCTACTGGTAGTGGATGTTTAAATATGGTTTACAAATATGACTCGTCACGCAATAAAGGGACCATCTGGGTAGTGTATAAAGCTTCGATCGTTGTTAGAACTGTGCGGCATGAGCAGACTGGCTGGTGTCAAAACTTCTCGCATTTTACTAATTTTCTGAATCTAGAATGAACAATGAAGTATTTTTTTAAATACGACCTCAAGTTTATCTTTGCTGAACCAAATCTCTTTCTATAATATTCATCTTAAAAAGTTATAGATCTAATTTTTTTATTGCCACTCGTCTTTTGCATATCAATCGATCTTACTCGGAAAACGAACCATAATTCTTTAAAGCAAAAGTGAGACAAAACGTGAAAATTTCGAGACAAATTTTCCTGAAGCGTGCCATTTGCTTAAGATAGCCATGCAAAGTTCATGAAAACATCCCGTATTGTGCTCCGCTTAGAAAACCGTCAGATAGACTGAAATGAACAAATAAACGGGGTATAAACTTTTGATAAATTCACTGGTTAGGCGGTTAGTGTATCGAATGAAAACCTTCCATTATTTCCAGATAATCCGCCAGTGACTTTATGCATTTAAGAAACTGGGGGCCGTTTTACTAAACATCTTACGAGACAATTAAACGTAAGTCAAAATCACAAATCGTACTTTGTGTTTTCATTCATTGTAAGATTCTGCCTTGCAATATCTCATTGGAATCGTCTTTAGAAGACTATTCCAATGAGATGATGCATGACAGAATTCTATAGTTTGTTACTACTGTACAAGCAACTTTTAATTTTTGACGTACGCAAAAAAATATCGTAAGATATTTAGTAAAACGGGCCTCTGGTTACATGTATCAGCTATTGCAATGGTAACAATTTAATTCCCTATTTCAGCTGGCGGTAATGGATGTGTAAAAAAGATTCACAGGCACATATGTCGACGATGGTTTATAATGGTTGTCTGCTATTGCAATGCGGATTTCTGTAACGCTGGATCTCTTTGGTCAAAAGGACTTCTTACATGGTCATCAGGACTTTCTTTACGGTCGACCGGACTTTCTATGAAGTTAAAAATACTCTCTACACGGTCGACAGGACTTTCTACACGGTCGCTAAGTCTTTCAACTGGGGCACCAGGACTTTCTAAACGGTCGCTAATACTTTCTACTCGGTCACCAGAACTTTTCACGACGTCGCTATGACTTTTTACACGGCCACCAGAACTTTCTACGCGGTCGCCATGACTTTCTACACGGCCTTCAGGACTTTCTACACGGCCTTCAGAACTTTCTTTGTGGTCGCCAGGACTTTTTACGACATCGCTTTGACTTTCTATACGGCCGCCAGGACTTTCTACGCGGTCACTAGGACTTTCTACACGGCCACCAAGGCTTTCTACACGGCCATTTTTTTCTTCTTGGCGTTGCCAGGACCCACAGACGATCGAAATTGTCTCATTACCTTTTATACCATGCCTTTTGATCTATTATTCCTAAAATGAACATATATGTGTTTTTTTTCATGAGAGTTGATTTAAATCGCTGTTTGAGGAATTTGGTTTAATCTTACTAGATTGATAATTGACTCCACGAATACAAATTTGAATACGAAATCGATTTGCGCACCATTTTATTCAAGGAAAAAATAATCTATCAATTTGGTAATGTTCACCTTGATAACATTTCCGTACTGAAAAAAATGATGTTAAGGACCGAAAATTATTAATATTCTAGGGACTGATTTCACACCAATGAATGATTTTTGCCTCCCGTTTTCATATAGTATGATATTTTCTTTCATTTTAAAAACAACGATAAAAGAAAATATACAACTGTACGTACAGTCGTCGCGACTAAATATTTTATCTGTGAGACAAGACGATTTCGCGATACTACGCTGAGTCGAAACTTCGGTAAATGTGTATAGCGGGTTATCTTTGTTTCTTCTTCTCAAGCCACGATGGTTCATCGCAAGTTGCAATGACCGATCACTTCTTATATTTCCCCTGTGACGCCGCTAGTGTTTATCTCAATCATTAGTATTACATGAATTATATCTTTTCGTGAGCACCCCAATTCAAGCTGAAAAATGAAAATTTGAAATAGTCAACAAACGACATTAATGTGATAAAAATCATTAAATTAACTGTCCATTTAATTTTTTATTTACATGGGTAATTCATCAGTCTTGATATTGCCAGTAAACCAGCTGTATATCTCACAGTCCATATATAGTGTTAATTCACCTTAAATAGTTATTTTAATATATTTTTTTCTTATAATAAAAGGAGTATAAACAAAGGTTAATATATTTTTGTCTGCGTGTGTTATTTTGATTTGTTTGTTAATTTAATTTAAGTATGTTAATCGTATGAGATTAAGTAAACGGTTTTGAAAACGTTCTGAATAAAAATGATTATTTTGGTGGTAGATAAATTTCAAACTTTAGGTTATAGTTCTGGTGTGAAAGAAATCAGGAATCGATTATTGTGTGCCCTAGCCGCCGCGATATAACTGAAAGATTGTTGAAAGCGGCTTAAACCCCATTCAAACAAATCAAATCAATGGCTAGTTTAGAAAAGACTGGCAGTATTGTTTTTAATTTATTAAACTAATGATTAACATGTTTCATATGTTAATTTGCATAAATCAAAGAAAAATATGCCGACGAATTTCCGTCATTTTTAACATTTATTGTTGTTGTTGTTGTTTTCGACGGAATTTCCATTAGGGAACGTGGGTTTTTTTTTTTTTGTTTGTTTTTTTTTTTTTTTTTTTTGTTCGGCGATATGGTAAACGGTATTATTGGACCCCTGGCAAAAAGCAGTATATCTGGCTCCATTTATTACCCCTGAAACAACTCGCTAGCGAAACTTAGTTTCATGATTATTCATGAATAAACCAATCGAAATGACGATGGCGTAGAACTGGTTCCCTTACGAAAGCTTGAATCTAGTTTTTAAGATTAAAAAAATGAAATTCCAGGGTGACAAGGTTTTTCATACAGAAGGGCTGTTCAATATTTACCGTTTTGATTTAATAATATGTCAAAGTTACAAAATATGGCGAAGACTGACATGGGAAAGAGGAAATACTCGATAAGTTGGATATGAAAAAAAACATCTTATCTTGCACAAATTGAAAAAGGCCGGCGAAAAAAGTAGTCGGTTGACGTACAGTATGGCGTTGGATGTCATCCTAAGTGTTGGTCTTCCGGAGATATCAATATCAAAACGCCGGATTACATCGAGAAATATCACCGAGAAATGTCACTCTTTTAATATGTAAGTAAGTGAGTGAATTTATAATAATAGTGTAATGTGTTACAACATAAACATGTTGCTTACAATGGAATCATATGTTTATGTAGTTACAATAAAAATTAAATGGTGAGATTGAGTCGATGGATGCAAGCATGTATGCATGCATCAGGCTGTTCAAGACCTTCTGTTGAAAAATACGGGCTAATTCTAGGGACAAACAAGAGGCCCAAGAGGGCCCGTATCGCTTCACTTGCTTTACAATTTTTAGACTTTGATTAAATAAAGCTAACTTTAAATGAATACATTAACACTCCGAAATTTCCTAAGACATATTCTATGATGATTAACTGGTTCTGGTCCATATTGCTCCAAAAAACATAATCGCAATGAACCTACATCCCTTTACTCATCTTATTAAAGATGTCGTTCAAAAAAAATTCAAGCTCAAAATAGACCCTGCCTACCACGCCCATACCTACGGACCAATCAAAATTTCTAGAACAATTTAATAAAGTAAATAGTCAACCAAGAAACATTTGGGTTAAGACTCATTGAAATTGGCTGAGTGGTTCAGGAGGAGATATCGTTCAAAGATTTTGGCCTCAAAATAAGCCCCGCCCTGCCACGCCCAAATTTATGGGCCAATCAAAATTTAGCAAATAATTTTTGTAAAAAAGTCACATTCTGGTAAAGTTTCATTGAAATCGGTCGAGTGGTTCAGGAGGAGATGTCATTCGAAGATTTCGGGCTCAAAATAGGCCCTACCCTGCCACGCCCATATTTATGGACCAATCAAAATTTATCAAAGAATGTAAGTAAAGAGTCACCCAAGGAACATACTGTTAAAAGTTTCATTGAACTCAGCCCGGTGGTTCAGGAGAAGATATCGTTCAAAGATTTCGGGCTTAGAATAAGCCCCGCCCTACTACGCCTAAATTTATGGGCCAATCACAATTCCTTGAACAATTTAAGTAAAGGTTCATCCAAGGAACATTCTGGTTAAGTTTAATTGAAATCGGCCCAATGGTTTGGGAGGGGATGATTTTTAAAGATTTCAAAGTGAATAAAAGCCACGCCCTGCCACGCCCATATTTGGAGGTCAATCAAAATTCTTTGAACAATTTAAGAAGAGGGCCACCAAAGGATCATTTCTACCAAGTTTCGTTAAAATCCGCCCATTAGTTTGGGAGGAGAAGATGATTAAAGAGAAAGTTTACGCACGGATAGCGGACGCACGCACGCACGGACGCACGACGGACACTCTGCCATGACAATAGCTCGCTGGCCTTCGGCCAGTGGAGCTAAAAAACGAAAAAAATAGGGCTAATTTAGGAATTATAATGATAAATATGGTAAATTTAAACATCATATGCAACTTGATATTGCACGATTCACAGGCGAAAACTCACAAGATATAGTGAAATTACAATAAAAACATCTAAGCTTCAGATTTTTTGTTGATTGTGACATGAGAATTTAAATTCTGTATGTAAAGAAAAGACACAACAACTACAGCTTAAGAAATGGATATTCTTCTGTTCTGAGCCTCACGTGATCTTAGTCAACACTCCTGCTTTCGACTTAATTATTTTGGGGGGAAAATTTAACAAGACTGTTTGAAATGCCATTAATTTCAGCAGGATATGGGTAAAAATGACAGACATGATGGTGGAAAATCTCAGCGCAAAAGCAGTGATTTTATCAAAAACGTATACCCTGTTTTGTGCATTTCATCCTATCTGACGTCATCTATGCGGGGCGAAATAAGTGACGTCACAATGAACGTTACAAATAGCTTTTGTTGTTCACTCAATCAAATATAAATCGATCTTACACTGAAACGAACGATTATCCTCTATATCTCTGTTTTTATTGAGAAAATCTGTATAAAACTTGCCATGTGTGATACCACCACAGGAGTTATCCTTACTATCAGGAGGATAACGCTGGGAGCATTTTTGTAAGAGTTGAGCCCCTTTTTTGTCTTAATCTCGTTCAAATATTTACTTTAAGGATTTCGAAGATAGTCCTTCTTTTATCATGACGTGTTACAAATTAGTAAGTAACTCGTGAGATTACGAACTGACATAATGTAACATGGGTTTCCGAACAACATCTATGGAATATTTCTACTATGGATTCCACAAACAAGCTAATAACAAACAGTTTTTATGTCGTATTAATTGTTAGTTTCGTCGTGGGTAAGTGAGAATAAGACATGTTTCTTTCTTTGATTTTCGACAAACTTTTTTTGCACACGTTAATGACAGCGAACGCTTTATCCTTGTATTAACTTAAACGGTGAAAAAAGGGTAAATGTATCATTTATGAGCCGGCCCTGAGAGGTTTCTTATCCTAAAATTTAGGTTATACTGCATAAAGCAAAAAACGCCTCCAAAAATAAATTACTAAAAAAATTGACAAATAGAGAGAAGACGTTGATGCTATCAAAGCTACTCCTACACAGATCGGGAAAATGTGATTTTTGACTTTTTTTTTTTTTTTTTTTTTTTTTTTTGTAAAATTGATCGGAAACTATGATATCATCGTGTAGAAAATTCTACATTTTATTCGATTTGGTAAGACAAGAAAAAAAATAGATATTCTTACTAACACCTAAAAGATTATTCTTAAATTTTGACTCAACTATTTACGCATGCAATTCCGCCTGTTGTCCCATTCTATCAAAGGCCAAGGTCGAAGTATTTATCAATTGGGAAACATGCGAAAAATGAAACAATTTCGTACTTAAAGATTGGACATAAATAGACTGGTTCCTCTCTAATCTTGCCGCTTCGAACATTCAAGCCAACTTTTTTTTTAAATGAGTTGTTGTTAGTGCCATACCAACGTTTGATTCTTAAACATCGGAAAATGCACCAATTTCCGAATCTAAGAACCAGTTTTGTATTTTTTCTATGAAGAACTGTGAAAGAGCAGCTTTAAAAGGTTAGTGAAATTTTAACAGAAATCACCATAAATGTAATGAATACAACGTTACGTAAGGAGACCCTTTCAAATACTGTTCGCGAATATTTCAATACCACACAAAATCGAATCTCAAAATATCCTAAGTGAGACTAGGATTGATTAGTCTGTGGAGTCCTTGGCCTTGTGGTTGAATATGCCTGGCATTGAAACAGACTATAAACCCAGCTTTAATTGATTGAACCAAATTCTAGGATTTAACCCATTTCTTTAAGTCCCCGGATAATACCTTCCATTTAATTAAGGAGGGTGATAGAATATCGACAATAGTGCGAAATTTACGATATCATATAACATCTTCTTTAATTTCATTAGTCTTTGTCCTACTTTATCATCCAATCAGAATGCTGGATTTTTAAAATTTTTGATGGTTTATTTTCCATAACTAACCAGCTGAGGTTTATTTAGACCATTATTTCATTTAAACACTCGCTAATCCCTAGCTCATCCCACTCATTCAAATTTATGACTACCTTATTTTAGGTACAGACTGTTTAAAATGCTACTATGGACATGATGGACGAGTCATTGAGTGCAAGGGTTCATGTTATTATAATAATCTTGCCGGTGTGCGTAAGTAGAGTTGTTTACACACAGTTTAGTAAAGCATGAAACTGGAAATCTTTATAATTATGCGATGATTTCGTAGTAAAATTAAATAATTGTTAAAAGTAAATTTTGAATTATTGCAAACGTCGGTAATATAATATCGCTTCATTTTGTTTAACATGAGCAATATTCAATTACTTTCCTCTTTTTTATGAAATTCCAAAAAATATTTCACGGCCTTACTGGAAACATAGAATTTCAAATCCATATATCATCTTCTGTCAGACTGACAGGTCAGTAAAATGGTTTAGTGCCAAATAGGTCATGTAATGTGTTATATATGATATACTGAATTTATAAAAGATACTTAATTTATAGAAGATGTCAATTTAGTCCGGCAGATGTTTGGGTTAACCTTCCCTGCGTTCAGGATGACAAAACGATCCAAATTATTTGCGAATTATACCCCGCATTGCATGCTAGTACACGTGCAAAGCAGGATGTAAATTACAATAGAAATTGTATTGGACATATCAAGGATGACAGCTAATTTCAATGTTTCTACAAACAACCATCTATACTTAGTACATTTAAAAACGCAGAGAATGTAATCATGACGAATTAACAATTCATAAGCACTGATCGATGATAACAATATTGTATTACAAACAAGTTTTCGTAGTTTGTGCTAAAAATTACCCGTATTATTACTTTTGATTTCGGGCTTATCAGGTTATTACTGATTTTACCTTTTCTTAGTTTTTAGATTTTCCCCTTGAAAATAATGTCGAATTGATTCCTCAATCTCGTGTGCGTTGTTCGAAATTGGATAAAAGCATGTTTTTGTGTTTTTCTTCCCACGTGAAATGGGTTTATCGCACATGGGACTGCACCAAGGGGCTTTCATTAGCACGCCCACATTTTGCCTTTTTACACTGTGTGTTTATTTCTGTAATTGCGAACTAAAATTCAATGACTGCTTTACTTTTCATCCGCTTTGTCAAAGATTTTGCCAAAAAACCAACGATTGCAACTTCCAATGACAAACCTGGAACACGGCGACTAAAGTTCCGCAAAGAATTAAACAGATTGATATAAAAGCTCTAATTTGATGAACCCTGGTTTTAAAATCGCATCGGTAATGCATTAACGATGTAAAACTAACTAATTCAAAGTTAAAAAGAATTTAGCAAAGAGAGATGGAATCTTTGTGATCGGACAATTTTCACTATTCTAGCCTCTTTGTTTTAAGCGGTTTCCAATCAATTTAATGTCGTATTATGAAAAAACTGGCATAGATAAAAAAAAAAATTTCTCTTGCTATGAGAAAAGTCCTAGATTTTTACCTTTCTTTCAAACTTGGATAAGATTTCAAGACAAACATTCTGACCATGATGCAGAATTTTCAATCCAAGAGTGCACAAAGGGTTTTTCATAAATTTGACCCCTCGACCTCATTTTTCACCCTACTTGACCAAATTTCGAACTTGACCTAGGTTTTACAGTGACAAACATTCTGACCAAGTTTAAGGCATTTGAGTAAAAAAATAATTTGACCTCCAGATTGTTCACAAGGTTTTTCTAAAATTTGAACCCTTCAACAAATTTTTAACTTGAACCAATTTCGAACTGGAACTATATTTCATGGAGACAAATATTCTGACCAAGTTTCAAGGCATTTGAGCCTAGAATGTGGCCTCTAGAGAGCTTTTTCTGTCAAGGTTGATGCCATCAAGGTTCTGACAACAGCTTAAAAGTTGATACATATGCCATTCCAAGGAACTTACTATTACCCAAACCTTTGATCTTTGAACCAAAATTTCGCCTGTAGAGTACAAACATGGTTTTTCTAAGATTTGACTCCTTGACCCTAATTCTGACCCCACTTGACCTAGATTTTATAGACAAACATTCTGACCAAGTTTATGATATTTTGGCCGAAAAATTGGCCTCTAGAGTGCACAGAAGGTATATCTAAAATTTTACCCCATTTTTGACCCCATTTGTTCCAATTTCAATCTTGACCTAGATTTTATAGGGACAAACATCTTGACCAAATTGCAAGAAATTTCGGCTAGCAATATGGCCTCTAGAGTACACATGGGTTTTTCTATAATTTGATCCCATTTTTTACTTAACTTAACCAAATTCATAGTTGACCGAGATTTGGTGGAGACAAACATTCTGACCAAGTTTCAATACATTTATCCAAAAATGTGCCCCCTAGAGTGCACACTTAGTTTTATTTCTAAACTTTGACCCCTTGACCCCATTCTTGACCCTACTTTACCAAATTTCGAACTTGACCTAGATTTGACCAAGTTTCAAGACTTTTGAGCCAAAGGTGTGGCCTCTGGAGTGCACACAAGGTAAAAGTTTACGATGGACGACGGACGATGGACGACGCACGCGGGACAGCACCCAACCACAATAGCTAACCTTGAGGGCTCAGGTAAGCTAAAAAGTGTCTGCGCATTAAATTTGGTAGCCCATAATGCACCTAGCTTTTTCAATCATCATATATTATTCATTTCGTGACAACATTTTGATGTGCCATTCTGGCGCGACATCCTTTATTTTTTTTTGGGGGGGGGGGGGGGGCAAATACAAATTAATTGCGGGATTTCTGTAATGCCGCAGCCTAGATGCAACACTTACTGGAAGTTACTCGCGAAAACGTAATTCAAGTAAAAAAAAAACACAACATTTTTTAATTCAGAAAACTTATGAAATTGAGAAAACTTTTAATTCTGGTCACATTGCATTCATGTACCTCTCAAAAACCTCAAGAAGTCCGCCCCTAACGAAAAGAATGCTTGAATCGGCTCGATGTCGTGAAGATGCGTTATATATATAATACGTACTTAGTGTTTTGTATGAGAAAAAATATTTAACGAGGTTGGGAGAATTGATCATTGTCGAGGCTCTGCCGAGATAACTATCAATTCCCACAACCGAGTTAGATATTTTTTCATACAATACACTAAATACGTATTATATTTATCTTATAACCTCCATTTATCTTGTTTTTGTAGATGTTTCCAACAGAAATGCAAGTTTCTAAAAATAACCGCATTATATATTTGTTCTAAAAATAACTATGTGATATCATAAAAAATATCATACGGGATGTTATCACACGGATATTTGTATAGTTATAAGATAAATCGGTTTTACCAAACATTTCCTTATTTACGTCATCGTCGTAGCAGTACTGAAATGTCGTAAATGCCCGTACAATGTACAGGCAATTACGCCATTTTAAAACTGCATGACGTAATCAATGACGAAAATTGCTACTTCATTATCTTTCGCAAGAAACCTAAACGAAAAAAATATCATCCGAGAAAACACGATTAATGCCGTCTCATTTTTTTCCTTATGGGTTGACCTTTGATAACTACCCAGATGGCTTATTTATGTGTGTCTGGCGGGTCCCTTTTTTAGCTCGGCTGTTTTCGGAGAAAACCTGGGGTATTATGATCACCTTTGTGTAGTTCGCGTTTGCGTTGGCGTTACAAAATTTAACATTGGTCATATCTTTGTTGTTATTGAAGATATCTTCATGAAAATTGCCTTGTGTGTTCACCATCACAAGAGCTACCCAGACTATCAAGGGGGATAACTCTGGAAACTTTTTTGTGAGAGTCACACCCCTTTTTCGACTTAAATTTTATTTTATTAGTCTCCAAAATAAAGATGTGTCGTGCATTTGCTTACTTTATAGAAGTCAGTACAGTTTTGGTCATTAATATCAAGGGGGATAACTCTGGAAACATTTTTGTGAGAGTCATGCCCCTTTTTAGACTTAGATTTCTTTTCATTATCCAGCACCTGCAGCTGAACGTTGCACCCGTCGGTGGTATTCTTGTTCTTTCATTCCAGTTAACGCTTTTGGATGTTCAAAAAAGGTATACAGGAATATGTGTCGGCGATATTTTGTATTTGTTCTCTGCCACTGTAATGCTGACTTCTGTAACATTATAACTTCTGAACAGTCGCGAGTAGTTTACAGACAGTCGCAAGATCATTTCAGAGAGTCGCAAGAACTTTCCAGACAGACACCAGTACTTTCTAAACAGTCGCACATATTTTCTAGACAGTCGCAAGTATTTTCAAGACTATCCTGTGTTTGAAGAAATAGGGATGCACATTTTTATAAACATGACGTATTGAAGCTATAATGTTGATGAAAATTGTTTTATGAGGGTTGGCCAAAAAGTATCCCGATTTTGACTCGAAAAAAAATATTTTTGAAGCAATCAAACTGAATTTAGTATCATTCGCTGTCTGAATTCAACCCACGTGTTGTTATATAAAATTGATATAGTAATCGAATATAGCGCACGCGCATCTGCCATATAAAATGATATAGTAACGAGTACCCGGCGCAGCCAATTTAATGGTTTTCTATGGTATTCTCTCTCTTCTAACTGTTGAAAAACTTGCAAATTAATTGAGTTGCAGGAATAAGTACCGCGTTTGCTTTGTCTTAATTTGAATTAATTTGACCGTAGAATTTTTTTTAAATGGTTCGTTTAAAATGTGGGGGGATGTTTCGGAACATTCTAGACGAAGTCAACTGAATACGGGGAATTTTGATCTTTCATATTTTATTCGAAATCTAGTAATAAATACGAAAGACATTAATCAAATACTTATCACGCCGAAAGATTAAGTTCATTCTTCCACATACTTTATGTCATCGGTTTAAACGCTTCTGTGCTCCGGGAGATAATAGGAAGATTGGACAGAAAGAAACTTATTCAAGCAACTGTATACGTCAATTTCCGAGTCTCTGGAAGATATCGGCGATTTACTAAGGGGTGCCATTCTAAGAACTTTGATTTCGAACCATTGGATTTTACATTTATACAAATATTAAAAGAACGGCTTAACGACAGGAATACTACCTCATTCTTCAATGAATAACGAGCCCTGACAAGCTAAATTTCACATCAGTGTCTCAATTTTTGACAACGTTGGCGCCATAAACCGTGCGCCGACATCTTTTACTGGTTTTTTTTTCTTTTTTTTTTTTTTTTTTTTTTTGGCGTGAAATGGATATGCATCGATCAACTGCTTCAGGTTTTGGCAAGTTTGAGCGTACAAAGTGTCCCGTTAATATGAATATAGTTTTTTTCACATAGCGTTAAATCAATAATGATTAATTGACCTAATCCGGGAAAAAATGAACAACCCTCGAACGTGTCATTTATGTATAGTCCGATTGTAAAATTGTAACGCAAAATTGGATGAATAAAATATGTTTTAGAAAAGTACTTTCTGTAAATTCATAATTATTTCACGGGCATTTACCAGTTTTCTCCTTAGTCTCCGGGGTTTCACAGTTGTAGCTAGTATTTTTCTAAAAGAATGTAAGTATTTACGAGATTTCTAGACAGTCGCCATTAATTTCAAGACAGCCTCCGGTATTTCTAGACAACCTTCAGTTTTTTTACGAGGGAATAGCCGGAATCTTCGAGACACTCTATTTTTTTTTTATTATTATTATTTCAAAATTTAATTCAAAAGATCGAAGTTATGTGTCTCTGACAATCATGAACTGAACTGTTATAATTTAAGCAATTTTCATAAGGGCAAAAACTGGCCCCGCTGGACCCAGTTTGGTTTCTAAAGTATCAGTCCCACTGCACTTGCATACGAATTACTCATGAATTGCGCGTAAAATTTTCTTTTTGCGCATGAACACGCATTAATCACTTGTGAATCACATACAAATCACACATACAATGTTCCTGTGTGAAAAAAAAATCGGTCAATCTCTTCAGTGTTGTTCATGCTGCCAAGGAGTGCACGTCTAGGCGTAACTAGGATTTTGAAATTTATACGCACTCAGAAGGTGACCAGCATAAAATATATGTATATAGAATAAAGGCATTATATAGACTGTGACAAAAGATGAATGGCATCCGTGCGCTCCCCATTTCTATGATTTTAGCGTTGGTGAATAACCAAAACATCGTAACTTCAGCTTGAATAACCTGTAGTTTCGATGTTATGTTCATTCATCAACGACATTTTGCGAAAGAAGATTTATTTCTATTACACACTAGCGTAATGTGCGTAATGGTAGCTACGCCCTTGACATATGCGTTACTGGGATTTTTAAATCTTTACGCACTCAGAATGCAACGACCAAAGAATAAATAGGATAAAGGCTATATGACAACTCTGACAAAAGGAGAACGCCTTTCATCCGCTCCATTTTACAAATTGCGCGTTTGTGAATAATCAAAACATCGCAACTACAGCTTTAATAAGCTGTAGTTTCGATGCTTTGATCATTCATCCACGATATTTTTCAACAGAGCAATATTTCCTTTACGCACTTGCGTAATTTGAGTAATGGGAGCTACGCCCTTGTCTAGAAAACCAAGCTCCAGAAGAAGACACGAACCCTCAGAGAAGAGATGTGCTGGCATTATTTGTGCAGAACCGGAATGATCAGATGATGCAAATTCATCTGGGCCCGAGGTTATAAAACTTTTCTCATTCTCAATTCAAAATTTTCTCAAATTTCAATTTGAGATTATTGCCGTAATTCTGTTTTAATACTCATTTAAATGTATAAACATAAAAGATAATATTATTAAGTTGTTATAAATAACGACTTAATAATATTATCTTTTATTTTCATACATTTATTTAAGCCTAAAATTTGAGAAAATTTTCGGTTGAGCATGAGAAAAGTTTTATAACCTCGGGCCCCGATGTTGGCCAGAAGAAGAAGAAAACAGAGGAATGACTGGGTGTGAGAAGAGACCAGAGCAGGGCTTTTTATAATTGCATTATGGTGGAACTCAGAAATGAAGACCCAAACTCCTTTAAGAACTTCAGGTGGATTCACCAGCAGCAGCAACAAGCACCTCAACCTCAATCTGCATTTCAGGAGGTCTTGGAGACCTTTTGGCAGATTGGTCGTCTTGTGGAGCTTGTTTTGTTTTGGAACCTCGTTCTTCCTCTGTGTCATGGTCTTGGAAGCCTTGTGGCCTTTCCTGGGTAGAATCTTCCAGCAGTCTTCAAATATCTTCAAGTGGTCTTTAGGAGATGTGACTGTCTCGAATGCTAGTGCAAGAATGGTGCTCCCTTCATCAGTGATACATGCGTGTTCCATGAGCGGACCGTACGTGATTCGTCAGTGCTCGTGCGCTGTTCATGCGTGATCCATACGTGTTACATTCGCTATACATGCTTCGATTGAACGTCAGAAATTGTATTGGATTTGGGCTTGTGTGCTATTATGCGTGGAACGTTAGTTCTTTGTCAGTGATTGTAAGTGATACACGTACAGTTGATACGCAATTCTTTGATGATTCTGACTACGCACAACCCGAGAAAATGACCATTTTATCCAAGAACAATCACGCAACCAATTTTATTCGTGATTTATGCGTGATGTATGAGTCATTGGCAATGGGTCACCCTATATTTGAAGTCTTCGGGAAAGCTCATATTTCGACATTAACTTCAGCAGTTAATTTTTTGAGATTTTTGGAAGCTCGACATTTTGACTCTGTTATGTGTCCGCAGTAACCTCCTAAAGCTAATCGAGAATCCTCGGCGATTCGACGTGATAGACCTCGAGAATAATACGGGCGCAGCCATGAAAGCGCGTCATTTCGCATGTTGGTTAACATGAAGTCACAATTAAAACCATCTCGGTAAGGAAGACCTCGCATAGTACAAAATCAACGAAAAAAATAAAGACAGGGGCATAATTTCATTTGATAACAAAACGCGGAGTTATACTGCCAAAACATTCTCAAAGAATTAACAAAATGTGATTTTCTTCAAGCGTATTATATATAGCGTATTATATAGTCGAAATACCACCAAAACTTGAATTACCTAAAACATGGCACTGAATTACTACACTTACGTCCGAGGTACTTGGTAGTTTACAGAAAAGTCCGAGCGATTTTCCGAATGCTTAAAAACGTTACCCTTCAGAAAAAGAGGGACCATCTTGGAACTCCGTTGATTAAATATACTGAGCGACTTAAAAAAAACGCACTGCCTAAAATCATTACTAAAATGGAAATAATGTATTAGTACACAAATTCATTTAGCCATTTTGTTACCTTAACAAGTTACCTTAAATCCAACATCAATGTCATTTTAAAACATTCCCTTGTATTCCAGTTACGGTGATTATTTTAAGCATACTTATCGAAATAATATTTTTTTCCCGTTTATGCATTAAAAATATGTATAAATCTTTTGTATTGCGCATAATTTCGATAAATCTTTAATTTCATGAACAACAAACGCTTCCCCATTCGAGAAACTAAAGCCTTCGATGCCCATTCAATGAAAGATAAATCGATTTTACACTAAACAAACGATTATCCCATGTTAAAAAAAATAACAGAAATTGAAGGAGGTCAACAACTATTCCAATATAATGGTACTCGTGAGATGACGAACTGATTCAATTTTATGAGTCAACTTGGACAGATTTTTAATCATTACCGATGGAATATCATAACTCGAAATATGAATATTAGGGAACAAGTAATTGGCTGTTTTTGTGCTTTATTCATTGTTTTCCTCGTCCCAGGTGAGTTTGAATAAAAATTTTAACCGTTGGTTTAAACCAATTTATTTTACACCGATCGAGAAACAAGTTCTAACAAGTCAGGTTAATTCTTCTCGATTCTGCTTCCTGCAATATTCACCAGTACTCGCGCCGAATTTTTGGGCCATTGAAAGAATCCAGATCGACAGCCGCTACCGGGAATCGAACTCAGGACTTTTGGGTCAGGAGGCCGACGCTCTAACTCTAGACCACGGACACCAATTTTAACCGATCACATCCATATTCAAAGCTTAGACAGACTGTTTAGACACAGATCAGTCTGTAGAGACATACTGTCTTATCTTAGCTTTCACTGCCTCCTTTCTGCATATTATCTTATAACTATACAAATATCCGTGTGATAACATCGCATATGATAGTTTTATTATATCACGTGGATATTTTTAGAACAATATTATAACAATGGCATAATGTGGTTATTTTCAAAAGCTAGCATTTCTGTTAGAAACACGGACGAAAACAAGGTAAGTAGTTGTTAAGGGGCCAGTCCGGTGGAAAATCAAAAAATGTCTTCTTGCCAGACAAAAAAATTCACACTTAGCAGTGTAAGGCTTTAGTTTACGAAAAAGTCTGACTCACCTCGGATATGATAATGAAGCAAGTAGGAGCGTTTGTTCTCGAAATACGTTTTAGATGCGTTTTAAGGTACATGTAGCACACCCCAAATGAGAAAATTTTGAAATTAACCTTTGAAAGACATCGTGATATTTCGAATTAACCAACATTTCCATTTTTACATTAGACTGGACTAAATGTCAAAGTACCTATAAAATGTATGCACTTTCAACATACAAGGACTACATTGACGTAATCGGAGGTAAAATTACTACGGTATTATCTTTCGCTGACAATGTAGCACTAGGGACACAGGGTATAACGTGCCACGCCGACACCAGAAGGTTCATGGACACCTGATCGATTTTTTCGATACGTAACTAACGGTGGGGCAAGTTTTTGACTGATTTGTAAACTGAAATAATTAGCGCCTAGGTTTATATGACGTCATAAACATATCTGAGGATGACGTTGCGAAAAATAAAATGAACGTAAGGTTAAAATTAGGCATATTATAATTTGAAAACAAAACCCAGCGTTTTACTGCGTTTTTTTTTTTTTTTTTTTTTTTTTTTTTTTTGGGGGGGGGGGGGGGTCAATTTAAAACATACCAAAATGATCTTCACTGCCGATCGGAAAACCTGAAAGAATATACTATTCATCAAGCGTATTAACCAAAGAACCAAGTGGTGCCGAATTAAGTAGAAATGACCCGAAATTACTACACTTACGTCCGAGGTACTTTCCAGCAATCGGGAACCCTCGGTAATTCTACGGAATAGACCCCGGGAATAATACGGGAGCATACATGAAAAGGCGTCATTTTGCACCTGAGTTTATATGACGTCACAAAAATCAACGATCCCACGAAGGATGACGTTGCATGAAACAAAATCAACGGAAGAATAAAAGTTTGCATATTTTAATTTGAAAACAAAACGCAGTGTTTTACTGCGTTTATTTTTAAATTTAAATATGCCTAAAAGTACGATCGGAAAGAATTAAAAACTGTGATTTTCTTCAAGCGTATTAGATAACCGAAGTACCACCAGATGCCGATTTACCTAGAAGTGACCCAAAATTACCATTCGGAACATCACTCGGCCATTTCCGTAAACTGCAACAGACCTTGGATCATTCGGAACATCGCTCGGTCTTTTCCGTAAACTGGAAAGTACCTCGGACGTAAGTTTAGTTATTTTTTGGTCATTTTTCGGTAATTCGGCTCCTAGTGGTACTTTGGTTTATATGCTTGAAGAAAAGTTTATTCCTTTAATATTTTACGATCGTCTGTGGTGATCATTTTGGCGTGTCATAATTTGAAAGCAAAACGCAGCGAGTGTTTTCAAATTATGATATGCCCAATTCTAACCTTACGTCGATTTTATTTTTCGCAAGTCATCCTTAGTTATGTTTTTGACGTCATATAAACCCACTTGCGATATGACGCGCTTTCCTTGCTGCGCCCGTATTATTCCCGAGGTCTATTCCGTAGAATCGTCGGGGGTTCCCGAGTGACCTCGGATGTATGTAAGGCGGATGGGTATGTAACAAAATCGTGCATTTTGTTTGGCGGAGACAGTGTAAAAAAACTAGCACAGTAGACTTATAACTTTTACAGTAAATTACGGCGGAAAAATCTTCATATTTGAGAATGATGAATCATTCTCAAAATCAATATTTTCTGCCGTTCATGATTTAAGAATCTAAAGATATTTATATAAGGATACGGATGATTTCACGTCAGTGACTTGAACGAGTGGCGTTGGCGACGTCGAATGTTTTCACTCACAGTTTCGAGGGCTAACGCCATTTTAACTGACGTCATCGAGGATTTCCAAGGGTTTTCCGTAATATTTAAAAATAGTCCGTCTATCCACATCCGAGGTTAATCGTGAGATTGGCCGAGTGGTGTTCCGAATGCCAAAATTACTCCACTAGCGTCCGAGGTACTTTCAACTTTACGGAAACGTCCGAGCGATGTTCCGAATGACTTTCGAGTTAACGGAAAAGTCCGAGCGATGTTCCGAATGACAAATTTAGAAGGAAAAAGACATCTTTCGAGAGTCATGTCGATTTCATTAGGGCTGAATTAACTTAAAAGATGTTGAAACCAGTAACATGTACCGTTTCTGAGGCGCTCGCAAGCGCTTTGTTATCATGAACTTAAGACTTACGTTTGCAAACAGGCTTCTGACTAAACGGTATTGGACGCACAAAACTAACTCTCGTTTTAAATAAGAATCAGAAATTAGGCTTGGTATTCCAATTGAAAGCCAAGTCTAAAAGGTCATGAAATTCGATTTTGGCTTAGCCAGCTGTCATCCGTCATTATCGTAGCGTGCATCATCATCTCCAACGAATTGATTGGTCGCTGTCGTCTATCAAACACCAGATTGACCAATCTTACTCTATTGTTTCAATCATTTTCTTGGATTAGCGACTACACGTAGTTACTTCAGATAAAACAAGATGTGATTACGACATTTATGTCGCTCTCCAAAAAAATACTGTTTCATTTTTATTTGATAGATGAAGAGAGTAGTTGTTTATTTCATTCAGGTATGAAACTAAAAACCTAAACACACTGAATGAATTCGCGAACATCACTCGTCAATTTCCGGTGTAAGAAAAACTATCTCGGAAACAAACGGCGCTATCTTAAGATTTATATCTTTTACAGTAAATAACGGCTAAAACTAATTTTTTTGACGAATCAATCTCAAAAATTAAGATTTTTCAGTCGTTATTTAAGAATCTAAAGATATTTTATAAGGATACGATGGTTTCACGTCAGTGACTTAAACGAGTAGCGTTGGCGACGTCGAATGTTTTTACTCAAAGTTTCGAGGGCTAACACCATTTTAACTGACGTCATCGAGTTTTTCCAAGGTTTTCTCGTTTTTTTCAAAAATATCGTGAGGTTGGTCGTGTGTAACTGGTATCCCGCTGTCTGTGATCTAGGGCCAACTTATTTCTCGCCCTATCGGGATCCGTTGTTGTTGTTTTTTCAGCTTGCAACCCGCTCTGCATTCAGGCTGAAAAATGTTGCAAACCGTTTTCAAATTATATCCCGCTTTACACACAAGGATATAACCGGTTTGTCATCCTGAACGCAGGGCTGGATTCAAGCTGAGGAAAACAACAACAACGTGCCCCTATAGGGCGAGAAATAAGTTGGCCCCTAGCGTCGATAGATCTAGGGGCAGAAACCCAGTCCAGGCCGAGTGCTGTTCCGAATGACCCAAAGTTCTGTTTATTTTACTCTAGGTTCAGACGGCCTAAAATGCTTCATTGGAAAGCATGGTCGACAAATCGAGGAGTGCAATGGATCGTGCAGGTACATGAGTTTTGCCGGTCTTGGTGAGTATCCAGTTGTTGAGGTATATACATGATGGCAAAATTTGAAATCGGATGGTCTCGTGCTGTCTCGAAAAGTGTACTTTTAGTTTTAAATGCCTAGCAGAAGATAATTATTTCGTCACTGATCACCCTTTTCATTAATTAATGTCGTAAGTGCCTGGACATTATCTCATTCGGAACACCGCTCGGCAAATCTCACGATTAACCTCGGATGTACACGGACTATTTTTTAAAAAATTCGGGAAAACCTTGAAAACTCGATGACGTCAGTTAAAATGGCGTTAGCCATCGAAACTGTGGGGGAAAACATTCGACGTCGCCAACGCAACTCGTTCAAGTCACTTACGTGGAACAATCGTATCCTTTTATAAATATATTTTGATTCTTAAATGACGGCTGAAAATTCTTAATTTTTGAGAATGATTTGTCATTCTCAAAAATTAAGATTTTTCAGCCATTATTTACTGTAAAAGATCTAAATCTACAGTTCTAGTTTTTGTCACGATTTTGTTACATACCCATCCACCTTACATACATTCGAGGTCTGTTGCAGTTTATGGAAATGGTCGAGTGATGTTCCGAATGTAAATTATCTATGCATTAACGACACTGTACTGCATTGCATAACGACACGTACAAAACGGGGTATACGGTCTATAATCTAGGGGTCTGACTAGCTAATAAGCCCACAAATTGACTGGACAGTTTTATGGTTTTTTGATTATTTATTTAAGATTTGATAATGACTGACCGTGCAACAATTAGAGGTATCAGCTTTCTGTGTAATTCCATAATGCAAACTAGTAGTCACCCTGATGCCACATACCATACTGTTAATGAAATATTTATCACCTTTAATGATCAGCTAATTGAGATTTGGGACTGATAGCCCAGAGCACCATTATGGTGCTGTTTCTACCCCTTAGGTGATCGACTATATAGTTGGCAAACAATTTGCGCCTTTTTTCTCATCCTGAACGCAAGACTGATGAAATGCGCGTACCTATATTGAATTGCGAGTACTTATGGACCAATCAGGCGCTTCAGGGGTGTCGGGTCGATTTAAGGTAACTGCGGACACATAGAGGGTCATTTTAGGTCCAAATTTTAAATTGTCTGCAAATCTTTCCTAATGCGATAAGATTGAACTTTGAAATACCCGCTTTCATATGTTGGTCATAAAAAGGAATTTCATAACGTAGAAATGACGTCATGACGTCATCAAGGGGCCGACCCTTTTTTTTAGGGACCAAATTCAGTTATTGTCGATTTTTTTTCGGAAATAATTAACCGATTTTTATTCCGAAAACGCCATTTGATTTGTAAAAAGACGCCAGATGTATTGTTTTGATTGATATGAAGATATATGTGTCAAGAAATACAATAAGGTGTAACGGTTCAAATATAAATGCCTTCTGCGTTGCTGTTTTCGAGTACAGTTACTGAAATATTGACCTTTTTCTCGAAAATTTGTCCGGTGACCTATGCTGAAATTTAGATATGTTGCTGCCAAACCTTTCCACAGAAGATTTTCAAAATAAAATCCATGTGTCTTCCGGTTCGATTTTTTGTAAAATTCGATTCCGCGAAGATATCGCAAATAATAGGATATTCAACGTCGCGTCGAATATTCATAAAAGATGTCTTTTTAAACGGATGGAAAATTAATTGATTTTTTGTTTTTCTTAAAATCAAATTTAGATTTATAACTTCTAAAGCCTATATTTTACAATAAACCTTAATTTCAAATATTTTAGAATACGTTATTGCATGAAGATTCGCGTCAAATAAGCATAGTAACGATGGTTTTGGTGCGACGTCGAATTCGGCGGAAAATGTTGCAACAACTTTACAAAATCGTATTTTATGAAAAATTTATCCCGAAGTCATATGATTTTTATTTGAGAAATGTGAAGCATATTTGTTTCACTACAAAATAACAAAAAATCAGCATAGGTCACCGGACAAAATTTTGAGAAATTTCTATATTTTTACAAAAATTAAAATGAAAAATTTAACGTCAAATCTTAAAAATCGCGAAATAGATAGCGTTTTGCACCTGCTTTTCTGTTTGAATGTGCACAGAAATTAAATGACTAGGTCTAGCGTTCTTGGACTTTCTAAATGAATCTTTTTTCGTAAAAATCGAACGATTTATTAAAAAGATATTTGCAAATACTGATTTTGGCGGGTCAAAAAGGGGTTGGCCCCTTAATGACGTCACGACGTCAAATGAACGTACTTTAAAACCTTTTTATTGCGTTTAAGCTAATGCTCACACTTCAAAGATAAATCTCAGAAATTATTGTGAGATTAAAAGAAATTCGAAAATTCGACAATGTTATCTGTCCAAAGTTACCTTAAATTAACGTTTTGGAGCGCTTCGACCAATTTGGAGTGTTTTAACGGTGTGACTGGTATGAATGCTTCAAACGAAGCGCTGAGAGAACGATTAAGATTTTTTTTCATATTATTATTATTGGAACGAGTGTCTTTTTGACAAACTATTAAACTGTATATATTTAAAGAAACGGTGTTTGAATAACTCCTTTGAATATATGCGCACAAAGCGGATTATAATTGAGCCTGTGCGTGAGATTTCCAACAATTTCTAATATGCGCAAAGCAAAGACTCTGACCAGTCTATGCATCCGCACAGTCTGTCCAGAGTCTTTACTATGCGTTTAGTAGATAGATTAGGTCTCAAAGTATCTGTAGACCATCAGGAACCTTTACGTTTACAATATGTGGCTGTGTAGACTGCTCAATGTTTACACCGCACGCATATTGTTGGAAATGTCGTGCACTGGCTCAATTTGCAGACAGTTTGCACGGTTTTTTCATTCTAGACAGAAGGATGATTTCCTAACAAATGTATTCATCTCACCAGTAGGGTTACAGTAATGGATCCGTAATAGTTCCTTAAAGTTTCGGAAGTAATGAACTTAAACAGACTGAGTGTAAACCGAGGTTTCCTAAAGATTTTCAGGTTGTGAAAGATCATGAGTTCCGAAATGTTGCGGAACTATTGTGGTTCCACAACCTCAAGTCAGACAAAACGCCCATCCGATTATCAAATTTGTTTCATGAATAACACAGCGTCTGTTTTTTGGATCTAACTCAGTAAGATTAGAACTCAACAAAATGTTCTAAATTCGTATTTAGATATACATGTATATCGAAAATGATTGAATTATATTTTAATTTCCGGGGGGTGTTTTTTTTTTTTTTTTTTTTTTTTTTTTTTTTGGGGGGGGGGGGGGTGTTGTTGTTTGTTTTTGTTTTTTTTTTACTTTCGGCCAATTTTTGGGGACAAAGGGCCTTTCTAGGAAGAGCTGTTTTTTTCGTTGCCTTAATTCCTTTACAACATATGATCACGATTAAAAAATGGATATGTATGATAAATGTGGTGTGTGGTCCAGCGACAAAAGATAAATGCCATCCACCCGCTCCCCCTTCCTTTATATGCTTTGAGCGTTGGTGAATAATCAAAACATCATAACTAAGCTGTAGTTACGATGTTTTGATCGTTTATCGACAATATTTTTTAGTGTAGTACGCACTTGCGTACTATGCGTAATGGTAGTTACGCCCTTGTCCTGTGTACCTCAGAGATATTCTAAGCAGTACCAAGACGGATTTTATTGACTGTGGGTCATATTTTTTTCTATTTCAGTCGACGGTTTAGATTGTGCAAGAAAGGTTCACAGGAATTTTTGTCGGAGATATTTTGTATTCGTTTTCTGTTATTGTAATACCGATTTGTGTAACGATAAGTTTCTTGGGTCGCAAGAATTTTCCCGACAGTCGAAATTCTACGGGCAAACACCGGTATTTTATCGATTAACGCCAGTAAGTAAGAGATACACGCCAGTATCTTAAGACAAACTCCAGTTCTTTTCTAGACAGTCACCAGTATTTTACGGATAACACCATCATTTTAGAGAAAACGCAGTGCAAGAATTTGATGAACAGTCGCCGATATTTTACAATCAAATGCCAGAATTTTAGAGAGAAAAAAGCAGAATTTGTGAAAAACGCTAGTATCTTAAAGACAAACGCCAGTACTTTTCAGAAAAAAAAACAGAAATCGTAAGACAAACGACAATATTTCTAGGTATTCCCCAGGTTTTATCAAGACCGTAGCCAGTATTTCATAGACAGTTGCTAGAATTGAAACGAATTGAATAGAACATTCGCTAATATTTAACAGACAGTTCCCGGTTTTTTACAGACAAACCTTTATACGGTATGTTACGGACATGCGCTAGTATTTACAGACATTTGCTAGATTTCTAGACAATCATCAGTTTTCTAAATAGTAGTCTCTTTTTTTGCTACACGGATGTAAGTAATTAAAGGCAGTTTTCTACTAGACAGTCGACAGTATTTAGTAGACTTTCGCCAGTATTTACTAGACAGTCGCCAGCATTTTCTAGACAGTCGCAAGTATTTACAAGTATTATCCGTCGCCAGTACAAGACAGTTACCACCATTTTCTTGACAGACGTCAGTATTAACAAGACAGTCGCCAGTATTAACGAGACTGTCCTTTGTATTGTCCGGACCGTATCCAGGTTTTTTTCCCAGATTGTCTCCAGAATTTCTCGATAGCATCCAGTATTTTTCCAGACAACTGTAAGTACTTACTAGACTAATGCCAGTCCTTTCGAGACAGTCGCCATCATGTTTAAGGCAGTCGTCAGTATTTTTGAGACTGACGCTAGTAGTACATGTTTTTGTTTTTTAGATACAGTTGCTAGCATTTTCTAGATTGTTACCTGCATTTTCTCGACAGTCGCCAGCATTTTCTGAAAAGTCGCCGGTATTTGAGACTGATGCGAGTATTTTTCAGACAGGCTTTTTTTAAGATTGTCTTCAGAATTTCTCGATACTAGTCAGTATTTTTCTAGACAGCTTAAAGTACTTACTAGACTATCGCCAGTATTTTCGAGACAATGGCGACCAAGTTCAAGACAGTTTGCTGGCGCTTGTACATGCATTTGCATTCGAGACTGTCGTCAGTATTTTCGACTATTCGAGGCAATACCAGTATTTTGGAGGCAGTCTCACAATATTTTCTTGTCCAAAAAAGGGATTCTATTTAACTTGCATCCAATTTTCATTATCCGTCTTCAACATTTGTCTTTTAAAAAAGGAATAAAATAACACCGCTCCTTTAATGCATTACGGTGGATTATTGCATCACTAGATAATCTAACCACCCGACCTGTAAAACCTGGAAATGTTACCCAGCTTTCGTTGATTTCACATTCATGCTTAATTGTATAGGGCCTATTCACGTTTTTGAGAGCGTTAACATTTACAGAGACCCGAAAAATGGTTTTAAGCCCGAGTGCGAAGCAAAAAGGGCGTTCGAGCATTTTGAACGTGAATTGACGCTATCATTGCATAAAAAGAAAGAATAGTGAATTGAATTAAACAGAAACAGCAAAGTGATTCAATCAATCGCTTCAAAACATTTCCAAAACCACGAAAACTTCAGAATAAAATGCGTTATGCATTGCATTGTCTCTTCTGTTTACACTGACCTTGCTTGGTTACTTAAGGGCGTCAAATTTTTTCGCAGGTATAAGAACAACGTATTTAACGTAGGCCTATAGCGACCCGAAAACGTAGGCCTACATTTCATGAAATTATTACAAAAAATGACCCTAATTGTTCACACTTTGCAGTTCTTGTATTCAAATAAATAGAATTGTCGTTTGTTTTTCGTGTATTACCGATAGATCTTTCATTTCGTTATTTTCACTCTTGGCTTCGATCATATACTGAAACTAACAATCATCCTCTTTTCATTGGGGCTTGAACTCTTACTTGTTTTTGTGATTCTAGAATGGTTTTTCGTTCTTCCTGTACGTTCCTTCGTGAAATGAGGCGTTTTTAGATAATTTGTCCTACAAATCCAACATTTCGTCTCATGATTCCCAACATTGGGTGAGTGATATGCCTAAGTCGGGAAAGCGTTTGATAGATGAAACGTTCTGGCTGTACTATGAGAAACTGCAGAAACTATAGACCAACCTTCGAATTATAACTGCAAAACTATTGAAAAAGACGTTTAACCTCACAAACAAAATCGGTTCAAAACAACTGGAGAAGTCGGTCGAGATGGTATAGGCCCCGAGTGACGTTATGTAGAGGCGTTGTTACCGTTGCAAATATTTCTTTATCTAGTTTAGCTAAGGATCG
The DNA here is from genome assembly GCA_948146395.1 of Fragum whitleyi. Taxonomy (NCBI): domain Eukaryota; kingdom Metazoa; phylum Mollusca; class Bivalvia; order Cardiida; family Cardiidae; genus Fragum; species Fragum whitleyi. The sequence continues at coordinate 30,815,203 of OX411556.1, read as the reverse complement.
GCTAAGATGACCATCTTTGTCGATAAGAGGAAATGGTAACTTTCATGGATGTATGAAACAAATATTTTAGCAAAAAAAATAAAGCAATTATTATTTGTGGCTAATCAAAAAGTGATAAACCTAGTCAGAGCGTACATGCTGCGTAGGCTAAAATGGGTCGATAGTTTTCATTTCTAGCATTTTTGACCCGTCACGCGAAACGGAACCACCTGGGTTTTGCGAAAATGCGAAAAATATCGTTCATAGTCAGACTGCGCTGAATGCGCAGTCCGACTACAATCGAAACCTTTCGCACCTGGTGTTTTTTTTTTAATCTAGAATGATCATTCTATCCCTCTGTATGAGAATTTTCTGAAATTCGACCACTGGTTGACCTTTGCTGGACCTAATTACTTTTCCATACAGAGAGTTTTATCTTGAAGGGGCACTTCTTTTATATAGAACGATATCTTTAATTATTATTTAATCTTTACATAATTCAGAAAGAAATGCTCAAAAGAAAGCATAAATGGAAAATGGCAAATAAGTTATATTCCCTTTAACATATATTTTAAGTAATGACCCTTGATATGATTTCCTTGGTTTTTCTGATAAACCCATTCTATTTTCGCAATGATCCTTCTTATATACTATAAAATCATCGAGTTGGAGTCGAAGATGTAGGAATCAGTTTAAATGTTTAGCATTCATTACACAAACAATGTTTCATAAAGACCCTTTTCCCATGTTTTGCATCGGGTCAACATCGTTTTCAGGGGGATCTTACTTTAAATCTTTTTGTAAAGGATTTAAAAGAACCAGATAGCGTTCGTTGACCTTATTGCTAAAACGAGGATATGTTGGGTGAAAATTCATGAAGCCCCTTTTCCTATATTTTCCAAATGATTGGCACGATTTTCGAAAGGAAACCCCCTTCTGGATCCCATGTGGTTTCGAGGCAATCCATTAATATTAGTGGACTTTATCGCGTAAAGATTTGTTCACGGACAAACGGTCGGGAACTATGCCATGGACGGGAACTATGCAATCGCTAAAGCCCTTCTGTCCTTCGGCCAATAGAGCTGAAAACGCGAACTGTTTTAAATACACACACAGTTATTAACATCGTGAAATTGACATTAATCTCAATCAAAACTGTTCTAATTCGCTCACTCAGCGTTCCATTCATCCATTCCAAACACTCACAGAAAACCATTCAAAAACGTTCAAACCAATGGAAAAATATAGAATCAACAACGTCATTCAAAATAAATTTGGATAAGGAAAACCCGCGTTTTCACAGACATAATACAAATTGTAAGCGTCTAATATGTTAGAAATAGGAAGCTATCTATAGAATTTGTATGAATATTTAAGTAAAGGGAGATAATCAATATCGCTAATTTTGTTCATCGTGAACAAAATTTGCGATATTGAATAACCTTCCGTTAAATTCACTCAAAACTCGCTGCACAAACTCAATCAATTTCATTCCTAAATCATTCCGAAATCATTCATCTTGTCAATTTCACGATGTCGTTAACTGTTCATATTTTTACACAATATTTAACCCGAAACAAATGAAAGATGTAATGGTCAAAACCAAAAAGTTATAATTTATGGCACGGCCAAAACTACCAACATTAGAATCATCATCGTCGTCGCCCTGATCTTGTCCCTCAAAAACACCGTCAACCAACTGCGGACATTTTGGATTAGGTTTTAAAGACTCCGTTGGACAGGGTGGTTCTTTCACGAGATCCAGGCCAGGGCATCCTAGCTCTGTTGGACTGACGTGCCAGAGCGTGGATTTGTTCACGAACGCCGCGGGGCCGTGACATCGGTTAGTTTCAATGATATCCTGGTATTTCACTCTCCCATAAGACGTCACCATTGTAAATATAGAGCAGTTACAATAAAAGGTGTTCTGTCGAAAGATAAGATTTCCAGTAGCCTTGAACATGTCCTCGAGATTTCTACACTGTAAATTCCAGAACGAATTTTCGTGAAACTCTAAGCTTTTTATTTTCAAAAGTTGATGGAAAGATCCCGTCACAACGTCACTCAGATTACAGCGGTTTATAACCATCCTATCTATATTTGTGACATTGTAGAACGCAAGGTTGTAGATATTTCGAAAATGAGTGTTGACCAACGTAAATATATACATGCCGTTAACGTCATAAAAACCAAACGGTTTAACACGCCCAATCCTGCATGAGTTTATTTCAATAACGGATAAGTTGTAGAGGTTTCGAAAGGCGTACCTTTCAACATTTTCAATGACAGTTTTGATCAGTTTGATCTCTTTGATTGCTTTTAATCCACCAAAACTGCATCCTTGCAGACTTTGAACGTTACAGTTGTTAAGCTCTATTCTCTGCAAAGCCGGAAGGTAGCTGAACGCATTAGGGGGTATATCCCGTATGTTCATCTGTGAGAGTTTAATTGTTACTGTATCACGCGGAAAGTTGGTTGGAAATTCCATCAATGACATGCACTCCACCATTTTGTTCTCACAGAAGCAGTTCATTGGACAGGCTTCGGGTATCATCTGACCATCAATTGACAAAGGTACCAATGATATTACTAAATATAGCAAAGAATGCATCTTTGAAACAGTTGTCTGAAATTGAAACAGAAAAATGGAAATTTCACATGACCTATCGTCCATTTTACAGTTTAAAAAAAAAGATAATCTTTGCCATGTACGTTTTCAGGAACAATATAACGCCCATGGCAAAACTTCTGTCTTGAATAAGTTAACTATTGGGGTTTGATTTATGCATCTTCGCAAGTCAAGGATTCTAGCTTTACTGTGTTCCTTCCTTCGTAAGGAACATAGTGGAGTTTGAACCCTTGGCTTGCGAAGATGGGATTTAGGTGATCAAACAAATATTTTGATAAAAGTTAAAATTAATGATTTTAAGATAAAAATACTCGTATTTTTTTTTTTTTTTTTTTTTTTTTTTTTTTTCATTAAATTCTAATGAAGATTCTGCTTGTATTTAGTAAAAAAAATGTGGGAGAAAAACTATGGTGAATCCGCCTTACAGCTTTGTACGATAAACCCTTGTTTATACCTTAACGAGAATGATTGTTTCTCAACTTTGTTCTTGATATTTTTTTCAGAATCAAGTTTCCTGTAGAAACTTCTGGTTGGATATATTGCTTTTGGTCAAATATTGTGGAAAACATAAATCGGGGTGGTTTTCTGTTAAAATAGAAAGACATAGACAGACAGCAAGACCGACAGAATAGAACGCATTAATACTCACTTTTTAATTCTTGCGTGCGAATGATTCTTTATCCGATCACATTGTCTCCGTTTGCTATTTAACTTATAATATTAAATTTCATATTATGTATGCATATCGGTCAATTCACGCTTGCCTAAACAAATCATCCTTGTCTCATTCGATACATAAGCAGTTTGCCTAAAACCAAAGATCATGGCGACACCATTTTAAGTTTTGTTTAAGAGAGTATTTTCTTTATTATATACGATATTGAACACCCATGGGGAGTTTGTTTCTTTTACATCAAATTCGATCCTTTCACAGTCCAACTTCTAAAACCCTTTAAATTCACGTTCTAAAAATAATGTCTGATATATTAAAGGAAAAGGGTTGGCGACAGTAGTTCGCCCTGAGGCACTCCGTCAGGTTGATTGATGTTATCATTATGCATTGTGTAATTACATATAAAGATAAGACAAAACGATGATGAGAAGGAGCTGCGGGGTTTTCAACGATTTCTAAATATGTAACGGGCATACGAAAAGGGGTCATCTTGGAAATACGAAAAGAATCGACATTAGCCGTACAGTCACCGCGGCCTGCCTAGACTGGCCAGGGCAAAAAGTTTTCGATCTTCAGTTTTAATCTTTTTTAATCTATATATAGTAATCATTCTACATGTACCTAGATTTGTTTAGAATTTTAAAAATTGAACGTTGAATGAGTTCTGGTAGACCCGATATGCCGGATTTTCAATGAGTTACATCGTGAAATTGACATTTATCTAAATCAAAACCATTCTAAATCACTCACTCAGCGTTCCATTCATTCATTCCAAACACTCACTCAAACTATTCAAAAAACGCTCAAAAATCGCTCAAAATATAAGCTCTAAAAATTTCATTCAAAATGAATATAGCTAGAAAATGCAATTTCAGTGTCACACAGTCAAACCTGTCTTAGTGGCCACATGTATTCAGCAAGCAACCTGTCTTAAGCAAGCAGCCACCGAGATCCCAAATGAACCATTTGCACTAAAAAAGACCTGTATTAAGCAAGCGCATGTATTAAGCATTCATATTTCATCAGGGTGAACAAAATTAGCTAAGTTTAACGTCTATTTTCTTCTCAAACTCCGTAACTACAGCTTGTGCAAAGCTATAGTTACATGGTTTTAGAAGAAAGCCGAACATATTCAGGTCAAATTTTCAAAACCAATTTTTCCGATGCAACCTTCAATGGAGGCTTTTGGTTTAACGCTATTAAATGTATATCAATTTGGGAACATGTTACTCGATTCTGCTGTTAGTAGATTATATGGTTTGAAAAATATCTTCATTCGCCCCATGGAATCGAACTCATTACCTCAAGACATCGAGACCGATTTGCAATTTACAGTAAAATCAGCCATAAGGTCTGCATCGACTGAGTATAAATTCCGTATTCATAGGCGTAACCAGGATTTTAAGATCCATACGCACAAAATTAACGACTGTACCGAAAAAAACCTTGGTGTAAAGCCTAGTTTACTTTTGCCACGGTCGCCGTACGATATCGCAGCCTGTGATTTTTCTTACGACTTCTTGGACATCGCAGAGAGCTACGATCTGCGGCGTATGAGTTCACAATGCCGCACGATACTCATGCGATTTTAAAAAATATTTGAGGGGTAACATACCTTGAAGAGACCGTACGGGTCCCGTACGATATAGCAAGGTATCGTAGGAACATCGCACGGATATCGAGATGATGCCGTGCTATCACCGCACGGTCACCGCACGATTCTACAGGATTTATTTTGGATGTTTGATAGGTAAGATATCGTGCGATATCCGCGCGATTATCGCAAGCCTTTCGTACGGTGTCCGCACAAGGCTACGGGCTTTCGATTAAAGAGATGTTTATAAAGCCTAGTGTACATTTGCCACAGTCGCCGTACGATTTCGCAGCCTGCGATTTTTCTTACGAATTTTTTGACATCGCAGACAGCTACGGTCTGCAACGTTTGTGTTCAAAATGCCGCACGGTGATCGTGCGATTTTTAAAAATATTTAGGGGGAACATACCTTACGGAGACCGTTCGGGTCCTGTGCGATATCACAGGTTATCCTGATATTCCCGTGCGGAGATCCTACGGGTTCCGTACGGATATCGAGAGGATGCCGTGTGGTCATCGCACGATTCTACGGGTTTTATTTTGGATGTTTGAAAGTTAAGATATCGTGCGATTTCCGCGCGATCATCGTAAGGCTTTCGTGCGATGTCCGTGCAGCGACCGTGCGGTGTCCGCACTAGGCTACGGGCTTGCGATTTTTAACGATTTGTATAACATTTTTTTAAACGAGATCGCAGGTGTCTGCGATGCCCGTAAGACCGTGCGATGATCGCACGGGCACCGTATGTCACCGCACGGGCAACGCACGATTTTATGCTTACGGCGAGTTACGGGCGCCGTACGGTCTCCGTAGGCCAAATGTAAACGAGGCTTAACACTTTTTTAAACGAGATCGCAGGTGTCTGTGTTGCCCGTAAGACCGATGATCGCACGGACACCGTATGATTTTATGGCTACGGCGAGATACGGGCACCGTACGGGCTCCGTAAGCCAAATGTTAACTAGGCTTAATGGTACAGTCAAACTGACTCCCATCCGCTCCATTTGGCTAGAAATTAGGAACAGAGAAAGGGTTTGTTTGAATGGAGTTTAACGCCACTTTCAACAATTTCACAGTGGCGGCTGGAGCACCTAACAATGGATTCCTGGTATTTCTTACACCAGTACAGCCATAACATCCTTTCCTAGCCTCCAGCTGCTTTCTCAAAAAGGCCTACGACTACCGACCAATTGGTGAGAGCCAAATATCCGGAAAGAATGAGTGCCACCGTCGGGGATCGAACACGAGACCTCTAGAATGACAGTCTGACGCGCTACCAACTGCACTTTGAGCGGCTGACAGGGTAAAGGGGGTCCTCAGGGATAGGGTCCCCAGTGATATTTTTATTATTTCATCAATGATGAATTATCTATTGATCATTGAAAAGGATTTAGTTAGTTTTATGCACTTGCGTAATGTGCGTAATGGTAGTTACGCTCTTGGTATTCGTATATAACTATTTGAGATAAATAGAGCCATCCGTGAATTTCACTCACGAAATCTTAGAAAGGCAAACTGGGGTTTCGTGGAACTTGGCACAGGACGAATAATTGCTAATGTAACACTCGTTTTATTATACTTATTAAGGTAGTGGACCCGTAATAATTCCGCAATATTTCAGAATATATAGTGAAGACAATGTTAACCGAGGTTTCCTCATGAACATCATTAGGAAACCTCGGTTAAAACTGTTAAAGTGACGACTTCCGAAATGTTGCGGAACTATTACGGTTCCACTACCTTACATTGAAGTATCAGAGGTGTCCGCCAAAATCGTTCAGCGTTCCTTTGCATATTAGGCGAACCTACATCAAGAAGGGCGAGTTACCGCAGTTTTGTTGAAGATTTCAAATATGTTAAGCCGAGTGAACGTGAATCACTATCCATGTGTTCAGCCGGATGCAAAAATGTGAAACTCGTGAGCGTTGAAATATCTATATCCGCTTATATCGTTGGTACACGTGCATAAATTGATGTTAAAAAATGATGATTCTGTTTCTCAGGGGCGTTGTTTTTTGAAAGTAAGATAATATGCAAATGTCACCTCAATGTCAATTTCTCTAATGATATTTTTTTTCTTTTTATTTGTTTTTACACATTAAAGACCTATCATATACTGGCTGTCATAAATAACGCCTCAAACGCATTCAGCTGTGGTTCAATGCGGGACATTAAATATAAATACATGTACTATTTTTTTTTTCTTTTTTTGACCGAAGATACTGATCGGATGTTGTGCAAAGGTGGAGTAAGCTTTTAGGCTAAAACAAATACATTCATCACATTTTATTCAAGATTAGAAATGACCACTGCCTTAAAGGTGTCAGTAACGCGTATGTCCACCATAATTAGTAATCACTGCTTGCAGTCTGCGTCTCATTGAGCCACACAGGTTACGCTGAAGGTACCTCGGGATGCGAGCCCACTCCTAATGAAGTCAGTCAGCTGTTGCACCGTTTGAGGCTGTGGCTGACGTTGACGGAAACGACGTCCTAGGATATCCCACATGTGCTCGATTGGATTGAAGTCAGATGAGTTGGCTGGCCATGGCAGAACATCAATATTATTGGCTTGGTGGAAGTTTGTGGTGATACGCGCCGTGTGTAGGCGTGCATTATCATGCATAAAAGTGAGTCGAGGTTGTCGGCGAAATAGGAAAGCAGGCTGTAAAACTTGGTTTATATATCCCCTGGCATTCAAATTGCCTTGAACGACAACCAGGTCCGTTTTGAATGCATGGTTAATGGCGGCCCACACCATAACCCCACCACCACCGAAGCTGTTATGCTCTAAAACATAATTAAGCACATAACGTTCATTTCGACGTCGGTATATCTGAACGCCTTCGTCGGCATGTGAAAGATTGAACCTTGACTCGTCACTGAACACAACTGTCCGCCATCGCCGTCCGTTGTTATTTTAAGCACATTCGCGACGTTGTTGACGATGACGTGGTGAAAGTATCATGCCACGATAAGGCCTCCTCTCATAACACCACGTTCACGTAACCGTCGTCCTACTGTGTTTACACCCTTAAATTTCTACCGTTTACCAACAACGGCTGCAGATGTCGATGTAGCCGTTAAAAAACGGTCACGAAGGAGTCGTTGACGTATAAAGTTGTCTTGGCGTACAGATGTTGCGGCGAGGCTTACCAGATCTATGCCTGTACTGGAGACTTCCTGTGGCGTTCACACGTCTAACCAAACGCACTAACGTTGATCTTGATACGTTAAAACGTCTAGCGACATAATATTCCGAACTGCCCTTTTCCAGCATGCCCGAAATGCGCGCGCGTCCTTCATTATTTAGCCTTGGCATTATGGTTATGAATATTTTAATCCTTCTTTGATGAATTTCGAGTTGTATTTTGACTAACGAAGCCACTTGTTCAGAATTCGAAAAACAAAATCATTTCTTAAAGTCGCTCGGGGCGCACGAGTAAACCCTTCCAACAAACTAACCATAGTAAGCACGAGTTTGTGAAAAGAGTTTGTGATAGCAGGATATGTTGAGTTTATGCTATAATTCAAATTTATAGAAAAAATTATTGTCTTTTGCTAATAGAACAAAAGTAATTTCAAAATTTTGGTGAGCGGCCTTAACAAGACATCAGAAGGTACCACATACATAAAGGGTTTGTCGTCGAATTGTCGTATTACAGACCCGTTTCGGCCAGCAACTGCCCACGTAAATGAGTTTTGGTTTATGTCCATTACTACGAAGAACAGCTTGATCATTTATAAATTAATTATTCCTACCAACTTATAGTATTATTCATTCAAAAAATACACAGCTCGTATTTCACTTTGATCCGTTAATTTTCAATTTTTTTATTGTCGAATCAAACATCTAGTTTCTTGTTTGTTTGTTTTTTTATTTTATTTTCATTTATGCTTTTTTAAAAAATGAAAAAAAGTTGAGAGTTTTTTTATAAGTATATTATAAAGGGAAGTAAGGGGGTGTTCCAAATATATAGTAAAATGTGCCCACGCTTAGATTTTTGTGATATTGTGGGTAATTATAGTACTGGGTATACTGATTAAGGAAATGACTTTTTTTTCCAAAATGAGTAGAGAGGGTCGACCATAAAGTACCCAAAAGCACATCTTATCCAATGCAATGGGGTGCCAGGAAAAAAATCACCTTGCAAGGAAATTTTGGAATCTGTAAAAAGAGTTTGTTACTGATTTAAAAGACAATTGGTACCTATATGTTTTTATATAGGTTGGGATCTTATGTCTGTTTCCTCCTAACAGATAGCCCAAAAAGTTCTTGAAAAATTCATGAAAATTTGAAAAAAATGAAATGATGTTCTGAGTTAAAGGGTTAAAATTTTTTAGTTGTAGCTCTAGTCCAGTTATCAAACTCTTTTAAAATTAAGATACATATGTTCTTAATGTTTACAGAAAGTTTCACTGAAATCGAAAACCGGTAAGTTAGTCGAAAATCTCTTAGTGTAGAAGATAGTGGGTGGGGTAAGATATAGATTGCACCCATCTGAGAATCTTAAAGTGTGAATAACTTTTCAACAGCTGTAGACAGGATGTTCATATTTCACACATGGATCCTTTGTGACAAAGCCTATTTTCAAACATTAGTCAAAATCAACTGTCAAGGTCAAAGTATATTATCAAGGTCATTGTTATAAATAAAAAAAAAACTTCATTGAGCTTTGGGAACATACTTTGCAAAAGTAATGAATGATGATTTTGGTTTTCAATTATAGTTTCTTTTAAACAAATATATTTCAGTTTGTTCCTAACTCAAAGTCATTTGTGAAGGTCAATGTCAGATTTTCTTTCAAACAAACTCATTTCAGTTGGTTCCTTACTCAAGGCCATGTTTGAAGGTCAATGCCACATATGAGGATGGTGTTTAAGATTTGACACTACGTATTTTCTGTCACAATCCTGTAGAATTTACTTGTTCTATGTTTTACAGGTCCGTTTTAGTAATAAGATTCCTCCCAAGAAAACGCGAGACACTTTTAGCAATAAATCAAAATTTAATCGAACTGTAGGTTATGAAATGAAAAACTTTGAAAGGAAAAACAGTGTGGGAAAAGAAGGAATCTCTTGTTACAAGCATTTTCTTCTTTTCATACAGTGTTTTCCTTTGGGTAATGAAAATGTCGAGTTTTTGGATAGGCAATTTATATATTTGAATTTGTTGAGTTTACAAATGAAGATAAACAATCACTACATTTCTGAAGGACCTGCAACATTCCGACATTGCTGATAAATGTACTAGTCCTTCCTAAAATATTCTTGCCTCCGGCCCGAGGGTTATTGTCTGTGCTGACCCCTAGTCTTAATTCAAATAAGAAATACTACTATAATGATAATACAATTTGAAAGAATCTTTTTCCTTCGTAAATAAATGATTCTCCTAGGTCTTAAGGTAAATGTTTTTCGTAAACAAGGGAGAAAGAATGAAACTAAATCACTCACCTGAGTTTTACTGGTCACTGAAGTGAAATTCTGGCAAAGATTCGTAGAAATTAGCCTAGTTGTTGAGATGTAATTAATTGAAAAGGGTCAGCTTAGAAATTATTGAAATTGGTATCTTGGTTAAAAAGATGATGTTTTTTTCATCCGCCAAGTCAAACAGATTTTCATGCCAGTTTCAAGAACAATGTTTGCAATGAGTTTCCAAAGGAATATTCTGGAAAAGTTGCATTGAAATTGGCATGATGGTTCAGGAGGAATTATTGTTCAAGGATTTAATAGTCAAAAAAAGCCATGGTCATATTTATGGGCCAATCAGAGTTTTGCTAACAATCTTTGAGAAGGTTACCCAAGGAAAGTTCTAGCAAAGTGTCATCGAAATTGCCTTGAGGGTTGAGGAGGAGAAGAAGTTTTAAGAAATTTGGAAGACGGAAGCCACATGATGCACGACCTGCGACGGACTAAAGTCCTAAAAGCTCCCGTCGGGAATGTTGTGCTCTGGTGAGCTAGAAATCAAGAAACGATACAGTTCCCTATTACATTAAATTGTATAAATATTACATTTATAATTAAACTAAAAAGTTTAAGAGATATTGTATAGCCAATTAGTGAAAGTAAGACATTAAGCTTTGAACTCGAGTTGCGACAAATTTTCTGTTTCTTTCTGATCTAGAATTGTGTTTATTTAATCAAATTCAACCAAGTAGTTTATGGTAATTCTTTTAGACATTTGGGACAGAATTAGGACATTAAACCTAAAAGAAACAAAAGATGTTTTAAAAACATATATGCCCCCATAAGAGCAGGCCAATGACCTATTTCTTGTCAATTAACAAAGGGAAATATCTCAAAAAATATGATGAGTAGAGTTACGGTTCTTGTGAACTGTACTTCTCCTCATTAGATGAACAGACTGACAAAGAATGGTGCAAAACAATAGCAAAATCTCAAATGTGTCTCCTAGAGAATATTACCGGCCCCATTTCCGTTGCCATTCAGATAAAAAAAACCAACAATTTATTGTTATAATAATTAGTTTATATACTTTTTTTCATAACTGGCCACGATACTTATACTTGGCCAGGTCGATGATATCATAAGGTTACGCATAAACATATTATGGAAATCTTTCATAAACCCTGAAAGGAGTGTTGCACCTTAAAAACACGAGGACCATGATGGTCCTAGATCGCTCACCTGAGTCTATTTGATCCCTGGGACATCACATGAATTACATAGGCAGATGTCAACAACTTGACACTTTTTACATAAGATCAATACCATGAACTGTTTTCAGACAAGAGCAAGACAGATATGCCTTTTTGCTCTTTGATTCTATTCCAAAAAGTTGCACCAAAGCCCAAATATGACCCCAGGGTCTTGATAGGAACAAACTTGGTAGAGGTCCACTAGATGATGCTACATACCAAGTATGAAAGCTTTCCACTTTCTTGTGTCAGAGAAGAAGATTTTTGAAGATTTTCATATTTTCACCCTTTTTGTTAAGGGTAAAGGGAAGGTTAAGGGTGGATTTCATTTATTTGAACAACTTTGGTAGAGCTTGGAGCCAAGGAACATCCCTGCCAAGTTTCATCAAGATTGGCCCACTGGTTTAGGGGGAGAAGACATTTAAAGAAATTGTGGACGACGCACGCTGGCGACAGCATTCTACGATCACATTAGCTTACCTTGAGCACTTCGTGTTCAGTTGAGCTAAAAACAAACATAGAATAAACAAAATGCTAAGTTTTTGTTTTTTATTTTAGTGTAACCTTGTTTGCTGACAATGACCTTGCACATGTAAGACTATCATCAAGTTACTGGATGTGTTAACCTGAGATCATATATCCAACCAAAAGTAATCATTGTATATCTTGAATTGGCTCGCATGTTGGTTTATTTTTGCTAAGTTTAACCTTTTAGGTGAAATTGGATATTGAACTTGAATGAGTATACATACATACTTTTAAGCAATTTTTATTTTTGAGTGTGTAGAAAATTATCAAACAACATAGAACTTTTCATTTTATATATTCATTATCTTAATCACTTTTATAGGCTTTACAGTGAATGAAAACTATGCATATGCAATGTATAAATTGATAAGTATAAAGAAATCATAGCATATTAAACTACCCCACCCACTTACCTAAACATGGATTACCTTGATCTCAGAGATTTCAGATCTCAAATGATTTGATTCATTAAAATGTCACATATGAGTAGTGTATCTAGAAAAGGATTGAAGTAATTGGCAAATATCATTTTTATGATGTGCAGACAGATAGGCAAATATCTAAGAGACAGACAGACAGATAGACAGCTAGTCACTAGCACACAATATTTTTTATTATTCTTTTCAACTCAGACAAATAAGAAACAAATTCTGTAAAACTTACTGTAAGATAGTATTGAAATTTTTGCAAGGATTAAAGGAAATCAAGTTAATTATGTTTTTCATCTTACCCCACCCACTTTTTCAACATTGGGGTAAAGCAAGGGCTGTAACTTGACCCAGTTTAGTGATACAAAAAAAATCGTATGCAGCAGATGCCTTGGCTATTTATTATTTGCAAATTTGTATAAAGATAAATGCATAGACATTTAAATAATGTCTATTTCAGGACATAATACAAGATTTTTGATGAATTTTGAAACTAAAGATATGAATTTATAAGCATAAAAAATAATGTTACCGGTTTTCAATCTTCTTTAAATTTTTAAACAAGAAAGAAGGAAAGTAGAGCTAATTTTTTGAAGAGTAACTAAACTGGACTAGCATCAGAAGGTACTAATCAATGCACTCAAAATTCATATTCATCTTAATTTTTATAAAAAAAATAAGCAATTTTTATATTCAAGAGTATAAAAATTCGTCAAACAACGTAAAACTTGCCATTTATATATACATTATCTTTATAATTACTATAAACTTTACAGTACATAAAAAACAATTCAAAAATTGATAAGTATAAAGAAATTATAGCATATTAAATTACCCCACCCACTTACCTCAACATGGATTAAGACAAGGGGCTGTAATTTGACCTCTTTTTGAGATATTGACAAATGAAAGTTTGTTCTGTGGTACATTTAATGTGTAGTATGTATTTGCAAAGTTTCATGAAAATCCGTGCGTGGGCACTTTTGGAACACCTCCTTTTAAAAAAATCGTCCCCAGCTTTCTTTTCAATCAGTGCCTTTATATTTAGCGTTCATGCTTCTAAAACTTAGTCTTAATTTTGGACCAGTCCAAAAATAGCCTCGCATTCCGAGGATAGAAATATGTACTCTCTAAACTTATGAACCCTAAACCGCCTAAAACCACAGGGCATTTTTAGCGATTTTTATGTCTTACATGTATATATAATAATATAATAGTAATTATATATACATGTAAGACCTAAAAATCGCTATATATGTGTAAGACCACATAAAATCGCATGGGCAGATCCAGTGAGTGAGACCTTCACGGGTCCAGACTCCCACTGAAATCCATCCACCCCCTATACAATTTAGGTCCTTGAGCCCTGTCAAACATGATGGCAGGAACCCAAGATACGTATCGATCGTAAAATCAGTCACATAGTCATTTGGACGTTGGACCCAAGGGCTTTAAAACTACTAACGCAAGTTACCGCGGCAAGTGCGTAATAGAAGTAAATCCTCTTTCATGAAATGTCGTTGCTGAATGATCATAACATCGAAACTACAGCTTATTCAAGCTGTAGTTACGATGTTTTGAATATTCACCAACGCTCAAATCACGGACGGAGGCCATTCAGCCGCGGCTTGACATGTGTCTCTCACCAATGGGTTGGTAACCGTAGACCTATGTGAGATCGCAGCTGGAGGCTAGAAAAGGATGTAATGGTTGTCACGACTGGTGAGAGAATTACTAGGAATCCATTGTAAGGTGCTCCAGCCGCCGCGTTATAACTGAAAAAAATGTTGAAAGCGGTGTAAAACTCCATTTAATCAATTAATCATCTCTTGACAGAGTCCAAGTTTCGCCTTTATCCTACATATTCTATGTTGGGCTTCCCGATGAATGCGTATAAATTTCAAGATTCCTAGTCAGTAACGGCTATTGGACCAGTGAGGTAGTTACGACATTTTACTCACCGACCGGGCGAATGATTTTAGAAAATAATCATTAAAAGTTCGAGACACTTCTCGGTAAACCAAAGGTAGCCAACACGGGTGGGGATAGTATACAATTATCAAAAATTAACCACTTAAAATATTATTTTAATCGTTTTTATATCACTATTTATACTAGGTCCAAAAAGAAACGCCGGGTAACCTATAATGATTGTTTTAAGGATAAATTATATTATTGGATTACTATTACCTGTCACGTTCTAAATTATGCAACCTAACTTAGTTTTCTTGATCCGCACAGCCTGAATCCGTGACCTATGGGAGACCAGCTACCCGTTTTACTAAGTTCTTACGAAACTGAAATGTAATCGTAAGTCAAAATCACAAATCGTACCTGGCGTTTTCATTCGTTGTAAGATTCTTCTTTGCAATATCTCATTGGAATCGTCTTATGATTACTATGAGATGATGCGTGGCAGAAATCCGCTTATATAGTAACTACTACATGCCTAGATGCAACCTAATCAGTTTTGATTTACGCAAAAGAATCGTAAGATAATTAGTAAATCAGGCCTCAGCCCTGCGTTCAGGATAAACAAAACGGTACAATGTACTCGCTTTACAGGTGAGTGAACGTGCAAACGGTCGGGTCACATAATGATTGGCAAACAGTTTGCACCGTTTTGTCATCCTGAACGCAGGCGGCTGTGCTAGCGGAGCCCTTCGCCCCCCTTAGGCCTAACTTTGAAACTCTGATTTTCATGAGTCAGAGCTAACTTTTGAATAGTGTTTCGCGAAGTCTGTTTAGTCAAGCTTTTTGCGCGAGTCGGATAGATTTTCGACTTTGCAAACATTTGAGAAATCTCTGACACGTTTACACTATCTACTCGCGTACATTGTATAGATTTCTGTCCTCGGAATGCGATGCTATTTTTAGACGGAAATATGTAACGTCCAAAATTGAGACTACTCACGTGCACTGAAGGGGGTTGTATGTGTTGAACGCACGCGAGTGCTTTGGTCACAGTGACAGGGCACGAACCGGTCGCACAAAAAGAGACAGCACATGTGATTATTTCATGGCAATACATTAAATGACAAAATCGGTTCGCGAAAAATGATCATCTGTGAGTTTTTTAACCAGTTTTAAGGTTGTGGACCCGTCAGAATAGTTCCATAACGTTTCGAAATTTATGAACCAATGTCAACCAAGGTTTTCTATATTTAGGAAAGATGATTTTTAACCGGCGGGAACAATAATAGGGCTACGCTGCGTTCGGTTGTGTTTGATTCGTGAGTGCCCCAGGGGCATCACGTACATAAATGGTGGTCGTTGAATTGGCATTGCCGCCGACTAGTCCACAGAGCGGCCGACCCCGTTAGAAGCAATTTCTTGATCTCTTATCGGGGGTTTAGGTATTTAAGTAAACTTTTTAATCAAATATTAGAGCAGGATATTAATCTTTACTTTAAATCTTATCACAAAAATTTGACAATTATTATTATTATATTTTATAAATTAATATATTGCTTATAATGTATTTTAGCTATATTAAAAAATTAAGCTCAGTAATGAGTATATTGAAGAGCAAATTAAAGGGAGGTAATTTACTAAGTCTTAGCGATTCTACGGTTAATGGGAAAATCCGAGCGATAATCTGAAAGGTTTTAGATAACGTATCCCATACACATTTATTTCCATCTTCATTTCAAGAAACAGTTACACTAAATCATTTCCATCGCATTTACCTTAATTTTGGCCAACCGTAGCCTATTATATAAACTTTCCGACGTTCAGTTTTCTCGGTTTCAAAAACATCACTACGTTCAGGACGATAAAACGATGCGAACCATTGTTGGCTTATCATATCCCGCTTTGCGCGTGCACTTGTGTGCAAAGCGGAGATAAAATGGCAAACAGTTTGCACCGTTTTGACACCCCGAACGCAGGGCTGTTCGAAGTGATCGTCGGTTAGTCTCAAATTTGGACGGTTACATATTTCATCGGATGCGACCATAGGGGTCCGAAATAACCCCCCCCCCCCCCACACACACACACACATACATATAGCCTAATAATATAAACACTTATATTATTAGTCTATATGGTGTGTGTGTAAGGGGGTGGTATTTCGGACCCCTATGGATGCGACCAGTCCAAAAATAGCATCCGGTAGGCCTACAAGTCGCCGTACAGCTTCAGCTTAAGTAGATCTAACTGTTGTCACGATGATTTCACTGGTTAGGCGATGAGTTTATCAAATGATAATCTACCTTTATTTCTCTATAATTCACCGAAAAGCATCAAAGAAACTAAAATAATCCACATTGCATAAGTTGTTACCACACTTACTGGTGGGGGGCTGTTTTTTTCAAAAAACGGTGTTGTTTTTTTTTTGCGGTACGAGCAAGTAGCTTATGCATGTATTGCATGTATATAATTGTGACCCGTCACGCGAAAAGGGACCATCTGGGAACTCTTTTAATATGAATATTTGAAAAAGAGATTGGGTCCAGCATAGGTCAACCAGAGGTCGCATTTTAAAACTTCTTTCACTGGAAGGTAGATCGATCATTCTAGATTCAGGAAATAGGCACATTGCGAAAAGTTCAACACTAGTCAGTCTGCGCAATCCGCGCAGTCTGACTAGTGTCATCACATAAAGTATAACCCAGATGGTCTCTTTTCCCGTGAAGAGTCACAATTTCATAACGTATCCACTGACCTACGTGTTTCTTTTTCTGTACCTCTTGCGCAGGCATTATCTGACAACGCCTTCCGTGCGCGCATAACTTTTAAAATCATGATACAGTTAGTTACATCGTGAAAATGACATTCGCTTTGATCAAAACCATGCTGAATCACTCACTCAGCGGTCCGTTCAACGGCATTCATATCGAACACTAAAAATCGACCGTTAAAAGCAGTTCGAAATTATTAAAAAAATTCAACATTTCATAAAAAATGATCAAATTTTTTCTTTTTTTTTTTTTTTTTTTTTTTTTTTTTGGCTGGTGTGGACTTAAAAGTGCCTGATTGGTAAGTTAAAGCCAACGATTTGGAAAAAAACGGTAGATTTTATAAAGGTAGGTAATAAAACATCGCCAAATGCGTCCAACTTTGACGAAAATTGCGATCTCATATTATCCCCTTAAAAATCAATAAAACTCGCTCCGAACACTCATTCAAGGTCATTCCGAAATAGTTCAACTTGTCCTTTTTACGAAGTTCTTGACTATCACGACCCATTCGGAACAACGCTCGGACTTTTCCGTCAACTGGAAAGTAACTCGGACGAAAGTGTAGTACTTTTGGATCATTTTTAGGTAATTCGGCTCCCGGTGGTACTTTGGTTAATACGCATGAAGAATAGTGTATTCCTTACATGTTTTCCGATCGTCTTTGGAGTTCATTTTGGCATGTTATAATTTGAAAGTAAAATTATAATATGCACAATTCTAACCTAATGTTGATTTTTTTTTTTTTTTTTTTTGCAACGTCATTCTTAGTTATGTTTGTGACGTCATGTAAGCCCACGTGAAAAATGACGCGCTTTCATGGCCGCGCCCGTATTATTCCCGGGGTCTATTCCGTAGAATCGCCGAGGGTTCCCGATTGTATCACGATCATGGTTCACTTTGGCTTCCATAGTGCAATAAACACACTCAGGTATTATAATACAAGAAATATTATTGATATTCGAAAAAAAGTTTTAAATTATTTAAACGTTCAGAGAAAACTCACATGAATTTCATGACCTACCCTCAAAGTTCGTTGTTATATTAATTTAACCAGAAAGAAAACACCAAAACTTTCTTCCAACCCATAAAACATCCCTATCAATGACAAAAATGCAATTGAATGATTGTAACCCGTCTCTCAAAACGGAGCCATTTTGAAAAAAAAACATAATAAATATTTTAAAACGAAGGAGATTTGATCTCACGGAGGTCAACCAGTATGTATATCTCAAAAAAAGGGATTATAGGAACGTAGAATGATAATTTAGTTTCAGAAAATCTTATGAATGCGAATAAATTTCGATTCCGATCATTCTGAGCAAACCACGCAGACTGATCGGGATCGACACTTTTTGAATAAGAAAGAATAGATATATTTATTTTTTAGATGTGGCAAAATCTGAAAAACTTAACAACAAACTAGCGTTTCCCGGGGGTCGATCTCCTTACTGATAGCAAAAAAAACTGGATTGGCGATTGGTGTACGACCCTTCTGTTTAGCCCTTACTGCTAATCCGCGGATAAGTACAAAAGTTGACAAATTTATATCTTAATGTAAACGATTGTCACCGGTGGCTAAGTATATATTGTTTTCATTTTATAACGTAAAAATAAACTTTCAAGAATAACAATTTTAAAATTCTGTATTTTTTCTATTCTGTATAATAATTACAATTGTGTTTATGAATTTGATTTGAATTTCTCGTTCTATTTATATTGATAACAGTATTTAAGTAAACCTTTCTTTTTCTACTATTTAAAAAACATCTTATTATTATTCATCACCAGATAACACTAAAAAGAAATATAAGCTTTATATATAAACCAGGCCTTTAACAAAACGACAGTGCTTCTCAAACTACTTCAAGTGCGTTCATGTTGCACTAATTTTGCGAGTGAGTGCCCGATGGGCAATCCTCTATCTTTCTCTTTTCTCTATCCCTCTGTAACATCATAACAACTTCCTGTTACAGTAAAAGGAAACGATACAAAATTGAAGAATAGCGCATAATTGTCTTGAAGTCACGAACTGTAAAATTTATTAAGTGTTAAGATAATAGGCCCGTAATAATTCCGCAACAATTTGGAACGCATGCTATTTCACAATGTTGACCGAGGTTTCCTAATGAAAAACCGAAGGTAACACCATGATGCGGAACTTCTACGGGTCCCCTACCTTAAACCGTTTATTCGACATATTGAGTCTTCTACTTTAGAATTAAAAATGCAATATATGTATATTCCACTGAATTTGACCCGTTTCCTTTTAGTGTGACATGGCGAGGAAAGAACGAAATGTAAGAATGTGAGAGAAAAAAGAGTGTGGAAAGTGAGAGATAAAGCGGAGCATGAAAAGAAGAAAGGCAGGGTTGTGAGAGTGAAGATTGAAAGGGGGTTGTTGGAGTGCGTGAGGAAGAGAGTACAAGAGAGGTGGAGGAGAGTGGAATATGTGCAAAAGTGGAGTGTGAGAAAGAAGAGTGGAGAGTCAGGGAGTACCAGGTATGAGAGAGGGGAGAGAAAACGGAGTGTAAGAGAGAGTGAATGTACGTGGAGAGTGAGGGGAAAACATGGCGTGTAAGCGGGAGACAGACAGTAGAGTGTGTGTGAGAGAGGAGAATATAGTGTAAGAGAGTGGAGTGCGAGAGGGAAGGGAAGTGTGTGAGAGAGAGAGGGGTTTGAGATGGAAGAGCGTAAAAGAGAGGGGAGAGTGTAGTGTGAGAGGGCGGGATAAAGGAGTGAGAGAGGGAAGGGAAAGTTCAGTGCGAGAGATAGAGGAGTGTGAGAGGGAAGGGAGAAAGTGTAGTGGGAGAGTAAGAGAGGGGAGAAAGAAGTGCTAGAGGGAAGGGAGAGGATGAGTGTGAAAGAGATGGCAAGTGTAGTGGGAGTGAGAGGGGGAGAGAACAGTGGAATGTTAGAGAGTTTTGAGAGTGTCAGAAAGAAGGGAGAGGCTTGAGTAAAGTGTGAAAGAGGAAGATGAGAAAAGATATCAAAGGGATGGTAGAGCGAGTGGACTTATGAGAAGATGTGGATAAATGAAAGAGGATGCATACGGACATTCTCAGGGTTAAAGTATGACATCACCAAAATTGGGTCCAAAGGGATCTGAGGAGTCCTTTCGCTGTTTTTGGGAGTCCTGTTTTAGGTATAGACTTTCAGGCTAGGATCTTGTATTTTGTAGATGTAATAGTTAAACGCTAATAATTGAAAATTAAACGATTTAAACAGCCGAAAGGAGGGAGCGTAGCGACCGACTGAGGCTGTTTAAATCGTTTAATTTTCAATTATTAGCGTTTAACTGACTTAGTCTTTTTCCCGCCTTTTATATTATTGGCATCATATTGCACGATTTAAATGGAATAAGCCGGATACATTTATTACAAGTAAACACCCCTCTCTTTCCAAATATGGAGTTGTTAAATTTGCACGCAAATATTGAGTCTTTATAAAGAGCCATTACAGAAGATAAATATGAAGTATAATTTGGTTTTATCTACCCGACAATATAGATGAAGAAAAATCTACTACTTTTTCACGTTTCACGTTAGCACGTTTCTTCGAAAAAATAAAATATTTAACGGAATCGTATTATCGTATGTAATAAAAAGTCTCTTTATTGAATAAATGTGCCAGTAAATGGTTACGAACTTATGTATGAGGGACAACCTAAGAAATAAACAACTAAGCAGATTATACTATTCTGTTGAGAGAAAAAAAGATGTTTTACAGTCCACAACACCTTGGATATATGCACATGCAATGACCCCTCTTTCTGGACGTTTTCTTGTGCCATCAACTAAATTAATTGTCTTTGTAAATTTTGGTGGACTATAATACGCCTCATCTATAGCCGATCATGAAACGAGATTTGGCCAAATTTAGAAAGGGACCAAAAGTAATTGAACGAGAAGTTTATTGGAATAAACGTTAAGATAGAAGTATAGGATATATTGCACTGTTCAATTAGTTCTCATTAGTTAGAGTTACTTTTCTTGAATAAATGTACAGGCAAGTAGAAAAGTCGTGACTCGTCGTTCCATAAGAGATTCGACGTGGCGATCCATGCCATGCCAGATCAAAATCTACATAGGATATTCCTTATACAACATGTGCACGAGTTTTACGATTTTCGCGTGTACTTGTCACGTGGTCATTGCATATTCATGAAGGGGTAGTTTCGAGTCTGTACGCATGTGTGGTATAACATAAACCTCGACGTTTAAATGAAATAATGATCAAAATAAACCTGGGCTGGAAAGTTTATGGAAAATAAACCTTCAAAAAATTTGAAAATCTAGTCTTCTGATTGGATGATAATGTAGGACAAAGACTTATTGGAGTTTTTTACTGGTTAAAACTTAAAAGTAAAGAAAGAGATAGGAGTATATCAATATTTTGAGCCGTTTGTTGAGCGGTTTAAGCAAAACGCCCACGAAGTGGGATCATTGCAGATATCTTGGCTTGAGTTTGGTGGGCTTAATTTAAAACACATGCAAACCGGTATGTTAGAGTGGCCAATATACATTAATACGAGCCTTTTGCGAAGAAAACAGACGCCACAACAGCGCAGTTGGTTAGGCAAAAGACTTCCAATCTGGAAGTCGTGGGTTCGATCCCCGGTGGCGGCAAATATTCTTTCCGACGTTTGTCTCTCACCAATGGGTAGATTATCGTAAACCTATGTGAGATAGCAGTCGATGGCTAGGAAATGGTGTAATGGTAGTACAGGTGAAAAAAATACCAGGAATGCTTATTAGGTGCTCCGGCCGCCGCGATATAACTGCGAAATTGTTCAAAGCGGCGTAAAACCCATTCAAGCAACGAACAAATTTGCGAAGAAAACAAAACCCCACAAAAATACCATGTTTTGGTTGACCAAAACTTGACCATTCTCGTTTAATAGACTAAAAATCTGAAAATTCCTATGTACGAATTTGCGTGTGTTTTCATAGAAATAAAATACGAATGGAATTGCGTGGAATTTATTTCTTGAATTGATAAAATATGTCAGTAATTCATATTTAAGTCATTTCCCGTAAAGGTCAGGTTCGGGCCAAATAAACAAGCTTTATAGCTCAAACCTAGGCTTGTCCGAAACCTACATCAAAATCGTTACGGCAAGTGGGCATGTTCAAAGCCTGTCATGCGTTCAGGATGACAAAAGGGTGCAAACTGTTAATAATGACGTCACTTTTTGGAGTCCTCTTAGATAACACCAAATAGGATGAAATGAACGAAAGCGGGGTATAAGTTTTTGATAATTTCACTACTTAAGTAGCTAGTTTATCAAATGATAATCCACCATTATTTCTCGATAGTCCACCAAAAAGTATTACAGAAAGGTCTTTGAATGTGGTATGACACCCCCTCCCCCCATAATTTTGGGGGGTCATACATATTTTTAAAGTATCGGCCCTGAGTCAGACTGCGCACTCTGTATAGGACCAAAACTGTTCCTACTGGACTTATTTTCTGATTTGAGAACGATCATTCTACCTTTATGTCACGATAAGAATTTTTAAGAATACGACCACTGATGACCTGTACTTGAACCAATCTCTTTTTCAAACACAAACTTTACGGAGTTTCCAGATGGTCCTTTTACGAGTCACAAGTCATTTTTTATCCTATTACTATACAAATATCCCTGTGATAACATCCCATATGATATTTTTTTATGATATCACATGGATATTTTTAGGACAATGACATAATGCGGTTTGTTTGTTTTTTTAGAAACTTGCATTTCTGTTAGAAACATCGGCAAAAACAAGGTAAACAGAGGTTATAAGATAAACATAATACGTACTTTGTGTATTGTATGAATAAATATCTAACTTGGTATTCGGGATTGATAATTGTCTCGGCAGAGGCTTGACAATTATAAATCCCCGAACCTAGTTAGATATTTTTCTTCATACAAAACACTTAGTACATAATAAATATCTAACTCGGTTGTGGAGATTGATAATTGTCTCGGCAGAGCCTCGACAATGATCGATTCCCCGCACCTCATCAGATAATTTTTTCATACAAAACACTAAGTATGCATTTCATATTTACCATCGCCTTTATCATCACCTCTTCAAATGATTACATTAATAATATTTAAATATATATAAATACTTATTATTCATATCAACAATACTTATAATAATAATAATAACAATAGGCCAAAGAGGACCTATATCGCACTGGCTTTAACCGTTATCCGGGTTTTAAACGAACTATTCAAAATAGAAATCAAACAATTTTTAACAATTTCTATACAAGGAAGAGGCCCATGGAACATTCGTGCCAAGGCTTGTGTAGATTGGCCGAGTGGTTTTGGAGGAGAAGATTTTTTAAAGATTTGAAATGAAAATAAGCATCGTCATGCCACTTCAATATTTATGGGTCAATCAAAATTTTTTGAACGACTTTAGATGCATTGTTACCCAAGGAACATCCATTCTAAGTTTGGTTAAAATTGTATGGTTTGGCAGGAGAATAATTTTCTAGAGTTTAAGGCGATAATAAGCCCAGTCCTGCCACGTTAATATTTGGGCTTTGAACAATCAAATTTCTTGAACAACTTAGGTACATGGTCACCAAACAAACAGTCGCGTCAAATTTCAATGAAATTTGTCGTACAATTTGGGAGGAGAAGACTTTTAACGCACGACGGACACAACGCCATGATAGCACATGGTCCTTCGGCCAGCGGAAGTAATGATATCGATTACAATTTTATGATACTCATTGCATTATTATACTTATTATCCGATTTATTAACTAAAATTACTTTGTCTATTTTATCATGTATGGTGTTCATTTAATCAGTTAGGATGTGCATAGGACTAGTTCGTCTGTCGTTGAAGAAGAAAGGGACATAGATTCTTGGGGCGTGCTCTTTCTGATTTCTTCGTTAAATCTTGACCAGGTCGATAACGTGTGTGCTACGGGCTGGCGTGTCACCAAAGACCGATTCAATATAGTGAAAAAATAGTATTAAAAAGTCTTCCATTTTGAAACAGCTTGACGGGTTTCAACTAAACTTCATGGGAACATGTGGCATGCTCATAAAAATTTCTCCCTTAAATTGTGATTGGGCTATGAATATGGGTTTCACGGGTGGCCTTCATGGTTAAATAAACAAGTTGGCCCTTCACCGCTCTTCTGAACCTTATTGATCTAGTGAAACCCTAGAATGTATTAGTTGCATTTGGAGTCCTGCCTTTAAAAAGACGCTGCGAAATAAGAAAGCGTGCAAAGAAGAGCAACTAAACTAATTCCTCTCTTAAATAACAAGAGTTGTCCAGAAAGTCGGAAAATTATAGGAACTATCATTAGAATACCGCAGACTTCGTTCGGATATGATACAAACCTTTAGAATCATGAAAGGTATCGAGGGTATAGATGCCAAAAAGCCAGTTTCACAAAACATAAATTAAACAAGGGCTCACTCATACAAAATCTGCAAGAAATACAGCAAAACAAATATCCGCCAAAACAGTTTTTCACAACCTATTGTCGATAATTGAAATAAACTGTCCAAGGACATCGTAAAATTGTACTAGTATATATAGCTTTATTCATTTTTTTCTTTTGTTTTTTTTTTTTTTTTTTTTTTTTCACTCAAAGTTTGGAAATCCAACGCATTTAAATTCTTCCTTGAGTGCTATAGACCGGAAGCGGAAAGGGCAGAAAGCAGATACGAAATGGATCAATTTAGATGTATTTTCAAAACTGAGCTCTGACGTAATCGCCGGGTCCATTTCCTTAGGTATAACGTGTATGTCTTCAAAGCATGTGATAGGAATTGGACCTAATCCCTTAGCATCATTAATGAAAGTTCATGACGTATGAGTACTGAACTGGACTTTATTTCATATATTTACACAGGCCACCATACATGATTTGTGTTGTGAGCTGTGTTTTAGTATAATTCGTATTATTATTATTATTGTTGTTATTATTATTATTATTATTATTATTATTATTATTATTATTATTATTATTATTATTATTATTATTATTATTATTATTATTATTATTATTGTTATAATTAGTAGTAGTAGTAGTAATAGTAGTAGTAGTAGTAGAATAGTAGTAGTATTGTTGTTGGTGTTTTTGTTATCATTATCATTATTATTATTATTATTGTTATTATTATTATTATTATTATTATTATTATTATTATTATTATTATTATTATTATTATTATTATTATTATTATTATTATTATTATTGTTATTATTATTATTATTATTATTATTATTATTATTATTATTATTATTATTATTATTATTATTATTATTATTATTATTATTATTATTATTATTATTATTATTATTATTATTATTATTATTATTATTATTGTTATTATTATTATTATTATTAGTAGTAGTAGTAGTAGTAGTAGTAGTAGTAGTAGTAGTAGTAGTAGTAGTAGTAGTAGTAGTATCATTATTATTATTATTACTTTAATGGTTCATTGTAAATTTCTGTGACTTTTCCTAAGAAATCCAACTAGATCTGGGCAACCATTTGCTGGTTAGATGTTCTTTCCATAATAATATATATAAAGTATGCGAGTTTCTTAAATTTCCACTGGCTGTTTGAGTTCATTAAATGCGTAAGTTCGCCATTTCCAGCGTACCAATTGAACAGATAGTTTGTTCTCTCATACTGACATTTACGGCATTTAAAGAATATATGTCTATATACATCTTCGATGCTAAGAATGTTAAAATTGTCCTGACAAAATAAGCATATTCGTTCATTTCTCGGAATATTATCTTGTCTACCTGTTGCAATTCTAAATTTATGGTTCGGACATCTGAATTTAGCAAATGATTTTCGTTGACTATACGTCAGATTTATAGACAAGTATTTTTCAGCTTCTATAGAGGCACTAGAGGCACTAGCCTAA
This sequence comes from Fragum whitleyi, assembly GCA_948146395.1. Lineage (NCBI taxonomy): Eukaryota > Metazoa > Mollusca > Bivalvia > Cardiida > Cardiidae > Fragum > Fragum whitleyi. Next base: position 30,789,123 of record OX411556.1, on the reverse strand, counting down.
AAAGATCTCGACGGCAAGGTCTCGTAGCAAGGTAACATTTGTTACATTTTTCCATTGCGTATTTTAATGGTGCAACAAAAACGGACACCAACAAACCTCACAGTCTAATTATCAAGGAACCAGTCTGAATAAAAACAAATATGGCAGGGCCAAGAAAATGAAATTATTATTTACCTTTTGAATTCCCGGAATAGATCATCCAAATGGCAGAATGCAGTAACAGGTTAGACGATAAAGTTTTGTCAGAAGTGAAGGACCTTTTGTGGGGAAATGATCTGAAAGACGACGTGTTTTCCAGATGGACGCAAGGTGAGTGCCCCACTACTTCATGACTTGGCACTCGTAAAGTGATTTGGGTCGAGCCAAATTTGAGACCATACAAACCTACTGCATGCCTTTTATAGCTACGTAAATTTCTACCCCTTCAGGTTTTCACAGTCAGCACAAGGGTGGCGGTAAACTCCCTTATTTCAAAGACTTAACGAGCCTGGGGTTGGCAGTTTGCATGCGGTCTGACTATTTACCCCAGGAAACCCCGGGAACTCAGAATTACCCCGGGAAACCTATATATACATAAATCGTGTATCAATAATTTCTATCACTGATTTAAAAAATAACACTTTTTTTATAATTCAAAATAAAAATTAAGTGTTCTGCATGAAAGTAATACGAAATAGGTTATGCTAAAAAAAAACTTCCGGTACCCCGCCCCATCAGTGTACAAAGGCCACTAGGATATTCTTCATCACAATGTTAATAGGAATTAACCTAGTTTATAAGTCATTAAACGGAGACATATCTTTGGACGTAATTATCCTTTATTCTTAAAAAGTATGGGCTGAAATACGCCTGGTCCCGAAGTTAGCATAATGTATCATGTTCCGTTCCCGTGGTATTTCCTGAATTACCCCGGGTCCCATTATGTTGACAGACAAGCGTAGAAACGTTTCCCGGGTTAAGTATATCGATTACAATTACCACGGGTACAACTAAGTAAAAGATTCTATCTCAGGGAAAATTCCAGGGGTACTGTTCTTATCCTGATTTTAATGTTTTGCGATGACGATTTACCGGGACTTTGTTTCAACTATTTCAATCTAAATTACCACGGGTCCCTAGAAGTTAACGTTCCGTAGGATTCCCGGGGTGTGTTGTTTAATAGAATAACCCCAGGTCCCGCTATTGGAAGTTTCCATGGATTGGACTATCGATATCAATTATTTTCTACATTCCGTCTATGTAAATGCACTCAGAGAAGATTCCTGGGGTATTGTTTTAAGTGCATTCATAATTGTGTGAAATACCCCGGGTCCCAAAAGCCTTCATTGTTCGAAGATTCAGTATCGACATTCGTTTTTTTTCTGTACATTGATTAAATGCGACAGTTAAAGTCAATATCAGGTTTAGTGAATCAAACTACATGTATACACAAAGAAAAGTGTCCGTCTAAACATATTTACGCAGGCCCCAATAGAAAGATAGACTATTATGTTTCAGGTAAGGAGACTTATATGAAACTACAACATGTTGTTCAATGATTTGAGTGGCGACCATCACATCGAAGTTTAAGCATGGAATTTCGACATAAGCCAACATACACTGTTTATTACCTATTTTCTCTATCATGAAATAAACTTGCCTGGAAAATTAATTCAAATTATCCCTCTAGTCCATAAGATAGATGCTTCAAATCAAAAAGTCGTCTGACCAACAAAATCAGTCACTTTTGCATGGACATTTCACTAAGCTGTTGTTACGGCGTTTAGGTTACCAACCTACGAATTCCATTTTGTTTCACGTCCAAAATTAATCTAATGATCCGACAAATAACGATTAATATTAATTAGCGATTATCATTAAGATAATAATTTGTAATTCATATTCTGTCCTGCATGCCAATATTGTCTTAACTGTTGTTACGACGTTAAGGCTGTCTGCTCACCATTTACTTTTTGTTTGTTGTCCAAAATTATTGATGTTGTAATTAATGATTTAATATATGAAACGATCAACCTTTCGCTAATAAATTATAATTCATATTCTGTCATTCGTTCCAGATGCTAAAACGTTTTCGAATGTTAATTATTCATGAAAAAAAGAAATCAGCACTGTAGCGGTCGCCCTTAAGTTCAGTTCTTCTTGAGCAATTTTAAAATTTGCATCACAGATACAGCTTATTTGAGGATTTCAATCAAATTGCGATTTGATTATATGAAGCGGTATCAATCCTGTACAGGTCATCAAATACTCGCTCATAAAGTAAGTCGATATTACATTCGCAAACCATTTGGTCTTCGTTGAGAATGGTAACACGTTTGCGAATGTTATTAATTTTATGAGCGAATATTTGATTACAGTAGATGTCATGATGTCAATTGGTGATCAATCTAAATAGAACCTATTTACAATCATTCAATCGAGTGATTGGTGAAGCTATTTGGTTCATTGACGATAGAAATATCGAAACTACAGAATTGTTTTGTACTGCAACGAAGTTTTGATCGACGACGAATCAGTCTAGGTCATTCAGTCTGTGATCCTTCCTTTAGAGCTTCGACTTCCACGGAAAGATAAGTACTATATTAGGAGATAAGTATCGTATTTGGGCCATACCTTTGTATAGACCAAATACATTTCTCGTTAATATGTGACTAATTACCCCGGGACTCTTATGTCCCCTGTGTGTATACAAAAATGACTAGTTACCCCTGGAATTGCATACGCAGGCGAGAGAAAATGCGAGAACGATAACTCGTGTATTTATTTTTATTCATATTTAATGGGGTTTTTTAAAGAAAATTGGACCTTTTTTACCAAAAATAATTAATTGTACTTAATTCGGTGCTTATTCCCATGAATGTTTAGGATTAATCTAGGTCATATTGATTAACTCTCCCGGGGTAACTATGAACAACAACCATTCGTCGGATACATAGCTTCCCGTGGTAATTCTCTTAGAAGCGCACAATACTCTGATTTTCGAAATTTTTGCAATGAAGAAAAAAAATGAATAACTTAAGTCTACAAAATGTCCGTGGTTAGAGTATGTGCAAACACCAAAACACGTTAGTCTGAATACAAAAGCGTTGTTAGAATTACCCCGGGTTCCATAAAGTTAATGTTGCCAGCATTGCAAGATTCCCGGGGTAAATGTTCAAAGCGATTTCAATGATGTGAAGCTTTAGGTTGGGCCCAAATGATTTTTTTTTTATTTTTTAACATAAAGGAGATTCCCGGGGTTATTTCATGGCGATTTCATTTGTGCTAGATTATCCCGGGTTCTGTCGAGGATGTGTTTAAATCATAGAATATATTCCCGGGGTAAGTGTAAAGCGTTTTGAACAGTTTTGCTAGAAATACAACAGATCCCGGTCATCAATTTAGTATTTCAATAATTGTGGTGATATTCCCAGGTTACTAGTTACCAGCGGTTTCATTGATGATAGAATTATTCCAGGCCCCATAAAGTTGGCGATACCATTTTAGAAAATCTTCCCGGGGTAGGTTCATAGTGATTTCATTGATGCAATGATGCCTTATATTTTGTGTTTAGCCTACATCATTGAAATGATTCACGGGGTATTGTTAATTGAGATTAGATACTGTTAATATAGACTTTGGCAAAACAAGTTCATTGTTAAAGACGCAGAAGTTCTCCTGGTGTTAAAATTTAAAACGATTCTAATATTGATAGAATTATTCCGGGTCCCACTTAAAAATGTTGTAAAACCAGGAGAAAACGTCATGCGTTCTTCGTAAATAAGTGCCAATACATGAGTATATTGAAATCTTTTTCAATCAAAAGAGATATTTTCATTAATCACTCCTTCAAAGTGCATTTTATAGGACAAACATATCCTCTGTATCATAATATCGGGTTTCCCGGGGTAATTCCGAGTTCCCGGGGTAAATAGTAAGACCCGTTTGCATGTGTTAGCTACCATAACTATCCAAAGTTGCATATTTTTTGGAATTAAGAAAAAAGGTTCTGAAATATTAGCGGCCCCATAATGGTTTGCATTGCACATGAGCGCATCTATAAGTCGAATACAGTATACATATATCATGCTATATAATCTACCTTTCTTCTACTTCTACTTGTTACTGCTTTTCAGTCAATACTGACTATAACTAGCAGGCGTAGACTACATATTGGTGCTAAGTTGACCGTGCCAAATTATTCAACGGGCCTCATTGACTGGTGACCAGCACAAGACTACGGCATTGATACAATATGATGGGGGTCTATGTGCATTCAAAACCATTGATTGCAACAGAAAAGGTGTTTACTGTTCACCATCAAACATTATTTTGAAATAAATCCAATAGAGGAAGACATTTCCAAAGTAGAAGCTGTCCATCCTGTTTAATGTCTGATTTACATGCACATGAAAAAATGTTGTAAATACAAGAATTTTAGGGCATTTCTTGGGAATGAGTGCAGTGATAGCTCCTGTACAGGCATTCATCATCAAAAACTGATTGTTCAAAATATTTTTCTACTCCTCCAGGTTTCATATTCAGTGAGCATGGGACTACAGCACTGGTACAGTATGAAGGGAGAGCATGAGCAGTGATAACTCTTGTACAGGCATTCATCACCCTGTACATTCATCATCAAAAACTTATTGTTCAAAATATCTTTCTTTTTCTCTAGGTTTCATAATTGTTCAAAATATCTTTCTACTCCTCTAGGTTTCATATTCAGTGAGCATGAGACTAAAGCTTTAATACAGTATGAAGGGGGGCCATGTGCAGTGATGGCTTCTGTTCAGGCATTCATCATCAAAAACTTTTTGTTCAAAATATCTTTCTACTCCTCTAGGTTTCATATTCAGTGAGCACGAGACTACAGCATTAATACAGTATGAAGGGGGACCATGTGCAGTGATGGCTCCTGTTCAGGCATTCATCATCAAAAACTTATTGTTCAATGAATCTCCAAAAGAAGACTTCTCACAGGTCACCAGTAAGTCTCAACATTTGTATTTCCTAGGTCCTGGGGCTAGTGTTGGGCAATCGGTTTCAAATCACGATCAACAATTGCTTTTTAGTTCAAAAGAGTAAATAAACTAATGATTGGTTGTACAATCAGATTCTTAGAAATTAATAAAACAATCCCAGTGTCATCCTTTGAAGAATAGAATGTGATAGAATTTAGTTTAAACTCATGACCCTAAAGACTCTTTCTGCAGATTTTTCTTCCCACTTCATGGCTCTGCTTGAAACAGTTGTAATTCAAGCACCATTTTATTTTTGCGTTAAGGTAGTAGACCTTTAATAGTTCCTCAACGTTTCAGAAGTATGCACTTAAACAGTGTTATTCGAGGTTTCCTAATTATTTCACCTTGGTTAACATTGTGAAATATCTGGAGTTCTGAAATGTTGGGGAACTCTTACTGATCCATTACCTTAAAAGTCTTGATTTGTCTTGTAGATGATGAGGCCTCCGAACTGTTGTTACAAGCTTTAGGGGATATTATGGTTGTGATAACGTCGGGACGGTTTTGCGTCGTCAGTTTGGACCAAAGTGGACCAGGAGAGGAAAATAGACAAACAGAGTCGGAAAATGAGGAAGGAGAGAGTTCATGTAAAAAGTCACGCCTGGATCAACAACTCTTTCATTCAAAATTAAGGTAGAAATTTTACACTTTGCACTTTAAAAGAATCAAATAGTCATTATTATTATACCCCAACCTTCAGAGAAGAGGGGGGGGGAGGGGGGGTGTTACATTGGTTTCTCCATGTCTGTTCATCTGTCTATCTATCTGTAGACCATTTCATATCCAGACTCTAACTCAAGAACGAAATGACATAGAATAATGAAATTTTGTACAGATATACAGATATTTACTTTGACCCAAGGGAGTGACTGATGTTTGGGGTCACAGAGAATAAGGTCACAATTGAACATTGTCCTTAAACATTTAACAGAACAGGGACAAAGTGCTGATGGGGGGCATAGGTGTGCTTTGCTACTGATCTAGTTTTTTTAGCGCTGTCGAAAATTGGGTAATGTGCTTTTGAAGTTAGTGAACCCATAATAGTTCTGCAACATAACTTTTGGAACTCATGATTTTTCACAATGTTAACCTAGGTCATAGGGCAAACTCAGTCAACACTGATAAAGTTTATGACATGTGAAATGTTTTTAGTAACTATTATGGGTTCACTACCTTAATGGGTTGAATTTGTCTTTTCCAGATGTACTGAATGTGGGGATGAAGACTCAATGAGGAAGAATTTAAAGACATACTTCTCACATTTTACAGATTCATCAGGCGTGCTTCTCTATTTATATTCTATTTTATTAACAAAGGTATGTTGAACAATGTTAAACTATGCCATATACAGCCGAGGATGATATAACATGGCAAACTGTTTGCAATTATGCCCCGCTTTGCACACAAGTTTGTGTGCAAAGCGGGGCACACTTTGCAAACAGTTTGCCTCGTTTTGTCATTCAGAACATAGGGTATGATTTCTGTAAAGGGTTTTTTTTTGCTATTATAAACTCCACTGGCCAAAGGTCGCTGGGGCTATTGTCATGGGGCTATATCCTTCCAGTCATAAACTTTTTCTTTAAAAAAAAATTTCCTCAAAAACTACTGGATGAATTTTAACCTCATAGGAATGATCCTTGGGTGACTCTCTTCAAGTTGTTCAATGATTTTTGATCCATTGAAAAACAAGGCTTTAAATTGGGCATAGCTAATTTCCTTCTATTGTAATATGTGACTTTTCTCAGAATCTAACTGATGGATATCAACCTTATTTCACTGGAATGATACTTGGGTGACCCTTTATCAGTCTACAAAAAATTATTGTGATCAGATGAAAAATATGGCTTTTATGGTCAGAGGTCATATCTTTATGTTATTTAGTGGAAACTTTGAAAATCGTTTGCTCAGAATCTTTCCAATGGATATCGAACAAATTTCTTTCGATTTTTCCGTGGGTGAGCCTTTATCATACTCATAAAAAATATTTGGATTAAATGAAAAATATGTCTGTTATTGGCGTAGGTCATTTTTATTCCCTAGTATCGAACGATCGGGGGCATATTGTTTTACCGTTGTCTGTCTGTCCATCCGTCTGTCTGTCTGTCTGCAAAAGTTAACCAAAAAACTTAACATTGCCAATATCATCAAACCTATTCAAGATACAAGGCTAATATTTGGCATGATTATAGATCTCAATGATTGGCATCTGCTAGTACCTAAGTCAAGGTCATGTGACAAGGTCAAGGTCATCTGTCAAGGTCAAATAACTCAAAAACTTCAGCCTATTCAAGATACAAGGCTAATATTTGGCATGGTGATAGATCTTAATGATCCGCATCAGCTGGTTTTAAAGTCAAGGTCATGTGACAAGGTCAGTGTTGTCTGTCAAGGTCAAACTTTTTAAAAACATAAGCAAAAAATGTTCTTTGTTCAGTTCATTCAAGCATATTATAGATACCCTGTAACTGGCATGATAGATCTCAGTGATGTATATGTAGGTATCAAGGTCAAGGTCATGCTTAAAGCTCCATTTCTGTCAGGGTCAACATTTTGAAAAAAAAGCTGTTACGGGGGTATTTGTGTTTCACAAACTCATCTTGTTCTATATGTTATATAATGGAAAATTTTGAAAATCTTTTGCTCAGAATCTTTTTGATGGTTATCAACCAAATTTCATTTGAGTAGTCCTTAGGTGACCCATTATCAGACTGCAAAAAGATAATGCAGTATAAGTAAAGAGGAAGAATTCTTTGGATTATTTACACTGACTCTTCTTTCATAACACAGTGACAGGGGCATCTGCTTTAGAAAGATAAGATCTTGGCAGATGTACAGATAAGAGGCAGTGATTCAGATTACACTGCTCCATCTAACGCCACGAGACTGTAACATTTTGGACCACTGCTCTATTGACCATTATCTTGATTTACCAGAAAATCATAGGTGATTAACTCCAGGCAGTCCGTTACCCAAGCAGTTTTGACCATGGTATTTTGTTTACTCTACTGGAACGAGGAGAAATCATTGGCCAATTCTCAGAATTACTCAACTGTAACAGGCTGCATGATGCATCTGATAGTCCCATGGAAGCAATTATCAGATAATCATGGAACCATAAAACTGTCCAGCGAATTTGGGGAAATTTTGGCCAAACTGGCGTCAGATTATGGACTGATTAGACACAATTGTCTCAGGACAAAATGGCCTAAAAACTGAAATTTCTTTAGGCCATTTTGTCCTAGACTAAGAAAATTTTAGGCCACAATACCTTTACCAAAAATCAAACATACAGTCAGGAAATTTGGCAAGGTTTTAGTAAATACTAATAAGTATCATGAATTCTTTGGCCTCTGTCATACTACAAGGTAGAGTTACAAACTTGCAAAATATGAGTGCAATATTAAAATCAAATTGAGCTATAGCTCTGGCATTGAATATGTTAGTTGTTTTTAGCTTGTCTCCATCAGCAAATTGTAGTTGACTGTTACCAATCAAAGACACTGTAATTGGGTTTTTACATAAAAGGGTAGAATGTCTTTTCTATAATAAAATTCACATTGGTTGTCATTTTTGTCAATAATTCATATCATATAGTGAAAAAGATAAAACCATTCTTTACAAAAATGATGATAAAACTATGTCTAATTTTTGGAAATCATAACTTGTTTGTCAATTCTGAAATAGTATATTATAAATCTTTAATTCTGATGGCTGTAAATTGATTTGCTTGGCTTGCTGAATTAATTTCTCTATGTCTACTCTATGAATATCCAAATAATGGCTTGTCCGGTTACTAGTACAGTTAACCTGTCAATTACTAAGTATTTTTGTTCATGTTTAGATAAACAGGACGTAATTTTTGAAATATTTTGGAATCAAATATTTGATTTTTAGGGAAGAACACATCTACACTAATTGTTTGCTATCAAAGCAGGACTATTTTTATGAATATTCTGCTGCAAAAATTGTGCAGACAAAAGTTTCACTGGCACAAAATTTGTACGAAGAACAAGTCAAATTATTGCAAATTTATCATTACCTTGGTGTCATCTGCATTCAAAAACCCCGTTTATTTTTTAAGACATAGTGAGGTTTAAAAAGTGTTTATAAAATTTCACTGAACATCCAGAGGGTGAGATAAAATAAACAACTTTGAGAATTCCATGTTTCTTAATATAGAATCAAGCAGTTGACTGGTTATTCACCGTTTGATTTAAAACATGCGGCTTTCGGTATGGAATATACCAGAACCAGGCATCACTGAGATAACTTTCTCCGAGCAGAGAAGAATGAGTTTTTATTATACCCCCCACCTACGAAGTAGAGGGGGGTATATTGGTTTCACCATGTCTGTCTGTCTGTCCATCCGTCCGTCAATCCGTCTGTCCGTAGATCTTTCCGTTTCCGGACTCTAACTCAAGAACCAAATTACCTACAATCATGAAACTTTATACAAATGTTCCTTATGACCCAAGGAAGTGCCCTATTGTTTTGGGGTCACATGGGTCAAAGGTCAAGGTCACAGTCAGCCTTTGTTCAATTTTCGTTTCCGGACTCTAACTCAAGAACCAAGTGACCTACAATCATGAAACTTTATACAAATGTTCCTTATGACCCAAGGAAGTGCCCTATTGTTTTTGGGTTACATAAGTCAAAGGTCAAGGTCAAAGTAAATTTTTGTTCAATTTTCATTTCCAGACTCTAATTCGAGAAACAAGTGACCTACAAGCATGAAACTTTATGCAAATGTTGCTTATTATCCAAGGAAGTGCCCTATTGTTTTTGGGTCATATAGGTCAAAGGTCAAGGTCACAGTAAATTTTTGTTCAATTTTCGTTTCCGGACTCTAATTCGAGAAACAAGTGACCTACAAGCATGAAACTTTATACAAATGTTGCTTATTATCCAAGGAAGTGCCCTATTGTTTTTGGGTCATAAAGGTCAAAGGTCAAGGTCACAATGCTACATATTACCTCAATATTAGTTACAAGCACATCCTGCACTTATAGCACTTGCATTCTGACAAAGCACTTGTGGGGGGTATTAGTCCGCCCTGCGACAGTTCTAGTTTATTCATAGATTGAAATTTCCATTTTTGTTTGATTTCTTTCAAGTTTTTAGGCCTTTTTGTCCGGTTACCATATTTGCCCTCGGCCGAAATGGCCCTTTGCACTTAACAAAAAAGGTGAAAATAAGAAAATCTTCAAAAATCTTTTTCTCTGAAACTAGAAGGCTGACAACTTTCCTATTTTGTATGTAGCATCATCTAGTGGACCTCTACCAAGTTTGTTCATATCAAGACCCTGTGCTCATATTTGGACTTTGCCCGGGCCCAACCCTCTTTACATAGAATCAAAGACAGAAAAATTTTCTTCTCTGAAACCAGAAGGCTGACAACTTTCCTATTTTGTATGTAGCATCATCTAATGAACCTCTACCAAGTTTGTTCATATCAAGACCCTGAGACATATTTGGGCTCCACCCTTGTGCAAGCCCAAAATATGTCCCAGGGGTCAAAGAGAGTCAGGTGAGCAATCTAGGACCATCATGGTCCTCTTGTTAAATGTTAATGGCTCATTAAAGCCCTATGTTGTGAGTACTTACTTGAATAGTCTCATCAAGACAATTTCAATGACTTCATACAATAAAGGGTTTGTGTGAGTATTGTTGATATGATTCAATTTGAAATCCCCCTCAATCTGTAGCTCTGTCTTGGTAAAAACCTCAACATTACTCATATTAGTTGTTACTGTAGAATATTTCTTCTTTTATAACAGGGAGTGATTGCCTAATTTCAATCAATGCAAGTAGCTCTAACTGGCAACTGCATTTTTGGGGGGTACAAAATGTTGAGGTATTGTCATCAGTTTGGCGTTGTTGTAGACGTGACAAACATTAATCTTTGTCATATCTCTCTTGTTATTAACCCTTGTCATGCTGAACCCAGAATATTCCGGCTATGGCAGTAGGCATAGACAAAGATCAGCCTGCACACATGTGCAGTCTGATATCAGTCTTTACCCACTTATTTTCCATTTTAAAGTAGAAGAATTTAAAAATACAAAAATTGATATTGACTTACTATTAAGCATGAATTATTTTCAGCGCTTTGATTTTAATATAAATTGTAAAGATTTTTTATTCAGCATGACAAGGCATGAAGATATCGTCTTAAAACTTGACTGATGCATTTACCATCACAAGAGCTACCCAGACTATCAAGGGGGTTAACTCTAGAAGCATTTTGCAAGAGTTATGCTCCTTTTCAGACATTCTTTACATTATCCAGAATCTGCTGCTGAGAATTGGCACCCACTTGTGGTTCTTTTTTAGAAAAAAACTTGCGTCTGCTTTTAGTATGTCATTGATATAGGAGGTATTGCTTCAGTTTCCCCGCCATTTTTGTCACCTAATGTGTTGTGCATTTGCCTATTGTTGGAACAAAAGTCATCCATGATGCATGGATCCCTTTAACCCTTTCCTGTTTTACAAAATTTTGACCTGTCCAAATTCAAAGGTTTTGCAGACGAAAATTTAAAGTGCATTTAATTTGAAAAATAACCATTCAGTAGGGTAGAAAATAGTGTGGAATAAGAAGAAATTGCTTGTCGGAAGCAATTTCTTCTTTTTTCACAATATTTTCTCCATCATAAAATCACAGGCACGTAAAAAGCAGGGATTAAACAGCAAAGGGTTAAGGTGCCCTTATATAACAGATATATTTAAACACAATAAGATTAACTCAATGTGTATTTGTTGTTTCAGGGTATTGAACAAATAAAGAATGAAGTTGAAGATCCCAGTGAACCTTTAATTGATGGTATATATGGTCATGGAAGGTAAGATTTGTGTACATTCTTATTATAACAGAGCTTCAGATCAAAGGGATATTTTTGATAAAAAAAGTCTAAAATCAATTTCTTAAACTCCGTGTTTTTAGTACTCATTTGAATCTTCTGGTTGAGAAGATTCAAATAAGTACCAGCATCATAAGTGTTCATTGAGAAATAAAGAATTTATGCCTGTTTTTAGCTTGGCTGTTTTCGGAGAAAACCCGAGGTATTGCTTAAGCCTTCGTGTTGTTGTCGTCTTTGTCGTCGTCGTCGTGCAAAAACTTTGACATTTTGTTATATCTCTGGTTTTACTGAAGGCATTCACTTGAAACTTTGTACACTTGTTAAACATCAAAAGAGCAACTTATACTATCAAGGGGGATGACTCTAGATGCATTTTGTGCAAATTATGCCCCTTTTTCGACTTCCCACCATCCAGCCGAGCGTTGGCACCCGTAGGCGGTGCTCTTGTTACCACATGTTACGGTACCTCAGTTATTACCTTGAATATCATCAGAAAAAAACCCAAATAACTGCTGAAGCTTCAGGGTCGTTATCTGCCCCAATGTGGAAACACTTTACCACCATTTAACTATGTTTGGGGAGTATATAGGTTTCAGCTTGTCAGTCAATCTGTCTGTCAGCCTGTCTTTCTGTAGCATTTTCTTGTCCGCATAATTTCTCAGCAACTTATGGGGGATTTCATTGAAACTTTACAGATATGATGGGTAGAGAGGCAGAAATGTGAAAGTGATATTTTGGTAACAATCCATTGAGTTTTGACAGATATATGGCCCTTTGATGGAAAATGGCTTTTCATTAAAGACAAGCACTTTTAGTGGGGTATTAGTCACTTTGAAACAGTCTAGTTAGTTGGGCTGTTTTCATAGAAAACCTGAGGCATTCTCATCACCTTGGCTCTTCATCTAGGTGTTGGTCTTTTTGTTGGCGTAGGTTTTTGAGTTGGCTTTTTAATCGTGGTCATATCTCTGTGGTTGTTGAAAGGATCTTCATGAAACTTGGCATGTGTGATCCATATCATAAGAGCTATCAAGTCTATTAAGGGGATAATTCTGAAAGCAATTTTGTAAGGATAATGCCTTTTTCACCTTAGTTTTAAGCATTATCAAGCACCTGCATTGGCACTTGTAGGCGGTTTGCACCGTTTTCTTGTTATTATTTAAAAAAAAAAAGCTTTTACAAGCGAGCTTCAAGATAAAAGAAGCATACTGATATACTAGTATCAGGAGGTCTTTCCCTCTGTCCATCTTTTTGTTTGCTTCTCTGAAACTTAAACAGCAAAATAAACATTTTCTCATAGCTTTAAAACTATCAAAGATACAATGTATTCAAGATACAACATGCAATAAAGATATTCAAACCTCTGATATAAAAAATATATTTACATACCCTACGATATTTAAATAGGAAATTAACATTGAGATCAATAATTCTGATCTAAAATCTTGTCATTCTGCACCCAAATTTTTTCTGCTTTTGCAGGAGGTGTAACTCAAATATGGTATTGTGACTTGTGATTACTGTACATTTGAATGCAATGGACGAGTCACAGTAGCGAATTCTACTTATATAGACGAAGATCAGTCTGCACATACGTACAGTCTGATCTTAGTCTTGAGCGGGTGAAATTCATTTTATTCACACCAGAAAAGGTTAAAACTTGTATTTTCTAAAGGGAAAGCGACTCACAATGAGTGATTCCAGCACTTTCAGTGCTTTGACTTTGATGCAATTTTTGCTGAAGTTTTTATTGAGCATGACAAAGGTTAAATGTCATTTTTAATTTTCAGCCAGAGTTTAATTAACTTATTAATATCTGGACGTGCTGTGACCAATGTATGGGATAATGATAAAGATGTAAGCGGTTTAAGTGAGTATTAGTGTATTTCTAGGGTTTAACCAGAGGTGTGGAATTCTCATACCTGACTTGGCCAACATGGGTTTTTCAACTTGTAGGCAGGTGCTCAATAATGGTAAAAAAATATCTCAAAGTTGAATTATCATACAGTAAGTCCCTATCTATTCATAGACAATAACTAAATGATGATATACAGGATAATCATTTGTTCCTATGGTAGATCAATAAAATTTTATTGAGTGAACAACGTATGATATTACTAAGCTTAATTTTCATTAGTTGCAAATATATCCTTTGTAATTCATGAAATGGAGGATTTAGGATTTATCAATCTTGCATGAAAGAAAGAATGATAGTTGTTCTATTCCTTTTTCCTCATAAAAGAGATGAATTTTTTTGTCTGTTGATGAATCTATTAAAGCGGTGATTTCACACCTTAATAATTGCAATCCCCAAAAATGAGGCATTTTGATTGACTTAATTCGCATCACTTGAGGAAATCCATTGCATTTTATTTGTGTATAAAATGCAATGCGTATTTCGAGAAATTCCCTGACCATTGATATGCATCTCCAATGTTGTTTTTAAACACCCCTTCTTGCCCCTCCATAATACGTCATTGCTATTTAATCAGTTGAGAATTGAAATATTTCAAAAGAGTCATTGATTACAAGCATGCAGATCTTATTCTAAGCTGCTGTTTACAACAAGCTGAGGAAACCATCAAGCAACCCTCTCAACCTCACTCGATCACGTAGATTTCATCTAAAATTGAGAACTATTGGGCAGAAAAAAAATTCTGATCATAAATACCTACTAAAGTGAAAATATTACTTTTGTTACTCACTCAATGAAAAATTAATCAATCTGACTTGAAAACAAATTCTTGGCTGAGGTTAGGTAGCATCAAAAGAGGTGAATTGAACGAAAGCAGGGTATAATTTTTTGGTTCTTCGCTGGTTTGGCCGTGGGTTAATCAAGTGATTATCCACCTCTATTTCTTGATAATTCATTTAAAACCAGTAAAGAGAGCAGAGTTATTATTTTTTAAACAATGGGTTTTGGAGAATTGGTTAACAAGAAGAAAGTATTAAAGTTTATTGATCATAGACTTAAGCAAAAAAATATCCTGTCTTTATTTCAGAATTACATGGAGTGTCTAAAAGGGCCAGTATAGGATTTTTAACGTATATGGAACATTTACGATATTGTGAGGTAGGTCTATCTAGTAGTTAGTTTACATAATTATGCCCCCTTAGAAGAAGAGGGGGTATTTTGCTTTGCACTTGTTAGTTGGTCTTTTTTTTTGTCCCGAGCATATCTCAAAAAGTATGCAATCTAGAATCTTGAAACTTCACAGGTGGATAGATCTCATTGAGGAGAAGTGCAGTGCACAAGAACCATAACTCTACTCATCATATTTTATGAGTTATTGTCATTTGTTGATTGACAAAGAATAGGCTATTGACCTGCTTTTATGGTGGGCATAAATGTATTACAAACTTCTCTTGTTTATTGTAGTTATAATTACAGTCAACTCCCGTTTGATCGACATCTGTTACATCGACATTTTCGAATACTGACACTCATTTGTTGGGAATGGATTTGCACAGTTAATTTTTCTCCCGTTACAACGGAATTCTCGTTATCTGACATTGACACAAAACATTAGGGAACGAAAGTGCAAAATCCCTATATATCGACATATACCTGGCTGATTGTACATTTTGTGTTGATCTATTTTGAAAAATGGCTGAGCCACAAGCAAAGGGACATCGAAAACAACTCTCTTTTGAGTAAAATCAGACAATTTTAGAATACAAATACCAGGATTAAAACCTAGAGAGTGCATGGAAACTTTATCATTCTGCAGATAACAATGTTCATAATCAAAGACAGAAATCTATCAAAGATTTCTTCAAAAAGTGATAATTAACAAGTTTCAATATTCAGTTTTAAGTCTTATAGACAATAAATCAATATTCAAAGGTAAAATAATAGTATATAACAGTTTTACAGTGTATGTTGTAAATAAATGGCATCAACTTTCGAGTGAACGGGTTAATTTTCAATACACCGACATTTTCGTTATAAAGACATTTTTGTCGGGAACAAACGTGGTTGTTATAACAAGAGTTGACTGTAGTTGTTTAAAAAACAGAGAATTCAAATGTAATGTTGCAATTAAGTTTTATTATTTCATTTACTTTCGATTGTATAAAGGATAATTGTTTGTTTCAGTGTAAGATAGATTTATCTTTCATTGAGTGAAATAGCGCAGTTGGTTAGGCATAAGACTTCCAATCTGGAAGTCGTGGGTTCGATCCCCGGTGGCGGCAAATATCCTTTCCGACGTTTGTCTTTCACCAATGGGTAGATAATCGTAAACCTATGTGAAATAGCAGTCGGAGGCTAGGAAAGGATGTAATGGTAGTACTGGCGTGAGAAATACCAGGAATCCATTGTTAGGTGCTCCGGCCGCCGCGATATAACTGAAATAATGTTGAAAGCGGCGTAAAACCCCATTCAATCAATCAATCAATTCATTGAGTGAAAAATAAGTTATATTTTTACAAGTGGCTACCATCGCATTGACAATTATTCCTCGTCGTAGTTGGAGCAAACAAACAACATCACATAATTATATGATCTGATTTTGACTTTATATTGTTTATTTTCAGGTAGGATGGCATTTAAAAAATCCAATATATCCAGTATGGTTGATAGGTAGTGAAACTCATTTAACGGTATTATTTTCTAAGGTAAGTGTTAGACTTTTCTCAAGAAATTTTTAAGGTAGTAATAATAGTTCATAATAGTTCTGCAACGTTTGTGAAGTAATGAACTTGAACACTGTTAACCGAGGTTTCCTCATGATTGCATTAGGAAACCTGGTCAACATTATGAAAGATCATGAGTTCTGTAATGTTGTGGAACTATTACAGGTCCACTACCTTAAATGATCAATTATCCATGAAAACGTGCCTAAATTACAAGAAACTTGACAATAGATTTAAACTCCAATTCTATGAAAATGCAATATTTTATAAAACATGAAAAATTGTGTTATTTTTGGAAATGATAAATTGTTTTGTACCTGCTTATGGAACTGTTTTTCTCACAAACCCATTTTTATGCAATAAAAAGAATAAAATAAAAAAGAAAGATGATAAAAAGGAGAAATTATTTATTTTATGCAATTGCCCACTTATAATATGCTCCTTGAAAGCAGGGATGCATTATCGGATCACCTGTGGCTTCAAGCGTGTGGGAGGGGTCCACTTTTTTGTATGGGTCACCTTATGGCTGATTGACTTGATTTTTGCAGTTATGTTCCTCACTAATGATAATGAAGTGCAGTGCATCTGAAAAGATTCCTTAAACTTGAATGTTTTTCCCTCTATCTGCTTTGAATATGGATCGGTCTAAAATTTTGATTTCTGGAATTAGGTTAACTTCTGTTGTATTTTATCTTTTTCGATTAAAAGATAAATGTTTATTTGTGTTTATTTCAGGATAGTAATTTAGTAATTAATGAAAGTATAGAATCAATAGCTAGACGTATGTTCCATAGATTTGATCCAGAAGGTAGGACACTTTTGTATACTTCCATATAAGTTATGAGATATTTTGCTTGAAGAAGTCTCAAATTGTAGCACAGGGCCAAAGATTATCTTAATAATTCAATTAAATGTTTAATTTCAACTTTAAATTTACAATAAATGTTTTGTTTGTTTGTTTGAATGGGGTTTCATGCCACTTTCAACAATTTTTCAGTTATATCATGGAGGCTGGAACACTCAACAATTCCTGGTATTTCTCACACCTGACCACCATCACATCCTTTCCTAGCCTCCAGCTGCTATTCTACATAGGTCTACGAGGATCAACCTATTGGTGGAAGATAAATAGTTGGAAAGAATGAGTGCCGTCATGGAGAATTGAAACTGGAACCTCTAGATTGACAGTCTGACGCCTTACAAACTGAGGTATGATGGCAGCCGACAATAAATTGTATATATAATTTACTGACATTATTAATTATGATTATATGCATATATCAGTGTTACAGCCAAGTCATAGCTTTAATCTCAAGATGAAATTTGAGTAAATTCTCCATGGTGTACACAAAAAAAATTATAATCTCTTTAATTTCAGACAATGGTTTTATAGCCACCAGTTTATTGGGTGATTTAATGTCAGCATTAGATTTAGTCGCAGAAAAAGAATAGTAAGTGAAGTCAATTAAGCGCGTTTTTTATTAAGCGACAGTTTTCAAAAAACCCTTTAAATCAAAATATCTTTAAAAAGTACTTATTTTTGGTCCAAAATATATTGAAAATGAATCCTATGTTGTTAAAATAATTGAGACAATTCTATTGAGTTTTAACAACATTAGATTAGATTATTGAGAATTTCGCAATAATAGGTATATTCAATCAAAAGTTCTTATTTGTAAACAAAACATGTACTAAGAAGCCATTTTCTTAAAAGACTGCTTTTTGTGGTCCCATTAAGTTTTACTGTATTATTTTGAATACTTCACTTGTTCACTGAGTCTAGTCATTTATGTCGGGCTGAAGTATTGTAAAAATTACGTAGAAAACAGGAATATGAGCCTGTGCGTGAGATTTCAAACAATTTTAAATATGAGCAAAAACAAAGACTCTGATCAGCCCGTGCATCCGCACAGTCTGATCAGAGTCTTCACTATGGGCTAAGTAGATAGATAAGGTCTCAAAATTTTCTGTATACAATCAGGTAACTTTATTTTTAGAGTTTTGGCTATGCCTCTCAATGTTTGAACCTCACCAAAATTTCAAATTGTAATTGGAAATGTAACACCTAGGCTCATTTGCTGTGAACAGTAGGATAAGGGTTAAAGAATTGCAAACATTAGTGAAAATAACATTATTTGTGCCTAATAAATAGAGGATATTGAATGAGTTGTTATCAAATACCAAATTTATTGAACAAAGGCATTTATGAACAGATAAAAAAGAGGCTACATCAAGCCTTTATCTGATTTAGATGTCAAGTTTAATAAATTTTGGTATTTAATGAGTAAAAATTTGATATTCTATGTATAATGTGACCTGAATTTTTGCAATTAATCGAGGAAATTCCAGAATTTATGGATTCAAGTTATTCCGCCAAAGATACAACACCCTTTGCGATATGATGTCATCAAATGCATTATGACATCATTTTCACAACAAAAATATAATGTTTATACATGTTCTTAGATCATTTGCATAGTTATTTCAACTACTGTAATAGCACTCGTGTAATATCAAAAATATTTTACTCCTGCGACATAGGGCATATTATACTTCTTATTCAGTAGCATATAGAGGATAATGGTTTGTTTCAGTGTAAGATTGATTTATATATCATTAAAGCTGCTCTTTCACAGTTTTTCATTGAAAAAAATATAAAACTTGTTCTTAGTTTTTGAAATCTGTGTATTTTAAGACGATTAAGAATGGCCCAAGGGTATTGACACTAAAACAACATATTTCAATAATTTTGTAACTTATAATTTCGAAGCAGCAATTTCAGTAAGGGATCCAGTCTATTAATTGCCAGTCTATAAATTAAAAAATCGTATTTATCCGTGAATAATTTTTTATTTTTGCTTGTAATGATAAGAAGTTTCTAGCTCTCAAATATTTTTACCTTTATCTTTGATTGAAAAGGACAAAGATATGGCATTCAAATGCCTAAATAGTTGGCTCGAAATTGAAGAATAATTATTAAGGCGTTAGTAGATGCTTTATTTTTCAGAAAGATTTTTCGCTTAATTCAGAAATATCAGTCTTTCTTTCCATGCATTACCAGATTGAATCTTATTATCTTAAAGGCTCTAACGTGATGAGGTCGTTACTTCCCATTGATTTTACGAAAATTTTCAAAAATCACATTTCCCGATCTGTGAAAGAGCAGCTTTAAGTGAACAACAAAGGCTATATTTTCAAAAGTGGCTGAGAGCCATGAGTGAATATATAGCTTTTGTTGCTCTCAAAAAGAAATACTTGAATTAATCAATCCTACCAAAAAAAAACTTAAACAAATCATTATTCTATTTCTTTATTGCAAAAATGAGACAAAATGTGAAAATTTGGTACAAAATTTCTTATAATGTGTCATTTCGCAAGTGATTGCTATCTAATGTTCATGATTACATCACTTATTAGGCTGAACTTAGATAATGTCAGATAGGGTAAGATGAACAAAAGTAGGATATAAGTTTCTGATCATTTCACTGGTTAGGCAGTGAGTTTTTCAAAAGAAAATCTATGGTTAAATCTGGATAATGCATCGAAAAGCATTAAAGAAAATTTGCTGAATAAATATTGGCTAAAAATTTCCATCAAAATCAAAGGGCAAAAAGCACTGAAAGTACCCACTGTAGGTCAATTTTTAATTGAAAAACTAAATCTATGATCAATTCTGGCTTGAAAGTGAGAAACAGGTGGTGTAGACTAACATCAGACTGCACATATGTGCTGGCTGATAATTGTCTATAGCTCCTGCCAAAGCAGGGATATTCCAGGGCTAGCATGACAAGGGTAAATTCTTGTAACAAGATTTGAAATCTCTTTCAGTGTGGACATTATGGCCTCAAAACTTGACTCTGAGAACCTCGGTATAATAACACGCAGCAGTTTTATGGAGGAGTTTTTTGCCGGGGAGAAACCTCAAGAAGTACCAAAGAATTTTAGTCTTTACCATTATAATGGTTTATCTAGATCTTGCCATGAGAATAAGGTAATTTTTTGGACAGTTAATGAAATATTCACTCGTAATCAAAATAACTGATGCTAAAGATGGATTCATCTTACAAATCTATAAAAAATGACTATTTAATTTCCCAATTTTCTTATCAGTCTACACCAGGCTCCACCCTTGGATTTTACCATATGCATATAACTCCCTCATCAGACTTTACTCATTGACACATCAATGCAAAAATGAAATTATTTCATAGATAATAATAAAAGTGCGATAAAAAAAATATTTTTCTCTCACAAATGTAGTAAAAATAATTCAATGATTAGCAATCCAGGGTTAAAAGATTAATTGGTCTTACTCAAAAATAAAAAATTACTCTTTGGGTTTTATCATAAAATGTGGCTAAATGTGAAAATTTTAGGGCATGTTTTCTTAATGCGAGTCATTTATTTGCTACTCCCTGGCAACATTTTGAAGTCATAGGTATATATAGCCTGTCTAGAAAATGACAAATAGGGAAAAATGAATAAAAGCAGGGTGTGGTCTCATTTATTTTTCCAATTTGGCAGTAAAACTGCCAGGTGATAATCTACTGCTATCTCGTGATAATCAACATGAAAGCATTAAAGAAAAATGTTAAATAATCTCTTTCTAGGTAAAGTATATGGAAGGCCAGTCTGTAATACAAGATGAATTGGAAGTCCAGATTCTAACTGACGTCTCACAAATAAAAATGGTCTTACTCACTAAGTGGCCAACAATAGAGATTAAATGGTGCCATGGTCAGCCTCCATCAATCAACTGACACACAGACCAAATTGGAGATTATGTGTTACAATGGTCATCCTACAGTGATCAACAGACAGAGAGACCAAACTGGAGCTTACTATGGTTCCAAGATCAGCCTTCTTCCATAAACTGATGAAAGGACCAATTTAGAGATATTATAGTACAACGGATTGACCTGCATCAATCAACTTACAATGGCTAAAATTGGAAATTATTATGACGTCATGGTCAATCCTTCATTAATCAAATGACGGAAAGACCGAATTGGAGATTATGTGGTACAATGGTCAACCTACAGTGATCAACTGACACAGACACCAATGCAATGGTCAGTATGGTGACACTAAATGTGAGTCGATATTCATTTTGAAAATTATTTTTTAAGCTTTTCTGGCTTCAAAAAAGGAAAAACAGGTGGTATATACAAAGATCAGACTACACATATGGCAGGAATATTCTGGTTTAAGCATGGCAAGGGTTAACTGACAATGAAAGCAACTTACAATGACTAAAATTGGAGATTATTATGACGTCATGGTCAACCCTTCATCAATCAACTGACAGAAAGACAAAATTTGAGATAATATGGTACAATGGTCAACCTACATAGATCAATAAAACTAAAATTAGACTTTATTATGGTGCCTTGGTCAGCTTCCTTCCATAAACTGACAAAAAACCAAATTTGAGATTGTTTGTGGGTATCCAAAATGTTTCTAATATAGAAACACATGAGTGAGGAAATACGAATGTTCACCACTTGCCCATGGAGAAGTAAAAGCCAGCATTTTTTTCATTAAAAACAATGTTTTCTACCCTATGACACAAACATTTGGATGACTTTTATCCAAGATCTTGTTAATACTGTTTAAAAATTTGCTATGGCATTTACTTGTCCATGGACAAGTGGCCTAGAAAAATGTACTTGCCCGCAAGTGGAAATGCCCATGTCTGACAAATCGGGCATGGGATTCTCAAACCCCTGATACAACATTTTGGTCATCCAGTAAGGATTTAGTCCAATGGTCAACTTGTCAGGAGTTGGTGTGTCATTCACAGCCATTAACCAGTACATAACAAGATGGCCATACAACGTTTGAAATAGTTTGAAACACTTTACCATGAATCAAGAACACTGATAATCATAATCTGCCCTGCGTTCAGGATTTCAAAATGGTGCAAGCTGTTTGCAAATTATACCCTGCTTTTGCATGCAAGTGAACATGCAAAGCAGGGTATAATTTGAAAACAGTTTGTACCATTTTGTCATCTGGAATGCAGGGAAGATAACTTGAATCATCAAATAATATTACTTACAATATTTGTGTCTGCAAGACTGTACTAAGTATCCATACAATGTTTTCTTAACTGAGACCATGATTTTTTGCATGTAAATGATGTTTCAATATTTCAGAATGTTTGACATGTCTTCGGTCAAGGCACTTGACCATCATTTTGTTATATTGACTTGCATATTTAGCTAATAATTGTTGAGTTTCTTTTTTGCTTTTGCTGAGTAAGCAACAAAACCTATAGATTCATTACTTAGCCTCAAATGTGAAATATTGGCTTTGTTTATAGGATGAAGGATGAATGATAAGATGATCTTTTTGTAAAACAATATTTATTTCTTTAAGGAAGTGGATCAATAATAGTTCTTTAGTCTATTGGAAGTCATAAATTCTAACAGAGTTAACTGAGGTTTCATTAGCATTCTTTGGTTTATAATTGGGAAAGATCAAGAATTTGGAAATATTGTGGAAATATTACAGATTCACTACTTAAAAAGATCAAATGAAGAAATGGGGAAATTTTTGGACATTATCTGAAAGCACACTTTTATGTCACAGTTGTCATGAAATACCAAATTTATTGAACAAGTCATTCATTTATAATGTGTGAAAACAAGCAATGGCAAGTTTTTGTATATTTTAAATGATTGGTTTAAATTAATTTGGTATTTTATGTACTCACTATTGGCATGGAAAGTTTTGCGATAGATCAAGAAAATTATTGAAATTCTAATTTCATTTTTTTCAAATTTGCCTTGAAACAAAAACATTTTACCACCACTTGTGAAATGACATCATAAATACCCATTATGACATCATTTCCACAGGAACAAAATAGCATTGCTAAACACTCTATGCTAATTTGCATAGTTATTTCACAAATGTGATAACACCTGTATAATATTAGAAATCTTCAAAGCAGTTATTTGACCTTTGCAACGTCGGTCACATCAGAAATTAAATAACAAATTACATGAATGTTATAGCATGTTATGACTTCTTCTAATCAGTTAAGTTGATATTTGGTAGTGTGGAATAAATGAAAGCAGGTTGTAATCTATGAAAATAGTGAGTTTATCATTTAGATAATTTGACTGGTATGTAAGTGATTTATCAAGAGATTTCTACCAAGAAATCTCAATAATTCATCTGAAAGCAAGAACCAAATTCTACGCAATCATTCTGTTGATATCCCCTTAAGCAAATACGTGGAAAAACATCTTGGAAAATGAAGCAATTGCTTATGGCAAGCAATTTGTTCATGTTTTCTGTCCATTAAGCAAAGTACTTTAAAATTTAAAATGATTGTTTTTCAAATTTATCATTTCTTTCCGTAGTGGTCATTTTCATTTTGATCTTGGATAAGTAGAATATCATCTTTTACTTGTCTAGGAACAATTGAAGGAAACATGTATTTCCAAACCTCTGATATATATTTTTTGAAACACATGATGTCAAAATTTGAGTATGTTAGCTTTGTCCAAGGTCAAGGGTCATGACGAGCAATCAAAAACAGTCAATCTTGCTCAAGCGACCATGTCTATTAAGCGACCATTTGTATTGAGTGACTGTTTTCAAACTCTACTTCTTTAAATTAAAATATCTTAAATAATAGATAGATTTTTACTGAAAATAAATGTCATTGTATTTGTTGTGGTTAAAACTCATTAGAATCATCTCATTGCAATGATTCTTTTGAGTTTTAAGAACATATCATTATTGAGAAATTCATTTAAAAATATTATATTCAATCAAAGTAATGTTTTTTGTTTGTAAACAAAATGTGTATGAAGAGACCATTCTCTTTAACA
The DNA here is from genome assembly GCA_948146395.1 of Fragum whitleyi. Classification (NCBI taxonomy): domain Eukaryota; kingdom Metazoa; phylum Mollusca; class Bivalvia; order Cardiida; family Cardiidae; genus Fragum; species Fragum whitleyi. The sequence goes on along the minus strand of OX411556.1, from coordinate 30,764,781 downwards.
ACTGCTTTTTGATGGCATGACAGACATGATTTGAGTCGGGGCGTAAGATTTCCAACAACTTAGAATGTTCTTATGGCACCTACATTTAGCAGCCTGAATGACAACACAATGCCTAGGAATCTTTGGGCCTACTTATTTGTCACCAAAACTGGTCCTGTTTTTCAGCCGGGCCACAATAAGAAACCAGCTCTATGTTCCGGCTGACAAGATATTGCAGACCATTTCAAAATTAAATCCATTTTGCACGCATGTGCATGCGCAAAGGGGGTTTAATTTGAAAACGGCATGCAACATCTAGTCAGGCGGAACATAGGAGCTGGTTTCTAATTGTAGCTAGGCTGTAAAACAACAAAATCTGGACATGTTCGGGTGACAAATAAGTTGGTCCTTTGCTTACTGCATAATGAGGAGTTAAGGCCTTATCTATATACAGAACACAGAGTAAAGACCCTGGCCAGACTGTGCGGATGCACAGACTAGCCAGAGACTTTACTTTGCATCTGTGTAAAATTGCTGTAAATGTCATGCACAGGCTCATTTTATGTTGAATATTTTTGGACCAATTTGCATGATCTATTTTTCTCTTTTCTTGATATTTTCTAAACATTATTGTTAAGTATGCGTCTTGTTCAATACTTGCATCAAAGTCTTGTCTTTTGTTTGTTATGATATGAATAATAAGACATTAATGAACATGTATTTTGATAATTTTGTTGTTGTTGTCAAACAAAAATTGACCCTTTTTCTGCAATATTTAAAAAAAAATCATTTCATAATTTCGCTCCGGAATCGGTAGTTCATTGTACTCTCTATAATGAAATTTATTTAAAAAATTGAAAAGAATACATGTTATTTTCATCGGGGTATGAAACTAAAAATCTATTGACTATTTATGAATGTGCGTACCGGATTCCTACATGAGTAATATTAGGTTTTTGGTTTCATTCCTCGATGAAGTCAACAAATATTCTCTTCAAATCTTTTAATTTGATATAAGGAAGCAAAAATGTAAAGATTTGTCAAAAAAGAAACTGATATCTGATTGGACTATTTTGTGTTTAAGCTTACAAAAAAGATGCATACTCAAAATTGCTTTTTATTGATTAAATGAAACCAATTTTTCATCCAATCAGAATTGAACAATTTCGATGGACCCAACAAAAAAAATTATTTCAATATACTTATTCATTCTAAGCTCTCATATGCGGAAAAGTTCAACCTCTAATCCAAAATCCTTACATTGTTGTCTAATTAATCTGGACAATTCGAAAATTGAAAAGACGGAAAGAATTAAGGTAGTGGAACCATAATAATTCTGCAACATTTGGGAACTCATGAGCTTTCACAATGTTGACCGAGGTTTCTGAATGAAAAATCATTAGGAAAGTTTGGTTCATACTGTAAAAGTTCATTACCTACAAAATGTTGTGGAACTATTACATGTCCACTACCTTAAGTAAAAAAAAAAAGCACATCGTCACAATCACAGCTGGAATTATTAGATGATAAGAGACACTTGTATGTACTTTTCAACCAGGGACAAGATCTATTACTGCATGCGTCTAACAAAACTAAAGATAAACGGTTACCCTGATGGTTTTGAATTTTGTTTATAATAAATTGTCAATTTTCAAAAAATGCCCAAATGAGTCCTTAAAACGTTCTCGAAGCCAACGGTTATTACTTGCAATTTGAAAATTGGTTCATGAAGACGTTGACATCAATACATGTAGTTTGTTGATTTAACTGTTTCATTTACTATAAATGCAGCCTGTGACAAGGTAAATTACTCCTATCGGAAACGTTACACGCTGTCTGTGATTTAAAGAAATAAATAGTCGTAGATTTTTAAACTTGAGGCCTTTTTCCAATAGGAAGAAAAAAATTCTAGAGCACAAGACCTCGACTTCAATGATGGAATTTCAAAGTTTCATATCGAGGCTTCAATTCCTTCCTCAAAGCTGTAAACAAAATCTGAAAATGTAGTTGTTTAATCGATGGATTCTGTTTCAATGTTTAAGTTACAAAAGTCCTCGGTCGTGAATATAGCCTGGGACCAGTGTAACTTACACACTGCTCAATGAATGTCATTTCATATTGTTGATTTCGTCCTTGCACATTTCAATATTAAAGGTAAAACTTGACAATTTTTTTCCGTAGACTTCGATTTGAATGTTTAAGTTATAAAAGGCTGCGGTCTTTCTATAGCCTGGGATCTAGATAACTTACACATTACTTATCGAGGTTCACTTATTCCAAATGTATCCATTCCTTGTATGTTGAAACTTCCTCTCTTCTACCGCTCTGTTTTATCAAGTCAAGTTTTGGGCCGTTTTGCTGGAAATAACAATGTTTAAGTTACAGAAAGAAAGCTCAGTGCAAGTGCTAGACTGTACTAAGTGTATATACAATGTATATACACCTAGTACAGTCTTGCGCTAAACCCTCGAGAAGTCTGTGGTGCTTAATGATAGCCTGTGACATAGGTAACTTACACGTTGTTACAGAAGCTTCGGAGCCATTTGATGACAAATCCCTTTTTCCATCATTCCATCCGAATATTTCTGTAGTATGTGGTATTGAGAAGTCTCTGTACGCATTGAAGGTGACCCGTGAACCTGAATCAACGTATGAGTTAAAGTAGTCCGCGGAAATCACAACAACCTGGGACCAATCTTACACATTGTTATTTCTAAATCAACTTGCCATTGGTATCTTCCGTTGAAATTGGAAGAAGTATAAGAAGTATAATCTTATTTTGGAGAAACCTTCTACTACAAATTTGTATTGGTCCACCATAAGTTCAGTATTTCCTCGTAACCATATCGGTTGAATATAGCCAATGTTTAAGTTACGGTAATCCGCGGCAATTAAAGCAGCCTGGGACCAAGGTAACTTACACGCCGGCGTTTATACGCTTTGGCATGGTTGTTTGGTCTCCGTTCAATGGCGAACTGGCTGTCTCTTCTTCCATGCCAATCCTTCTCAAACAGGTTCCTTAAAAGCAAATACATGTATTGAATAATGTCAATGAAGAAGTCTGCGGTACTTAGCAATTTGAGACCGAGATAGCTTGCATATCGATTCGTACGAAAACTTCTTGTTAAGTCCAAGACCTTTTTTCCAATCTTTTGTCACTGTCTGAGAATACAAATCCCTTTATACACTTAGTGAACTCTATATCTTGTAACTCGCACATTCTGCGATCTCTGTATGAAACATTGATCAAACGGGTACAATCTGTTTTATAACCAGCAACGTGATATAGTCCTCGCTTATCTCATTGTATTCTGCCAATGTTTAAGTTACATAAGTCCGCGGTATTAATAAAACCTGGGACCAAGGTAACTTACACGTCGATCCGTAATACAATCCTGTGGCAAACTTAAACTCAAACATTACTCGGTCGCTGCCTAATATCTCAGTCATGACATCCAAAATGAAAACTATTTCAAGTCACACATTTTTTGTCCACATTATTGTTCTTGGCCAATGCTTAAGTTACAAAAGTCCGCGGTATTGATAAAACCTGGGACCAAGATAACTTACACATCGATCCGTTTTGGCATCGTGTAAATGGCCCATCTCCTTTAAATCGAACATCCCCCGGTCGCTGTATTGAACCCTCGTATATTATTCGTCCCTGTTATTGTGTTTTGTTTCATCTATGTTAAAGTTAAATGAGCCTGTGCGTGAGATTTCCTACCATTTCAAATATGCGCAAAGAAAAGACTCTGACAAGCCTGTGCATCTGCACAGTCTGACCAGTCTCTTCACTATTAGTTTATTCGATAGATAAGGTCTCAAAGTATGTGTAGACCATCAGGTAACTTTATATTAAACAGTACCTGTATGTCAACGCTACTCACTGTTTGTACCTCACGAACGTTTCAAATTGTTGGAAATGTCACACACAGGCTCAAATAGTACGCGGTAGTCATATAACAACCCGGGACCACATCAACGCGCATGGTTATTTGTAAACTCCAACTCCTGTACCTTCTTCGACCCCTGTCTGAAACTGGTGGGATGATATCCAAATTACATCGTAGTTTCTTGGCCAATATTGTTGTATTCTGCCAATATTTAAGTTTCGAAAGTCTGCGGTATATAATAACCTGGGACCAAGGTAACTTACAAATCGACCCGCACTTAAATATTTTTTTGTAAACTCCAACTTCTGAACCTTCTTCGACCTCCGTCTGAAACTGGTGGGATGATATCCGGATTACATCGTAGTTTCTTCGCCAATATTGTTGTTTTCTGCCAATATTTAAGTTACGAAAGTCCGCGGTATATAATAACCTGGGACCAAGGTAACTTACAAATCGACCTGCACTTTACTATTCTTTGTAAACTTCAACTTCTGAATTTCCTTCGACCCCTCTCTGAAACTGGTGTGATGATATTCAAATAACATCGTAGTTTCTTCACCAAAATTGATGTAATCTGCCAATATCTAAGTTACGAAAGTCCGCGGTATATAATAACCTGGGACCAAGGTAACTTACAAATCGACCTGCACTTTACAATTCTTTGTTAACTTCAATCCCTGTATCTTCTTCGACCCCTGTCTGAAACTGGTGGGATGATATCCAAATTACATCGTAGTTTCTTGGCCAATATTGTTGTATTCTGCCAATATTTAAGTTTCGAAAGTCTGCGGTATATAATAACCTGGGACCTAGGTAACTTACAAATCGACCCGCACTTAAATATTTTTTTGTAAACTCCAACTTCTGAACCTTCTTCAACCTCCGTCTGAAACTGGTGGGATGATATCCGGATTACATCGTAGTTTCTTCGCCAATATTGTTGTTTTCTGCCAATATTTAAGTTACGAAAGTCCGCGGTATATAATAACCTGGGACCAAGGTAACTTACAAATCGACCTGCACTTTACTATTCTTTGTAAACTTCAACTTCTGAATTTCCTTCGACCCCTCTCTGAAACTGGTGTGATGATATTCAAATAACATCGTAGTTTCTTCCCCAGAATTGATGTATTCTGCCAATATCTAAGTTACGAAAGTCCGCGGTATATAATAACCTGGGACCAAGGTAACTTACAAATCGACCTGCACTTTACAATTCTTTGTTAACTTCAATCCCTGTATCTTCTTCGACCCCTGTCTGAAACTGGTGGGATGATATCCGAATTACATCGTAGTTTCTTCGCCAATATTGTTGTTTTCTGCCAATATTTAAATTACGAAAGTCCGCGGTATATAATAACCTGGGACCAAGGTAACTTACAAATCGACTAGTACTTTGATATTTTTGTAAACTGCAACTCCTGTATCTTAATCGTCATCTGTCTGAAACTGGTGGGATGATACCCGAATAACATCGCAGTTTCTTCGCTAATATTGTTGTATTCTGACAATATCTAGGTTACGAAAGTCCGCGGTATATAATTACCTTGGACCAAGATAACTTACAAATCGGCTCGCATGGCAATCTTGTTAACTTCGACTCCAAGGACCCTTTTTACTAAACCTCTAACAAAAAAATAATCGTAAGTCAAAATCACAAATCGTTTCTGGTGTTTCAATTAAAGTTAGATGCTGCCTTGCAGTATCTCATTGGAATCGTCTTTACAAGACGATTCCAATGATATGATGCATGACAGAGTTCCATATTTATTAACTACTGTTGAATCCACTAAAGTTTTTGACTTGTGCAAAGAATGGTCGTAAGATGTCTAGTAAGACAGGCCCCTGTATCTTATTGGTCGCCTTCTTAAACTGTTGAGATGAAGTTTCTTTTCTAATATTGTTGTATTCTGCCAATGTTAAAGTTACAATAGTCCGCGGTATTCTGCCAATGTTAAAGTTACAATAGTCCGCGGTATTCATGTAACCTGGGACCAAAATAACTTACACATTGAACCATGTAGAAATCATCTGGTAAACTCAAACTTCTATGACTTGGTCATTCCTCAATAGTTGACTAAAACTAACTTGGTAAAATCATTAATCCATTGTACTTATTTATGATCTTGTTGTCATCCGCTTATTACAAAATTACAAAAGCCCGTGGTATATTAATATGGGGCAATGGAAAATTACACATCGATCCATTAACTACAAATGTATATTGTTGAATACTCCACCTCTTTTATGTCAAACTTCCTCGCTTGTTGTCTGTAATCTAGTGATGAAATACGACAAAAACACATTGTTCTTCCTCCGCTCATATTGTTGTATAAAGGCAACGTTTAAGTTACAAAAGTCCGCGGCATTCATATAAACCTGGGACCAAGATAACATACACATTGATCCACAGAGACATCTCACAAAACTTTAGTGAAGAAGGTACCCGTATTGCTCACCCTCCGTTCATATTGCTGTTTCCGGCAACATTAAAGTTACAAAAGTCCGCGGTTTTATATAACCTGGGACCAAGGTAACTTACACGTCGATTTGTATTACTATCTTGTGGAATATTTTAATTCGAACATTACTCGGTCGCTGCCTAATATCTCAGTCATGACATCCAAAATGAAATGCATTTCAAGTCACACATTCCTTATCCATATTGTTGTATTCTGCCAATGTTTAAGTTACAGAAGTCCGTGGTATTCATATAAACCTGGGACCAAGATAACTTACAAATTGATCCGTTAGACATCTTGTACTTAACTCCTTTAACTCGAACTTTTTTTCGGGGGCTGTAAAATCTAAATGGTGTAATCAGAAGGAAAATCCATTGTACTAGACTTGTTTTCGTTCAAGTGTCGTATACTAGTAATAGCAACGTTTAAGTTACAAAAGTCCGCGGAATTAGTATAACCTGGGACCAAGGTAACTTACACATTGATCTGTAGGAACATCTTGTAGTAAACTTCGACTCCTTTCACTCGAACATGCCTCGGTCGCTGTAAAACCGTATTGGTGAAATAAAAGAAATTGCATCTTTACCTGATTTCTCGTTCAAACTGTAATATATTGGCAACGTTTAAGTTACAAAAGTCCGCGGTATTGATTTAACCTGGGACCAAGGTAACTTACACATTGATCTGTAACGACATCTTGTAATTAACTTTTATTCATATCACTCGAACATTCGTCGGCCGCTGTTAACCTTGCTGGTCAAACTAGAAAGAATATGCATTGTTCGACATCTACTTCCTCGTCCAAACTGTCGAATACTGGCAATATTTAAGTTACGAAAGTCCGCAGTATTGACATAACCTGGGACCAAGGTAACTTACACATCGACCCCCATATAAACATCTTGTTAACTCCAACTCGTTTAACTCCAGCAATCTTCTTCATTCGCTGTTTTATAACACAGCTGCATTTTGAAGAAATTGTTTTATAGTCTACAATACTCAATTTTTCCTAATCTTCGTTGGATTTTGTCAATTTTTAAGTTACAAGAGTCCGCGGTCTAGATGTGTAGCCTGGGACCAATGTAACTTACACATCAAACTTTTTAGATTGAATTGTCATGATTCCTCCTTATGATTCGGGCGTCGTCTTTGTACGCATAATAGATTTTATTGTAATGTGATCACAATCGTATAGATCTAGGACAATATCTATTAAGGCAGTGGACCAATAATAGTTTTGAAACATCTCGGAAGAAATGAACTTTAACAGTGTAAACCGAGGTTTCCTAATGATTTTCATTAGGAAACCTCGGTTAATATTGTCAAAGAATGTGTAGTCCGAAATATTGCGGAAATATTATACGGGTCTACTACCTTAAGGTTCATTTAATAATTGCGTGATATCATACAACTTCACCAGACATCTTCGTGCGTGCCGTTGAGTAGTATCACTTGTTTTTGAAGATATGTCAGTCAGCCCTAATAGATGGAATTGAATTCGTTGATTTCTTTCCTTTTGTAGTTCTATGTGTAAATTTATAATCAGTTCACAATTAACAAGTTACAAAAGCCCGCGGATCTTTCAAAAGCCTGGGACCTAGGTAACTTACACATTGTGAGCCTGAGTTTTTTCCCTGCAAAAAACATCTATGCGTATTTTCCTGCCCTGCGTTCAGAATGCCAAAGCGGTGAAAACTGTTTGCAAATTTAACATAGCTTTGCACACGGGTGCAAGGACAAAGCGGGGTACATTTTGTAAACAGTTTGCACAGTTTGGTCATTCTGAACGCACGGCTAGACGGACATTGTACACAACCATTATTAGGGGACATATAACTAAAATATTCATTTTACATCGATTGGGAAAAAAGTTCTTACAACTTGATTGCAACAGAGTTTAATCTCTCTCGATTCTGCTCCCTGGAAAATTCACCAGTACTCGCGACGAATATCTGGACCATTGAAAGAATCAAGTATGACTTTCTGGTCAAAACTCGCAAATTACAAATCCTGGGTTCGGAATGAAAAAAGGTGCACACTGTTTGCGCTATAATACCCCGCTTTGCACGCAAGTGCGCGTGCAAAGCGGGGTATTATTTGAAAACAGTTTGTACCATTTTGTCATCCCGAACTCATGGCAAACGCGTTCATTGAAACATACCAACAAAAGTTAACCACCTTCTACATTCCAAAACGTGAAAGGCCTTCAATATAGCAGCCACAGAGCGTAAGCTGACATAGTTCCGGGAAAGATCTGAAAACCCGGGACCCAAGCAACTTACAACCTGGGGGCTACAACGAAACCTTCTCTTTCCTTTGGGTAGAAAACCTGTATCGAAAATAGCATGTTAACACAGTGTCCTATATCACAACTTTCAAACATCACCGTTTGAAAAATGAAAAAATAAATAAAGTTAGGCAATAAAGACTATATTCTGTCGGGATTCAGAAATCTCAAACAACGAAACATTCAAATTCAATTAAGTATTAAGCATGTGGCTTCTGATCGGAACCGACACTGTTAGTCCTTACTTGTACCTTTTAGTGCGGTGGTCATGAATTGCAAATCATGGAATTTGATTTAGCACTCTTGAACAAAAACTGCTATGTTAGAGATGAATTGAATAATTTTCAGTTAATGTAGTATGAAACGAAAATCCTAATCACGTGAAAATATTTTTCTAACTTGTGAAAGTATGAAACTGAAAACCTAAGTCCCACTGTAATAAGTTTTTTAAGTTTCATTTCTCAATGATTTCAAAAAATAATGTCCTCATTTCTTTTGAGTTGATATCTTTTTTAAACACGACAATAAAGGATTTGTCAGTTTACGACATACACTGCAACCATTTTGTACTCTAACATACAAACATAGAGAATTATTAACACTTTGTTCATGTAGGTATTTTCGTATAAGATTGCTCATTTTTGACAGACGAAAGTTAAATTCAAATCATATAAGAAACAAAGCATAGCAGGCCAGGTAGAGTTCTTCTTTTTGGAAGGATTTCTTGAAAACGTAAAAGATGTCGATGCTGGCCAGCCTGTGCAATTCTTGCAGTCTGACTAGGGTTAATACTATACTCACTAATGATATGAAAAATTCCATCTGTTTCGTGCGCGGATAAGATATTAGTTAGGGCTTGTGTGTGACATTTTCAACAATTTGGCAGCTGCGTGAGGTGCAAATACTACGCCTACGTAGTTACATATTATTACTAGAAAATTGTCAAACTGTCTACAGATACTTTAAGACCTTATCTATCTATAAATCGCGTAGTGAAGACTAGGTCAGACTGTGCGGATGCACAGACTGGCCAGAGTCTTTGCTTTGCACACATTTGAAATTGTTGGAAATGCCACGCACAGGCTCACTTATTTCAGTTCGATGTCATTCGATTTCTGTTGGAACTGTAGCGTCGAAGCGAAAGTTATCCGAGCACCGAGATAGATTTCAAACCCGGGACCCAGGCAACTTACACCCCGCAGACTACCCGTATATCGATTTAACTTCTTTCTGTGAATCTTGAACAACAGGAGTGGCCTTTCTGTAGTCATTTGGGAATGGCAGCCAAATTACGTAATTTGGTAAGGTTACGCGACTTTATTTCACCCCGGGACCCACACAACTTACATTCCTCAAACTGTAAGAACATTTTACGAAACATAAATATAAACCTCGAGCTGTGTAAAAATAAAACCACGTTCTAAACAGTTTTCTTTATCCGCCGTTTTAATAATTTTCCAAACAGATAGCCTGGAGATGGCAGCCAACATGCGAAAGTTAACCTAGTTCCGAGATACTGTTTCAACTCGGGACCCAAGCAACTTACACACGTTTTAATTCATATACGTAACTCCTTGCTTGTATCGTTATCAAATATCTGCATAGTGCGAATAGAGCTTTTTAGATATGTGACTATAAAATGGTAGCCAAAATGCGAAAGTTGAAAAAGAACCGGGTTCTCTTTTAATCCCGGGACCTAACCAACTTACACATTCGAAAGCTACGGGAACATTAACATTTTCCTGAATTTTATTCCAGGATATACAGGTATCTTAGTTAGTCGTGAAATTTTAGAAGTAAGAAGTATGAAAAATTAATAGGTTAAAGACTTTGATTTTCATATAAATACCTGTAACGTTTTTGCCCACAATTGAGATAAGATTAAAACGCACATGTTGCTCAACATTTATAAAATTAATATCATCCAAGATCTTTATTTACCCATTTTAATCCATCGATTTAATCCGAAAATTCAAGAATTCACCAAATTTCACATGTTGACCAAGACACAACAAATACAAAGTGATACCCATCCAGTGACATATGGATCTTTATATACCCAGGCCCATCCACCCCAAATGATAGATAAAATCATAACGGGAAGCGGAAAACCTTAATTGTCCAATCCCTTTTCTTAATTGTTTTAACTAATTTAACACATCCCTACTGTTCTAATTTGCCACGCCCCTTTTAATAAACAAATCCAAATTATATTATAATTATTTGATTAGCAGCCATTTTGCTAGTACTATTTTAATAATTATGAATTAGAATAAATGGCAAAAGATTAGAAAGTGTTTTTTTATTATTTGTCAAATTTTCTTAACTTGTTTAGTGCAAAAGAATAGAAGGGCCAATAACCTTTACGAGTACATTTTTGTAGTAATATTTTCTTTACTGAACGAGTTTTGATGGATTTTCCAAAAACAACAATAAAATTTCCTTGATTTTTATTACTGAACAGGTAACAAATGTTCAAAGAGTTTTAACCTAAATAAAACAGCAATCATCTTTTTTTTTTCTAAAACTGGCATAAACTTGTAACTTTGCGTGAGCTCAATAATTTACTTCTACTGATTATATCATTCTTAATGATACTTTTCTATTGTTCTACTACTACATCACTATTTTTACGGCTAAAGATAACGACATCATTATGGATATTTGTAGTAAATAAAAAACTGATAGTTTTACAATGAAAAAAGTTACATTGATGTCGAAAACTATTAGAAAAAGTTATAAAAAGTAGAATAAAAAACAAGAAAACACTGAGTTCTCAATATTATATAAGTAAATTTAATAATAATAATAATAATAATAATAATAATAATAATAATAATAATAATAATTATAATAATTTTTCACGAATATGAATTTTATCGATATATTTTTCAATTGACAATTCCCCGTGAATAAGGTTGTAGTTTCGATATTCTTATCAGCCACAGGTTTTAAGTGAAAAAAATGTCATATAATTTCGTGCTTCCATTACAGAAATGTTGAAGCGTTCGAGGAAAACAGTTATCTGATACATTTCTGACACAACATCGGGGTTCTTCGAACTAATGAAATGTATTGTCTCTTTTCGTGTCCAAGAAATTGCAAATGAAATTACATTTATCATGCAGGATTAAAAGTTAAGGTAAAAAAAAATAGAAAAAAAAATCCTAATTACGAGCCTAGTTTTTCACAATGAAAAAAAAAACCCTAGTCTTATTTCAACGAAGTGTGGATTGTAGAAAAAAATGAACATTAAGTTAGTGAGTATCACCAGGAAATGTTGCCCCGGATCGGTCATTGTGTCTGTGATTTCGTTTATTTATCATGCAATGAAGCCTATCTTGCCCTGATATCACATGATATCAGGCACTTCTATTTTAGAAACAATTTACATATTTATGAAATAAAACAAAACCTTTTTGGCCTCAATTTCTTTGATTTTTATGGTTTTGTGATTGTTAAGCACTGAAAAATTATAACTTGATAAATAAAGAATAATATGTAGACCTAACTGTCTTAAAATATCAATGTAATCTAGTATCGGAGGTAAGAAATTATCATGACTCGGCAAATCCCCATCATGATAAATTCTCCCAACCTGACCAAAGAACATTGATATTTTAAGACACTATCATGTTATTCTCTTTTATCATGTAAACCCGAAGCATTGTCCAAAGCAACGTATGGTAGTTGTTAGGGGGGGGGGGGGGGGGGCGCAAGGATGCAGGACAAAGCTATTACTGAGATCCGCCAGGTTCTCTATCGTCCTTGATGTAAAGCACAGATAGGCGAGGTTCGGCTTAACGTCTCTTTCGAAAGACAAATGAGCATGCGCGTGATATATTGTATTTCCAACAATTTCACATGTTTGCAACGTAAACCTGGGGGCCCGTTTACTAAAATTCTAACGAACAAAATTATCGTAAGTCAAAATCACGAATCGTAACTGGTGTTTTCATTCATTTTTATATTCTGTCTTGCAATATCTCTTAGGAATCGTCTTTAGAAGATGATTCCAATGAGATAATGCATGACAGAATTCCATATTTAGTTACTAACCAACTTTGAATTTGGACCCACGCAAAAATGATCGTAAGATGTTTGGTAAAACATCTGCACTGTCCGGCCAGATTTTTGACTACACACTCACTGACATCAAACTTTCTGACTCATCTTGTGTCTACAAGGAATCGAAGAATTTTATAATGGCTGTTGAGGTTGCTCAATCAGTGCACGAAATTGTTGGCCATGTCACCCACAGTCTCAATTAGCTTGTTAGTTAGTGAGCCCTGGTATATAACTGTTATGTCAACGGTCATTCAAAAGGTATAGGGTTCGATTTCCGGCGGCGGCACTCATTCTTTCCGACTGGAGGTTTGGAAAGGGTGTAATGGTAGTACTGGTGTGAGAAAAAACAGAAATCTATCGTAACGTGCTCCAGCCGCTGCGGTACAACTGAAAGATTGTTGAAAGCGGCGTAAAAACCAGTTCGAAAAAAAGTGAATCGTTTTCACGTGCACGGATCTCAAGTTACTTAAGCTAGTTCGTAATATGACAAGACCAGACTCATCAGACAATCCCGTAACCGTTTGGACCCCCATTTTCCATGTTTTAGACTGGTCTGAATTCGAAGAGGTTGGTGACAACAAGGAAAATGGGTATATTTGAGATGGAAAACTCCATATTAGATAGATACAAAATATTGTGTGAAAAGGAGAGATCGCCTATATGAGTATTATATATATGTACATATTCGACTGATACTGATGATTTATGTGAAGTTGAAATCCGTACATTAATAGCCGAGAAATTGAGCGGACAAGAAAAATCTTACGACGGACAGATGGACCGACAAGCTGACACCTGAATATCACATCCCCCACGCCCTCACACACACACCTCCCATGATATCATTAGACACCCATAGAACCTATCCCATCAAGTAATTACATTAAAACAAGAACATACAGTTGGGTAGATTGGACCATTTACGTTATTCTGTCAAAAGAGAAAAAATCAAAACCTTGTGAGACTGCTCAGAGCGAAAACTTTGACAAGGAACTGTATCATTTGGATCCCTTATGGCCGAAATTTATTTATCTATTGATTTATTTATTAATCATAAATATATCTTTATTTTGATCGGCGAAAGTGTTATTTAAGGAGAAGGCTTTTCTTTCTTTTTTTTTTTTTTTTTTGTCACAATGCTCTCTCGATGTTTTTTCCACCGTAAAATCTTGGGGACGTTCGTAAAATAGTAAAAACGTTTAAAAAGGTGTTTTGCGCCTAAGGACTGAAACTGTCCAAGTTTACAGGAAGGTGCGTTTGTTTAATTGTTTTTGCTAATTGAGGAAAAGACGTATTAGATTGATGAGCGATTTGATTTTTTAATTGGAAAAATTGCGTCATTTTACAATTTGTTGATACTCGTCTTCGATCGCCGCGTGATCTTTTACCTTTGAATCAATAAGTCACCTGTCAATTTTTATCTTTTGATCTTCAACTGATTTTTTATTATATCTATAAGCGGACAATATTGTTTTAATTTTGATATCCATTTCGCGCTAGAGGCGTAGCGGTACAATTTTGAGCGTGTGTTTTTAAATGTATGATACAGTTTTTATCTTCTTTTGTAGAATTGTTATAGTTTTCTTTAATGATTGTATAGATTGAATATCTTAAAATTTTAACTTTAGATAATCAAAATATTATCATTCTTGTTTCGAAATTATCGGACGTTTAATTTTTAAACAACGCCGAGGATGGGCTTATCTTCGCATATTCACGTTCTACGTCTTTTTGTCCACTTAATGTGAGCAAAAGTCCGGTAACATTACTTTGTCCAATTTGGGTGTAAATGTCAAAGAACTGTAGTCTTTACATTGGGTCCAGCATACATGTAGTAGAGGTCAAGATAAGAGGGGGTAATGCCATTGTAAAATCTTTATTTCTCAATGAGGAACTATGTTGTGGGTACTCATTTGAATCGTCTTAACAAGACGACTCCAATAAGATCCCACAATAAAGGATTAGTGAAAGTTTTGTTGATTTTTTTGAATTTGAAATCCAAAATAACCCATCTGTTTGTAGCTCTGATGTAGTAATAGGATGATGTCATTTTCTGCCGCATGACAAAATCTTGAACTATTGTTAGCAAACACTGTCTCCCAGCAGTGTTTGGGGCGGGTTACATAAAATAATAATAATGATAATAATAATAATATTTTTATTTAAAGAATGTTAAAACAGTAAGAAAATCAATTTCCATTAACAATGAGAACACACAAACACAAAACCAAACTTACACACACATTTAAAACATGTTAATCATTGAGCATAAATATTAGCAATTGAGAAAGACAAAATTCAGCACGGACAATTTTTTTTAAAAACCGTAAACCATTTATTGGATTAGCAGGTTGAGGCTCGGAACGGATGTTACAGTAAGTAACATAGTGAAATTGGCATTTACGTCGATCAAAACCATTCTACATCTCTCACTCAGTGCTCCATTCACTCATTCAAAACACTCACTCCTATAACTCATAAACGCTCCAAAATCGTTTGAAAACGCTTCGATATTGTTCAATACGATAAATATTTTATTAAAAAGTTTTTAAAAGGTTATTCCAAGATCTTATTGGCTAAAGAGGATTTTAAAGCGACTACATGTAATTGGTCCAAGAAGACACACAAACTGAAAACAATGTAGATTTGGACAAAATTAACGATATCATATTGCCTACACTTAATTTTAACTCAAATCTCGCTCCCCAATATCATCCAATTTTATTCCGAAATCATTTCAAAATAATCTCCCTTGTGAATTTCACGATGTTATTAATTGTACTCATGAGAGGAATACCAGGAGTCCGGAGTCTATGGTATGGTGCTCCAGGAGCCACGATATGACAGGAATACTTTAAAAGTATATTCAAACACAATTTGAACTAATAGAAAGATAAACAAGAGCCGTCAATGACGGATTATGCTCCCCGAATAAGGCATTGTCACAAAAAAATGTATGCCATCGATGGAAAAAGTTTGTTGTTGGTTGCTTCTATAGCTTTTGGGATTTTCTAATGGGAAATGTGACCCATCAGGCGAAATTTTCAAATAGTTTATGGTCAAGGGCATCTGATTTGCTACTCAAATGTGAAATTTCATCAAATTTTGAACATAAAACCAGGAGAAATGAAAGAAAAGGGTAACAAACATTTAGGCTCCCTTTTCCCATGATATAAAATAAAAATTTCAAAATTGTTTATAGTAAAGGGCATCTAATTTGCAACTCAAATATGAAATTTCAGTAAATTTTGATCTCTAGACTAGGAGAAATGAGAGAAAAATTGCATTTTACCCTAATTCCATTTTCCCGTGACGATGCCACAAATCTAAACCGGGAAAGACACATCAGCATTGTATCAAAGAGAGTTCACATGGCAAGTTTTATTTGATAAGGCCAAAGGGTTATGTAGATAGTACTGTAACATGAGACACAGAGAGCTAACATAAAGGTAACAAACATTAAACCCCCTTTTTGCATGACATATTTTTAGACACAAATCAAATAGTTTATGGTAAATGCCATCTGATTTGCTACTCAAATGTGAAATTTCATCAAATTCTGAACATAAGACAAGGAGAAATGAAAAAATAACTATTTTACAAGCCAAGGCAAAGGTAACAAACATTTGGCCCTTTTTTCGATGATACATTTTTTGTACAAAAATTTCAAATTGTTTATATCAAAGGGCATTTGATTTGCTGCTCAAATATGAAATTTCATTAAATTCTGACCATTTGACCAGGAGAAATTTGAGAAAAACTGTACTTTACCCTAAGTCCCCTTTTCCCGTGACGAGGCCTCAAATCCAAAAACCGAGACAGATGCATCAACATTATATCATAGGAAGTCCACATGTCAAGTTTCATTTGATTTGGCCCAAGGGTTATGGAGAAATCGCTGGGGACGGACGGACGGAAGGAGTTACGGACGAACGAACGGACGAGTAGACGAAGCGGCGGCTATTTGCTCACCCTTAGGGAATGAACAGTTTAAATCCTAGTCAGTCTGCGAGCTGCACGTAGCAAACTGGCTAGGTCGCAACGTTATTAGCTATTCTAAGATTCTTTTCCTTTCCATAACATAGACAAATTTTAAGACTGATGCTTCAGACAATAGAAAATGTCAGAAAGAGGTTGTCCCGATATTTTTTTGTCCAAAATAAAGCATATTGGTGATCAAATTAATTATCCCATATACAGAATATCCGAAAATAGAAAAAAAAGAGTCGACCTGGAGCAGGCTACAGCGGGGGTTCGTTTGAATCTCCGGACTCCCTCTGGATCTGCCACTGTATCCTATCTCGCTATTTTTCAAATTACCCCTATAATATGAATATTTCGTATCTATAGTAATTAATTTTAGTTAATATGCCACCTTAGTAACCTGTTCGTGCGACTGAATATCTTTTGGGAATGAGCTCTCTATAATTTACTTTTATTGTATACATCATATAAAGATGGCCTATACATGTAGCTACGACGTTCAAATATAGAGAAAGTAAGGTACGTGGATTTTAATTTTCTTCGTTACATTTAACTTACTAATTTTCTTCGTTGCATTTAACTTAATAATTTTCTGCGTTGGATTTAACCTACTTATTTTCTTCGTTGCATTTAACTTACTAGGAATACAAGCAAATAGCCAAACTTAGATGACATTTCTTTCGAAACAATATATAGCTACAGATGGGGGTTAGACTTAAATAATTCATTAGTTTTCACTTTAATCCTATGATCCTGGCATCTAAAGGTATTAGTTGTTTTAGGATTTCGTTGTGGAATCAAGATACAGGGGTTACGTTGCGAAATGACGATCATCTTGAAGCCATTGTCGATAGCTCTTCTCTTGAACTTAAGCGTAGTCCTTTACCTTTAAGAAATTTGGATTTTATAATTTTTTTGAATAATAAAAACAATAAAAAATGGCATGATTGAATTAACAGATCGCTGCTGTCCAACACAAAATTTATTGACCAATCAAAACGCTTATTGCTGTAAAGAAATCGTCTACATCAGTTTCAGGGGCTCCCACATCTTAAGAAAGAACCCCTAAGATACTTATTATTGTGTACTTTGGACCCCATTTCGTTGATTAAGAATGAGAATAAAACCCTGTTCAAGTTTTACCATTTTTTCTTTTTGCAGATTGAGCTAGTCCATAAACATGTCCGTATTTAGAGATTTGATAAGATACATACGATCAATATTCATCTTCATTACTTACACCATAGTTCGAAAGTTTGTTCTGATCGTACAACGTTATACTTATCCTCTGAAATCCAGATATGACGTCAGCTGCCACGTGATGAAGATTGTCTGGAAACGAAAGCTTGTTCTAATTGACGTCGTTTCTCCATCCGATTTCATCGGCGTGCACCAAACGTACACGTCTCCAAATTACGTTTTACGTCACAACGTATCGCTGTATTGCGTCACCAAAACGGATGCCGTATTTGTAGAAGTTCCTGAAAATATTGATATCTACAGCTCGACCACAGACGCTTTCTTGTACATATCCCAATTCAAACACGCTGTAAATGTCGTAGTCATGCCTCTTGCATCACTCCACAAAGTTTCAAAAGAAATACCACAACCCCGCGACGTTTGTTACGTCGCTAATACAGGCAGGTGTGGATCGACGTTACTTGGTCAAGCTCTTGAAAGGGTACCAGGCACTTTATTGTTGTCAGAACCAGATGCTTTAACGAATATAGGGCACCTTACACGACAAGGCTGTCTCACAACGCAGCAATATGAAGATCTTCTTGTAGCCGCGGTGATAATCTTATGCAAGCCTACGCCAGGGATTCAAAGATACTGTATAAAGACACGTTCTTGTGCTTCTAAGCACATTCATGTGCTGTCCAAATTCGTCCCACATATGAAGTTTATGTTCGGGTATAGAAACAGCATTAAAACGGTTTCTTCCTTTCTTGGCCTTATGACAAACGAGACAGCTCAAAACGTGGCTTTGGGACTAATAGATAACGACCGGTTTTCGAATTTTGTACCATTCTTTCGCCGTGTGATGCATTACTACTTTTGCTTTGATCTTGAAGTAGTACCCGTTAAATTCAGATGTGAAGATTTTAATTCCGTAGAGATGTTCACATACGCTTGGTGTATGTGCATTCATTTGGTAAAGAAATTTATTAATCAGGGAAATGAAATACTACCAGTTTTGTATGAAGATATGATGGCCGAAAAACGAACAGTTCTGGCCAAAGTGTTTAAGTATTTAGATATCGAGGAAAAATACATTGATGAAGCTCTAAGTGCGTTTGAACAGGATTCACAAAAAGGCAGTGTACTTGAACAAACAAACGTTGACAACCAAAAAAGACGCACTGTTAATTTACAAGACGTCCAAAGGGCAAATGTTATTATGAAAAGATTTGGATTGCCGATGTTGGGAGAACCATTCCGTTTCGAAAATATGGACTTGAAAAAATAGAATGACTGACCTTTTCAAGCTGAATAAAAACCGTTGACGGAGACTCGTCGAAAAATAAGAGCATCGCTGGGTAGGCGCCAACGCTCATTTACAAATGTGCAGGCTGATCTTAGTTTATACTGTCTTGCAAATATATGTTCACAAATTGAAAATGTCTTGAACAGCAGGAGAATGGTTATTTGAAATTCTGCATGAAAATAAATTTAGGGCTTCGTTCGACCCCCCCCCCCTCTCTCTGAACCACGATGGGATTTCCGCCACTGTGCAGGGTCAGTTGACAAGGGTAATTCTGAAATTTTCATTAAAATCAAACTACAATTGTAGTAGGACGTGTGTGTACAATAAGTCAACTTACAGAGACGTACATACGGATGGACATACTGATGTCAGGACCGTCGGACAGCCACAGAAGATGATTCGGCGGCGAATCAAAGTCTCGTGCATGTGGACCTTAGAAATATTGATAATCGAAAGAAGGGAAAAAGAGAATACAAGATTAAACTATTTAATCTTAAAATATAGATTATCCAATGGCTATACAAAAATATAAAATTTGTCAGTCTGTCTACAATAAAAGATGGTAAATAACAAAAGTCAAACTGACAAAGAATAAATAAATCCAAGCTTCTCATATACTGCTTAAACATTTTACCAACACATTCCGAGTTAGAAAGACCATACGAAAACCAGCCCTACGTTCAGTATGCAAAAACGTTTGCAAACGATCTACAATTGGTACCACACTTTTAACGTAATGCACTCACAAAACGAGGTGTCATTTCAAAAACATTTGCCAAAGATTTCATCCTGAATGCAAGGTAGCTTGAATTACTATGGTGTGAATCAAATAAAGAGAAAGGCTCAGTGCTTCAAAATTGTACAATCTCGTCGATTTTCTACCAAAACCTCGTAACTACAGTTTTAAACAAGCTGTATTTACAAGATTTAAGTAGAACATCGACGACGTGCTTGCACAGTTACAAACACCGATAATCTCTTGGCACTGAAAATCAAAATCACTGATTTTTCATTTAATATCTTGATTTTTTTCTATGAAATGATTTTTTTAAACATTGAAATCTAACCTGTGTTCAGGATGTAAAACTGTGCAAACTGTTTGCAAATTATACCCCACTTTGCACGCAACTGCATGTGCAAAGTGGGATTAAATTTGCAAACAGTTTTAACCATCTTGTCATCCTAAGTACAAGGCTCTTGAACCTTAGATAAACTAAGGCTGTACTTGCATGGATGATAAATAAGATACGATATCATAAGTCAGAAGTAACACACAGTCAGGGGGTAGTTTTCTGAGAATGCAGGAAACATGGAATGTTTTGATAAATTGTTTTTTGAATAGAAAACCAGCTCTGTGTTCAAAATGACAAAACGGTGCAAACTATTAGCAAATTACACCCCGCTTTGTACACAAGTGCATTAGCAAAGTTGGGTACAATTAGTAAACAGCTTGCACCATTTTGTCATCCTAAACCCAACGCTAAATTAACAAGTTCCAATTTCCTATTTTCTTGTATGATATTATCAATACATTGACTGTGATGATTTTTATATGATATTTGATGCTGATGAATAAGCTCTTTCTCCTTTACTCCTTAAAATAACCACGGTTGTTCTATTGAAACACTTATGTCCCTGAAAATAATATTTTGAGAAAAAGCAACCTAGATTATATGATCTTGACCTTCATGAATGGATCCAGAATTTCTTCTCAGGGGTTATCAAAAATGTAATTGAGACCCATCACTCCAAAAGGGACAATCTGGGTAATGCAGAAAGTGTCTGATCCCTGTCACGCTGCGTAGACTACACAGGTTGACTAGGGTTTAAACTTTTTTTCAACTTTGCTGATTTTCTGCAATTAGAATGATCATTCTACTTTTCTGTATGAGAATTTTACGAAATGTGGTTTCTGGTTCACAAATGCCAGACCAAATCTCTTTTTAGATATTTATTTTCCAAGATGGTCCCTTACATGTGACGGATCACAATTTTCTAATGATATGTCCAAGGAGGTTTCGGATTGGGGGCAGGGGGTTGAGTAAAATGTCTTAGGTGCAGCTTGGAATAATCTCAAAGACATTTTGCTCTTCCATTGACAAATTCAACCTTACCCCTGGTCCTCATCCCTAAATCTGCACCTTGGACCGTGATCTTGAAATCAGCATATCGAGGGTTCGGTGCAAGACGGTAGTAAGTGTATATACATTGTATATACACTTACTACAGTCTTGCACCAAACCCACGACATGTACTCAGAAGAAGTGAAGATTGTGTTAAACAGATGTCCGGGGGTCCGTTTTACTAAACATCTTACGACAAAATTAATCGTAAGTCAAAATCAATAATCGTATCTGGTGTTTTCATTCATTTATGGATTCTACCTTGCAATATCTCATTGAAATTGTCTTTAAAAGACGATTCCAATGAGATGTTGCGCGGCAGAATTCCATATTGAACTATAACTGTAGAAGTAGTTTTAATTTTGGACTTACGCAAAAAATGATCGTAAGATGTTTAGTAAAACGGGCCCCTGATATCTAACAATATACTTGTACCCTAAACAATATGCTTGTTGGATATGAGCCTGTGCGTGACATTTCAACAATTTTTCATGTGGGTATGTTGCAAACCTTAAAAATCCTTTTTTGACACAAAGTTAATTAAAAGATTTCCCAGCTGTTAACAGCTACTTTGAGGCCTTACCTATCTATAAGGTGCACAGCCAAGACTCTGGGAAGACTGTGCGGATGCACAGGCTGCCCAGAGGCTTGGCTTTGAGCACATATGAAATTGTTGGAAATGTCATGCACAGGCTCATTTTCTAAGCTCCCAATAAATGAAATCTGTGTTCTCTGTCCTATTAACAAAGTTTTTAACACCCTACAAGTTATATATGCTTCTTTCTAAAACGTCTTACCTACAGCTTTGATCATTGCTGTATTGATGAAGTTTTAGAATCAAACCATTGTAATACATGTATAAGAATAATCTCTTCCTCATATCAACATGTAAATAATATCGTAACAACCTCATAGAATCATGGATTGATGACAAGATTTTTTGCTTTTTCTATACAAACAATATGTGTTTGTGAAACACAAATGCCACCAAAAAAGCAATATTGTCAGAACTCTGACCATGAAAGATGACCTTGACACATGACCTTGACCTTGGTACCAGCGGATCGTCGATTTTATACCAAAACCTCGTAACTACAGCTTTAAATAAGCTATAGTTATGAGATTTTAGCAGGACACCAACGAGATGCTTATCGGTGAGATCTTGTATAGGGAAAAGGATGGAAATAATTGCCAATGTTAAGCTTTTTGGTTAAGTTTAACAGACAAATAGAGAAAGATGGATGGAGGACAACAGTAAACAATAGGCCCTGATATTATTGATTCCGGGCATAAACACATTATTGTGGACACATATTGAAATTGTCTCCATGAGACTTTTCCAAAGAGTACCCACAATAATGTGACAGATATTTTGAAATCGAAAACAGTCCCTCTTTTCATAGCTCTGTATGTTATACATGTATACAATTAACAATAATTTGGTTATAAATGTACAAATATCACAACGCAGTTCAACAACCATGCACTCACAATCAAAATTCCTGGAAATTAATAGGTATATCATCAAATAAATCTTTAGCAAGAAGTTAATTTTATAAGAATGATTACAAATCGAATCAGATTACTAGAAACCAAGCAACAAGAATCTAGGCAATAATTGCCAAACCTATTTACTTCCGACATTGAATTTCAATGGGAGCTCAAGGATTTCAGTAAATCGGTGACTCAGCGTGAAACAGTTGTAACTACCTATAAGTACAAAGGCAGTTACAGCTATTTCCTACTCAGCCACCGAAAACCAAATAGTTTGTTTGGTTTTCCTATCATTGCCAAATTCTGATAAATTTTCCCACAGAAATAAGGTTTCTACAAGGGTTCAAGCCAAATCTTTGACACCCTCAAGTTAGTTTGTCTGAAATATCAAACAAAGCTTGAAAGAAATATGATCTCAAAATTGTTGTTAGAAGAACTGAAATTCATAAATAAAGCTTGAAATACTTAACTTCATCTAAAAAAAAATTTTTCCACAACCATTATTCATATAAGAAAAACCCTAGAATGACACTAGATTATAATACTTTTGTGCGTTCAAGATGATAAAACATACACAAATGTTTTACCCTTGTCATGCTGAATTAAAATCCTCTTTCAGAATTGCACTCATATCAAAGTACTAAAAGCCCCAGAATGCAAAGGTGTAAGGCAATCTTTATTTTGAAGATTAAATTGATTAACAACTTTGTCTTGAAAGGGGACAGACAGGTGGTGTTGACTAAGATCAGACTGCACATAGGTTCAGGCTGATCTTTGTCTATACCTCCAGTCAAAGCAGGAATATTTCAGGTTCAGCATGACAAGGGTTAAGAAAGGTACATAGCAGGATACCATTTCTGAAACATTAACCCTTGTCTTGCCAAACCTGGAATTATTTCCTGCTTGGGAAAGAGCTATAGACAAACATCAGCCAGCACATATGTGCAGTCTCAGTTGTGTCTATACCACCTGGTTTTTTTTTTTTTTTTTTTTTTTTTTTTTTCATATTTTTTGAAACCACAAAAGCTAAATAATTTAATTTTCAAAATGAGTGGCAACTCACATTTTTTGTTATTCAGCAGGATAAGGGTTCACTAGACACCATTCATGCAATTATCACATGGAATATATAGAATTAAATATCACACTATATGCAACAACCCATGTCTCACAACCAAAAGATAAATAGTTATAATTAAGGAAGCAGGGGACTGTTTCAGTAAACTTCTTACGAAAAAATCAATTCATTTTGTAAGTCAAAATTACAAATTGTACATGACATTTCAATCGATTTGACAAATGCTCTTTGTGAAGACATTTGGCAGCATAGAAAGTAACACAGTGCAATTATAAGCTTCAATGACCAAGATACTGTTAGACCTCAGCTATCTAAAAATCGCTCAGCAAAGACTCAGGTCATATATGGCAAAAGTTGTTGCTTGACACACATTTGGAATTGTTGGAAATGTCGCACACAGTCTAAAATTCATAACACTTATGATTTCTTAAACATTATCTTCTTTACCATTGAGGAGATTTTTTCTTCGTAGAGGTATGAAACTATATACCTAATCAAAAGGTAATTAACCTACTTCACATATGCATTATGTGCATAACCACATTTTTTGTTTCATACCTCTATGGATTAAAAATATATCCTCTTCACCTCTTAAACAAGTAAGTTAAAAGCCGTATGAAATTTCCAGACTATTAAAAATTCTTACAAATAATATTTCTTTGTTTTTATTTTATTCAATTCACTATAAGTGATGATTTCAACATCTTGGCAAGTGAATTTGTAAAACATTTCATGCATGCGCTAGTAACATTAAATGTGAGCATAAAAAATCAAACAAGAAGTTCATGTTTAGAATTAATTTGTATCCCTTCATTGGGCTGTTGAAAGGCACTTTGAAACAACCAAGCTAAATAAGAGAATAACAAATAAATTCTTGAGGGTTCAGTGCAAGACTGTACTAAGTGATTGCATATACACTTAGTACAGTCTTGCACTGAACCCTAAAATTATTATTATATTCTATTTATATTACATTTGCATTACAATGAACTGGTAACATATTTTATTGGGTTTTAAGAAAGATTTCTTTATGAGTTTTTCCCTTGATATAATGGATTAATCTTACATCTTTACTGAACAAATATTAAAATTTCAAGTTTCAAGTAAATGTCTTTTATACTAGCATAGATATGACCAAATGTTATCTTTCTTTCACAAAAAGGACAATTGAAACACAACCAATGTCATACCAACAGCCAAGATTTCTGTTCCAACATAGCGAATCAAATGACTTCCTTTCGTGAACTTCAAAATTGAATACCATATTTCTCCTAATAAACACTCTCTGGGGCTATACATAACATGACCAGGGAGATTTTTTTAAGTATGTTTTCTGATTTAAAAAATCATTTAACTTATGTCTTTTGGGCCCTTTTCCCTTTAATTTTAGGTAAATTTCCTCTAAACAATCATATAAATAAATTGCTTAGAGGAAAGCCACATCAAATTAGAGAAAGAGTCCTGATAAGTTCTTAAAATGTAGGCATTTGAAGTGGGTTTTCTTAGTAAACAAGAGGGCCGTTGGCCCTGGGTCGCTCACCTGAGAAAAAAGCTTCATTACCTAGGTATGTCCATGCAACCACAGAAAAAGAGATTTTCACTTTTTTCAATCAGATAAGATTTGAAATAATCCTTTCCCCCCCCCCCCCCCCCCCTCTGCTCCTCCCCTGGTCATTATTTATTTAAGCTTTTTTTCATAAAAGGTCTGTGATCAGCTAATCTATGCCAGATATACAGGCTGAGTCTGAGACTTTTAAAGTTTTCCTTAATGAGTTGATCAATCCATGTCAAATATAAAGGCTGTAGGGATTCAAAATTCTAAACAAAGCACCCCCTCCCCCAAGATGCTCTGCACCTGGTAAATCTACAGTCATGACTTGAGCTAATTCAATAAATGTCCAAATGCTGATCATCCACACCAATTTTCAAGTCTGTAGGACTTCTGGTTCATTAGAAGAAGTTTAAAGATTTCAAAAATTATCCAAAGTACTACCCCCTCTCCAAGACACTCAGCACCTGGTGACCCAACAGTCATCATTTTAGCTATTTTTATTAAGGTCAATATATTGATCACCCATGACAATTTTCAAGTCTGTAGGGTTCCTGATCCAGGAAAAGAATAATGTTAAAGATTTCAAAATTGATCCAAAGTATTTCCCCCTCCCCCCTAATGCTCCGCATCTGGTGGCCCTACATTCATGATTTTAGCTATTTTATTTTAGATCCATATGCTTATCCTCCATGCCAATATTGAAGTCTGTAGGGCTACTGGTTCGTTAAAGATGAAGGTTAAAGTTACAAAATTTTCACAAAAGTACTACCCCCTCCCCCCTGGTGCTCCGCACCTGGTGGCATTACAGTCATGATTTTAGCTATTTTTATTAAGGTCTATGAGCTGATCCTCCATGCCAATTTTCAAGTCTGTAGGGCTTGTGGTTCAGAAGAAGAAGGTTAAAGATTACAAAATTTTCACAAAAGTACTACCCTCTCCCCCCTGGTGCTATGCACCTGGTGAATCTACAGTCATGATTTTAGCTATTTTTATAAAGGTCCATATGCTGATCATCCATGCCAATATTGAAATCTGTCGGGCTCCTGGTTCAGAAGAAGAAGAAGGTTAAAGATTACAAAATTTTCACAAAAGTACTACCCCCTCCCCCCTGGTGCTCCGCACCTGGTGAATCTACAGTCATGATTTTGGCTATTTTTATAAAGGTCCATATGCTGATCACTCATGCCAATATTCAAATCTTTTGGGCTCCTGGTTCAGAAGAAGAAGAAGGTTAAAGATTACAAAATTTTCACAAGAGTACTACCCCCCTCCCACCTGGTGCTCCGCACCTGGCAGCCCAACAAATATGATTTTAGCTATTTTTTATTAAGGTCTATGAGCTGATCCTCCATGCCAAATTTGAAGGCTGTAGGGCTTCTTATTCAGAAGAAGAAGGTTAAAGATTACAAAATTTACCCAAAGTACTACCCCCTCCCCCCTGGTGCTCCGCACCTGGTGGCCCAACAGATATGATTTTAGCAATTTTTATTAAGGTCTATGAGCTGATCCTCCATGCCAAATTTGAAGGCTGTAGGGCTTCTTATTCAGAAGAAGAAGAAGGTTAAAGATTACAAAATTTACCCAAAGTACTACCCCCTCCCACCTGGTGCTCCGCACCTGGTTGCCCAACAGATATGATTTTAGCAATTTTTATTGGGGTCTATGAGCTGATCATCCATGCCAAATTTCAAGGCTGTAGGGCTGCTTGTTCAGGAGAAGAAGAATTTTAAAGATTTTCTTAAATTTCTAACTTATGTTGCCATAGCAACCAGAGTTTTTCACCGATTTCAATTCTTTTAGCAATTCTTAAAGGGGATCACCTAAGGAACAATTCTGCCAAGTTTGGTTAAAATTGGCCCAGTAGTTTAGGAGTAGATGTCATTTAAAGAAATTGTTGACGGACGCCGGACGACTGACGCCGGACGCCGGCCGGACGCCGGACAAAAGGTGATCACAATAGCTCACATAAGCACGTTGTGCTCAGGTGAGCTAAAAATGTAGGGGTGCTACTATTGGGGGGTGCTTTTATTGGGTGAAATACGGTATATACGATAAAGAATCACATGGAATCAGATAAACAGTAAATCTTGTGTTAAGCAACCACTTTCAGGACCACCAAAAAAGCAGTTTCTTATGGGAATGGTTGCTTAATACAATATTTTATCACAAATTTAAGAAATTTTTGAGTCAATAGCTGTCTACAGAGGGCAAGGTAAAGACCCCGGTCATAAAACTTTTCTCATTCTCAATTCAAAATTTTCTCAAATTCTAATTCGAGATTAAAGCCGTAATTCTGTTTTAATTCTCAATTTATTGTATTAACATAAAAGATATTATTAATAAGTTTATATAAATAACAACTTATTGATATTATCTTCTATTTTCAGACATTTATTTAAATTTGAGAAAATTCTCAGTTGAGCCTGAAAGAAGTTTTATAACCTCAGGCCCTGATGGATCCAAGTCTTTACTTTGTACCCCTATAAAATTGTTGAAATATCACACACAGGCTCATACAGTTCTCCTATATGTATATAGATTAGTACTCATGATTAAAGTGAACACTTTTATAGGACTGGTACACAAACAGTGACAGACTTCAAATCTCTTCAGGGGCCCATACAATATCATTGACAATGTTAATGAATGTATAGATTTGTCATTCTTTGAATTTTATCTTATAACTATACCCATATCCTTGTACTAACATCCCATTTTTATGATATCAGATGGATATTTATTTTTTGAACAATTACATATTGCAGTTATTTTTAGAAACTTGCATTTCTGTTTGAAACATCGATGAAAAACAAGGCAAATAGAGGTTGTAAGATAAATGTAATACATACCGGTACTTAGTGTATTGTATGAAAAAATATCTAACTCCGCCTCTACAATTATCAATTCCACAACCTTGTTAGATATTTTTTTCATACAAAACATTAAGTACATATATCTATCTATACACTGTCAATAACATTGCCAATAAATGGTATTTACAACATTATTGCTGGTGTGTGGATGATATTGAAGTTTGATCAGCATATGAGCCTGTATTTGACATTTCCAACAATTTGAAATGTTCGTGAGAGGCAAACACACAGGCTCATATTGTACTTGTTTTATTGTAAATAATATTGTTCATGCATCAATTGCTTTACTCTCAAAGTTTAAACATTTTCGAGACTGTTAACCTAATTCAAAACAAGAGTCCAAGAGTCACAATATACAGCGCTACAGGAAAATTTGCAAGGAGACCCCCTTTTCCTCAATGCAGCATTTTATCGCAAAATCATGACAATATGCACATGGTCATATGATCAGGAACATTCTGTTAAAGTTTCATGCAAATTCATTCATAATCGAAGGAGAACTTGTGTTTACAAGAATTGGATGCACAGACATGGACAGACGGACAGACAGACGGGGAACATGATACCGATTTACCACCACTTTGGATGGTGTATTACAATGAAAATTTTTTCAAGACCTGCTCAAATCCAAAGAACCACAGCTTACAAATCAAAAAATGCTTGATGTCAGTGAGTGACTAAAAAGTCTTACTTACAGCTTAATATAAGCAGGGATAATTCTGGCTAAGAATAGCATGTGCAAAAATATCTCATTTAGCTGAATCTAATGAGAAATTAAGAATTTTTGTGAGAAATTTTAACAAATCTATGGCTCAGCGCAAAAACAGTTGTAACTGCCTATATAATTATAGGCAGTTACAACTGATTTACACGGAGCCAACAAAAACCTTCACTAAATCCCATTTTGCTTTGAGATTTTTCTCACATTAAACAAGTTTCAATGAGATTTCTGTCAGAAAAATGAGAGAATCTCTCAATATCTCAACCAAAAATTATCCCTGTCTGAGCTTTAGGTAAAATCTTTGGTCACAGACTTATCATAACTGTATGTCAAGTAGATTTGTGTCTGTCACTGTTGGCCTATAGTCAAACTTTTGCAGAATTTGGTTGTGTCGATAATGACTTTACAGGCCGTGTCCCTGCTACTGATGAAAACACTGGTTCCCTGTACCCTTGATTTGAATTCCCATAATTCCCACCACCTGGTGGTCGACCATCTGATCTAGTCATATAATCACGATTGTGTGAATAATTATTGATCACTTTTCCATTATTCATGTCCATAGCACGAAAAGCTGAGTCTTCACTGTAATGGCGTTTTTCTGCGATATATAAATCTCTTGACGGAGTTGGTCCACGCTGATTTATCTCCCTTGAAGGCGTGGGTCCTCGATGCACTTGATTATAATTTGCATAGTTTGAATGATTGGCATAGCTTTGAACATTAACACGGCTATCACCATCAAATGACGATGATTGACGGTGTGACGTCACTGAATGTATGTGATCACGAGAGGGCGTGGGGCCATGAGGGAGCACATGAGGTGGTGGATGTGAATTGTACATGTTTTGACCGTGATAGTTCGGCTCTGTTGGGTACACTTGATTCCGCGAGGGAGGACGATTGATATTGTTGTGTGAAATACTTGAGTCACTGACATGTCGGTTCCCAACATATTGCATATCCTGATAGTCTCTGTAATTGCTGGTCCCCGCCATCATAGGATCCACCATGGCCCCTCTACTGTTAGGTCTGAATAAAGACAGAAACATTCTTATTTGAAGATCACATAAGGCCTTTTCAATAATAAATTGAATGAGCCTGTATGTTACATTTCCAACATTTTCAAACGTGTGTGAAATAAAGACTTTGGCCAGCCTGTGCATCTGCACAGTCTGACCATAATCTTGACTTTGCGCTTTGTAGAAAATATAATATCTCAAAGTATCTTTAGAATGTCAAACAATCTTCTGATTGCACTATGTGGCTGCCAAGGATGCTTCATGTTCATACTTCAGCAACATTTGAAATTGTTGGAAATAGTAGCACAGGCTCAAATATAAAACTCATGTACCGTATTTCTTCAAGTACCCTGATACATAGAACCAAACAAACATCATAGACCAAGTAAATCGAGGATAATATTATTGAACGAGTGGTCTTTGAATACTGAATTTATTAATGCGTCATCAATGAACAGAAAAAAAGGCTGCCCTGACTTTTTATCTGTTTTAGATGACGAGTTTAATAAATTGGGCATTTTATGAGCACAAATTTATTATTTTTTTCATTATGTGATCAGAAGTTTGGTGATAAAACAAGCAAATTATGATAATAATCGAGTCATGTTATGCCCCAAAAACATAGAACACCCTTTGCAAAATGACATCAGTAGATCCGTTATGATGTCATTTTCATAGCAAAAATATAACATTGTCCATTGTTTTTATCTCATTGCAAAGTTATTCCACTAGTGTAATAACACTCATGTAATATCAAAAATAATCAACAGTTTTTTTTCACTCCGGCGACGAAAGTCATAACAAGAGCTGTCGGAGGACAGCGAAGCTCGACTATTCCTAGTGCTGGATAGTAACAGCAAATCAATATCGACATTGGAAATTCAATAAAATGAAAGTCAAGAGAAAAGAATCTTTGTCTAGTGGCTGATATTATGGTCACAGAAGCATGCGCAGAGTTTCAAAGCAATAGCTTTAGTAGGAACAGAGATACAACTAACATAAAACAGTTGCACATAAAAACATAACCAAGATTTTTAAGGCCGAAAAGGGTTAAAATTCCACTAAATTAAATATCAGAGTAATGAATCTTTTTCTGTGGGCTAATATTATGGTAAAAGAAGCATGTGTAAATTTTCCAAGCAACAGCTGTAGTAGAAATAGAGATATTACAGAAATACAACATTTGCACGTAAAAACTTAACCAAGAATTTCTAAGTCCATAGAGGGTTATAAATACACTAAATTCTATACCAGAGAATTGAATCCTTATTAAGAAGCTGTTGTTATGATCATTGAAGCATGTTCAAAGTTTGAAAGCGAAAGCTTTAATAGAATTAGAGATATAACTGATGTACAACATTTGCACGTAAAAACTTAACAAAGATTTTCTGAGTCTGAAAAAGGTTAAAATTCCACTAAATTCAATATCAGAGTAATAAATCTTTGTCAAGAGGCTGATATCATGGTAACTGAAGCATGTGTAGAGTTTCCAAGCAAAAGCCTATGTAGAAATAGAGCTATAACTGATGTACAACATTTGCATGTAAAAACTTAACCAAGATTTCTAAGTCCGAAAAGGGTTAAAATTCCACTTAATTCAAAATCAGAGTATTGAATCTTTGTCTAGAGGCTGATATTATGGTCACAAAAGCATGTGCAAAGTTTCAAAGCAATAGCTTTAGTAGAAATAGAGATATTACAGTAATACAACATTTGCACATAAACTTAACCAAGATTTTCTAAGTCCGAAAAGAGTTAAAATTCTATTAAATTCAATATCAGAGTAATGAATCTTTGTCAAGAGGCTGATATTATGGTCACAGAAGCATTTGTAAAGTTTCAAAGCAATTGCTTTTATAGAAACAGAAATATTTCAGATAAACAACATTCGCACGTAAAAACTTAACCAAGATTTCTAAGTCCGAAAAGGGTTAAAATTCCACTAAATTCAATATCAGAGTAATGAATCTTTGTCTAGATGCTGATATTATGGTCACAGAAGCATGTGCAAAGTTTCAAAGCAATAGCTTTTATAGAAACAGAGATTTTAAACACTTGCACGTAAAAACTTAACCAAAGCATTACGCCGACGCCGATGCTGACGCCGACGCCCGGGTGACTGGAATAGCCCCCCTATTCTTCGAATAGTCGAGCTAAAAACTGCTCCTAAAGAAATCTTTGATCAGGGTCTACCATGTTTGCCTTTGACACACAATCATTTTGACATTATCAGTCTTTTGAGTTTCCAAAATCTTATGATAACAAGAGATGTTTGTAAAACATTTATGCCCCCATTAAGAGCAGGTCAATAGCCTATTCTTTGTCAAACAACAAAGGGCAATGACTCACATAATATGATGAGTAAAGTCATGGTTCTTGTGCACACTGCTGCACTTCTCCTAAGTGAGATCTATCCACCCGTGAAATTTCATGATTCTAGCTTGCATAATTTTTGAGATATGCTCAAGACAAAAAAAAAATCGGTCTTTGGATGGAACGACCAAAGGAAAGTTTGACATTTTCACTTAATCATCAGACTTGTGAATTATCACAAACTCCTTGTACTATTCATAGTAAAAACAGTGTCCAATCACTATACATGTATAAGCATAATGCTCACTCTATATGATAAAATTGTGACAAATTCACCCTCTGTCAGATTTTACTTATTAATAAATTCTCAATCATAAACATCTTAAAAGTTAATTTTCGTCTTGCAAATAATGAAATATCACATTTTGAGAAAAACTCTTTATAACAAGATGCATTTGTGAAAATTCAGACTATCTGATACTGAACTCATTAGAGGTCAATACCAATGTCACCTCTGGCAGACTTAATTCGCCAACACCAAGTGTGCGGAGTACTATGGGCAATTAACAGGTCTCTGTTTATATCATAAAGAGGATCTAGTCAACAACAAAAGCTAAATTATCAGAGCCAGGAATGAACATGTGGCTTTTGTTGTTTATTCAATGAACAACAAATGCTATATTTTCATGAGTGACAAAGCAACAAGTGAAAATATAGCTTTAATTTCATTTCATTGAAAAAATATCAATATTTTATATAAAGAGAGTGCCCTGCTTAGATGATGTCAAATAAATATGGTACTGATGAACTAAAGGAGAGTTTAATAGTCTGGTAATTCAAATGGTTTGAAGTGAAATAACCTTGTGGTGATCAACCAAGATAACTAAATAATCTAGCAGAAAGCATTATGAATCTTTGGCCTTGATGTGAGTGAGACAATTCAACTCCTGCCTTTTAGATACTGAACAAGAAAATTTCCAAGGTATTTACCATTAAAATTGAGCATTGTGCGCAACATTTCCGATGATTTAAAAATGTGCCAAGCATAGACTCTGGCCAGTCTGTGCATCTGCACAGTCTACCAAGATTCTTCACTTTGATCTTAGATAGAAAAGGCATCAAAGTTTTTTTTTAGAAAGATGGTGAATCGTCTGATTACATTGTGTTTCTGGCTATGCTGCTGTTCTTTTGCTCCTCGCATGTTTCAATTTTTTGGAAATGTCACGCGGAGGCTCAATTGTAATCCCTCTTGTCTCTTATATATAAAACTTTTTAAAAACCAGAGGACCATGATGGTCCTAGATCGCTCACCTGCGTGTCTTTGACCCCTGGGAGATCACATAAGCAGATGTCAAAAAGGAGATAATTTCTTCATTAGATCAATACCATGGAATGATTTCAGCCAAGAGCAAGATAGATATGCCTTTTTGCTCTTTGATTCTAAGTAAAACGGGATGCATCCGGGTGGAGCCCAAATGTGACCCCAGGGTCTTGATATGAATAAACTTGGTAGAGGTCTATTACTTGATACTACAAACTAAATAGAAAAGCTGTCTGCCTTCTGGTTTCAGAAGAGAACATTTTTGAAGGTTTTCCTATTTTCATCCATTGTGCTCAGATAAGCTAAAAGGGATGCGCCCTGGTGGAGCCCAAAATATGACCCCTGGATCTTGATATGAACACACTTGGTAGGGGCCAACTAGATGATGCTACATACCAAATATGAAAGCTGTGTGCCTACTGGTTTCAGAAAAGAAGATTTAAAAAGATTTTCCCTCTTTGATTCTATCTAAAAAGGGTTGCACCCAGGTGGAGCCCAAATATGACCCCAGGGTCTTGATATGAACAAACTTGGTAGAGGCCCACTAGGTGATGCTACATACCAAATATGAAAGCTGTCTGCCTTTTGGTTTCAGGTGAGAAGATTTTTAAAGATTTTTCGCTCTTTGATTCTATGTAAAAAGGGTTGCACGCTTGCGCCCGGGTGAAGCCCAAATATGACCCCACAGCCTTGATATGAACAAACTTGGTAGGGGTCCACTGGATGATGCTATAGACCGAATATGAAAGCTGTCTGCCTTTTGGTTTCAGAGAAGAAGATTTTTGAAGATTTCCCTAATTTCATCCTTTTTGTTAAGGGTAAAGGAAAAGTTAAGGGTGGATTTTATTTATTTGAACAACTTTGGTAGAGCTTAATCCAAGGAACATCCCTACTAAGTTTCATAAAAATTGAACCACCGGTTTAGGAGAAGATGTTTTTTAAAAGAAATTGTGGATGACGCACAATGCACGACGGACGCCATACATTGTACAATCACAATTGCTCACCTTGAGCACATTGTGCTCAGGTGAGCTAAAAAGTGAAAGCCCAACACCATTTCCCCAAATTCAATCCATACAAATGTTACCAAACAGGACCATCTAATCTAACCTATAGTGTATTTTAAAAAAAAAAGCTTTTATAAATCATAACGTCAATTAAGAAAATTAATATCTCATTTAAAATTGTTTCAATCTAGATGTTTACATCTCATTTCTGTTAGCATTATGTTATCCTTATACATTTGACAAGGGGACCAAGATGGTCCTAGATCGCTCACCTGAGTCTCTATGACCCCTGGGACATCACATTAATTAGATAGGCAGATGTCAAAAAGAAGATAATTGCCTAAGATCAATACCGTGGAAGTTTTCAGCGAAGAGCAAAACAGATATGCCTTTTTGCTCTTTGATTCTATGTAAAAAGGGATGCACCCGGGTGGACGCCAAAAGTGACCCCAGGGTCTTGATATGAACAAACTGGGAAGAGGTCCATAAGATGATGCTACATTCTAAATATGAAAGCTGTCTGCCTTCTGGTTTCAGAGCAGAAGATTTTTGAAGGTTTTCCCATTTTCACCCATCGTGCTCAGATGAGCTGAAAGGGATGCGCCCGGGTGGAGCCCAAATATGACCCAAGGGTCTTGATATGAACAAACTTGGTAGGGGCCCACAAGATGATGCTACATACCAAATATGAAAGCAGTGTGCCCTCTGGTTTCAATTACAGAAGATTTTAAAAGATTTTCACTCTTTGATTCTATGTAAAAAGGGTTGTGCCCGGATGGAGCCCAAATATGACCCAAGGGTCTTGATATGAACAAACTTGGTAGAGGTCCACTAGATGATGCTACATACCAAATATGAAAGCTGTCTGCCTTCTGGTTTCATAGAAGAAGATTTTTGAATATTTTCATTTTTTTACCCTTTGTGCTCATAAGAGATAAAGGGATGCACCTGTGCAAAGCCCAAATATGACCCAAGGGTCTTGATATGTACAAACTTGGTAGAGGCCCACTAGGTGATGCTACACACCAAATATTTAAGCTGTCTGCCATCTGGTTACAGAGAAAGACGATTTTTAAAGATTTTCGCTCTTTGATTCTATGTAAAAAGGGTTGGGCCAGGGCAAAGCCCAAACATGACCCCAGGGTCTTGATATGAACAAACTTGGTAGAGGTCCACTAGATGATGCTACATACAAAATATGAACGCTGTCTGCCTTCTTGTTTCAGAGAAGAAGATTTTTAAAGATTTTCATATTTTCACCCTTTTTGTTAAGGGTAAAGGGAAAGTTAAGGGTGGATTTCATTTAATTGTACAACTTTGGTAGAGCTTGACCCAAGGAGCATCCCTGCCAAGTTTCATCAAGATTGGCCCACTGGTTTAGGAGGAGAAGTTTTTTTAAAGAAATTGTGGACGACGCACGATGCATGACGGACGACTGACGACGGACATTCTACGATCCCAATAGCTCACCTTGAGCACTTCGTGCTCAGGTGAGCTAAAAAAGTTGTTTTAGGCACCAATATATAGAACCTATATATTTGACATAAATTGTTAAACCATGTTGAAAAATTGCACCTTGTCTAGTTTTTTTTTTATACAGATTTATTATCAATTCCTAGTTTGGAAATGATCAAAAGATGAAACTACCTCAAAATTTTAATGAATTGTTTTATAAAAGGGCTGATGAACAATCCTTGTACTTTTATTCCAAGAGTGTCAATTGGTTTTTAATTTCCTACCTCCACAAATTGAAAACAAATCCTCTTCATATCTTAAATAAACTTCAATTAGATACAATACATCTTCACAAACAAGGAAGAAACACCTGTCAGTTAATTTGTGATTCAGGGGAGTTAAGAGGTTCTAAAACTACTATACAAAAAGGTGCAAATAAAAATACCATAACTGGGTGAATTGAAGCAAGTCTTTGAAAGGTCTGATCACAGAAAAATATGAAACAGAAATGGTAATTTCACAAAGAAAAGATTTTCATGTGAAAAAAAATTAAGTAATAAAGATGTACATGTATTTGTAAAACACGGTGATAAACGAGAAATGACAAAATAATGTAATAGTTTTGAAGAAGTAGGGAAATAGTAGTTTTTTGACTAACAAATAGAAATTGTTTGTTTCTATAGGGTTTAACTCCACTTTCAAAATTATTGCAGTTATATAACAAAAGCTGGTGCACCTACTCATGGTTTTCTGATGTTTCTCACACCAGTACAACAACAATATTTCACCTGATCTACCATTTGCTTATTCAACAAATGGCATACAGATTGATGAATATGTGAACAATTTTGCATCTTTCATATAGAGGATATCAAATGAATGGTTATCGAATACTTAATTCATTAAACAAGTCATCTATTAACAGATAAAAACGAGGCTGTACGGAGTTTTTATCTGTTTTAGATGACTCATTTAATAAATTCGGTATTTTAGTAGCACAAATTTGGTATTCTATAAATAATTTGACCTGGGTTTTTAAGTGATAATACGAAGAAATTCCAGATATTTATCGATTCCAGTTATTTAACATATTAACACCGTTTGTGCAATGAGGTCATCAAATGTGTTGTATGACATCATTTTCATAACAAAAATAAAATGTTGTTTTTCAATCTGAGCTCATTTGCATACTCATTCCACTAGGGTTATAACACCTGTGTAATACAAAAAATATTCAAAGGGTTCATTTCACTCCTGCAACGTAGGTCATACTATAAAGAAATATACTCATTAATACTCTAAAACTGTCATTCATTCATTCTTTTACTCATTCCAGCTACAGTGAAAATGTAAAGAACACATGCAGAAATGATTACATTGGTTCAAATTTCCTACAAAAAGAAATTATAAAACTAAAATAGAATACCTTTCCATCAAGTTCCGAGACGGTCCCATAGACCTCTGCCCTGGCTCGATTTGACTAGGAATTGCACTTTGCCCGTATTTCTGTAAGAAATATTCGTCAGGAGTGAATCTTGTAGTTGCCTGTTTGGGTTAGAAAAAGCAAAGAGGGGTATATATGTGTAGAGGGTTAATAATGTTAGAACACTATCTACAAACAGTCAAACCTGCTCCAAGGTATTCTGGTTATAACCGTATCTATGTGTCAAGCGGCGTTTTGATCAATGAATATTGTTGATATATCACAAAAAGTAGGGTCATATTATGAACAAGATATCAAATTATACATGCCTCATTTATATCAGTTCTGTTTATAAATGACTTGTTAAATAAATTTGGAATTTTGTGATCATATTCTCTTTTTCCAAAAGATTTGAGCCTTACTTATCTCCCTAGAACTGTAATGCAAATGATAAGGGACTGAAAATTTGATGATCCCAATGAATTTGCAATGGAGTTTTGATGATCCCAATGAATTTGCAATTACGTCACCAAGAATTTGTAACACTAAATTAATTGCAGCTTTTATTTTGTATTGATTATTTGGCATTGATGCTTTCTAATGTATTGCAGTTATATCATTGTAGCTGGTATATCTCCCCTTGTTCAACTGTTGTTTCCCATACCATAACGGTACATTGTACATCATTTCATACAAGCCGACCAGTTGCCCTGCTCATTTTGCAAATTAATGATTTTCAGCACCTTTACAGAATTGAAAGGAATTTGTAAATCAATTAAACATAAATTTTTGGTAAATTTTTTTAGAATGTCTTCATTTAAAGATGATTAATCTAGGAAAAGGTTTGACTTTAGTTTATAAGTTCATTTCTAACATGCCTCTTACAGACTGTAAATACATAATGCAAAACAATGAAATCCATCTCATTTCAAGATTCCATAAGGAAATTCATACAATCTTGTAACGGGTGTGTGAATAAGAATTTTCTGTACTTGTCCATGGACAAGTAGAAGTTGATTTCCCACTTGTCCAGGATCAAAACAAACTTGTCTGCAAAAGATGAATTGATAAATACAATTAAACAAGAGGACCATGATGGTCCTATATCGCTCACCTTCGTCTCTTTGAGTCCTCCCTTAGCAAAATTAAATGCTTTAAAGATCATTAAATGACCAATAGATTATTCAAAGAAAGACATTTTTCTATTCCTATGATCCCTGCATAAGTTTCTAGCCTTTTCTAAACCAGTTTCATATGACCTGGCCAACATTCTGCCAAAGTTTCATGACTATTGAACCAAATTTGTGGCCTCTAGAGACTAGAGTGTAAACATAAATTGTCAGGCCCCTTTTCCCTTAATATTGCATGTATCCTTCCCTTTTTCAATAGGGTTCATTCTTGCGACCTGACCAACATTCTGACCAAGTTTCATGAAGATATGGCCATATTAGTGGCCTCCAGGGTGTAAACAAGAAAATTGGCATTAAGGCCCCTTTTCCTGTGATATGGCATAGATCCTGCCGATTTTGAATAGGGTTCCTCCGGGTAACCTGGCAAACATTCTTTTCAAGTTTCATGAAGAATGGGCCATATTTGTGGCCTCTAGAGTGTAAACAAGAAAATTGGCATTAAGGCCCCTTTTCCCTTGACATGGCATGGATCTTTCCCCTTTTCAATAGGCTTCATCCTTGTGACCTGGTCAACATTCTGACCAAGTTTCATGAAGATTGGGCCATATGTGTGGCCTCAAGAGTGTAAACAAGAACATTTTCTCCAAGGCCCCTTTTCCCTTGATATGGCATGGATCCTTCCCATTTTCAAAAGGGTTCATCCTTGTGACCTGACAAACATCCTGACCATGTTTCATGAAGATTGGGCCACATTTGTGGCCTCTAGAGCATAAATAAGAAAATTGTCTTTAAGGCCCTTTTTCCCTTGATATGGCATGGATCCTTTCCATTTTCAATAGGGTTCATCCTTGTGACCTGGCCAACATTCTGACCAAGTTTCATGAAGATTGGGCCATATTTGTGGCCTCTAGAGTGTCAACAAGAAAATTATCTTTTAGGCCCCTTTTCCCTTGATATGGCATGGATTCTTCCCATTTTCAATAGGGTGTAATCCTTGTGACCTGGCCAAAAATCTGACCAAGTTTCATGAAGATTGGGCCATATTTGTGGCCTCTTGAGCGTAAACAAGATAAATGTCATTAAGGCCCCTTTTCCTATGATATGGCATGGATCCTTCCCATTTTCAAAAGGGTTCATCCTTGTGACCTGACAAATATCCTGACCAAGTTTCATGAAGATTGGGCCATATTTGTGGCCTCTAGAGCATAAACAAGAAAATTGTCTTTTAGGCCCCTTTTCCCTTGATATGGCATGGATCCTTTCCATTTTCAATAGGGTTCATCCTTGTGACCTGGCCAACAATCTGACCAAGTTTCATGAAGATTGGGCCATATTTGTGGCCTCTAGAGTGTAAACAAGAAAATTGTCTTTAAGGCCCCTTTTCCCTTGATATGGCATGGATTCTTCCCATTTTGGATAGGGTTCATCCTTGTGACCTGGCCAACAATCTGACCAAGTTTCATGAAGATTGTGTAATATTTGTGGCCTCTAGAGTGTAAACACTAAGATTGTTGACGCCGGACGACGGACGACAGACGACACACGACGCACAACGGACATTCAATGATCACAAAAGCTCACCTTGAGCACGATGTGCTCAGGTGAGCTAAAAAACATAGTTTTCAGCAAATATAATTCTATAACCTAGCATTTTTTTCACTGAAAACAATGTTTTTGCCCTGATACAAGCATTTGGATGAATACTCTCCTAGATCCATTAAGTTCTGCCCCAAGATTAGCCCTGGTATCTACATGTCCACAACCAAGTATCTTAGAACAAGAGCACCGCCTACGGGGGCCTACGCTCGGCTGTTGAGTGCTGGATGGTGGGAAAAAATCTAAGTCGAAAAAGGGGCATAATTTGTACAAAATGAATCTAGAGTTATCCCCCTTGATAATATAGGTTGCTCTTTTGATGGTGAACATGTGTGCCAAGTTTCAAGTGAATGCCTACAGTAGAACAAGAGATATAACAAAATGTCAAAGCTTTCGCACGACGACGACAATGACGACCACATGGAGGCTATAGCAATACCTCGGGTTTTCTCCGAAAACAGCCGAGCTAAAAATGTACTTTCCGGCAAGTGGAAAAGCCTATGACAAGTCAGGCATGGAAATTTCACACCCCTGTATAACATTTTCAAAATCTTTATTGTCTCCAGCGCTTGAATGTCATGGAAGCTAATAGAATGGTCCAAATTCAAAAGTAACATACTGTAGCCTTTGAGAAGTAGCGAGTTCTTACAATTTCAGATGACAAATTTTCAAAAAGTCATTATCTCATGCTGGCAATAATTCAGAATGTTAGTAAATAATTGCTTTTATCAAAGGAACCCCAAAAAGTTCACTACTTTACAAATTCTGCAGATTAACGGGTAATAACATGACACAATTTTTTTGATATTTTGCCGTAACTCTGTAAATTCTTGATTGATATAAATTCAGCTTAGAGAGGATAGGCAGAAAAAGCCAGTTATTTGCGGAATGTGGTAGACCTTTCAAGTTATTTTATCATCTACTGAAGAAGTAGATTTTCCAGACAAATGTATCTAGCTAGCCAATCACCATCATGCAGTTAATAATTGATACAAGTTGCAGGTAATAGCTACATCACATATAAACAGAAATTGAGAAAAATACATTGTACCTATCAGAATAATAAGAATTGCATGCTATTAACCTTTGTCATGCTGAAAAACAACCTCTGCAAAATTGCATTTAAATCAGAGTGCTAAAAACACTGAATGCATTTATTGTCAGTAAATATTTATTTTCAAAATATGATCTTGAAACTTTTCTGGACTCCTATTGAACATATTTGCCTAAACCTATTTAGGCAGTCCTATTATTGCTTGAACCACAATCTTTGGGAAGATTTTCCAATTTAAGGTACATGAGTATATGTGAAGGGCAAGTAACACAGATATACATATGTGACCTGTCACACAGAAAGGAACCATCTGGGAGGTGTGT
Organism: Fragum whitleyi; assembly: GCA_948146395.1. Lineage (NCBI taxonomy): Eukaryota > Metazoa > Mollusca > Bivalvia > Cardiida > Cardiidae > Fragum > Fragum whitleyi. The sequence goes on along the minus strand of OX411556.1, from coordinate 30,723,132 downwards.
ACAATGTTAACCATGTTCAGACTGCACGATCTGTGCAGACTGACCAGGGTCAAAACTTTTTGTAAATGATAAAATTTCTGAATGTTGAATAAACTTTCTACCTTCATATGAAATTATTTCCGAAATCCGCCTTCTAGTTGACCTATGCTTGATCAAATCCTTTTGCCAATTATTCATTCCACAGAGTTCCCAGGTGGTCCCTTTTGATTTGATGGGTCAAATATACAATTGTATCTAGCTAACCAATCACCAGCATGCAGTTAATCAATAATATAGGTTGCAAGCTAAAACTACATCTCATTGAAAGAAAACCAAGACAAATCCATGGGTCAATGCAAAACTATCATAAGTGCCCATCTATTTATGGGCACTTACAATAGTCTTGCACTGACTGCTCAAAACATAAATCATAAGTCAGGGGTGTGGAATTCCCATGCCCGACTTGTCTGACACGGGCATTTCCACTTGCGGGCAAGTACATTCTTCTAGGCCACTTGTCTGTGGACAAGTAAATACCAGAGCAAATCTTGACACAGTACTTAAAAGATCTAGGCGTTAGACATTTTTTGTTTGTATGAAAGGGGAGAAAACATTGTCTTTAATGAAGAAAATGCTGAATTACAGCATTTTCTTCATTAAAACAATGCTTTCTCAATATTAACATTTCATTTTTTGTGGGCAAGTTCATATTGATCCTGGACAAGTAGAAAATTGACTTTTACTTGTCCATGGACAAGTGGAGAAAAGTCATATTTCCACACCCCTGCATAAGTAAAGTTAGACATTATCATAAACACATTAAATTAGGGTATGATGAAAACCAAACTTCTTCAGAACAAACATTGATAATACTAAAAAGTGGAATGGGAATTCAACTTTTTTTTTTAAAGTTTTTGAAAGAAAAAAACTGTAAATTCTAGGGCTCACAATACTATGAATGCATAAGATAGCCATTATGTTTCAGACAAACTTTACATCTACCAGAAATGAAGCAACAGGAAGCTTTTGACAAGCTAAAAGCTGCTTTATTTCTCGCAAATAGAAAGTTAATATTCTGTTTTGGAATTCTAAAGACAAACATCAAGTTCAAGGTATTTTAAGGACATCTTCAAAGCCTGTAAAGACTACTTCATACTTCTTTTTCTAGATAAGGTTAAAACCACATATCTATGAGAAATTTGACCTAGACAGATGACCTTGACCTTTCTAGTCAAATACCATTTGTGTCTGTGAATATAAATGAAAACCATCATCAGTCAAAAATGTACATTGTAATTTAAAAAGCTCACCCATATACTGAGTGCCATTTATTTTCTTTTCCTTCAATTTTAAGATTTTCCAGTTTAAATTTTGTTTCCATGGTTACCTTTCGCTCCTCCTCCTGTATTTGTCTCTCATATTCCTCCTCCCTGTCCTCAGACGGATACAGTCCCTGACGTTCTTGATGACGTCGCTGGTGGTCTGCACGTAACTGCTGAATTTTCTCTGCACGACTCAATGGTCCATCTTATGGGAAAAAAGAAAGTTAATTTAAAGTTGTTGGCAATAGTTGTGATAAGTTTCTTGTTTCTGAGTCAAATGGCTTAGATTTAAAAACAAAGAAACGGTTGTCATACAAAACTTAGGAGTGATATTAACTTTTGACCACTGCGACCAAAAAGCATTGACAAGTCAATTTTGTTAGTCATTAATAATGTACATTGAATGAAATAACCATGTTGAACCTTTTGATATTGCATGGGTGTTAAACAATGTATCTTTCTTACTGTTAATGTGACATCAAAATGTTAATAGAGGTAATTAGACGGCTGATAAGGGCTAAAAAGTGATTCAGCCCCAGAGGCTTCCCCCAGAGGGCAGATTTAGGGGTAAGACCACTATTTCGGGGTAAGACCACTGTCAATTTCTGGCCTTTGTTAACATTATTATAACCTGTTTATTACATTTAAGATAATTATACGGTATTTTTGGCAAAATTTATGCAAATATCTGATACGTTTAAAATTGTGCAAAACATTTAACATTGCTCTGACTGATGTCAATTTTGCTATAGCACTGTCTTTTCGTAACAAGCTGGATAATGATACAATATGACCTTACCAAATGAACCAATGTTACAGCATTTTTGGCATGGAATGCTACTATTTATTGTAAACAGATTGTAATAATTGTTAATATTTTACAAAATAGCTGAGTATCATTATTCTAAAACAAGGCCACGATCAATTGATGCCTGGCTATTAGGCGCTGGATAGTGGATAAAAGATCTACGTAAAAAAGGGGCATTATTCACACTAAATCCATCAACAGTTATCCTCTTTTAATAGTATAAATTGCTCTTTTGAAAGTTTCGAATGAATGCCGTAACCCTTTCCCGTTTTAAAAAAACTTGGACTTGTCCAAATTCAAAGGTTTTGCAGACGAAAATTTAATGTGGATTTAATTTGAAAAATAACCATTCAGTAGGGTAGAAAATAGTGTGGAAAAAGAAGAATTGCTTGTCAGAAGCAATTTCCTCTTTTTTCACAATGTTTTCTCAATCATAAAATCACAGGCACGTAAAAAGCAGGGATTAAACAGCAAAGTGTTAAGGTAGTGCACCTGTAATAGTTCTGGAACATTTCCGAAGTAATGAACTTTAACAGTGTTAACCGATGTTTCCTAATGATTTTCATAACGAAACCTCGGTCAACATTGTGAAAGTTTATGAGTTCCAAAATGTTGTTGAACTATTACGGTTCCACTACCTTAAGTATAACTAGTTATCACAAAATGTCAAAGTTTGCACACAGTGACGACAACGACAAAAACTAATGAGAATAAAGACAAGGCTATAGCAATTCCTTAGGCTTTCTCTGAAAACAGCCTCGCTAAAAAACTAGAATTTAAATCGTCTACTACAACTAAGTGGTTGTCCCAAGCGAGACCACTGCTGTTGAGCAAGTATTCAAATATGAGCCTGTGGGGGACAATTCCAATACTTTTACAGGTGTGCCAAGCAAAGACTGGACAGCCTGTGCATTCTGCACAGTCTGTCCAGAGTCTTTACTTTGCATTGTTTAGATAGATAAGATCTCAAAATATCTGTAGACAGACCGGGAATAATCTAATTTCATTGTTAAACTGGCTTGGCTGCTGCTTGTATGCTCCTGATGCATGTTTCATATTGTCGGAAATGTTACCCACAGGCTCCATTTGGAACATCACTCGGCTAATTCCGTAAACTGCAACAAACCTCAGATGTATGTAAGGCGGATGGGAATGTAACAAAATCATGCATTTTGTTAGGCGGAAACAGTGTAAGAAAAACTAGCACTGTAGATTTATATCTTTTACAGTAAATAACAGCTGAAAAATCTTAATTTTTGAGAATGACGAATTTAAGATATTTATATTAGGATATGATGAGTTCACGTCATTGACTTAAATGAGTAGCGTTGGTGACGTCAAATGTTTTCACTCACAGTTTAGAGGGCTTACGCCGTTTTAACTGACGTCATCAAGTTTTTCCAAGGTTTTCCCGTAATTTTTAAAAATAGTCCGTCTATATACATTAGAGGTTGATCGTGAGATTGGCCGAGTGGTATTCCGAATGCCACAGGCTCATATTTGACCTTGAGCTGTGACCTTGACATTATCTGTAATTTCTTTCAAAAAACCAATCTACTCGTCATGGAAAACAATCGTGCTATTTCAAAAGCCAAACAGGGATAGAAAGAGGAACAGACAAACTGACTAAGACAACATACATCTAGCTGTCCAATTTGTCTTCTAATTAATCCTTAATTCACATAATTCATCATCTATTTTTCGTTTTATTATAGTCGCTACCGTAGCACATACCAATATGAGTGACGCCCCAAGAATATGTTTAGTTGTTATGGGGGATGATGGTGAAAGGATACATCATCTAAAACACAGATTTCTTTTCATTTGAGTATGAATGACTTGTTCAGTAAGTTCTAGGTATTTCATGACCACCATATTCAATACCAGCTATATTGCAAATCATTAATGAATTGAATGGGGTTTTATGCTGCTTTTAACAATCTTGCACAGGTTAGAGGACCTAACAATGGATTCCAGGTACTACTCAAGCTAGTACTACCATAGTTACATCCTTTTCTGGATTCTAGCTGCTAATAGGGTACCATTATCAATCCTTCTTTAATGCTTTTTGGTGGTTTTATCGATAAATAACGGTAGATTATCACTTGATAATCTCACCGCAAAAGCAGTGAAATTATCAAAAACTTATACCCTTCTTTTGTGCATTTCATCCTGAATGACGTCATCAATGTGGGGCAAAATTAGTGACGTCACAATGAAAGTTGCATAGCAATCACGTGCAAAATGAAGCGCTTTACGAAAATATGTCCTAGAAATTTCACATTTTCTCTCATTTTTGAAATAAAAACTAGAATAATCGTTTGTTTTTCGAGCAAGATTGATAAATATTTCATTTAGTGAGCAACAAAGGCTATATTTTTCACTCGTGGCTCTGCCAAATAAAGCTTTTGTTGTTCACTCAATGAAATATAAATCGATCTTACACTGAAACAAACGATTATCCTCTATTTCCTGGCCTCTAGCTGCTAATAGGTCAACGATTATCAACCCATTGGTGGAAGACAAAAGTTGGAAAGGATGAGTGCCACTGTCAGGAAGCAAACCAAGGACCTTGCAAAGATATTGCAAAGATATTGCAAAACAACCCACCTCTCTGCATGTCCCTAGTACTCACAACTGGTGCTGAGTGACCCATACTGTGAGGTTCTGGAGGTTTGTATGGAAAAGGGTTAAATGGCTGTTGTTGCTGCTGATGATGATTTTGAAATGGTTGTTGTTGTTGATGTTGTCTCTGTTGATCCATCATATACTGTTCCTGCATTCTTCTGTATTGATCTTGAGACCTAAACAAACATACCGGAAAATTATATTTGAGAGCCCCTTGCTCTATTATAACCTCTTCCCCATCTTTGGATGTCTATATCTACCATTATTTAGCTGATTTTCAGAAATTTTGAGTCCTTAAATAAACCCCCTCCCATACTACATCAATGTCATGATTTAAACAGTGGGTCAATGTAACTTTTCCAGACCAAATGTTAAGCTATCTTGTTTATTTTAGGCTTAAATAAAGTTTGTAAATTTACAAACTTTGCCATTTTCAATGCTTCATTTTTTCTGTTATCCTTTGTTTTTTTAATAATAATATATTTCTGAGAACAGTTATACTTTATATGTATGCATAAAATGGTATAAATAATGAATTATGTTAGATATATGCAAATATTCAATATAAATATAATACCTTTCTTGTTCTGCCTCTGCCTGTTTCCACAACCCTGTATTATGTTCCACGTGATCACGGTGTTCTGATGAATCTTTTTTACCATCCATTCTGTCTGCTTTACCAATGTCTTCGACTGGGGTCTTTCTACCTTTCCTAAAACTTCAAACACAAATATAACAATGAATGAATGTGACGCCATCAGCCACCTCATAGTGGATAAACTAGAGGCCAGAAGTACATATAAAAGGGGGTAAAACCAGTCTAAAATATTCATTTTTCTATCAAACCCTAGGTTGTGGGTAATCATTTGAATCGTGATGATGAGCCAATTCCAACGAGTACCAACAACAGAGGGTTTGACTAAGAATAATAAAGATGTTTTAATGTAAAGTCCAAAATATACCCTCTATCTGTAGCTCTCAGTGGATGACTAGAAAAAGATCCTCAGATTCAATGATGCATTTAATGAGATGAAGATTGTCAACTCATTAACCAATTGTCAAACAATCTGAATTTTGCTTAATGGTTTTTGGATGGGACTTTATAAGAACTTTTTCATGCTAATTTGTTTGATTTGTTGAAACAGCATTTATGTCCTATATTAAAAACAGGATCTAATATATTAAAGGCATCTTTGTAAGTTAACTTTTCTTCGTCAACAAAGTACTCCCAAAGTTAAGATAAACCCTTGGCTGGGGAAAACCCATGAAGGGCTAACAAAGTAATTCTAAATTTGGATATAATGCTACCATCTATATAAAAATTTCAAGCAGGCATTCATCAGGCTAACATTCAATTTCCTGAATTCTCTGACGGCAAAATATACTATTGGCAAAAAGTTAAGCATATCATATTTAGAATTACCAATTGAATGTGTTAAACTGAAAAAAAAGAAACTAATGTTATGTGATCAAACTTAAATTGCAATTTATCTTACGGTAGTGGACCCCCTAATAGTTTTGCACCCTTTTGGAAGTAATGCACTTTAACAGTGTTAACCAAGGTTTCCTAATGATTTTCATTAGGAAACCTCGGTCAACATTGTGAAAGATTATGTGTCCAAAAATGTGACAGAACTATAATGGATCCACTACCTTAAGACCAGATGAGTAACCATTTAATGAGTAAAACTACTTAACACTTGCACTTACTTATGCACTAAGTATGCTTGTTGGAAAGTCAATCTATAATTTCACAAATCATAGTAAATAATATTGGTGGGCAAAACACATCAAATGTCTTAAAATAACACCACAAAATCAATGAGGTCTTCCATGTTTATTCATTTTGGTAATCACTTTCAGATTGTTATGCAAAATTATGTCTTATAGTCCGTGGCTATTTTGAACATCTGGTTATTTCTGTATAATGCATCCCCTCTTTTAGAAGACAACTCAGCATATTTTGATCCTCGAAAACACAGATTTTATGTAACTAATATACTTAAACTTCTGAATACCTTCTTCTGCAGTTGAGTCTTACAAAGTTGTTCAAGATTCTTAACAACTGGTCAGAGAAATATCCTTATATTAAGCCGATAGTATAATATACCAACTGACTAACTGACTATTCGAATAAAGCAGTATCATAAATATTGAAAACGTACTTGAAGAAACCTTTAAGAAGTCCACCAGATCTTCTTGCCTCTTTATTCTTCTTTCCCCCTTTCTTCTTATCGTCGGAGAACACAGTATCACTGACGGACGACCTTGCTGAGTTAGACGGGTCATGACCTGTGGACCCTCCTTCACTCCCTTCCTCCTCCACTGTATTTAGAAAACAAATTTCTTGATTATTGATGGAATATCAAATTTTCTCAAATTTCAATTTAAGATTAAAGCCGTAATTCTGTTTTATAACTCATTTTAATGAATAAAAAAAGAGATGATATTAATAAGTTGTTATAAGTAACAACTTATTAATATTATCTTTTATTTTTATACATTTATTTTAATTTGAAATTTGAGAAAATTGAGCCTGACCCTGAGAAAAGTTTTATAACCTTGGGCCCTGATGTCAATCAAAAGTATCTATTGACACATCAAATAATTTATATAGCCTATACTGACAATGAGACCTGGCACTACCTGGTATTCCAGATAAGCAATTCTGCGAGTCAATTTAATTTTATACAAGCTTCATTTATGACACTTTGGTCCATAAGTTTCCATTTAGTCAAATTTTTGCTCACAAAATCTCATTTGAATTCTACCACAAACTGTCAAGAGCTGAGTCAAATCAATCAATTATAATGGCAATAATACAAGCAATAATATTGAAATAGTCTCTAATATTGCCAATACACAACAATACATGTAGTATCATTCAAATAAATCAACAATACTATATATGTGATATGACAGATCAATAAAGACATCCTACAAGATGTGATGCTGTAGGCCAAACCAAATCTTTAGCAATTAAGGTAGTGGGGTTGTTAAAGTTCCACAACATTTCGGCACTCATGAACTTTCACAATGTTGACTGAGGTTTCCTAATGAAAATCAATAGGAAACCTAAGTTGACACCATTAAAGTTCATTACTTTCGAAACATTGCGGAACTATTACAGATTCACTACCATAAATCACTCAAAACTTTCTCCTCCCAACCATTCTGAAATCATTTCAAAATCAATCAACTTGTTGATTTCCTGATGTTATCAGCTATACCAAACATAAACAGCATTTCTTTGGAAGCTTCAAAGTATTCATCTCAGACAAATTTTTCAAGAGAAAGACAAAGTAAAACAATACACTTTGCGCGCGATTTTATATATTGAACATAGAATTGAAAAGATATAACAAGAGGGCCATGGTGGCCCTTAATCACTCACCTGAATTAACAATCTAAAAAAGTTTTTCTAAGATTTGACCCTGTGACCTAGTTTTTTACCCCACTTGACCCAATTTCGAACTTGTCTGAGATTTCATCAAGATAATCATTCTGACCAATTTTCAGATTGATTGGGCTAAAAATATGGCCTCTAGAGTGTCTACAAGGTTTTTCTAAGATTTGACCCCATGACCTAGTTCTTGACCCCACTTGACCCAATTTCAAATTTGTCAGATCTTTCATCAATGTAATCATTCTGACCAATTTTTAGGTTGATTGGGCTCAAAAAAAGGCTTCTAGAGTGTCCAAAAGTTTTTTTCTAAGATTTGACCCTGTGACCTAGTTTTTGACCCCACTTGACTCAATTTTGTACTTGTCTGAGATTTCATCAAGATAACCATTTTGACCTATTTTCAGGTTGATTGGGCTAAAAATATGGCCTCTAGAGTGTCCACAAGGTTTTTCTAAGATTTGACACTGTGACCTAGTTTTTGACCCCACATGACCCAATTCCGAACTTGTCCGAGATTTCATAAGGATAATCATTCTGAGAAATTTTCAGGTTGATTGGGCTAAAAATATGGCCTCTAGAGTGTCCACAAGGTTTTTCTAAGATTTGACCCTGTGACCTAGTTTTTGACCCCACTTGACCCAATTTCGAACTTGTCCGAGATTTCATCAAGATTATCATTCTGAGAAATTTTCAGGTTGATTGGGCTAAAAATATGGCCTCTAGAGTGTCCAAAAGGTTTTTCTAAGATTTGACCCTGTGACCTAGTTTTCTACCCCACTTGACCCAATTTCAAACTTGTCCATGATTTCATCAAGATTATCATTCTGACCAATTTTAAGGTTGATTGGGCTAAAAGTATGGCCTCTAGAGTCTCCACAAGGTTTTTACTAAGATTTGACCCTGTGACCTAGTTTTAGACCCCACATGACCCAATTTCGAACTTGTCCAAGATTTCATCAGGATAATCATTCTGACCAATTTTAAGGTTGATTGGGCTAAAAATATGGCCTCTAGAGTGTCCAAAAGGTTTTTCTAAGATTTGACCCTTTGACCTAGTTTTCTACCCCACTTGACCCAATTTTGAACTTGTCCGAGATATCATCCAGATAATCATTCTGACTAATTTTCAGGTTGATTGGGCTAAAAATATGGCCTCTAGAGTGTCCACAAGGTAAATGTTGACGACAGACGATGGACACCGGACGACGCACGACGGACATCACATAACCCCAAAAGCTCACCTTGAGCACTTCGTGCTCAGGTGAGCTAAAAAGTATAGAATCTAAACAGAAACTAAATCTAAATTTATCTACATCCACCCTGTACCAATACATATGTGACCCATCATGCAAAAAAGGAACATCTTGATAGTGTGTACAATGTTGACCCTTAAGCCCGACAGAGATGACAAGGGTCAAAACCTTTAGATCTAAGCTGATTACGTGAATTTAGAAAGATTGCTCTACCTTCTTATAAAGCTGATTTTTGGAATCGCAACCCTCTATTTGACCTATGCTAGATCCAATCTTTATTTCAAATATTTATTTTACAGAGTTCCCAGATGGTCCTTTTTTGCAAGTTGGGTCTCATATTAATAACCACATGCAAACCCCTGAAACATTTATACACCCCCAAACTTTTGAAAGACAATCGAATGATTTTCTCAAATATATTTCCCGGGTGCATCAATATGTGGGATGAAATGTTTCAAAGACATATAGATGGCTCAGAACGAAACATATAGGTGGTTACAACTGTGTCTCACTGAGCCATCAATATGAGCCTTTGAGTGGCAGTTCCAATTATTTCATATGACTGTGCACAAAAATTCCTGCTTTGGTAGGTAGCATAGACAAAGAACAGCCTGCACATATGTGCATTCTAATTTTAAACTATACCACCTGATATGTCTTTTCAACAAAGATTATTATTTTCATGAGACATGAACCCACAACTAGAGCATCCAGTGCTTTCAGCACTTTGATTTAGATGAAATTGACCAATGTATTTATTAAGCATGACAACAGTTTAGACTAAGATCAGCCTGTTGATCAAGCAATGAAAGGACTACTATGCATCCAACAGACAGGTACAGACCTTTTGTCTCTGAAGTAAATTGCAGAATATTCCTAACCAACTGTGTGATTGTACCGCTGCTCAATTTCTAGTCATAATGCCAAACATTAAATCGTTTGAAATTTCGCGTTTGAAATGTCGCGCAGAGGCTCAAAACCTTGATTCAGCGCAAAACAATTGTAACTGCCTATATAGGCAGTTACAACTGGTTCATGCTGAACCATCAATATATTCTCAACTAGAGTGACAAATTTGTCACAGGATAATTGGTCATATATAACTTCTTGTAGACTGGTGGCACAGAATTAGGCAAGGTTTCAGTAATTTTGCTATGTACTCCATATTCATGCAATGAATATAATTATCAAGTTCTACGTAATTCTGACATATGGTGTCAGAGTTTTGCTCTGGACAAAGAATTTCTACTATGCCAATAGTCAAACGTGAATGAATCCATAATAATTGCAGATTCCTAGTGGGTAATAAAAATGCACCATATCTTTTTCATCCCCATTTCATCAAAGTCTAACTAGATCAAATAAAGTAAAATCAGCCAGCCCTGCATTAAGGATGACAAAAGGGTGCAAAACTGTTTGCAAATTATATGCCACTTTGTATGAAAGTGCACCTGCAAAGTGGGGTATAGTTTGCAAAGAGTTCACCCTTTTGTCATCCTGAACGCAGGGCAAGTTTCATGCATCAAAAAATTTACAACACAAAATATAAGGGTTCTATCTATCCTTACAATATCAATGTACATACACTTAGTACAGTCTTGCAGTCTTGCAAAGTTTGATCCAGATTGCCCAATCACCAGAACACATGCAGAACTTCAGATAAGAACAGTCACAGTGTGGAGCAGGTTGATTACAAGATGTGTTTGTGAAACAATTATGCTCCCAGATAACAATTTTTTCACAAATTTGAGCTTGTTGGATGACCATGACCTTTCTAGATGACCATTGATATGTTTGCAAAGCAAAAATGCTTTCAGAAAATAACTTTTCACAAATTCAACCTTCGACCAGGAGGACCACGACCTTGTCAGATGACCTTGACCTTGAAATCAGCAGGTATACAGAGGGCTTTATGCAAAAGCATAGTATGTGTCTATACACATACTAGGTTTTTGCTCTCAAGCCCTCAATGTATTAGTTGGATGACCAATACCTTGTCAGATGACCTTGACCTTCATATAATAAGATATACAGAGGGCATAGAGCAAAAGCATAGTATGTGTCTATACACTGTATAGACACATACTAGATTTTTTCTCCCAAGCCCTCTACATATATACTGGTCAGATATACAATAATGCCAAACATGAACATTATTACTTAAATCTTTGCAATTGCAGGTTTTCATTTAGTTCCAAGCAGTTATACAGACACTCTACAGAATGACAGATGGACAACAGTAAAATATTATGCCCCAGATTGTATCAACGCAGGGGCATAAAAAGACAAGACCCTCCCTCAGGTTGATAGTAGACCTGTTCTGTTTTCAGGATGATGAAACAGTACAAATTGTTTGTAAATTATACCAAGCTTTGCACCTAAGTGTGGGTGCAAAACTGGGTATAATTTGCAAACAGTTCACACTGTCTTCTCATCCTGAACACAAGGCAAGGTGAAGGACAGTTAAAGACAGACAAGAGAGAGACTTTTTTCTCTGAATCTACTATATAGTGTAATATTTTATACCTGCAGAAATCTTGGCTTTTTCTACTCACATGAAAACAAATAAAGCACATGAAAGCATGATACAATAAAATAAGGTCTTAGTATGCAATAAATAAGCATTACTAGAAATATGTCACAGAAATTGATGCCCCCCATAAATACTTGATTTTCTTTCTGTGATCCATTTAACCTTCAGCCATGACTTTGGCGTTGGGCTTATATGGACAAACTCTTAGTGTTACACTAGTACTCATCTAAGGGAATATCTATTCCAAATTAATTTGAAATTCGTCCATAAATGTACAATCTATTGAATGATTAAATGGAGTTTAACACTGCTTTCAACATTTTTCAGTTATATCGCGGCGGCTGGAGCACCTAACAATGGATTCCTGGTATTTCTCTCACCAGGACAATCACCACATCCTTTCCTAGCCACCAGCTGCTATCTCACATAGGTCTACGATTATCAAAGGTACAATCTATGTTCCAGTCAACAATGGCACATGCACACACCTACATACATCTATGTACTCACACACGGACAGAGGTAAGTCTGTATGCCCGTAGCCATATCATGGAGAGGGCATAAAGCTGGAAATAGAGGGCAATACATTTTGGGTATGCACAGGTACGATTTGGGTTTAAATTTAAATATTTCATTAATACTGACATACTAGGTGGTTGTCACAGGACAACAGTTACTGCTATTTAACCCACATTTAAATGTTTGACCTTGAGTTGTGATCTTGACCTTGGGAGATATTCAAAGGAGAATAACATCAATGTTATTCTAAAATCTCATAACTGCAGCTTGATCAAAGCTGTAGTTACGAGGTTTTAGATTAACAACAACAACAATTGTGTCAAGTATTCCAAAACAATCATTTAATGGAGGAGTAATTGTCCAACAGTCAAAACAGTACAGATTGAGGGATGGATTGAGTGATTGATGGACAGACAAACTGAAGCATCAACACATGCACACTGAGCTGTCATTAAGACAAGCAGGCTAGACAAAAACCCATATTGTACATGCTTGTTGGATTCAACTTGAAATCTTTAAGATCATACTTGTGCAAGATTGTTTTTCAAAGGACAATAATGTAGTAAAAAATGTTTAAAAATTTATTGAAATTAAAATTGCACCGAAACAATATTCCTCAAAACAACCATGCAATTAATAATTGAGATCTGTAAAAGACATCTATAATTTAAACAAGAGCACAGCATGTGGATACCAACTTCCAGATTGTGGGTAAAACTTCAAGGCAAAAAAGAAGGAAAATGCAGACAAAGTACAAAGTATAACATTTATTCCCCTCGATGTTATGTGTCACTCCTGAATGAAGTACCTATTTCTACATTTTCAAGTGAAAATCGGCAAGATATGATAAAATGTTTCCCTACAACTATGACTATGATGAGATGGAGGTTACAGTAATACCTTGGAACAAAATGGAGCTCGAAACTCAGTTATCCTTGGAAACAAACCATATGTCACAACCAACATATGGCTAAACTCCGCAGGTAGGTGCAAATAGAGGATACAAAAAACAAGGCAAAAAAACAGCACAATTCACACAAAATGCATCTAGAGTTATCCTCTTTGATCTCTATACAATATTTCGACAACTTAATGTAAAGAGTTTGAACGGCCTATAAAAATATAGGCAGTTATAACCATGTTACACTAAGCCATCAAATTATATTTATTTGAGCACATCAAATCTGTGAACACATCAAATCAGTGATCACAACAAATCAGTGATCACATCAAGCCATATATGATCTTATAATCATTAGGTAATAAGGAAACTTCATTAACAGCATGCAAAACAATAATAACAAAGTAAACATGCTAGTAGGCTAATAAACATTAAGTAACTGTAAACATTCCAAATCAAGCTATCTTGGTCGACTAATAAATTACTCAATTTTATATTAACCATTTCCCGTTTTACACAATTTTGACCTGTCCAAATCCAAAGGTGATGCAGACGAAAATTCTAAGTGCATTTAATTAGAAAAATGACCATTCAGTAGGGTAGATAATAGTGTGGAAAAAGAAGAAATTGCTTGTCAGAAGCAATTTCTTCTTTTTTCACAACGTTTTCTTAATCATAAAATGACAGGCACGTAAAAAGCAGGGATTAAACAGCAAAGGGTTAAGAACCTCTTCATTTGTTCAAACATGTATTCCAAAAGGGGAAAAAATCAGATACACCCAAGATATGTTGCTGGTCATTGATGAAACAGAACAAAATAGAACATAACTAATGTTGGAAAAACATCATGCAATGGTTGTGAATAGGGATGTTAATACAACAAAACTAGATTTGTCGAAAAACTGAACACGAGGAACTAAATTCACTACCTTGCAGGGACTGACCAAAAATCAAATCAAGCGACTTGCAGACATCATGCCGAAATTTCAAGAAAGACAAAGATGGGACCAAGATATTACCAGATCGACTCCGCCGCAACCGCAGATCCTTATTACAGTCTTCAGATTTTTCTATTAGGGGATAAAGGAAGGAAAATATACAGCATAATTATGTTTATAGGCAGTTACAGATTTTTGCGCTGAGCCATCGCTAAGAGGTAGGAAACAACAATAATTTCAAAGAAGAAGTCCTGAAAAATCTCTATCTGACTCATATAAGGACAACTTTTTTTGGCAAAAACAAAAGGACACATATTTATGTACATTGTATTCACAATAATAATTATCACACTGTGTATTTAAAGGTAGTACAAAGTATAAAGAAAAGCTGATATCTGTCAGCTTCAGGATTAGTAATGATACAGTCTAGCCAAAAATTCCAGTTCTTTATGACATCATTGTTATAGAGCTTAATTCAATGATGTAAATTCAACAAAGGATGCAAGTTTCAGACTCCTTATTTACAATCTTATAGACTCATTGATTGGGAGTCTCCGGCCTGATTTACTTAACATCTTAGTATCATTTTTTGTGCAAATCCAAAATTAAAGAAGCTTCTATAGTAGTAACTAAATATGGAAATCTGCCATGCATCATCTCATTGGAATCATTTTTTAAAGACAATTCCAATGAGATATTGCAAGGCAGAATCTACCAATGAATGAGAACACCAGGTACGATTTGTGATTTTGACTTACAATTAATTTTTTCGTAAGAAGTTTAGTAAAACGGGTCCCTGGAAATATCACGTGAAGTGCCTACAAAATTACTCAAAACAATACTTTGTATTTTAAGAGATTCAGAATGTTTTCTGTGGTATTCAAGGGTAAAGGATAGCACATTGAAAAAGCGCTAGATAAATGTTTTGAAAGCCTTTAATACTTAGATTGAGATAACCATAGGACTTACGAGTTTCCATATCAAGGTGGGGCACTGGGTCGTATGATCTATCAACAGCAGCTCGAAAACTTTCATTCCCTCCCCGTCTACGAACCATCCTCGGTTGTTGAGGTCCAATATCATCATCATCAAAACTTGCGTTGTTACTATCAGCCTCCATGTGCATTTTTGAGAGGTTTTCTAATGAACTGAATCGTTTCAGGTTGGAAGGTGGGGCCGGACCTCGAATACCAGCTGAGGAAGAAAGACAATATAATTTTAATGAAATACATAATATAATTACAGGCAATTTTGATCATTATATAATGTATGTTTTTCGGGTTGTCATAGGTATGAACGAAAGTAAGGCTTCAATGGAAGAAACATGTATTGATAAGCAAATTCATGTGCCATTTACACTCTGCTTTTTTCACTTAATTATCCTTGTTCTGGGTCCTTAATACACATTGATCACTTTCAATAATATCAACTTCTTTCTGCAATATTGTCTGTGCCAATATATGAATTAATTTTTTGTTTAAAATACTATAAAGGTTTGATTTTCAAGAGCGCATAATTAATGAGTAAAATGTGTACAATTATTCATGTCTTTTATTCTTAAAATGCATCAATAAAGATGTGGAACTTATTCCCACAACAAATTTAGTTGCGTTATAAATTTACTAAGTAATGTCGGTATAACAATAGTGACTTTGTGATGAATATCCCTATGTTTCCAGTGAATTGATATGTTCGTTACTAGTTTAAAATCATTTCTATGAATTATTTAGCAATCTCTATTTGAATTAATATTCAAGTTTTTCTTTTAATGCAAAAATAGCATCAATTCACGATTTTGAGGGCATTAACAACAGCCTCTGTAGTGTTGGCACTTTAACTCTTACCATGCTATATCAAAATCTTAGCAGAATTGTATTAAAATTGAAGTGCTGAAAGATTATTACTTATGAACATCACACTCATTGAACCTGAAATATCATCAACAACTACTTGGAATTATGTTTATTCTACAATGAGCAATCTAGCAAACGAGGGCTCACCTAATTACAATCCTCAATTCTTATCACAATTATCAAACTTATTGAAACCTTATAATGAAGAACTGTAACCACATTCTACTCTGTCTTAAATCTAAGATTAAATGAATTTTTATTGTCCAATATTACAATGGTTCTGAAGATCAAATTACATGGAAAAATGATGAAACAAATGATTAAGGAATGTTTAACATGAAAGATGAAAATAGTGATGGGTCAGTGCAATACTATTGTAAGTGCCTATATATCTACAGGCACTTACAATAGTATTTCACTGATCCACTGATATATCAACTATGAAATACATGAAGTGAGAAACATCGTGAAATTGACAAGATGACTGATTCTGAAATGATTTTGGAACAAAATTGAATGAGTATGTGAAGTGAGTTTTGAGTGAAATTCAAAGGTGGTAATCCAATACCGCTAATTTTGTTTAGGTTGAACAAAATTAGCAATATTTATTACCTCCCTTTAATAACATATGCATACAAGTTCTAAAAATAGCTTCCTATCTCTTCAAGGACCTATCTGACACTTAAAATTTCAACTATGCCAGTGAAATTGTGATTTTTCTCTTCCTTTATTTACTTTGAATGTAGTTGTTGATTTTATCTTTTTAGTAATTTTGTATGGTTTGAGTAAGTGATTGAATGATTGAATTGAACAATGAGTGAGAGATTTAGAATGGTTTTGAGTGGAATCAATGTAAATTTCAGAGTGTTATTAACTATAATAATGAAACCATGAGCACTGTAAACAAGAGCTGTCGGAGGACAGCGAAGCTCGACTATTCCTAGTGCTGGATGGTAACAGCAAATCAATATCGACATTGGAAATTCAATAAAATGAAAGTCAAGAGAAAAGAATCTTTGTCAAAAGGCTGATATTATGGTCACAGAAGCATGTGCAGAGTTTCAAAGCAATAGCTTTAGTAGGAACAGAGATACAACTAACATAAAACAGTTGCACAAAAAAAAATAACCTAGATTTTTAAGGCCGAAAAGGGTTAAAATTCCACTAGATTCAATATCAGAGTAATGAATCTTTTTCTGTGGGCTAATATTATGGTAAAAAAAGCATGTGTTAAGTTTCCAAGCAACAGCTATATTAGAAATAGAAATATTACAGAAATACAATATTTGCATGTAAAAACTTAACCAAGAATTTCTAAGTCCAAAAAGGGTTGAAAATCCACTAAATTCTATACCAGAGAATTGAATCTTTATCAAGAGGCTGTTGTTATGATCATTGAAGCATGTGCAAAGTTTGAACGCAATAGCTTTCATAGAATTAGAGATATAACTGATGTAAAACATTTGCCTGTAAAAACTTAACCAAGAATTTCTGAGTCTGAAAAAGGTTAAAATTCAACTAAACTCAATATCAGAGTAATAAATCTTTGTCAAGTGGCTGATATCATGGTCACAGAAGCATGTGTAGAGTTTCCAAGCAAAAGCCTAGGTTGAAATAGAGCTACAACTGATATACAACATTTGCACGTAAAAACTTAACCAAGATTTCTAAGTCCCAAAAGGGTTAAAATTCCACTAAATTCAAAATCAGAGTATTGAATCTTTGTCAAGAGGCTGATATCATGGTCACAGAAGCATGTGCAAAGTTTCAAAGCAATAGCTTTATTAGAAATAGAGATATTACAGATAAACAACATTTGCACATAAAAACTTAACCAAGATATTCTAAGTCCGAAAAGGGTTAAAATTCCACTAAATTCAATATCAGAGTATTGAATCTGTGTCAAGAGGCTGATATCATGGTCACAGAAGCATGTACAAAATTTCAAAGCAATAGCTTTATTAGAAATAGAGATATTACAGAAATACAACATTTGCACGTAAAAACTTAACCAAGAATTACTAAGTCCAAAAAGGGTTAAATTTCCACTAAATTCAATATCAGAGTAATGAATCTTTGTCTAGATGCTGATATTATAGCCACAGAAGCATGTGTAAAGTTTCAAAGCAATTGCTTTTAAAGAAACAGAAATATTACAGATAAACAACATTTGCACATAAAAACTTAACCAAGATTTCTAAGTCCGAAAAGGGTTAAAATTCCACTTAATTCAATATCAGAGTAATGAATCTTTGTCTAGATGCTGATATTATGGTCACAGAAGCATGTGCAAAGTTTCAAAGCAATAGCTTTAATAGAAACAGAGATTTTAAACATTTGCACGTAAAAACTTAACCAAAGCATTACGCCGACGCCCACGCCCGGGTGACTGGAATAGCCCCCCTATTCTTAGAATAGTCGAGCTAAAAATTGCAGATGCTTGAGTGATAGGGTCTTGGATAGGGAATAAAAACATCTTAGTTGAAAAAGGGGCACAATTTGAAATTACAAGTGTATTAAGAGTTGTACCCATGAATTGAAAAGATTGCTCTGCTATACATGCGCAAAATCATTCTTAGTTGCTTTAGAAAAAACATAGCCTTTTACAAAAGCTTTGCGATAAATTTCTAGGTTCCTTCTATCAAGCACTTTGATAATTAAGTCAGCACCTGAACTGAAAATTTCTGAAAAAGTTGTATGAAAGATATGAAGCATAACTATTTCTAGGATGAAAACTTGTTAGCACTAGCAAATCACAATTCCAATTAACTAATAAACTGACAACATTTAAAGCCAACTTGTGAAACATAACATATATTACAAGTCAAGCAAAAATTAATACAAACATTGTTCTTTTAAGTTTCTGTATTTCGATCACCAATGCTTACTTTTAGTAAGAAGTGAACAAATATAGAAACTTTAAGACCAAAGATGTTAAGGTAGTGGACCCAAAATAGTTTTGCTGCATTATGGAATACATAAATTTAACAGTGTTTAATGAGGTTTTCAAATGATTTCAGTAGGAAACCTCAGTTAACATAGTGAAAGATCAAGAGTTCCAAATTTTCAAAAACTATTATGGGTTCACTACCTTAAATGCTCACTATAAATATACTTTACCTCAATGATATAGGTTTTCTAATGAAAAAAGGCTTTCAAAGATTTTGCAAGTATATAATATGTTTTAAAAGATTTGAACAAAATCAAAGGTTTTAAGAGATTTTAAAGGGTTCCCATAGTGAGCCTTTCTTATCATATTGGCTCATCCTGCCCTTATTAAGATGAGCAATAAATTGAAACTTCCAAAACGCTTATGAGGAATTTACTTTGTGCTTGATTTGTAATTGATTGAACCAAATATTGTTAAAGTACCATTAAACTTTTACAGTATACGTAGTAGCTTGTGATTTTATCAAAACAAAGCATTTCAATGACAAGAAATAGATAGTGGTTTAAATATAAACATTTTAAAAGTCTTAATCAAGAACCAAATGACTTAAAAATTGAACAAATAAAAATAATCTAATTTACTGGTAAAAAATAACAGTGAATTCATGTTTTACAGTAAACACAAATCTACAGATAGAGGGGGTATTTTAGACTATACTCTTCAAAATGATTGCATGACCCATATGTTGTGGAACTCATTGGAATTGTCTCACTGAGATGATTCAAATGACTACCCACAACATATGATTCCGGTGAGAAATAATTATTTTAGATTTGCTTTACCCACTCTCATCTATACCTTTGATAAACAAGAGGACCATGATGGTCCTATATCGCTCACCTTCGTCTCTTTGACTTCTCCCTTAGCAAAATTAAATACTTGAAAGATCATTAAATGATCATTAAATTTTTCAAAGAAAAAAATAACTCTATTTCTTTGATTGCTCCATAAATTCCTATCCTTTTCTAAACAAGTTTCATGTGACCTGGCCAACATTCTGACCAAGTTTCATAAAGATTGGGCAATATTTGTGGCCTCTAAAAAGAAAATAGTCATTTAGGCCCCTTTTCCCGTGATATGACATGGATCTTTCCATTTTTAAATAGGGCTCATCTTTGTGACCTAGCCATTATTCTGATCATGTTTCATGAAAATTGAATTGTATTTGTGGTTTCTAGAGTGTAAACAAGAATATTGTCATTAAGGCCCCTTTTCCCGTGATATGGCACAGATTTTTCCCATTTTCAATAGGGTTCATCTTTGTGACCTGGCCAACGTTCTGACAAAATTTCATAAAGATTTGGCCATATTTGTGGTCTCTGGAGAGTAAACAAAATATCGTCATTAAGGCCCCTTTTCCCGTGATATGGCATGGATCCTTCCCATTTTCAAAAGGATTCATCCTTGTGACCTGCAAAACATTCTGACTAAGTTTCATGAAGATTGGGCCATATTTGTGGTCTCAGTAGTGTAAAAAAAAAAAATTGTCATTAAGGCCCCTTTTCCCGTAATATGGCACAGATCCTTCCCATTTTCGATAGGGATCATCCTTGTGGCTTGGCCAACCTTCTGACCAAATTTCATAAAGATTGGGCCATATTTGTGGCCTCTAGAGTGTAAACAAGAAAATTGTCATTAAGGCCCCTTTTCCCGTGATATGACACGGATCCTTCCCATTTTCAAAAGGGTTAATCCTTGTGACCTGACCATCATTCTGACCAAGTTTCATGAAGATTGGGCCATATTTGTGGCCTCTAGAGTGTAAACAAGAAAATTGACATTATGGCCCCTTTTCCCGTGATATGACACGGATCCTTCCCATTTTCGATAAGGTTAATCCTTTTGACCTGGCCAACATTCTGACCAAGTTTCATGAAGATTGGGCTATATTTGTGGCCTCTAGAGTGTAAACAAGAATATTGTCATTAAGGCCCCTTTTCTCGTGATATGGCACAGATCCTTCCCATTTTCAATAGGGTTAATCCTTGTGACCTGACCAACATTCTGACCAAGTCTCATGAAGATTGGGCCATATTTGTGGCCTCTAGAGTGTAAACAAGAAAATTGTCATTATGGCCCCTTTTCCTGTGATATGGCACAGATCCTTCCCATTTTCAATAGGGTTCATCCTTAAGACCTGGCCAACATTCTGACCAAGTTTCATGAAGATTGGGCCATATTTGTGGCCTCTAGAGTGTAAACACTAAGATTGTTGACGCCGGACGACGGACGACAGACGATGGACGACAGACATTCAATGATCACAAAAGCTCACCTTGAGCACGATGTGCTCAGGTGAGCTAAAAACTAACAGCCATTAGAAAAGTTTATTACAGAGAATGAGTATGTCTACCTTAAGGTAGTGGACTGGTAATAGTTCTGCAACATTTCGGGAGTAGTGAACTTTAACAAGGTTAACTGAGGTTTCCTAATGATTTTCATTAGGAAACCTCGGTGAAGATTGTGAAAGTTCATTACTTTCGAAAAGTTGCAGAACTACTACCGGTCTACGACCTTAAAGAGTACAAGGTCAAAACCTATATCATTTCTTTTGTTAACAAGGCATTAACCTTGTCATATCACAATCTCGTTTAGTTTTTCTGAAAGTATCTTTGCATAATCATTCTCTGTCAAAAATTAACTTAAAACGGAAATAACATCAATAAAGAGCTCTAGAAAGTAAGATTTTTCTCAACTCCAAAAATCTTAATATCTAAAAGGTAAGATAAGACTTTTCTTCACAGTTAAACTACAGATTGCAATTTGACAGTGTATTTCCCTAAAGTGTAAATGCATAAGGCATACAAAGGTTTAACATTTAAACAAATATAACTGCAATTAAAATGAGAAAAGGATTTTGATTGGTTGAAATCACACTATGTGGGGAATACCATTGCATTTTATATTATTTCAATATTTAAAAGATAACTCACATGTGAAAGTCATAAGTCACTCATAGAATCATTATTTAAATCTTTTCTAGAGCTCTAACTACAACAACATCTAGATTTAGCAAACTAAAGGAACAATGTCTGTTAGCGTCATACATACTGGTAAACTTATCATGCACTGCTCGCATCGCATGTCCACTGCGAGGAACATGTATACTGATGCTGGAACGACTCAATAGTGAGTCAGCAGACCCAGCTCGCACTAGTCGGCCATAACTGCCCGACTGTTGTATTGATTTTTGTAGACCTGTTGGAAAAATAATGTGGTTAGCTTTATGTTGGACTTGAGTATGTACTGTAAGGTCTATAATGATGAATTTAAAAGTCTTGCATATGTATATGAATACAGTCATCTTCTTTCCAGTTCTTGCTAGAATTATCATTTCAATGGTACATTTAAAGCTTTAATTGCAAGTCTAGGGGTAAGCCTTAAACTGTTGTTATTCCTATATTTTGAAAAGCACTTACAATGTTTTAGCGCTGACCCTTTGACTTGCCTATGAATATTCAGGCATCTAGAATAGTTAAAAGCATCCCAGTGAATTTATCCCTAATGTTTCCTAACCTTATCCCATCTTTAGTTTATACTAATATATTTTAGTTTGATTGCGATGAAAGCTTAAGCTTATACAATCACTCTCGAACACTCAATCCTGATGTTTTCACGTCCCTTAGAGAGAGGCAGTGGTTTAAACCCACTGCTACCAATTTTTACATCTGGGTGAACTGAGGCTGGCTATTAAGTGTTTTGCCCATAAACACATCCCGGCAACAGTGGGGCTCAAACCACGGACCTCCAGGTCATGGGTCGAGTGCATTTACCACTAGGCCACCGAGGCAGTCATCCCATCTTTGGGCTTGTTATGTAAGTGTAAAACTATTGTAAATGCCTATATTATATAGTATAGGCATTTACAACATTTTTACACTAATTTGTAGACATGCTTAAAGTGAGAAGTGAGGTGGTGTAGACTAACATCAGACTGCACATATGTGCAGGCTGATGTTTGTCTATAGCTCCTGTCAAAGCAGGCTTATTCCGGGCTCATCATGACAAGGGTTAACAATGAGGGCTGTAACTTTGTCCCAAATAAATTTGGAATCTTTAAAAAAGGATGCTAATTATTATAGACAGTCTGTATGGAGAGAGAAGCAAAATTAAAACAATATGTCTCGATCATTTGATGCAGGAGAATAAAAAAGTGAACATATACACACATTTCTATTTAGATGAGAGATGAAAATGCTTGAGAATTTAACTTTGACAAAAAACAGATATTTACTGATTCAAAATAGTATTATGCTTTTCTTGTTTAAAAATCATATACACATCAGAGAAAGATGATTATGTATGCATTTATCTTGGTTAACACAATTTCAGACTACAAAATATAAGACTGGTCCAAAATGAAAGTTGTTGCAGTCGGCAATAAAAACAAATTAAAGAAGCAGCCCTTCTATAAGCTTCCACAAAAAGTAGTCCCCTAAAAAACTGTTTCTTAACTGACAATTCTTTAGATTTTTGATTCATGATATTAAATTGTAAGATATGAAGACAATATTTTTTGATTCCAAAGAGGTATGAAACTAAAAACCTTATCACACTCATGTATGAATCCATTTGGCATATTCATACAGTGTGATTAATTTTTAAGGTTATTACCTCAGTGAAATCAACAAATACTCACTTCATCTCTTAATAAAAGAAATGTTAATTTTTAGGGGGATAAAACACTGTAGAAAAGGAAAAGTTTCTTGCTACGAGCAATAAATTCAATATTTCTCCTTGTTTTCCAAGGATTTGTAACATTTGATCATGATTGGTAGACCATCTTTTCATGCATTTTTCCTCTAAATCATGTTGGCTTAGTACATGAAGAGACTTGAATTGATATTAGATTTAAATCAAATTATGCTATATTCTCTGTTAGTTTAAAATAAAATAACAATGGATCAACTTAAAGGATTAGTAAACAATTATATAGAGCCCCAGACAAAAAAAGGGAATTCCTTGATTTTTTTTTAAACCTAAAAAAACTCAATCAAATTGCCTCAATCAAACCCTATCTTGTGGATCCTCAATGGAATCATCTCATTGAGATGATTCTATTGAATACACACAATATAAGTTTTATGAATAAATAAGACAATTTTACATTCAGTCTAACTCCCTCCCTTTAACTAGAGCTCCAATTAAATTCAAGCTGGGATACAGCAATAGAGCAAGGTTCCAGTCTATGTCATGTGACATTGCACGATGCAAAATCTACCTGTGAAGTGAAAAGATGTTGAACGTCGAGCAGCACACTCATAACCTGAATCTAAAGTAATCATTTCTATTTACATGAAGTATATTTATCTCTTTAAAACAACTGTTAAAAGGGGTTTAACCAGGGCCTTGATTTTGATTTTTACTAACATGTTATTGATATTTTATGTATTATCAAAATGTAAATGATCAAAGTTAATATGCTTGACAGGTGAGAATTAAACCACCCTTTTTATGATTAGCAGCTGTGATGGGGCTGAAATGGATTTATATCATCACATGCACAATTAGGTATACAGTCCATCTGGTTCGAACGACCAAACCCATTAAGTGACCATTTTCATTAATGAAACGTTTTCAAAATCCCCTTCTTTAAACCAAAATATCTTAAAAAGTTAAAATTTTTGTTTGAAAAACTATTGCAACTAAAAATCCTATGTCGTCAAAACCCAATAGAATCATCTCAAATGAGACTATAATCTATCCAGTTTTAACAATATATGATTATTGAAAAATTCGCAATGATATACATATTCAATCATAATTAGGTTTCTTGTGTACACAAAACAAAAACTTGGCAACCATTCTCTTAAACAACCGCTTTTTTGGTGATCCCTTAAATGGTTGCTAGATACACATTTTACTGTATTTCTATTTATGGATACCCTTTTTTTAATATTCTTTCCAACTAGCAGTATTTTGACATATTACTGTATAAAGTGCAAGATTGCCTAGATACTGAATAGACAATTTTGACCTTTTAGCGCATGGCTGCCAATTTATAGGATATGTTTATTAGTTCATCTATTACAGAAATATCACTAACCTTTGTGTAAATCCTTCAGACCTTTGGCTTTCTGATATGTTTCACTACTTCTAGGATCACCATGACCTTTACGTTTTTCTGACATACTTTGTCGTCCAAACCCATCCCTGCTGAAGCCGTCCCCTGTAGGACTTCTGAAAGAAACAATGAGATATCATGCACAGACACAGGTAGAGATAAAAGGGGGCAAAGCCAATCTAAAATCTTAATTTCAAAAAGAAACGCTATGTTGTGGGTAGTCATTTGAATCATATGAATAACTATGTTGCACTTCCTACAATTTCAAAGTAATAGAAATTTATTAATTTTCAAGATTAGCCCTTCTCCAGATTTTCACAATTTTGTCATTCTTCTGTTTCTTTGTGCAATCATACATGACGAAGCTGCTACTGAGATCCACCATGGCTCTTAAACGAGCTCTGTGTAAAGCACCTTCACAAGGGTTTAACGTCTCATCCAAATGACAATTAGTTTGTAAGTGCCAGCCTGGATATCAAACCTACCTGTCTGAGCTTAAATTGTTTTGCAGTATGGTGCTCTGCTGACTGAGCTAAGCGGGCTGACAGTATATTCCTGATAAACATAAATCTATTTCTCTGATATTTTGATTCACAACTATAGTGGATGAACAATTTAAAATGCAAGGTAAAAATGACTAATTTCATATTATTGAGAATGGTAAATTTTAATGACTTACAATATCTCAAAACTTCTGCTGTTAAATATAAATACAAAGAATTTGTTATTAATAACAAATGACATCTTACAGTTCACTTTCTTCACTGGTTTGACTAGCATGCCGGGTCCAGTCAGGTCCTTTAAGCCAGGCTGGTTCCTTGTTCAAGTCTTCAGAACTCGAGGTGACAGATCCAGATGGAGATCGCTTACCAAAACCAATTGTAGAGTGTGGACGGGGCTTCTGTAATACAAGTTACTGTGGTTTAAAACCAAACAGCATCTCTTTGCAGAACTACAGATACATACAAGATGTGTCTGTGAAACAAAGATGCCCCATCATTATTGTTATCTATTATCTGCCCAATATGTACAATGTAGCTTGAAAGGCTTAAAGTAATTGGCAATGTTAAGTTATTTGGTTAAAATTTGCAAACAGACAACAGTAAAACAATTTATCCCTAATCTTATGGAGGGGGGTGGGGGTGGGGGTATAAAAATGGACTTGAAGGACTCGTTTAATCAAAGATCTTCTACAAATCACACATTTAAATACCAATCCAGATAGATAGTACAACGATTAAACTGACTCCAGATCAAATATTTCATGAATCTTTGTGGGTCCTCTTGGTATTGTATGGTCAAGACTGTTCAAGTGAGTACTTACAACATAGTTTCATTGAGATACAACAATAAAATGGATACATCCCCTCTTATCAATGTCTGTGTTTTAGCAAGTACCCATACCCATTATATAAAAAAAGGACAATTTGCACTGGGCTGCTCACCAAAAATAAAGCTCCATGAATGCAAATAATCAGATTTAAAGATTAACATGCTAGACGCCTAAATGGATTGAAGAATATGGTTTACCAACCTGTTTCGATATGTCGATGAGATTATCCCTACGTTTGATTGGTTCCGGAGTTTCCATGTAACTATCCCTAGTGGCACGAGTATATGACATATTACGCAGTCCAATTCCTGCATTAATTCGATCTAGAAACACATTTGGAGATTTGAAATCCATCATTTCAACTTTATTGTGCTCCTCTGTCCTATCCAATGAATCACCACGATTATGAGTCACATGATCACTTTTATCCAATGAATTATTGTTTTCTTCAACCCTTTTGGTTGCAACACCACCAATGTCCCCTAACTCATTTTCCTGTGACCCAGGGGAGGTAAATGGAGAAGGGGATGGTGCCCCTATTCGTCTAGCCACTTTAATGTTTATACATCCTGGGACCGGCCCATCAGTCTGCATGGCATTGCGTAAAAGGTCCATGGCTTCTGTGTTTGAATGGTCAATCAGGGAGGTTTCGTTCACTTCTAGAAGTTGATCATTAACAAGGAGACGACCATCCTAGACGGAGAGAAAAAAAGTTGTGAATCAGTATTTTAAAGGAAATGGATGCACAACTTTAAGTGAGCATCAAAGGTCAATTTTGCCTATAATTATGGTGTATCAACACAATTGACTATTGATCACTAACTTGAACATGTGAATCTATAATTTGGAAGCATTTTCAACACGTGGATCACTATTCTCCACTACAAAATGCCATTTTCAAGCCTAACTAATTTTTCTTTAAGATCTACTTTTACCATACAACGACCTCCTGAAGTAAATTCCAGTGAGGTCACTCCAGATCTGCAGCCTGGTCTAAGTCTACTCTTCCTGATTCTACTGAATAAGTGTGGACAAAGATCGGTAAAATGATCAAAACAAGAGGGCCAGAATGGCTCTTTATTGATCACCTAAATAATATTACAGGAATAAGAAGAAACTTGCTTTCAAAAAAGAGAGAAATTAGCCAAATAATTTGCAGAGTCATATTTAATGATTTCAAAGCAGACCAAAATCCAGCTTTGCCAATATTATTGCACCAATCATTATCAAGGGCGTAACTCCCATTACACAATTTATGCAAGTGCGTAAAAGAAATAATCCATTCAATAATCCATTGAAAATATCGTTGATGAATGATCAAACATCTAAATTACAGCTTATTCAAGCTGTAGTTACGTTTTGATTATTCACCATAGCTCAAATCATAGAAAAGGAGAGAGGACGGAGGGCATTCATCTATTGTCCAGTCCACATATTGCCTTTATCCTATTCTTTGGTTGTCGCTCTCGGAGTGCGTATAAATTTCAACTTCCTAGATACGCCTATGATTATAACATGAACAAATTTTAAAATGGGTAGCCAAGGGACTTTCAGGCCAAGTTTTGTTGAAATTGGCCCACTGTTTAGTGATGAGATGATGTAAAAAGACTTCAGGGTGAAAATAAGCCTCGCCCTGCAACGCCCATATTTTTGGGTCAATCAAAATTTTGCAAATAGAACATTTCTGGCAAGTTTTGTTAATATCCACCCATTGCCTACTGAGGAGAAATTGTTGATGTCTTCGGACAGACAATGCATGACACGCAACAGACAAAATGTAATCACAAAAGCTCACCTTAAGCAGGTGGGCTAAAACATTACTCTTTCTGTTTAGTTGACTGTCCAAAGAATATTTTGAGTCAATGTCTGCATACAGGGCACTTAGTGAAAACTCTAATTTGACTGTGGGAAAGCACAGGTTGCTCAGTCTTCACTTGGCACACATGTTTAATTGTTGGATAAGTCACACAAAGGTTAAAATTGTAATTCGATTTAAAGTACATTCTTACAAATCGAAAATTGATACCCAAATACCATCAAACTGAAGAAATAAATCTGTAGCGTAACAACATTTGGCCTGTCTTGCAAAAATGACCATTAACAAACGCCACATAAGTGATGTTTGAAAGTTATAAGGAAAGATCTAATATCCTAAACAAATCTTGCTCCTTGTTTCTCAAAAGGTCAATTTATATGAAATATATTGGACATACCCAAATCTACTTCTAACCAATTCTATTACTTGATAATGCCTGCACTGTTATCAGGAATTGCGAGTGTTTCATGTGATTCTACCTTTTGTAAGGGACATTTCTTTTTCTTGAGTTCCAATAAAGATAACTAGAAAGCCATGAATGGCTTGAGTCGCTCCACAGGCTTGAAATTCATGTAAAAGCAAATAAATTTTTTGACTAGATTTTTAGATATTTGGGGTTCTACTGATGTTGAAAATGATTTTCAAAGTTTCAACTATATAACAAATAGAGAAATGACCTCTGCTATCAAAAGACATTCGGTTGATATCCATCAGTTACATTCTGAGAAAATGATTTTCATAGTTTCCACTGTTTAACATATTGAGAAATGACCTCCACCCATAAAATGCATATTTTTCACCCAATCAAAATAATTTTTGGTACACTGATAAAGGATCATTCCAGTGAAATTTGGTTGATATCCAAAAATAAGATGCTGAGAAATTAAATGATTTGCAAATTTTCCACTAAATAACATATAGAGAAATGACCTATGCCCATAAAATGCATGTTTTTCATCTGATCACAATGATTTTTTGTAGACTGATAAAGGGTCACTCAACGATCATTCCAGTGAAATTTGGTTGATATCCATCAATTACATTCTGAGAAAATGATTTTCAAAGTTTCCACTATATAGCATATAGAGAAATGACTTCCGCCCATAAAATGCATATTTTTCATCTGATCACAATGATTTTTTGTAGACTGATAAAGGGTCACTCAATGATCATTCCAGTGAAATTTGGTTGATATCCATCAGTTACATTCTGAGAAGTCATCCAAGGATCATTCCTGTGAAGTTTGGTTGAAATCCATCCAGTAGTTTCTGAGGAGAAGATTTTTAAAGAAAAGTTTACGACCACACGCACGCACGGACGGACAGGACAGACGCACGACGGACACAATGCCATGACAATAGCCCCAGTGGCATTCAGCCAGTGGAGCTAAAAATCTAAAGTTACTTCTGCAATGGCAACATGTCAATGTCATGCAATTCCAATCGATACATTATATAATAAAGATTAGTGTCATAGCTTTATGGTAGAGCTCATTTTTGATTATTGTTATTCTATGATTACCATGTTTTGCATCATAGATCATATGATTTCTAGTGCATACCCTAACTTTAGCCAAGGTGTGAAATTCCCATGCCTGACTTGTCTGACACGGGTTTCGCTACCTTTTTTCTATGCCACTTGTCTGTGGACAAGTAAATACCAGGACAAAATTCAGAATGGTACAAAACATATCTAAGAAATTGATTATCATAATGTTAATATCAAAGGGTAGAAAACATGCTTTTTAATGAAGAAAATGCTGGAGTTCAGCATTTTCTTGTTTAAAAAACATTGTTTTCTTAAGATTGATTGATTTTCTTTTTTGTGACATGTTCTTTATGATCCAGGACAAGTAGAAAATCATCTTTTACTTGTCTGGGGACAAGTGGAGAAAATCTGTATTTCCTCATCCCTGCTTAAGGAGAAGTGAAAGATATAGAGGATGATCGTTCGTTTCAATGTAAGATCGATATACATTCATTGAGTGAATGACAAAAGCTATATTTTCACCACGAGCCACAAGTGAAAATATAGCTTTTGTTGTTCACGAAATGAAATATTAATCAATCTTACTCGAAAAACAAACGATCACTCTATTTCTTTATTGCAAAAATGAGACAAAATGTGAAATTTCTAGGACATATTTTCGTAAAGCGCTTCATTTAGTACATGATTGCTATGCAATTTGGCCCCGCAAAGATGACGTCAAATAGGATGAAATGCTCAAAGAAAGGGTATAAGTTTCTGATAATTTCACAGCTTTTGCAGTGAGATCATCAAGTGATAATCTACCATTATTTCTTGATAAACCATCAAAAAGCACTAAATAAAGAAAGTTCATCCAAAATTCCATAACCTCATCACATTATCATTCACAATAATTTTCTTAGTGTCTGAACAAAATTCTGCTAAATCTGATTAAAGTAGGAAAGCTCTGTAAAAGCAATAGAGGGTTACATAAAGAGAAAAAATATCAAGCTTAAAAGTCAATTTCAAAGTTTTCGTAATCTAAGTATGTATTACTTAGAGATCTAAATAAAGAATGGTTTTAACCTAGGCCATGCTGAAACTGAAAAATTCCTGATTTGGCAGGTGATAAAGACAAAGATCAGTCTGCACATGTGTGCAGACTGATCCTAGTCTTTACCACCCGATATTCCTTTTCAAACATGAAAAGTTTAAGAAATAAATTTTCAAAGTAAAAACTGACTCAAAACAAATAAATTCTGTTTTAAGAGTAATTTGATTTTGATGCAACTCTTGTAAAGCTTTTTTTTCAGCATGACAAGGGTAAACAGTACAAGAATGATTAAGATCAGATCACATGTGCAATAGATTCCCAGTTTACCTTGGACGCAGCACCACCGTGAATCACAGATTTAACAAAAATGCCCAAATCCCGTGTCTGCCCGTCTTCCATTGTGAGTGTCTTCCCCTTCACACTAACACCAAGTCCCGCAGACCCCGTATCATTCAACGGGATGTCAAACTCGATCAATTCTTTGTTCCGCATGATCGCCAACGTCCCGTCATCTCCCGATTTGTCAAATGGCTGGAATGATTGAGGGTCAAGGTCATTTGGTGGGTCGAAATCGTCAGAAGGTGAGTAGGACTGAAAGCGTAAAATTACGAGTGCACACACACACTACACACAGCACAACACAGTAAATACAAGCAATTATATACACAGCAAGCATATTAAATGTAAGCAAACGAAACATAATATGTCTTTTGCTCTTGACTTGGCAGGGAATTGCCTTACCATGATGAAATTCCGCAAGTTGAATTGTCAATAGTTGGTCACTAGCAAAAGTTCATCATAATATTTTGTTGACCTTTGAAACTACAGTGATGATCATGCACAATGACAAAAGTATCTACTACCAACAGTGCCCACGCTCAGCTGTCTGATGCCAGATAAAAATCAAACTCGAAAAAGGGTCATAATTTGCACAAATTACATCTGGAGTTATCCCCCTTTAATTTAGGTTGCTCTATTGATGTTTAACATGTGTGCCAAGTTTCAAGTGAATGCTTTGGTAATACCAGAGATATTACAAAATTGCCAAAGTTTTCGCATGAAAACAACAACACCAAGGCTATAGGAATACCTCAGGTTTTCTCCAAAAACAGTTGAGCTAAAAATGAAAATCATTGGCTTATAAAAAACCTTTTTTAATCTTAATAGGTTTGAGAAGCCAATTAATAATACTGATGACCTTATTAATGTAAATTTGTTGACGATTATAAATGTGAATGTACACTATTTCCAAAAAATCTAAAATAGCTACTTTACCTGAATGTTACTAATATGCATATTACCGGTTACTCTACCCTGCCAAGTCAAAGAATACAGATGATACAGGCAAAATAGTCTGCTTTGTGTTGATTAAGTGACTTAAACCCAACTTTCAAAAACATTTACAGAATTATTTTTTGAACTGGGCACATTTTCTTTTTCACAGTGCAGAAAATAGACATTTTTTTCACATCATGAAAAGTTTGATAGTTCATTCTTTGGGCATTCATCTTATTTTAGTAACTTTCAACAATTTCATAGATGTGAAAAATGAAATTGTGTCTAAATCCAATGTACTAAGGACACAATATATCTTAGGCAGTACAAGATAAGCAAATTAGGTCTATTCTAAAGGTGCAGACTGATCTTTCTCTTTATCAAATGCCAGAGTTAAATATTCAGGGTTAATCATAGCAAAGGTTAATATTACTCAATCCCAAAATCATTATGATAGAATAATTATTATCAAAAAAATGCAGAGAATCGCTGCATTCCTGGGATGTTATAATTATTATAGAATTTCTCCATCAGTTGAAAATCAATGATTTAATTAGCCTAATGTACTATAGGGACTTGGGGAGACATTAATTTGGTAGGGAGAGTTAATTACATGTCTTCCAAATATTGTTTTACTGCATGATCTTCCAAGTCACTACTGATAGAACAAATAAGTGACAGGAAATTTATGGATTTAAAAATCATCTTAAAGGATAAAATTGCTTTATCATGTGACCTTCATTTCTCGAAAACATCTTACATATAATCATGTTTAATGAAGGCTTGTCATAATCATGAGTTGTTATATCAGGCAAAAAGTGAAGGAAAAAGAAGAAATGTGCCTATGTGTGACATTTCCAACAATTTAAAACATATGTAAGGCGCAAACAATAAGCAGCCTAGGAAATTTCACGGTGAAACTAGATAATTCCATGTCTGTCTACAGAAACTTCGAAGATCTAATCTATCTAAAACATGCAAAGTGAAGACTCTGGACAGACTGTGCAGATGCACAGACTGGCCAGAGTCTGTGCTTGACGCACCTGTGAAATTGTTGGAATTGTCACACACAGGATCAATAATTTGTATTGACCACTTGTCCATTCTCTGGAATCAGACATGGCCATATAACAGCCAAAAATCCAACTGAGAGTTATAAAATCATGGTAAATGTATTTTGAAGCTTTCTTCTAGATAATTCTAAATATCATCATAATTAAGCATCATAAGCCCTGAGAATTTTTAATCCATCAAGCAAGTCCTTGAGACCATGGGACCTACAGGCACAAACTCAATGCCTCTAAAGATGAAGTATATTACCACGCTGTTACAATTTTTGATGCCCTAAAATTCATAGTCAACAAAATCTTTGATGGAAAGGAAGATATTGCTTATGCCTTGTGCAAAGAAATCTCTCTTTTTCTCACCTTTATTACCCCACTTTTTTCTAATCACAAGATAAAATAGAGCGATGATGATCTAAATCTGTTATTTCCTATTCAAGCCCTATGTTGTAGGTACTCATTGAAATCATCTTAATGAGACGACAATAACAACAATAATTACCACAATATAAGATGTAACAGGGTTTTTAAGGATGCAGGTTTTGCTAGTCTTAGACTCTCAAATAAGTAGCTGGGAACCTCAAAACAATTTGATGTGAGACCCTCTAGGGATCAGCTTCAGAAAATAATTGAAGACAGTTTCAAACAGTCTTCAATTCTTTCCTGAAATTGAGCCAAAATAGTCAATATATATCAAATACCTTCTTTACTTTTAACCAGCTTATAACTCTAAATTTATATATAAAAAAGTTCAGTAACTAAAAGAAATAGTCTCTATCTTAAAGCCCCCTTCTGCTTTTAGAGAAAAAAAATCACTATTTCATGAACATTCTTTTAATAATTAATCTTGATTTAGTCTTACAAAAGATGAATTACATAACAAGAGGACCAAGATGGTCCTAGATCGCTCACCTGAGTCTCTATGACCCCTGGGACATCGCATTAAATAGATAGGCAGATGTCAAAAAGAAGATAATTGCCTAAGATTAAAAGCATGGAATGTTTTCAGCGAAGAGCAAGACAGATATGCCTTTTTGCTCTTTGATTCTATGTAAAAAGCAGGCCTCCTAGCAGGCCTAAACGAAAATAAAGGTTTTTATAAAGGCTCCAATGTATGAAAATAAAGGCCTTTTAGTGTAAAATATGAAAAAAATAAAGAGTAAATAAAGGCTATTTTTGTCAAGGTTCTTATTTCTTTATTGAACCCATAGTCATACCAAAGTCATTTTTTTATGTTATATACTGCATTCTGAAAAACTCAAGATGGAAGAAACAAAAGCAGCATTTTTTAACAACACATAAAAGAAGGGAAAATGCAGAACAAAAGCCATTACTTGCTTTCAGCCAGCACGGCAACCAGTCAGAGCAAATATAAAGGTTTTGAGTGAGAATTACAGGCTATTTTGGCATTTTAAAGGTTTTCTGGGGAAATGTAAAGGTTTTAAAGGTTTGCTCTGAAATTAAAGGTTTTTAAAGGTTTTAAAGGTTTCACTAGGAGGCCTGAAAAAGGGATGCACCCGGGTGGACCCCAAAAGTGACCCCAGGGTCTTGATATGAACAAACTTGGAAGAGGTCCATAAGATGATGCTACATTCTAAATATGAAAGCTGTCTGCCTTCTGGTTTCAGAGAAGAAGATTTTTGAAGGTTTTCCCATTTTCACCCATCATGCTCAGATGAGCTGAAAGGGATGCGCCCGGGTGGAGCCCAAATATGACCCAAGGGTCTTGATATGAACTAACTTGGTAGGGGCCCACAAGCTGATGCTACATACCAAAAATGAAAGCAGTGTACCCTCTGGTTTCGATTAAAGAAGATTTTAAAAGATTTCGCTCTTTGATTCTATGTAAAAAGGGTTGCGCCCGGGTGGAGCCCAAATATGATCCTAGGGTCTTAATATGAACGAACTTGGTAGAGGTCCACTAGATGATGCTACACACCAAATATCAAAGCTGTCTGCCATCTGGTTACAGAGAAGAAGATTTTTAAAGATTTTCCCTCTTTGATTCTATGCAAAAAGGGTTGGGCCCGGGCAAATCCCAAACATGACCCCAGGGTCTTGATATGAACAAACTTGGTAGAGGTCCACTAGTTGATGCTACTTACCAAATATGAAAGCTGTCTGCCCTCTGGTTTCAGAGAAGAAGATTTTTGAAGATTTTCATTTTTTACCCTTCGTGCTCATAAGAGATAAAGGGATGCACCTGTGCAAAGCCCAAATATGACCCAAGGGTCTTGTTATGAACAAACTTGGTAGAGGCCCACTAGGTGATGCTACATACCAAATATTTAAGCTGTCTGCCATCTGGTTACAGAGAAGAAGATTTTTAAAGATTTTCGCTCTTTGATTCTATGTAAAAAGGGTTGGGCCGGGGCAAAGCCCAAATATGACCCCAGGGTCTTGATATGAACAAACTTTGTAGAGGTCCATTAGATGATGCTACATACCAAATATGAAAGCTGTCTGCCTTCTGATTTCAGAGAAGAAGATTTTTAAAGATTTTCATATTTTCACCCTTTTTGTTAAGGGTAAAGGGAAAGTTAAGAGTGGATTTCATTTATTTGAACAACTTTGGTAGACTTTGACCCAAGGAACATCCCTGCCAAGTTTCATCAAGATTGGCCCACTGGTTTAGGAGGAGAAGATGTTTAAAGAAATTGTGGACGACGCACGACAGACGACGCACGACTGACGACGGACATTCTACGATCCCAATAGCTCACCTTGAGCACTTTGTGCTCAGGTGAGCTAAAACCACAAATCAATCCAAAAATAGTGGCTTTTTCGGGAAACCCATCATCTGCCGAATACGTAATATATGTAAATGAGATTTTGGTCACATGAAATACGCCCACATGAAGGAGCCATAATGCGCTCTATTCAAATTGGAGTCCAAAATGTTGTGGGTCATAAATTTTTCATCAAGTTAGGCCAATATTTAGATCATCGCATCATAATCACTCGCATTACCGAATATTGGAATGACAAATTGAAGCTTATCTTTGAGAATAAAATTCTCCTAAACTTTCCCATTAATTGAGTCCTTTTGACCTCGGTTTGTTGGAGTCAGACTTAAACCCTGCTATAATTGACAGATATATAGCTTTAAGTTTTGGTCATCTAGTAATAGGTTACTTTGAATTTTATCTAAGTTATGAAACTTTAGTAAGAATTCCATACATGTTAGTAGTTTTACATCACTAAAGCAGATTGTGAGCAAGTTTAATTTTAAGCTGTAGCAAAATTTTTCTTATATTAAAAGATTAAATTACAAACATAGAGTATTAGACCTTAAACTTTGCAATAATAATACATTGCATATTTTGAAGATGATGTTTAGTAACAATCTAATAACACATAGTCATCAGTCTGTGAAAACAAGCTTATATTGTGCCCTAATTTTTTATTTGTTTTGATTATTTTTTCAAAAGATATTCAGAATGATAATCATGAACACTAATCTTTTATAAATGGTTTATGTTAATAGGTACATGCAATACTAAAATAATATTGACACAAAAAACAAAAGCTATCTAAACAAAGAAATGCAAGATACATGGTATGAAAAAGATTTAAATTTATATATCTACATCTCCTATAGTATAGTACAAACAAAATCAAAAATTGAATACAGACAATGTCAATCAACTCTGACCAATAATTGATCCCCAATAATTCATTTTTCAGGATTGCTTTACAACGAACTTTTGTATGAAAGGTTTTGATCATATACATCATTAGATTTTGATATGACTGTAAAGATTCACTTTGACTTTGCTTTATTTCTGTTGAAGGTGATTCCTTATTTAAGTGCCCTGCGGACAGCCATAATGTTATCTAAAAGTCATTATTCAAAGCCATGAATAATAAACAAGAGGACAGAAATAGCCCTAAATCATTCACCTGAATATCATGCCCCACCATACCATAATTTTGCAAACAAGTTTAGAGAAGAGTCACCCAATGTGCATTCATATCATGTTAGGCTTAAAATGGCCCACTTGTGACTGAGGAGAAAATGTTTACAGATTTCACAATCAAAACAGCCCCAAACATCCATATTATGGGTTCAATCAAAATTTCATTGATAGGTTTTGATAAAGGGTAACTATGGAAGTTTTTAAAAGGGTCACTCAAACATCATTTCTTCTCAGTTTAAATGAAATCCACCCATTGGTTGCTGAGGAGAAGATTTTTAAAGATTTTAAGTTCAAAAATATCCCTGCCTTGCTACACTTATATTGGGGGTGGTGGGGTGGGGGAGGGGAATCAAAATTTTGCAAACAAGTTTTCAGATGGGGAACCCAAGGAACATTTCTGTCTAGTTTGGCTGAAATCCACTCATTGATATATGCATGATGAACAAAAGTTGATCATAAAAGCTGACCTAAATCATAGTGTGCTCAGGTGAGCTTCTCTTTAAATTTGGACAAACCTCAAAAATTTGCCTGTAGTCTGGTTATGTTTTACAAATGAGTGTGTAGAAAATCCTACAACACCTACTAGTTCTCGTGGCACTTGGAATCGAGGATCTTGAGGCTCATCCTCGTCATGCTCGTCCTCATGCTCAACTTCCTGTCTAGAAACAACAATCTGAACAGTACTTCCTGGCGATGTGTTACGTAAAACAGACACTGCCTCACTCTGAGTTTTTCCTGTCATTTCTTGGCCATTCACCTGATAGATAATATACATTTTTATCCTAAAGTTTAAACAAGTGCATGTCGTATTGCGATGCAATACAGGAGTACCCACCGGATAACAAAAAATCCTTTCTTATAATATACCTCCTACTAACTAGATCTATAACTGTATACAAAATTTGAAGTTGCTAGCACATTAGGTTTTGAACAAAATGTCCCAAACAAAAATATAAGAGTAAAAACAACCAATGGCAAAACTCCAAAAGTGGGAGGAAAAGAATGATTCTTGTACATGCCACTTTTCCTCAATGAGATCTATAAGTGTACCAAGTTCAAAGTTGCTAGCACTGATGGCTTAGGAGATATGGTCCGGACAAAAATGTCAGGATAAAAAACAACAACGGACAATAACTAAAAAAGTGGATGCGGCAGAGTAACAGTTCTTGTGCATTACACTTCTTCTCAATGAGATCTGCCAGTGTACAAAGTTTAAGGTTGGTAGCACACATACTTTAGGAGAAATGTTCCGGACAAGAATGTATGGGTAAAAACAACAAAGGGCAATAACTCAAAAAGTGGGCATGGCAGACAAAAATGGAAAGGTAAAAAACAACAAAGTGCAATAACTCAAAAAGTGGGTGTGGCAGAGTAACTGTTCTTTTACATGACAATTGTCCTCAATGAGATCTATACATGTACAAAGTTTAAAGTTGCTAGCACTTATAGTTTAGGAGATATGATCCGGACAAGAATGTAAGACTCAAAACAACAAAGGGAAATAACTCAAAAAGAGGACATGGCAGAGTAACAGTTCTTGTACATGACACTTGTCCTCGATAAGATCTATCAGTGTACAAAGTTTGAAGTTGCTAGCACTTATGGTTTAGGAGATATGATCCGGACAAGAATGTAAGGCTAAAAACAACAAAGGGCAATAACTCAAAAAGTGGGTGTGGCAGAGTTATGGATCTTGAATATGACACTTCTCCTTAATGAGATCTATAAGTGTACAAAGTTTGAAGTTGGAAGCACACATAGTTTAGGAGATATGTTCCGGACAAGAATGTATGGGTAAAAACAACAAAGGGCAATAACTCAAAAAGTGGGCGTGGCAGAGTTACAGTTCTTGAACATGACACTTCTCCTTAATGAGATCTATAAGTGTACCAAGTTTGAAGTTGCTAGCACATATGGCTTAGAAGATATAGCCCAGACAAGAATGTAAGGGTAAAAACAACAAAGGGCAATAACTCAAAAAAAGGGCATGGCAGAGTAACAGTTCTTAAACATGACACTTCACTTCAATGAGATCTATAAGTGTACCAAGTTTGAAGTTGCTATCACACATAGTTTAGGAGATATGGTCCGGACAAGAATGTAAGGGTAAAAACAACAAAGGGCAATAACTCAAAAAGTGGGCGTGGCAGAGTAACAGTTCTTGAACATGACACTTCTCCTCAATGAGATCTATAAGTGTACCAAGTTTGAAGTTGCTAGCACATATGGTCTAGAAGATATAGCCCGGACAAGAATGTAAGGGTAAAAACAACAAAGGGCAATAACTCAAAAAGTGGGCTTGGCAGAGTAACGGTTCTTAAACATGACTCTTCTCCTCAATGAGATCTATAAGTGTACCAAGTTTGAAGTTGCTAGCACATATGGTTTAGAAGATATAGCCCGGACAAAAGCGTGATGGACAGACGGACAGACGGACGGACGGACAGACAGACGGACAGATGGACGGACAGACGGAATCGAGCAAACCTATAGTCCCCCAACCGGTAACCGGTGGGGGACTAATAATTGTTTAACCCTTTCCGGTTTTACAAAATTTTGGACCTGTCCAAATTCAAAGGTTTTGCAGATGAAAATTAAAAGTGGATTTAATTTGAGAAATAACCATTCAGTGGCGTAGAAAATAGTGTGGAAAAAGAAGAAATTGCTTGTCAGAAGCAATTTCTTCTTTTTTCACAATGTTTTCTAATTCATAAAACCACAGGCACGTAAAAAGCAGGGATTAAACAGCAAAGGGTTAACAGTCTAGATCTTAGAAATACAATATCAGATGATCAATCATTGAATAACAATAATTCTGTATTTTCTTCCTACATGTAGGATAAATGAAACTTTACCAAGAGCAAACTTTAACTAAAGGCTCAACGCTCTTGATAACCAATTCCTACAACAAGCCTACTTATTAGCTTCATTTAAAGAAAGAGTAAAAGACAATGAGGACAATAAAGAAATTACATGTTAAAAGCTAATATTATTTTTCTTTCATTGTATCCAATTCAAGAGGATTATGAAAATTGACCTCAATAACTTCTTAGTGTTTGGTCAAATGGGTGTGACAAAAATCTGATATTGCCATTTGTACATTTACCATAAGTTGCAAATGATAACCACAATAATCCTGTTTAGAAGACCAATGATCAAATTCTTCTATTGTTTTTTTTTTATTGAAATCATTTTATCATGCAATGAAGCATGTTTTGACCTGATAGCACCTATCTGATAACATAAAATGTTATCAGGCTGATTTATGTTATCAGGCTGTCTATTTTTAGAAACAATACTCTTTCACTAGGAATTTTTTGAAAAGCCTCATCATGATAAATTCTCCAAACCTCGAATAGATAACATTGATATTTTAAGACACTAACAAATTATTCTCTAAATCTCCATTAAGAGCTTGGTAGAATCTTACCTCAAGTAATCTATCCCCTGCTCGTAACCTCCCATCAATGATGGCAGCACCTTTAGGCAAGATATTTTTAATATAAATTGGTGAGGGGCCCCCAGTGGGGTTATCACGAGTTGTAACACTAAATCCAAGTCCTGTTACACCCTTGACTAGCTCTATATCTACCCTTTTCCCGAGTTTCTTTGTATTTGTTGGGGCAATAATTGCCTCCTTATTTTTTGTAAGGGTCCCCGTAAGGGGTGTGGAGGTCCCATTTCCTTTTTCAGATTCTGATTTACTATCTACACTATTTTCATTTGCACCTGTCACTACTGATGATGTCGATGAATTTGATAAAGTTGTTGATGGATGACGCGCAGGAGGCGCTGGTGGGGGCGCCCTCTTTTCGATTGATGGAGTTTTCACAAAAGGTCTAGCACTATCTGTGTTATTTTCACTGTAAGACTTTGGATGAGTATCACTTATTGATTTGGCTTGTTTTAAATGTTCAGGGGTATCCAGTGGTGTACTTGTGTGTTCTGGACTTGAGAGTGAGGCACTGATATCTGCAGGGTTTTGTGTCAGAGTTAAGGGGCTTGGTTTAACGGGTGAATGTCCGCGAGGTTTGGGTAATACTGCTGGAGGCGGAGGCTTCTTGGCCTGTGTTAAGGAATGTTTCACTACTTTAAGCTGGATTTCATCTGTTTTCATTGCATTCCGAAATATCTCTTGAGCTCTGAAAAATAAAACACTATCTCAATACTGGGATGGCTCAGAGTGAAACAGTTGCAATTGCATATATGGTATGTTAATAGCCATTTACAACTCTTTCACTCTGAGATGTTGACATTGAAATAATTACTCAATAGATTTGACTTGAAAATATAGTTCAAAATCCAAAGGAACAGGGAGAATGCCAGAATGGTTGTCTCGCGATATCATTGTCATATCCTAATTAATTAAATATATCATTGACTTATAATAATTCAATAACCGTAACTATTTTATCAACAATATTGAATCAATTTTCATCATTTATATCAGCAATATTGAATCTTTTTTCATTATCATCTATAATTGACGAACAGATAAATATACAGAATTGACAATATGACTTATTATGAGTGGATGTTGGAGATTGATCAATAAAAAAGTTCAATATCATTGTCAAAATATTGCACATGCATGAGCCTTTTCATCAATTTATCATTACATGTATTTAA
This sequence comes from Fragum whitleyi, assembly GCA_948146395.1. NCBI lineage: Eukaryota > Metazoa > Mollusca > Bivalvia > Cardiida > Cardiidae > Fragum > Fragum whitleyi. The sequence goes on along the minus strand of OX411556.1, from coordinate 30,681,420 downwards.
TCATGCAATGTTGAATCAAATAAATTCAAACTTTCAAGATTATAGACATTAAAATCTTACTTGGCAAAAGAAATACCATGAAGATCATGGTTGTTAATATCAATGATTCTATCATGAATCTTTAAACGGCCATCTTTGTCAATTTTACCGCCTGTTTCAATACTCTGTACTTCTAAACCACACTCTCTGTGAATGAAAAATAACATCATGATGGCATACTTTTCAATTAACCCATTTTGTGAAGACTTGTACAAATTAAAATAAGTTTTTAACCAAAATGAAAAAATTGAGGATGTGTATTTTCAAGATGTTTGTTCCAATTATTAGCAAGGCTTGAAGACTCGGTTTAAAGATAATTTTGATGGTGGGCGTAGTTTCTATGGTTAAATCATCTATCAACAATAAAGCTTATATATAACTCAAATGACAGACATCTACTTTGCATTTCAAATATTAATACATAGATATGATTGATCAATCAATAATTTTATTGACAGATGCCAGTCTGTCAATTTCCTCAGTGTCCACCTACCTTCCATCCTCTGAAAGGTTTGGTATCACATGTATGCCTAGAGGAGATCCATCATTCTTCAAACAGATCAGAACACCAACTTCTCTGTCAATGGAAACAACATCAAATAATTAACTTTCATTAAACCCTTTTCTCATGCTTAAATCCTTGAATGTGTTTCAAAATTTTATTCAGGATGAAATTGAAAGAGGTGGCTCCTCATAAACATACAGTTGTTTTAATACTGGCATATACATAGTCAATCTATCAAGTTTTAGGAAAATCTTTTCTGTTTTCAAAAAGTAGCTTGAATTCCTGACTCAAATAAACTACATGTACTTAATATACAATCAGACCTAAGGCTTAAATTAGGCTCTTTTGTTTTTAAGGCAAACAGCGTCATGTACTTAACATGTTTTCCAAGACTTGCATACCATGAATATTGACTGACTTTGTTTTGTTTGGGGCACAGGAGGAAGGATCATAGGTTTATGTGTCTGCTCTTGAACATCTTTGTCTTTTTTTGGACTACCAACAAATCTTCGATCCTGCCCAAATCTTCAATATTGCCTAAACACAATCAATTATATTGTCAATCCAACAGATTGCACAAGAGATGCACAGTATATACATCTATACTACCTATGTTTGGCTGGGGGTACAGGAGGGAGAATTCTTGGTTTGTGTGTCTTCTCTTGAACATCTCTGTCTTGTTCTGGGCTAGCAGCACCTCCTATTGGCCCCTGTCTCTCAACCTGAAATAAACAGTTTTTTCATGGTGTAAAGTTGGGTCACAAGCCTTGATTTTATTGTCATTGTTTACATGTTTAATAATACTGTCACACTCAAAGTATTAGTGCTTACTCCACCTGTTGCCTCTGTTTTTACTCTTGCTGTTCTTGTGCCTTCAGACACTTTATCATGTTCAATCAGGAGGCATAGACCTAGATCAGACTGCAGATAACCTGCAGGCTGATCTTTGTGTATACCTCCTATCCTAAAAGGAATATTCCATGTCCTTCACAACAAGGTTCAATTACTTCAGACACATAAATCTTTTGTATGATATCCATTCAGTACTATCTAATAATTTAAATTGAGTGTTACTAGTAGAGTTTTATTTTCTGTAATAGACTACTTGAAATAAAAAATGGCACTTAATTCAAGAACAATACAGAGATAAAGAACAAATATTATTTTCCCCCTAAAAAATTGCTAGTCACATAAATCTGTGAGCTTGAAACAAGCAACAAGAGGGCCATAGTGGCCCTAAAACGCTCACCTGAATGAACTGTCTTAAATTTTGTAAAGTTGGTTTAGATAAAGGATGATGAATGAATGTCACTTAGCTAAACAATGCTTTTGCTTCTGTACAACTAGAGAATCTTTTTTAACAATTTTCAGGTTGACTTACAAGGTTTTTCAATGAGTTTACTCTGTGACCTAGTTTTTGACTACTGTTGACCATATTTCAAACTCATCCAAAATTGCATCAATTCAATCATTCTGACAAAATTTCAGGTTAATCAGGCAAAAAAAATGGCCTCTAGAATGAATACAAGGTTTTTCTAAGATTTGACCCTGTGACCTAGTTTTTGTCCTCAGTTGACACAATTTCTATCTCTTCCAAGATTCGATCAAAGCAATCATTCTGACCAAATTTCAGGTTTTCAGGCAAAAAATGTGGTCTCTATATAGTGCATACAAGGTTTTTTCTAAGATTTGACTCTGTGATCTAGTTTTTGAACCCAGTTGACCAAATGTCAAACTCATTTAGATTTCAAGAAGACAATCATTCTGACCAAATTTCAGGTTGATAGGGCAAAAAAGTGGCCCATGGAGTGCATATAAGGTTTTTATAAGATTTTACCCTGTGACCTAGTTTTCAACCCCAGTTGACCCAATTTTGTACTCATCCAAATTTCATCAAGACAATCATTCTGACCAAATTTCAGGTTGATCAGGCAAAAAATGTGGCCTCTAGAGTGCATACAAGGTAAATTTTGATGACGGACTTTGCACGACTGACATCGACTTTACCACAATACGTCGGCTACGTTCTATAAGGACGAACCCGGGAAAAGCCTACTTTTCAGGAGAAGGAAAAAACTTAATATCTTTTTACCTTTAAACACTATTACAACCATTTTGGTCGAAAACATTTTAAATCGAATCACTATATATATTATCTGCCGTCATAAAAATTAAATTTTGTCTCAATAATGAGTTATTTAAGAAAAACACCAAAAAAATCGTCAAGTACGTCATTTTTTCACTTAATTTTTACGGAACAAAATGCCGTATAGACAAAAAAAGGCATAAAAGATAAATGAATGAAAAAAACTAATTAAATTTGATGTTATATAAGATATAGGACAAATCGCTTGTAAAAAAATTCTTTTCCGGTGCATACGAGACCCCGAAATCCGTTGAGTGAGACGTTTCTCAAAAAAAGTGAAAAACGCATATAACAATTTTTATGTATGTAACTGAGACACACAAATTATATGGCCTGGGTAAAGGTTGTCTTCTTTTTCAAACTGATCTTTAAAAATAAACTTTTATCATTAGGAAACATGAACAATTATCAAATTTGTCAATACGTCATTTTCGAACTTCACTTTTCGACCACTTCCGGTGCGAAAATGACGTATCTTACAAGTTCAAAAAGCTTTTTTGGGGGGATACGATTAGCTATCAGGTCCAGCATCTTCGCAAAAGACGCGGGAATATCATTTGTGTGCGAAAACGCAATAAAAGAAAAAATGGAATTTTGCATATACGTCCTTATAGAATGGAGCCGACGAATAGTTTCCTTGAGCACTTTGTGCGCAGGTGAGCTACAAATACAGTGACGTGAATTTTTACCCTATTTTTTTAACCTACCTGTTGCTTTTGTTTTTCCTCTTGCCGTTCTTGTGCCTCGAACCACTTGAACATGTTTGGTTGGTTGCCGAGCGACTGTCTCCAGGAATCCCTTGCAAACCGGCTGAAGGGCGGAGTCTTCTCTTTGGCAGCAGGGACACCCTTGATGATTGGCTTGTGGGTATCATCTTTACCAAAACTGTGGTCATTCTGAAATTAGAAATAAGAGATATATGTAAGCAATGTTCACACTTTAGAGGTTTTTTACATGCATGTGATTTTTACTAAAAAAAAATTGTGGAAAAAAGAATTAATTGCTTGTAACATATTGCTTCTGACAGACTGACAGATGGACTGACCGACTGACAGACTGACAAGCTGACTTCTATACACCCCCCAAATCAGTTTTGTGGGGTATAATAGGTTAAGTTTAGACCAAAGGAATTTAGTATCCTTATCTGCCCATTAGTTGCTGAGAAATTGAACTGACACAAGACTAGATAGCCATGAATGGCTTGAGTCGCTCCACAGGCTTGAAATTCTTGTAAAAGCAAATAAACGTCTTGACTAGATTTTTAGATATTTGGGGTTCTACTGATGTTGAAAATGATTTTCAAAGTTTCAACTAAATAACAGATAGAGAAATGACCTCTGCTATTAAAAGACATATTTTTCATCAAATCAAAATAATTTTTGGCTGCATGATAATGGGTCACCCAAAAATCACACCAAAAATGTTTGATTGATATCCATCAGTTACATTCTGAGAAAATGTTTTGCATAGTTTCCACTATTTGACCTCCACCCATAAAATGTATATTTTTCATCCAATCAAAATAATTTTTGGTACACTGATAAAGGGTCACTCAAGGATCATTCCAGTGAAATTAAGTTGATATCCAAAAATCGGATGCTGAAAAAATGATTTTCTAATTTTCCACTATATAACATATAGAGAAATGACCTCCGCCCATAAAATGCATATTTTTCATCCAATCAAAGTAATTTTTGGTACATAAATAAAGGGTCACTTAAGGATCATTCCAGTGAAATTTGGTTGATATCAATTAGTTACATTCTGAGAAAATGATTTTCAAAGTTTCCACTATATAACATATTGAGAAATGACCTCCGCCCATAAAATGCATATTTTCCATCCAATCATAATGATTTTTTGTAGACTGATAAAGGGTCACCCAAGGATCATTCATATAAAATTTAATTGGCATCCATTGATTAGAATCTGAGAAAACTCACTTTTTACCATATTTGGAAATAAGCCACGCCCATTAAATCCATGTTTTTCATTGGATCAAAATTTCTTGAACAACTTTGAAAGAGTGTCACCCAAGGATCATTCCTGTGAAGTTTGGTTGAAATCCATCCAGTAGTTTCTGAGGAGAAGATTTTTAAAGAAAAGTTTACGACCGCACGCAGGCACGCACGGACGGACGCACGACGGACACAACGCCATGACAATAGCCCCAGTGGCTTTCAGCCAGAGGAGCTAAAAAACTACAGAAGGACAGACAGACTGACGGACCAACAAGCAGACTCTAATATACCCCCCACACATAGTTTTGTTGGGTATAACAAATTTAGACCAAAGGAAAGGATCATTTTACTGGCTGAACATGTTTTTTGGCCTGTCTAGTTATCATATCTTCATACTTATTCTATAAATATTATAAAACTTGGCATGCAAAGAAAACTCTTTTTTCTAACTTCATCCAAATTTTTATGCTATGAGCTGAAACTAAATATTATACTTATTCAGTAAGTAATTTAGGTCTAACTTAAACCAGGACTTGGAGTTGCTAACCTTTCTAATGAATGTATATGGTTCTCAGTAAACAGATGATTATTATTATTTCCTAATAGCGACTAATAGTTGTAGAAAACATTATGAGAGAAAGAGAAATTGCTTTTCTACCTGATTGCTCTCACTTTTTGCATTTTTCTTTTTATTTGAACCAGTCTATAATTTTATTGTCTGTTTTCTGCATTTTGATATAAGCAGAACTGGTAGTGGATTAAATGTTAAGTTTTGGCATTAGATCCAAGATTTGTTGATACAACAAAATTTCAATTTCCTCTCCATGGAAAATTTGTTTACTTTATCTTAACTGTTTTGGCATTTGTATACAAACCAATTGTTTTGGCACATTAAACAATGCTTACTTAACACTTTGCTGTTTAATCCCTGCTTTTTACGTGCCAGTGATTTTATGATTGCAAAAACATTGTGAAAAAAGAAGAAATTGCTTCTGACAAGCAATTTCTTCTTTTTCCACACTATTTTCTACCCTACTGAATGGTTATTTTTCGAATTAAATTCACTTTTAATTTTCGTCTGCAAAACCTATGAATTTGGACAGGTCCAAAATTTTGAAAAACAGGAATGGGTTAATGTTAATCAGGTATAGCTATACAATTAGAATGAGGCATAAAGGAACAATTTAACATTGCGATAACGGTCTCTTGATATTCACTTAAACTTGCCGATCCACAATTTAAGTGCTGGTTTATCAATGTGTTTTTTGAAATGACAAAGGTATATTAGTCAGGCCACCCGACTCTTCTTTACAGTGGTTTTTCAAAGGGAATTAAATCATTACAAATCTTAAATCCCCTGATTTCAACAGTTTAAGAGTAACTGTTTAATATCATTGAAATTAAACATGTGCAACTAATGGACCAGTGCATTGGACTATCATCTAGAGGTCCCAGGTTCGATCCTCAACGGCGAAATCATCCTCTCCGACTATTTGTCTCTCATCAATGGGTTGATAATCCTAGACCTATGTGAGATAGCAGATGGAGGCTAGGAAAGTATGACTGGTGAGAGAGAAGACTCTGATCACGCTGTGTGAGTCTTAACTTTGAGCCCAGGTATGTTTTTTTTTTGGAAATATCACAAAACATGTATTGCAGTCCATGACAAACATAAATTATATCTAAATCATGCCAAACATTACCATTTCATCCTTTTAAATACATGATAGCTCCAAGTTATATATAATAATCCTATGAACATCCTTAAATATCATATTTCAATATGAACTGAAATATATTTAATAACAAAAACACTTTGCTTCCTCCTCAAACTCCATTCTTAGTCTTCAGGATAAAAAAACCCAAACATTTTACATACCCACTGATCAAATGATACTTTGATTTCTAGATTTTCTTATTTGTGTCGCTAAAAGGGAACATTTGGGAAATGTGTAAAGAATCGCCCATTGTCAGTCCACACATTCCACGCAGACTGACCAGGGTCAAACCTTTTTGAAAATTACACATTTTCTTAAAATCCGAAATGATTTCATATAAGTTTGCCAGCTGGTTGACCCAAGCTGAATCCATTTCTCTTCTTAAATATTCATTTTAAGGAGTTCCAAGATGGTTCCTTTTTGCTTGACCAGTCACATCTAATTACAATATTTTTGCTAAAATTCCAGGGATTGTCCTGGCCTCCAGACTTAAGTTAACTTTTGAATATGCTCATATTCCAAGTTTATTTTATGGAAAAAAGAGTCACAATAGATCACATAACCTTTAAATCATCACATTATATCTTTACACCTCATTTTTTGCCACTATTAATCCAATACTCATCTAACAACCACAATTAATTGTTTAACTCTAATTAGAATAGCAGTAGACTGCATAATTAAATCAAGTGGTATTTTATATCAGTACTTCAGAATGTTCTAAACCCTTCTCCAAACTAGGGTTTTGTTCAGAAATAAAGATTTTAGACTAGCGGGAAGACATTGGTGGGAGACAATTTATAATGTCAATCGGAGAGTATAATGTGCCATCGCTCAAAATCCGGGACTCAATGACTATGAGTCCAAATGCACTATCACTAACATTATATCAACTATATCATGCAAGGGATATATGTAAAACATTTTTGCACAAAATAAAAGCATGTCAAAAGCATTTTCTTTGTCAATCAACAAAAGGCAATAACTCACAATATAAGATGAGTCGAGTAATGGTTTTTGTGCAATTTTCTTCTCCTTGGTGAATTCTATCCACCTGTGAAGTTTCATGATTGTAGCTTGCATACTTTTTGAGATAATTGCTCCGGTCAAAAAAGTTAACTTTAACCGACAAGTGCAAAGCAATATTCCTCTTCTCCCTTGCCTAATAAGGTACCATAGCCATAGATTGGGCTGAATTTTTAGCAGGTTACTTTATTACAGTAATAATAATTAATAATGCTTGCCAATAACTGAGGCTACTGTTCATTGGCATTCAGAGATACAGATAGGAGGGGGTTAAAAACCAGTCTAAAATCTTTATTAATCAACAAAACCCTATGTTGTGGGTACTCATTTGAATCGTCTCGATGAGATAATTCCAATGAGTACCAACAAAATAAGGTTTTCATAAGTATTCTTAAAATGTTATAATTTTTCACTCAAAATACCCTTTCAATCTATAGCTCTGGTCATTTGAAAAGTGCAATGTTTCAAATTGTGATCATTGTAATGCTGCCAGCTTGAATGATTCATGATGTAATGCATCTTGAAATACTACAATTCAATTAAATGAGGCAGTTGGAACATTACATCTGTTGTGGGCTGTTGCCAGGTTAACTAAACCCCTTTCCAGCTGAATTTAAATTGAACCTGTGCGTGCAGTGACATTTCCAATAATTTCACATGTGAACAACATTAGACTCAGATCAGCCTGTGCAGCTGCACAGTCTTATCACAGTCTTAACTTTGCCCTATAAAGACAGATATGGTCTTAATGCCTGTTCAGGACGTCGCTATATATTCTTCTTGCATTTTGTCACTGTCTATGCTGCCCAATGTCTGTATATCATGCACAAATGAAATTGTTGGAAATGTCACACATTTCAGCCTAACTGGCTCAAGTTTTACACTCAATGATCAAGTATAAAGCAAACAGAGTAGGCTGAGATCAGCCTATACATTGGTGCAGGCTGATCTAAGTCTATACTGTTTGCCACAACTTTGTAAAATTAGAAACAACTGATGATGAGAAGGGTCTAGTGTGTCATGAAAAGGTTTATGTTTCCCAATGTAATGAATGCCAATTGCTCTTTAGATTTCTGAATTAAATAATTCTTTGAAGATAACTATATATAGCCTTAACATCCCAGGAAATTTGCATACACAAAGACCTCACCTCAGGGATGTTTTCTGAAGACACTCGACTAACAGAGATAGCCAATGATAATTATTTGTCACTTGGTAATGTTGGTGAGATGTACTATTTCTGTTTATTGGGGCTTATCAACATAAAATTTGATACCCTAGAAATCATAAAAACCAGACTTGTAAAACGGTCATAATTTATCTTATGCCAGAAACGGTCTTATACATAAGTTTTATAGCCTTTGCCTTGTTACAGCAGGGAAATGCCAGAAACAGTCTTAAACAAATTTTACAGCCATTGCCATGTTACAGCAGGATTTTGCCAGAAACAGTCTTACACAAATTTTACAGCCTTTGCATTATTACAGCAGGATTTTGCCAGAAGCAGTCTTATACACAAGTTTTACAGCCTTTGCTTTATTACAGCAGGGGTAATGCCAGAAGCAGTCTTATACACAAGTTTTATAGCCTTTGCTATGTTACAGCAGGGTATAGCCAAAAACATTCTTATAGATAAGTTTTACAGCCTTTGCTATGTTACAGCAGGGCATTGCCAGAAACAGTCATATAGATAAGTTTTACAGCCTCTGCTATGTTACAGCAGGGCATTGCCAGCATTTGCTCAGTCTTACATCCTTTGCTATGTTATAGCAGGGTATTGCCAGAAACAGTCTTATACTCAAGTTTATAGCGTTAGTTGCTATGTTACAGCAGGGCATTGCCAGAAACAGTCTTGTAGATAAGTTTTACAGCCTTTGCTATGTTACAGCAAGGTATATATTGCCAGAAACAGTCTTATACTCAAGTTTATAGCGTTAATTGCTATGTTACAACAGGGCTTTGCAAGAAACTGTCTTACACCTAAGTTTGACAGCCTTTGCTGAGTTACAGCAGGGTTTTGCCAGAAACAGTCTTACACAAATGTTTTACAGCTTTTGCTGTGTTATAGCAGGGTTTTGTCAGAAACTGTCTTTATACATAAGTTGTATGTTTTTTGCTGTGTTACAGCATTGTATTGCAAGATACCTGTAATTGTGACAAAATACTTCTGCTAGACATCAATAAGCTATATTCCTTGTGAATTTCAATTTTGTTTCAAACAAAGTTCCAATTTAGAAAATATTTCACTAGTGTGGCACTAAAATGCCACACAATACTTAAGCAGAAGGCAGGCAATGTATGCCAAACTTAGACTGCATTGTGCAGACTGATCTTGGTCTATTTGCCTGTCAAAGCTTTGTACAATAGGAATATGCATGTACATGGTTTGAAGCATGAAAAGGGATAAGTTAAAACTTCTATACCATAAATATCAAACATTCTCTCCTTTTATCAAAATGTTTTCAAAAAATTGTGTTTCCAAATTATACAATGTATACCGTGCAGGTTACATTTTGATCATTTTCACAGTGAAGTGGATAGTCTGGTTTCAAAATACATAGAGAAAGAGAACCCCCTGTTCACCCCAATAAATGTTAAAGGTGGATCACCAGTTATTTGCTACATTAAATTAAAGGTATCATCTCAGTTTATAAAACGGTAATAATTTTATTTCTTTCTCTTGCAATTTGTCAGTTGTTAGACCAAAGATAAACCATGTATGGTACTTTTTGAATAACTGGAACATCTGCATATTGATGGCTTCCACACATCCACACAGGCTGACCAGAAGCTTTGCTATGCGCACATGTGAAATTGTTGGAAATGTCATGCACAGGCTCCAATAACAAATTCAGATTACAAACAGTCCTTCTAATTCAGGGTTCCAATTTCCCTATAGTTATCATATTTCATATTTTTTGCCCAGCGCAACAGATAGATGGAATAAGTTGGACTTCAAAAGAAAAGACATAAACCTAATCACACTCATTTGAAACAAGAGATGTTTGTAAAACATTTATGCCTCCATAATAGCATGTCAAAGGCCTATTCTTTGTTAATTAACAAAGAGCATAACTCAAAAATATGATGAGTACAGTTATGGTTCTTGTGCACTGCACTTCCCCTGAATGAGGTCTATCCACCTGTAAACTTTATGATTCTAGCTTGTATACTTTTTGAGATGTGCTCAGGAATTTTTTTTTCAGAGACAGTCTACAGACAGACAGATGGACTGAACAACCGACAAGTGCAAAGCAATATTCCTCCTCTCGGAAAGGGGGCATAATTACAATTATACAGTTCAGATGATTCAAATGAGTACGCACAACTTTGGTTTTCATTGAGAAACAAGATGTGTTTGTGAAACACGAATGCCCCCGTAACGGCATTCTTTTTCAAAGTTTGACCTTGACAGATGACCTTGACCTTGTCACATGACCTTGACTTTGGTACCAGCGGATGCGGATCATTGAGATCTATCATCATGCCAAATATTAGCTTTGTATCTTGAATAGGCTTGAAGATATTGGCAAGGTTAAGTTTTCGGACGTTTGACCTTGACAGATGACCTTGACCTTGTCACATGACCTTGACTTTGGTACCAGTGGATGCAGATCATTGAGATCTATCATCATGCCAAATATTAGCTTTGTATCTTGAATAGGCTTGAAGATATTGGCAAGGTTAAGTTTTCGGGTTAAGTTTTCGGATGTTTGACCTTGACAGATGACCTTGACCTTGTCACATGACCTTGACTTTGGTACCAGCGGATGCGGATCATTGAGATCTATCATCATGCCAAATATTAGCTTTGTATCTTGAATAGGCTTGAAGATATTGGCAAGGTTAAGTTTTCGGACAGACGGACGGACGGACGGACGGACAGACGGACACGAGTAAAACAATATGCCCCCGATCTATCGATGCGGGGGGCATAAAAATATAATTATTTAGAAATGCAATATCCTCCTTCCATCCAGACCCCCTGTTTTTCTGCCAGGACATTAACCCTTCTCACATTAATCCTTTAGTACATAAGGATTTGACAAACAGTATAGTCTAAGATCAGCTTGCACAGATGTGCAGGCTGTTTTTAGCCTACTAAGTGCCTGTTTTCTACTTAATTTTCATGGGATAAACGTAAGCCAATCTGATTGACTTGTCCTCAAATTTAGCAATTAGCTTGAAACAAAATTCAAATTTGGCAAAATAAAGGTTATAATTTCAGAAAATTATAATGTCCAGCTTGTCCTGACCATGCAGTGGTCAATTGGTCAATAATTCTGTATGAAATCTAACCTTAACTGACCGGTCACACCAGCGGGAAACTGCTTTTGTCTTTGTGAAATTATTAACCCTTTCTTTGATATGATGGCTAGCATGATGAGACATATTAAATAGCTCAGTAATTTTTGTCTAGTTGTTCAAACAATTGTAGCAGTTGGCTTAGTAGGGGTCTATACTTATACCAGTTATTAAACCCTAAACCTTCAAGTTTTAACCTTGTCATGCTGAACCCCAGAATATTCCTGCTTTGGTAGGAGCTTATAGACCAACATCAGCCTTCACATATGTGTAGTCTGATGTTAGCCTACACCACCTGTTTCTCCTTTTCAAACCAGCATTTTCAATAGATTTAGTTTTTCAAATATAAATTGACCTACAGTTGGTACTTTCAGTGCATTTTGCCCTTTGATTTTGATGAAAATTTTTAGCCAAAATTTATGCAGCATGAAAAGGGTTAAAATGTAACACATCCTTTTACAGGGGCAGGGGCTATTTCTTCAATCAAACCAAAATATACTTCTCTCAAGTACATAGCAAGCTCTTTTACAGGACCTACCACTCTCCCCTTGTATAATCAAATATTCATCCCAGCATGAGAAATGAAATTATTGTAATTATCTCAATTAGGGCTTCTGTGTGTGGGCTTAGACGATTTTCAAGCTTAATTTAAAGTTCAAACCTTGCTCTTACCCAACTATTAACATCTTTTTTTCTATTTTTATCTGTATTTACACCAATTTCTTAAAAACCCTTAATCTCTTCCCACATGATCCCACCTTTTTGCACCTCTGAGGAAATTGCTTCTTGTGTTGGCTTCCTCAAAGACTTGTAAAGTATCATCACTGCGAATTCTTGTATGACCAATCTTAACGCTTATCATGCTGCCCCCTGAATATTCCTACCTTGGCAGGAGCTATAGACAAACATCAGTCTGCACTTATGTGCAGTTTGATGTTAGTCTACTACACCTGTTTCTCACTTTCAAACCAGATTTGTCAATAGCTTTAGTTTTTCAAATAAATATTGACTCACATTTGTTACTTTCAGTGCTTATTACCCTTTGATTTTGATGCAAATTTTTATCCAAAATTTATTCAGCATGACAAGGCTTAAATTTTGTCATTTTTTAATGGGTCAAATAGAATTTGCAAAACATACGTACATCAGGGTTGTGGAAATATACAGATTTTCTCCACTTGTCCATGGACAAGTTAAAGATTGTTTTCTTATTGTCCAGGATCAAAATGAAGTTGTCCATAAAAACAGAATATTTTAGATAAATTTTGACAAAAAATGTTTTTAAAGAAGAAAATGCTGGAACCCAGCATTTTCTTCATGAAAAACATTTTTTTCCCTATGATTTGACATAAGGCTTCACAATCTCTTAGATCTGTTTAGTACCATTCCAAGATTTGCCCTTATAATTTACTTGTCCATGGACAAGTTGCATAGAAAAATGTACTTGTCAGCAGGAAGAAAAACTCAATGCAAGAAATAACCATCCAATTTATCAAAATATGAGTCATACAAAAATAATAATAAATTTTCGGCCATTTAAAAATAGCCTGGCTATAATGTAACACAAGGAATACAATGAAATTGTAATCCAGTAATTGTTGAACGCTCCAATAGACTTATCTATTTGAGTGAAACCTAATGCTATTCAAAAACTAGATAAGTCGCGAGATAATACTCATTTGGGGTGTGAGTGACTTCCGCTGATTGCGTGACTACGCATCCTGTGGTTTCAGAATCGCAATTTTCTGCAAGTTAAAACCTGAACCAATTTAGTCATCCTTCATTAATGTTGCTTGACTGTTTTGTTGTTTTTTGTGTTTATTTTTTCTAATTTTTTTTAAATCATTATAAACTCTTCCAAATTGCAATGATTAAACCAGGAAATCAACAAGTCTTCCATTAGTTGCTAACCTGATTTTGAATTAGATTGATTAAGAAATCATAAATATTGCAAAGTCAATTTCGTCAACTCAATTTAAGTAAGTACATTTATGTTATTTCAATTGAGCTGAGAACACAAGGTCAAACTTTCTAACCAATCTTAATTATGTATCTTTTTTTAAAAAAATTTTAATTATAATTATTTTGGCAGGTTCTAGATAGCAGGAAACCACGGAAATACAGGTTAAAGTTCTTGATAGTCTAGAACTTCCTGAAATCTTTAATCTAAACTTGGCACATAATTGGAGAATATCTTCAGATAGTTTCATGTGTTATCTATCTTTAATATCAAACATAGATAAATATTACACCTGTTACTCAATACTTTTATTATTGCTAACAGAGTATTCTCAATACAGTCCTGATGCATCAAGGGCTGATAATAGTAGACCTATGTGAGATAGCAGCTGGAGGCTAGGAAAGGATGTGGTGGTTGAACTGGTGAGAGAAACACCCAGAATCCATTGCTGTGTGCTCCAGCCGCCGCAATTTTACTGAAAAAATGTTGAAAGCGGCGTAAAAAACAATTCAATCAACAGCAATCACAGCAGGGAATCACCTGACACCAATTTTTTCAATATTTTTTAATAAGTCTATTAATACTTGACCGATTTGAAAAAGGTTTGAAGTAGAAAAGGTGAAAATATGTCAGGAAGTTGCTGGATGTGGTAGATTCTTCGAAAATCTGCCAATAAAAAGTTATTGGTGATCAAGTAAGTTTTTACTTGGTCATCAATAAATTTTTTATCAGCAGAATTTTTACCAACACTTTATCCCATCCTCCCTCCCCCACCCACCCCTTATCCCCAAGTACAGCCTCCAGCTGCTCCTCCCACTTAGGTTTAGGATTGTCCTGTAATAAACAAGAGGACCAAGATGGTCCTAGATCGCTCACCTGAGTCTCTTTGACCCCTGGGACATCACATTAATTAGATAGGCAGATCTCAACAAGAGCTGTCACTGTAAGATGACAATGCCCCCGACACCGCTTTGATTTTAAATTATGGCCAATCTATGTTGAAGGTCAAGGTCATCCAGGGGTCAAGGTCACCAAAGTATGTGCCTACAGAAAGGTAATGTACCAAGGAATGTTGTGGTAAAGTATGATGCGAATATGTTAAGTAATAAGGAAGTTATGGCCAATGTTAAAGTTTTTGGACGGAATGACGGACGGACGGACAGACGGACGGACGGACGGACAAGTCAAATTTATGATGCCTCCCTATCGGGGGCATAAAAAGAAGATAATTGCCAAAGATCAATACCATGGAACGTTTTCAGCGAAGAGCAAGACAGATATGCCTTTTTGCTCTTTGATTCTATGTAAAAAGGGATGCAGCCGGGTGGACCCAAAATGTGACACCAGGGTCTTGATATGAACAAACTTGAAAGAGGTCCATAAGATGATGCTACATACTAAATATGAAAGCTGTCTGCCTTCTGGTTCCAGAGAAGAAGATTTTTGAAGGTTTTCCTATTTTCACCCATCGTGCTCAGATGAGCTGAAAGGGATGCGCCCGGTTGGAGCCCAAATATGACCTAAGGGTCTTGATATGAACAAACTTGGTAGGGGCCCACCAGATGATGCTACATACCAATCAAAGCCCTGAAGGGCCTGAAAGTCGCTTCAACAGATGTATTAGTTAAACAAGACTTGCTTTTTATGACCTTATCAGAGAAGGTTTTAATAAGTATTGAAGGAAATGAAATTGATATTGAATTGTATATAACAAGAGATGTTTGTCTCTTAAAAATTAGATCTATTGAACCTCTCCACAATAAATTCTATGCACCTTTGAATTTTCAAAATTGTGACCTGTCACGCTAAATGGGACCTTATCCGAACTCCAAAAATCCAAATTTTGACAAACTTGTCAGACCCAGCGCAGGTTAACCAGATCCAGTATGCGAAAAGTGAATACAGAGTAAGATAGGGTAAATACCCCAGATTTAGAAAATTACATAAAAGTCCTAGTCTGGCTGCGCGGACAGTACAGACTGACTAGGGTCAATATTTTTTCACACATGCCATAAGGTCCCTTTGAGTGTGATGGGTCACAACTATACATGTACCTTTATCAATATTTGAGCTATGTGCAAGACAAGATTTGTACATGGACGGACAGACAGGCTGATGCCAGTATAACCCCTAAAACAATCAGGGTTCTCCTAAGAATAATTGGAAGCTGTAGTGGCAGCATTGTTGGATGCTTACAATACAGTGTTTATTCAAGCAATTGTGATTATGTGAATAAAAACATTTAGGAAAAGAATAAATTGCTCATGTTGAGCAATTTCTTCTTTTCCAATAATGTTTTTATGCATATTTATTGTTGATTGATTGAATGGGGTTTTACGCCGCTTTCAACATTATTTCAGTTATATTGCGGTGGCTGGAGCACCTAACAAGGGGTTCCTGGTGTTTCTTTCACCAGTACAACCACCACATTCTTTCATAGCCTCCAGCCGCTATCTCACTTAGGTCTACGATTATCAACCCATTGGTGAGCGACAAATAGTCGGAAAGAATGAGTGGGCATATTTATTGTACAAAATGCCTTAATTCATCAGTTTTGCCTTATTTCATCAGTTTTTGACATAAGATAACTAAAATTTCTCTATTTGATGACCATTTTGAAGAAAATAAGTGGTGGGGTAGTTTGAAAGCTGAAGGGGCATAACACTGTTTTAGATGAAGCTGTAGTGGGGCTGATACAGCTTATTGGGCTGGGGAGAACACTGACGATCGTCTTGAGGGGGTATGGTTTATTGGGGTTTTACGCCGTTTTCAACTTCTATGGTCATACCGCTGCGACTGGAGCACCGAACCATGGATTCTAGTTTTTTTTTATACCAGTACTTTCACAATACCCTAACCGAGCCTCCTGCTATTCCTCTACATAGGTTCATGATATGGGTGACATTCTTTTAGTGGAGCTACAAAAAGTTTTGCTGGGGTGTAATAAAACATACTTGTCAAAACTTCTAACCGGCCTTTTATTTTCTGTCACAAATGACATTTTGAGACGAGATGAATACAATCATCAGTTTTCATTGAACAGAATAATAATTTTCGAAGTGAAAAAGATGAAAATGTTACCACTATTCTGGTTCAAGTATTTAAAAAAAATACACAAGTTTCACCATATCTCCTTATTTTGACTTTGATGGATTTTTACATTGGTGGGTGGAATATTTTGTGGAAAATTTGTTCATATCTGGGAAATATTCCATAGAATGAAATTCTTCTTTCGAGAATAATGCTTCTTTATCAATTGACTAGAAATGTTGATAGATAAATTTTTAAGAATATCTAATTTTATTTGGTCCTAAATCAGTTTCTGTCAAAACGAAGCGAATAACAACCGATGAGAAAATGACGACTGGATCTATATGAGAGCGTGTCTGAATTACTGCGCATGCGTGAACTATTTTTTCAATGCTTTCCAGGGCTCTCACTAGGGTTTTGAAAGTAGGATTCCAGGAATCCAACTTCAGAAAAAGTTGGATCCAACACAAAAAAGTTAGATTCCATCATTATGAGGGTTGATTTTGTACCATGCAAAACTATGATATTGAAACAACAATTTATTAACCTTTTACTACACAATCCAATGTTTTAGTCACCAGAATGGTTATCTTAAGGAAAACATTGATTGAAAAGAAAGAATTGCTCGTAAAAAACATTTTCTTCTTTTATCCCAATGCTTTTTACATTTTTTTTTATTCATTTTTGGAGATGGGGTCAGTAGATGACAAAACTTTTCCCGGTTCAGTTTAAAACCATATAAAACCAATACAGAAGCAAGTCTTTGAAACAGTCATATCTTCTTTTTGCCAGAAGTTAAAAAGAGGTCAAAAAATGTTATTGTATTTACTTAGATTTTAAAAAATCTCAACATATAAGTCAATGCGATGATTCTCTTTGCAGATGTTGCCAATTGAGAGAAAAAATTCAGAATTCATTTTCATTACAAAAGATTGTATGTTTGAACTGCATTGGTTATCTCTCTCTTTTTCTTTCTTTTTTTTTAGATTGAAATAATTAAACTTTCCGAACCACTTGTCTCTTGATTTGTGTTCATTTTTTTTTTTTTTCATTTCAACACGTGTCTGATCAGTAGGCTGATCCGGAGCTTTCCATTTTCGAAATACGGTATCCGACGGAATTACGCACATGCACGGCGTTTCAGAGATTCACCGGTAGTGGTAATTCGTTTCGTGTTTTTTTGTTTTTTTTTCGGAACATTTCTTTAATTAAATAATTGTTTTAAGTCAAAATACCGATTTTAAAAAAAAAAGGTAAAAGAGATTCGGGACAGTTCGAAGGACACG
Organism: Fragum whitleyi; assembly: GCA_948146395.1. Lineage (NCBI taxonomy): Eukaryota > Metazoa > Mollusca > Bivalvia > Cardiida > Cardiidae > Fragum > Fragum whitleyi. Next base: position 30,663,444 of record OX411556.1, on the reverse strand, counting down.
GACTAATGATTTACTTGTTACGAACAAATCGGGTCAATTATGTTGTCTTACGATTGTCTTCGTTTAAATTGGGGCCCTGCTCGAATTCAATTACCGGTATATAATTAGTGAATCAACTGCTTCGATCAATATATTAATAGTTCACGTGTTTCGTTTATGCCTAACAATCGCCAAAACACATTGTCGGGCAGAGTCTAGATTCAATTCATTGATAGTCAGGCTCCGCCTACAAGGTCTACGAATAACCGATTACGATTGGCTGTTGGCGTCAATTAACGCCACGCCTACCGCTCCCATCTATCGGACTTCAGATATGGCTATGATCGATTTTTCACGCGACAGTTAGCCTAACTTACGTAAACAATCAAATACTCATTATACACAGCCGAGAGGTTATAAGTCGGGACGCGTGCCTTAGAAAAACTTGTCGTCCGGTGGAATCCTTTGATAGGATTTTTTGTCGTCCGCTGAGAAAAGTTGTTGTCTCAGACGACACTTCTATCGTTTCCGAGAGCCCTGCTTTCAACGAAAACCCCTTAACTGTATATAAAAACAATTTGTGGTTACGAGTTTTTCGTTGAAAACCGATGTTATTCTTTTTCTGAAACGCGTCTGTATTACTGCGCGTAGTGCACTATTTTTTCAATGGTTTACGAAAAAACTCGTAACTGCATATTAAACAGGTGTGGTTACGGTGTTTTTTGTTTGTTCGTTTTTGTTTTTTGAAATTCTTTCTCTGCCTCGTATGGCGTTTAAGAAATATGATGTATATTTCTTCTACAACTTTCATACGATCGCAAAATGTGGCATTATTTCGTTATGTTTATTACCATAAAGTGCGGACAAGAAATCAGAGATCTACTTTGTCTCAAAACAGAAAAACAGAAGACGTTAAGAGGTCTGTCTTTGACCTTTGACCTGTCCAGAAAACTTCGTACGACCACAATAAGTCGCAGCGCGAGCGCAAGCGACTTAAAAATGGAGGCAGTGTGTCCTCTGGTTTCGATGAAAGAAGATTTTAAAAGATTTTCGCTCTTTGATTCTATGTAAAAAGGGTTGCGCCCAGGTGGAGGCCAAATATGATCCTAGGGTCTTGATATGAACAAACTTGGTAGAGGTCCACTTGATGATGCTACATACCAAATATGAAAGCTGTCTGCCATCTGGTTTCATAGAAGAAGATTTTTGAAGATTTTCGTTTTTTTACCCTTTGTGCTCATAAGAGATAAAGGGATGCACCCGTGCAAAGCCCAAATACGACCCAAGGATCTTAATATGAACAAACTTGGTAGAGGTCCACTAGATGATGCTACATACCAAATATGAAAGCTGTCTGCCTTCTGGTTTCAGAGAAGAAGATTTTTAAAGATTTTCATATTTTCACCCTTTTTGTTAAGAGTTAAGGGAAAGTTAAGGGTGGATTTCATTTATTTGAACAACTTTGGTAGAGCTTGACCCAAGGAACATCCCTGCCAAGTTTCATCAAGATTGGCCCACTGGTTTAGGAGGAGAAGATGTTTAAAGAAATTGTGGACGACGCACGACGGACGACGCACGACTGACGGCGGACATTCTACGATCCCAATAGCTCACCTTGAGCACTTCGTGCTCAGGTGAGCTAACAAAAGGCTGGAAAGGATACTGTTTCCTGTTGCTCCTATCAAGGATTGAACCCTGGACTATATAATTGGGAGTCAGATGAATGTATCACCTCAGAAAATTATTCAAGCCATACAGTAATTCTTGAAGGTCTAAGAACCTTTAAATCTGATAAATGAGCCAGTGCTAGACATTTCCAACAATTCAAAATGTGTGCAAAGTTTCAGCAGCGTAGACAGCCGCATACTATATTTTGAGACCTTATATACATAACTCATAGTGCAAGACTCTGATCAGTCTATGGGAATGCACAGGCTGGCCAGAGACTTTGCTTTACTCATGAATTATCTGAAATTGTTGGAAATCTCATGCACCGGCTCAAATAGTAAAATTTCGGAAGTGTCTGAACCCATTTTATGTTATAACCACATCCTCATACTGCAAAATTAGTTTGATTATCTATAATTTACTTCATCTTCTAAATGTAAAATCTTATCTTGTTATATAAATATTGGTCTATCAGTAAATACTTGAAATGTTATTTGAGCAAACAAGAAAATGTGTCTACGACCGGCCTTACTATTTCAAGTATGTTTGATAACTTCAAAAACATTACACCTTTTTACTACTACTAATATAGAATTATCTATGTTGTCGTATGTATAGAATTGAGTGTCAGTCTTTCAAACAGTATTCTTACCCTTTTTATGCTGATAATGGAATATTCCCACTGAAGGCAATGCTTTGGCAGGCAATATAGAGTAAGATCAGTCTGCATATATATGCAGTCTGATCTAAGCTCAAACTGCCTGATTTCTAATAAAATATTGTGAGAATAATTTGAGCCAGGCCAGTGGAAATGTTGCAAGTCTTACACATAACCAATTCATTCATGTAATTCATTTTAATAATATTTCACAAACTGTTTATATACTATACAGTTTTATTGTAAGTTTAAGCATAATTATGATTAATTATGCATGACTTTACGATTAAACTACGTCCCATGAGAGAAGGCTGCAGGCTCTGTTTTCTATACATTTTTTGCCTGACAGACTCTCAATACATTGATATCCTTTACATTGCAATTGATAAAATTTGCTGGCAATCAAAACAGTTAATCCCAAAATTGAAAATATAGAATCAGTTATACCCTTTCTTTGGAAATGTGTTTTGCTAAATTACACAGATTACTACAAGGGTATTCAAATACAGACTTTCTTTTGAAATGATTTGGTAGAAATTGCTTAAATAGTGTAAACAGGTGCCTGAGACTTTATCATGTGCATTCTGGTCTAATGTATTAGCCTCCTGCCAAAGCAAAAATAAGCTTGACTATGAGGTTTGCCAAATGAATCTTATTACAAAGAACTTTGTTTAATATGTGTATCAATTTTTAAAGCAATCTGAAAGAAGGTTTTTAAAGAATCTTTCTACGGAATCTTATTTATACCCAATCATTTTTCAACCAGTTTAACCTCTTATGACCTAAACCAAAGCTAATAAAATCAAAATCATGCATCCCACATCAAAGTGTACATTAGCCGACAGATTTTTATGGCCACGAACCCTATAATTTCACTAAAAATTTGTAACGATTTTTTAAATACAGGTTTTGATCCATGATTCATACATTTACAAAACCAGGAAACTTTAAAATCTCAATGCCTTTTTATTAATCTAATCACATTTATCTTGCTGAATAAAAATACATTAAAATCAAAGCACTGCAGACTCTGAAAGTCTGATAGTGGGTTCATTTTTTTTTCATATGAAAATAAACTTTGGATTATATTTATAACTCCATCTCCAATTCAGGATTAAGATGATGAAGATTGCATTATGAGCAGTCTGATCACTGTCTATGGTGACAAATGACAAAAGCATGGTTAGATGCACCTGTTGCAACAATATAAACAATATGAAATCAGAGTTAAAATTGCACGTAAACTAAGGATGGATTGATTCTCAATGACCAGCCTATCAGCTGTGACAAATCTTTTTACCCTGATTAAATTTCAGTTATGCTATATGATATCAAATGCAAGGGTTAACCATATTAAATTCCTGGTATCTCTCAAACCAGGATTATACTGAAAGGGACATCCTCTTTCCTGGCCCCAGGCTGCTCATCTTACTTATGTCAACTATCATCTTTCCATGTCTTTGATCAATGCAAAATAGTTGTAACTACCTATAAACATATAGGCAGTTACAACTGTTTCACGCTGAGCCAATGTGAAAAAGGATTTGAGTCCCAGCCAGGGATTGAACTCAGGAGTCCATATTTGGTGTTCAACATGCTAAAAACTTTATCATGGCTGCAGCTTTAAAGATCTTATGAAGGAAATTATTTTGGATGTTAAACATACTAAGAAATTACAACCTCCCTTATGCACCTTGTCTTTTAGCCTATTGAGCTAAAATATAATCATTATAACAAGAGCCATGTCGGATATGGCCATCCCCTGCCATCAAAGGTTGATAGTAAACTGAAGCCTAATCAAAGGGCAATAACTCCAAAAGTATGCAAGCAAGAGTTGTAGTTCTTGTGCACTGCACTTCTCCTCCATGAGATCTATCAACCTATAAAGTTTCAAATTAATAGCTTTTATACTTTAGAAGATATGCTTTGGACAAGTTTAGTGACGGAATGACAGAATGACTGAAGGATGGAATGATGGATGGAGACCACTACTATATTTTCTTATGTGGATAATAATCATAATCATAAAACTTGGGTGCCAGTATTCCTTTGATGATCATGAGAATACTTATTCATATATTTGTATTTAAAAATGGTGTTCAAAAAGAGACAAAATAAACAAAATGTCATCTAGATTTATACATGATAAGGGTTTGAACATATTGAATGTCAAAACTTGTTCATCCATGCTGTCATTTTCATGTTAATTTCTAATTCAAATCCCTGGTTAACTGGATTGATTGATGATATCAAAAGGGGTTAAAAAGGGGACATAATGGATCACTTTACATTCAAACTGACCTGAACTCTTCTTTAGAAAGTGTAAAAAAGAATTAAATAGGTGAATCTGTATCCTCTTTAATATGGTAAGTTTAAACAGAGGTACAAATAAGCAGGGGCAGAATTCCAATGCCCAACTTGTCCCACATTGGCTTTTGTACTTGTGAACAAGTACATTTTTCTATAGTTTTTAATCATGGACAAGTGAATACCAGAGCAAATCTTTCAATGTTACTAAATATATATAATGATAAGTTATACTAATATTTATTTCAAAGTGTGGAAAAAATGTTTTTAATGAAGAAATTGCTGGGTTCCAGCATTTTCTTCAATAAAGCGATGTTGTCTCAAGATGTATATTTTCCCTTTTTTTGCAGACAAGTTCAATTTGATTCTGGACAAGTAAAAAAATCATTTTTTTTATTTAGACGATTCTAATGAGTAGTCACAACATCAGATTTGTGCAAGTATTATGCAAAATAATTTATTTTGAAATCCAAAATATCCTCTTCTTTCTGCAGCTTTGTATATAAACCCATTTATAGATGACAAATTTAAAGACTGGGCTGAATTCATAATAGCTGCAGCTGACAAATAACATTTAAATGAAGAATTTTTAGTTCCACTGTTTTCAGAGAAAACTCAAGGCATTGCTTTAGCGCTGTTGTTGTAATTGTTGTCGTTGTCAGTGGAGCTAAAACTTTGACGTTATGTGATATCTCTTAAGGTAGTTACTTGAACTTGGCACACATGTTCACTATCAAAAGAGAAACCTTCAATATCAAGGGGGATAGTTCTAGTTGCATTTTGTGAGAATTATGACCATTTTCAACCTGGATATTTTATACACTATCCATTTTTTTTTGTCTTGTCTGGAAGAAGACATACAGGGGACACAAAAGAAATTGCTTGTAACAAGCAATTTTTGCTCAATGTTAAAGAAAGCTTTTTTCATGGCCCTCAAAGAGTCAGACAGTTTGGGTGTGAGCTTTAAGCCTAATTTCAGTTATTTTCATTATTGAAGTTTTAGACTAGATTTGACCTTCAAAGATTTAGTCACAAATGAGTTAACCTTGTCTGCTCATTGGTTTAACTTATAAAATAGAACAGGGGAACTTGGTGGGCCTGGTTTGCACTACAAGACTGAATATAAGCTGATGACAATCAAATCACCTCAGTTTCAAACCCATGACCTCTAGATGATCATAACAAACATTTAAACAGGATATGCCCACAAGTATTTGCAAAATTGTAATACCCTTATGAATTCAAGATACACAGTAACACAAATGATGACCATACCTGTTTTTTCTGGTTCAAGTTTTCATCAAAATCAGGACTAAATTATTCAAATAATACAAATTAAAAAATGATTTGTCCTCAAGTATTTGCAAATAATGCAATACCCTCATAAATTCTAGATACATAGTAACACAAATGATGACAATACCTGTTTTTTCTGGTTCAAGTTTTCATCAAAATCAGGACTAAATTATTCAAATAATACAAATTAAAAAATGATTTGCCCACAAGTATTTGCAAATAATGCAATGCTAATAAATTCTAGATACACAGTAACACAAATGATGACCATACCTGTTTTTTCTGGTTCAAGTTTTCATCATAATCAGGACTAAGTGGACTAAGTGGTCCGTTATGAGTGTTCTTGCTAGTGTTGTTGTCCCCTTTTTCATCTTCCAAGACATTCAAGGTGGGCTCACTACCACGCCTGACGGTTAGTCCTGAGCCTAGAATAACAGAAACAAGAGGAAATGAGCCTACATGTGTCATTTCCAGGATTTTAGTACATAGACTGGTGTTCCAAGGACTCATTTATTAGGTTCATAGGGGTCCTTGCTTAAGGTTTGGGACTTCCTGCTTTAAATGTAGGTTATTTCTATTTAGATATTCTCGGGTTATTGTTTAAATATCAAAGTACTCTCTGTACATATTAAGTTAAACAAGGTATTGGAAAGATATGTACCTTCAAGGATCAACTTCAGAAAAGAATTGAAGACTGTTTCAAACAGTCTTCAATTATTTTCAGGAGATGATCCCAAGAGGGTTCTAGGGACTCACAACATGTAATTTAGAGTGTTGTGTTCTGGCTAATTACTATAGAGTTTTAGACTTGCAAAACCGGTGTCCCATAAAATCCAGTATTTCTAAGAACTTAACACATGCCTCAAGCATTTCTAAGAACTTAACACATGCCTCAGTGTCAAACATTGAGCAGCCTAAAAAGCGACACTGTGTTATTAATTATATGATTACCTGATTGTCTAAAGATACTTTGAGACCTTATTTATCCATAAAGTGTGTAGCAGATGCATAGGCTGACCAGAGTTTTTGCTTGTTGCAAATTTGAAATTATTGAAAACATCACACACAGGCTCAAATATCAAAGTTGATTAAATATTAAAATGGTTGCCAACGGACAACCATTATAGAGCACTGAATCATTTGACCTTCAAAATTTACCTAGACCTTTGACCTTGAGTAGTTACTGCTTCAATCGCCACCTCTACTCCTTGACGCTAACATAATTCTTTCTTTAATTCTTTCGTATAAATCTGTTTTTGTGGTAATCATGTCGTTATTCTAGACAATCATATTACCTTCACTTAAGTAAGACCTTGACCTTTTAGATAAAGGTAAAAGTCCTTGAAATTTTATGGAACATCAACTTTTTTTGAGGAACAGTTGTGTGAAATATGGTCAATGTATCCATCAATGAAGCATGATCCATATGATGCATGGACCTTGATAAAACAGTCAACAGTTCACAAGAACCATCTTCAGTAATTCAACGTCTTTAAATAGAAGTGGATACTAATTGCAAAACTTTCAATTATTCCTTGAATTAGCTTTACCTTTAAAGATTAAATAGTTCTAATTTCATTATACCTGAATGAATATCTGTTGCTGTCACAACAACATCATTGGCGCTGTCAAATGAGAAGCCTCGATGGTGATGATGGTGTTTGTGATTGGTCAATTCTGTCTGAAAGATGTCTGGACTGGTTGTACCCGCGGAGCTGACACTCTGTCCGTCTCCATTGTGATGTACTGTTGGTCCTCCTTGCTCTTCGTAATCTGCCAGTAACTGAAATAGATGGACAACACAGATAAGAAATAGGCCATAATCTGTCTGAGATATGTCCGAGGTTGTACCTGTAGAGCTAACATTCTGTCTATATGTGATGTGGAGTTTACTTTGGTCCTCCTGAAACTGCTAGAAAAAGATATAAAGATTCCAAAACTCATAGCAGTTCTTTCTAAAGATTTAGGAGTCCCTGCTTTAAATGTAGGCTTAATTTTATTAACATATAATCATGAATAGACTACAGAAGATGTTGCATAGATACCGACCTTCACAGATCAACTTCAGAAACGAATTAAAGACTGTTTGAAAAAGTCTTCAATTCTTTTCTTCCGCTGATCCCAAGAGGGTCCAAGGGACTGATTTTATAAAGTTTTGAGAGTCCTTGCTATTTATTTTAGAATCTCAGATGCACAAAACCTGTGTCCCCTCAAACCCTATCTGTGATATTGAATTCTGATATGACATAAGAAATCTGAAGGATTACGATGATATACTGGCATGTACAATACCGTATTTCCTCTAATAATAGCACCCTCTCTAAAAGTAGCACCCCTTCATCCTATTTTTTACTAAGAAACCCCACCTCAAAAGCCTAAATTTTAGCCACTTCAAAAGCCTAAATTTTAGGAACTTTTTGAGACTTCTTCTCTAATTTGAGATGAATTTCCTCTAAACAATCATTTATACATGTAAGATTGTTTGGAGGAAATTCATCTCAAATTAAAGGGAAAAGGGCATAAAAGACATCAATTTTAATGAATTTTTAAATCAGAGAATGCATAGGGCTCCCTGACAATGTTATGCATTGCTCCCAGGAGCATTTATTGGGAGAAATACAGTATATCAGTGCTCCTGGGAGTGTTTATTGGGAGAAATACAGTATATCAGTGCTCCCAGGAGCATTTATTAGGAGAAATACAGTATATCAGTCATCATGATTCTATTGATTACAGCAGGTGAACTCATTCATCATCAACAACATGAAGTTATGTCAACTGTAGGCACTTCTCATCAAATAAGAGAATTTTTTTGTTATATCTTTTTTACTGTTTTTATCATTTAAAATTTTATCTGTTTAACCATATGGCTTCCAGTGTTAATTTCTTTACTGGTCTATTATACTAACTGGAGACCACTCAACAAAAGCACTGTCCATGTGTGCCTTACCCTTGGCTGTTGGATGCTGGATAGTGGATAACAAAATTACCTCAGTCAAAATGAAACATAATTTCCTGAAAATGAATCTAGAGTTGTCCCCTAGAATAGATTGTTCTTTTGATATCATAGTGAACATGTATGCCATGTTTCAAGTGCATGCCTTTTGTAGAACCAGACATACCACAAAATATTAGTTTTTGCATGATGATGATGATGACAACTAGAACAACAATGACAATGAAACCAAGACCTCAGATCTTCTCTGAAAACAGCCATGCTAAAAATAAAATGGGAATCATCTGACGATATAGAGGTAACATCTACCTGTTTTTTGTGCTCAGCTCTGTATGAAAATTTGAGTGTTAGAAAACCACAAATCATACCTCAAATTCTGTGGTAGGTAAAATTGGGTTGTTTATAATTGCCTGCCTTACATAATTATACATTGTAACAAATGCTTACCTTTGTAAATAGAACTAAACCATACCACGGATCATATTTTATTGCACATGAACATTTTATGGTAACATAATACATAGATGTTTTCAGGTAGAACAAATCAATTCAAAAAAGATTATGTTTCCTAATTTCGTAAACAAAACTTGTACTAAGCAACCATTTTCTTTAACAACCAATTTTTTGTAGTCCCGTAAGTAGTGGTCACTTAATACAAATATTACTGTAACTTGAAAAAAGTTATGAAAGACTTAAAACTCAGAATGAAGAGCTTATTAACATTACTTTTTTTAATATTCAAAAAAGAGGTTACATTATTTACAATTGCAACTAGAGCATGAAAGTTCAATTACCAAAACAATAGATTTCTTAACCATGAAACACTATTTAATTAATCTACTAAATCTTTAATGAACTATAAGTCTATTTCACACAATATATATATATACTGTGCCTCTAAAAATATGTAATAAAGTCAATTGAAAATCAAAACCTTGTTAAAGAGGACATTACAACTTTTGGATTGCCATCTCTAGACTCCGGCTTGATACCCACTTTGAGCAAAAGCATAGTATGTATCTATACAGTGTATAGACACATACCATACTTTGTTTTTGCTGTAAGTCCATGATATAATCATTTTATCCTATTTGTCCCACAATAAACATAACTTGTCAACCCAAAACTGCATCAAAATATATGAGCCTTTGCAGAATGTTTTAACAATTTCACTTGCATATGAAGCATAGGGCCAACTTATTTGTTGTCTGAACGGAACCCGTTTTTCAGCCGGGCCACAATTAGAAACCAGCTCTATGTTCAAACTGACAAGATGTTGCAAACCGTTTTCAAATTAAATCCGTTTTGTGACAAAAATTGGGACCCGTTCGGGCGACGAATAAGTTAGCTCATTGAGTCACCTTGACAGCCAAACTATGCACACTGAAAATAGTAACTTCATGGGTAAAGCATATTAAGTCAATATCTATCGATCCTTTATCCAGGGCTCAGCATAAAACAGTTGTAACTGCCTATATACCTATTTAAAAGGCAGTTACAACTGTTTCATACTGAGCCACTAATATGCTATAGGGGTGTGGAAATATGACTTTTCTCCACATGTCCATGGACAAGTGAAAGTAGATTGCCTACTTGTCCAGGATCAAAATGAACTTGCCCGCAAAAAAATGAATATATTGAAATATTGAGAAAATATTGTTTTTAATGAAGAAAATGCTGTAACCCAGCATTTTCTTCATTAAAGACAATGTTTTCTTCCCTTTGATTCAAACATTAGGATGACTTTCTCCTAGACCTTTTCAGTTCTGTTTCAAGGTTTGCTCTAGTTTTTACTTGTCCATGGACATGTAGCCAAAAAAATGTACTTGCCCATAAATGGAAAAGCCCATGTTGGCATTGGAATTCCAGACCCCAGTATGCAGATGCACAGACAGATCAAGAACACGTTTTTTCGTGGTGTACACACAAAATTATTGGAAATTACACCCACTAAGAGTAGGGGTCTTAAATTCCCATGCCCGACTTGTCCAACAAGGCAAGCTCCTTTTTTGGTCGCTTGTCTGTTGACAAGTACATACCAGAGCTCATCTTGATAGTACTAAAAGGATCTAAGAGAAAAGTCATTCTATTGATTGTATAAAAGGAGAGAAAAGTTAAGTCTTTAATGAAAAAGATGCTTGGTTTCAGCATTTTCTTCATTAAAAGCAATGTTTTTCACAATATTTAAAAATATCAATTCAATTTTTTGCGGGCAAGTTTATTTTGATCCTGGACAAGTATGAAATCAACATTTACTTGTCCATGGATTAGTGGATGAAAAGTCGTATTTCCACACCCCTGCCAAGTGAAGTGCACTTTCTGCCCATGCAAACTCTCCGCTGTTGGGTGCTGGATAGTGGATAAAAAATATAAGTAAAAACAAGATGTGTTTGTGAAACATGAATGCCCCCGTAACAGCGATCTCTCGATAAGGCAAAGGTTAAGTTTTCGGTTAAGTTTTTGGACAGACGGACGGACGGACAGACGGACAGACAGAAAGACAGACAGACATGAGTAAAACAATATGCCCCCGATCTCTCGATGCGGGGGCATAAAAATGCAAAATTGTACAAAATGTACATTGAGTTATCCCCCATTGCAATACATGTTGCTCTTTTTATAGTGAACAATGTGTGCCAAGTTTCAAAGAAACACTGAAGATATTTCAAAATGGTAAAGTTATTGCACAATAACTACCATGAATGCCAATGATACTGATGCCAAGGCTATAGCAATACCTCTGAAAATATCCAAGCTATTTAGAATCTTTTGTAAAATTACCTGTTCTCTATCGTCAACAACATCTATTAAAGTATCGTCTGGATCTAGTATAGAATCTTCACTTGCTGTCCTCAAACTGTGTACACTCACCCAGTAGTCAGTCGGCTGAAATATACAGAAATAAGGTTTGTTATTCATCAAAATCATCACTTAAATGCTATGGAAAAGGACTTGTAGAGAAATATTTTGAGAAGTTTATTCAAAATTAATCCACAAGTTAATATTCTAAATTATGTTAACTAAAGACAATTTTAACATTAACTAAAGATAACTTTAACAGTCACAAATAGGATTGATTATCTTCTCATTTTGATGGACAAATAAAAGAAAAAGAAGGAAACTAGAGCCGTCACAGGGCTTGAAAATTCTAGAAATTTCCACTCGTTCTGCTATGTAAGAAAATATAGTGATACATAAATTTCATAAGTGAAAATTTTCAAAATCCACTCGTCCTGCTTATATAGACAAAGAAGGAAAAAATCATGCAGGATGAGCGGACGAGTAGAATTTTCAAGCCCTGCGTCAGTGACAGGTTATGCTTCCCAAGTAATGAATAAGTGGTTGATAATTAAGTATGCTTAAAATCAACAGCCAAATTTACTTATAGCAGTTAACCTTGTTATCTTTTGTATGTAGGTTATAATAGGATTATATGCTGAAGGTAGCAACTTAAACTTGGTAGAAACAAAAAGATCTTTTCACAAAGAATAAACATGTGAAATATGAAGATCAACAGTTACTATCTTTCTAATTAAAAGTTATGGCCAATTTAGAGTTTTTATGATGGAAATTATTGACCTTGACAATTTGAGCTTGACCAAAAACCTTGTCTTAAATATGTATTGAATAATCTTGAACTTGACTGATGTCCTTGAACTTGGTACCAACAGAAAGGTCTTATCACGAGCAAAACACATGTGAAATATGATTACCCTATCTCATTCCAATTAAAAATTATGGACAACTTTGAGTTTTTATGATGGAAATTAATGACCTTGACAATTTGACCTTGATGTTGGGGTGAGATCCTTGCCTTAGTTTTCTAATAAAAGGTCTTGTCACAAGTAATAAACATTTGAAATATGAAGGCTATATCACTAACCATTGTTAAATCATGGCCAATTTTAAAGTTTTATTTTTTTTAAATTCTGACCTTGACTGATGACCTTGAACTTAGTAACAACAAAAAGGTTTGTCATAAGCAATGCACATGATGTGATATATGAGATCATATCTGTAACCAATCAAAAGTTATGGCCCAAATAAGTTTTTGCAGGACACAAAGAAAGCTTATGTAAAGCTATTAACATTAAGGCTCCTTATACTATGACACTTTTTTAAAATGTAAATTAAGGACCCTTTTTCCATTATGCAGCCTTGAATTGAGATAACTCAGAAAAGCTGTCTTGGAAATTCTCTAAAAGATTATATATAAAGTTTCATCCAATTAGGCCCAGGGGTCCTGAGATATGACGTTGGACGGATTGATGGAGGGACAGACGGACAGACGTGCTCACAAGCCAGGGATTATATAATTTTTTTGGGAGCATAAAAACAGTGAAATTATACAGTCCACAATCTGACGCCAGTTTGGCCAAAATTCCCCCAAATTTGCTGGACAGTTTTATGGTTCCATGATTGTCTGATAATTACTGCCATGGGACTATTAAATGCATCATGCTGCCTGTTACATTTGAGTTATGCAGTGAACTCTTCTTGTATTAAACACAGACTGACCAGGCAAGATTGGTCAAGTGAAAGCAGAGTTATTGTATGAATTTAACTTTTTAACTAAATATTTAAATAATAACAAAACAATCTAACATTAGAAAACAAAATATTTCACACCCCGCTATTTCTAAGTAATATATTCATTAGTGTTAGAGCAGTTAGATTTAGATTTAACTATTTCTGAGAACTGACCAGTAATTTCTCCTCGTTCCAGCTGAGTAAACAAATGTAATGGTCAAAACTGCTTGGGTAACAGACTCTCTGGGGTTAATCACGTATCATTTTCTGGTAAATCAAATTAATGGACAATAGAGCAGTGGTCCAAAATGTTACAGTCTTGTGGCGTCGGATGGAGCAGTGTATAGGTCTTAATTGGCTGTTGAACTGCAATATTTTCCCCATGATACTTCCACATGTGTCTGATAAACCAATCTATCAATGATGTCTGCTATTCCATGGTTAATGGTAAGAGCAATAAACATGTAATTGCCTCCATGTTAACAGAGACATGTAACACACAGGAATCCCATGTACACCGCACCAGAACTACCAATAATTGTTAATTATCTGGGATTATTGCTATAAAACAACACTGGGATGTTCTAATTCTGGGCAAGCAATAAAAGTCTTGCCTGTAAATTGAAATCGTTCCACTTAAAGACAATTTAATTTTAGAGTAAACTTTATATAACTGTCATTGTCTCAAAATTATTGTGAAAGGGTTCTCTTGCCATAATCATTAAGCTATATTAAATCTTCTTCATAAAGGCAAATGCTGCTTAGTGACATGCAGAATAAATCTATATAAAAATAGTTATAGTTAAAATATTCTTTGTCATCTAAAACCATACCATCCCTACCCAGCCAAGAGGTGGAAAAGCAAGTTTTGTTATTTTATGAAAGCCAGAATCTGCAAATCTCTTTCAAATGTTATCTCTGACTAAATCTCTTATACCTTGTCATGCTGAATAAAAATCTTTGCAAAATAAATGTAAAATCAAAGTGTTAAAAGCACTGGAAATTACCAAACGTGAGTGAGTATTGATTTCGGAAATGAATTGTTTTACACCTATCTGGTTTAAAAATGAAATTCAGGTGGTATGAACTAAGATCAGACTGCACATATGTGCAGGCTGATCTTTGTCTTTACCTCCTGTCAAAGCAGGAATATATCGGGTTCAGCATGACAAGGGTTAATTAGTACAGTCAATAATTTTTTTCATTTTGAATTGACGTAAAACTATTGATAATATACATTTACATCGCCTTTACCCTGTCTTTTTGATTTGCTATTAACCCCGATCATGCTGAATATATAATTTGCTTTCAAATATTTCACATTTTTAGAATATCTGAACCAGTCTAACTCAAATATTCCCCCAAAATGATTTAATAGTAGGAAGGAAGTGTACACTAAGATCAGACTACATAACTGTGCAGGCAGATCTTGGTCTATGCATATTGCCAAGCTTTGTGTGCTGCTGCAGCAAGAAAATGTTGTAATTGGCGTGATAAGGGAGAATTTTTTTGTTGTTGTTGTTTTTTTCTTTTATTTGATGGTGAATCAAAAGAGTCAATATCATTTTATTCATTCATTGAAATGATTTTTATTTCATAGATCAAGATTATAAGCTAGAAAGGTTTTTTATGTGGTTAAAGAGTGGAGAAAAATCTGAAATGAAGCCAAGATATGCAAACGAGTAAAACCTCAACTATTAATTGAATGTTTTAAAATTCTAACAGGATTAGAGGCTAGTTCAATAGGTTTAACTCAGGTTAACACTTTTTTGACTAAATTTAATCTGAATTTAACTTATTAAGCCTTCTCGAGCTAAACTAGGAATTTTCCTGCTTTGGCATAAGGTATAGACATAGATCAGCCTGCACATTATGTGCAGTCTGATTTTTCTCTATACCATCTGGTTTTCTTGTTTCATTAAATTTAAACAAAGACAAAGAATTAAACATGGTGTTTATGTCTCTTCTGCACAGACTATTTGTTTTAGCCAATGTAATAGGGCAGTGGAAGCGTGTTGGTCTATCATTCAAAAGGTCCTCGGTTTGATTCCCAATGGCAGCACTCATCCATCTCTACGATTTGTCTTCCACCAATGAGTTGATAATTATAGACCAATGTGGGATAGCAGCTCAAGGCTAGGAAAGGATATAATAGTATAGTACTGAGGTGAGAAATATCAGGAATCCATTGTTAGATGCTACAGCCATCTTGATATAATAGAAAGATTGTTGAAAGCAGCGTAAACCCCCATTCAAACAAACAAACAAAAACAAAACACAGACTACAGGAGCTAAGAATATTGCAATGTACAAAGTGCATGTAAAGCTTCAATCACTTTCCGGCTAATTTTATAGATTTTCGTGTCATTAAGTCAATATTTTCCATATGACAGTGTTAAATATACCATCATTTCTTTTTCCATCAATTCTGAGCAAATACCCAAGATGTGTCACAGATGACTAATGCTTATTTTTTTGCTGAGACATCAAACACATCTACCCATGCAGCTTCTTTAAGCTAGAACTCAATACATACCATATTTCTCCTTATAAATGCTCCCAGGAGCTATATATATATATATACATAACATGGTCAGGGAGCTTTGGCTTAGTATGCATTTTCTGATTTAAATATCATTAAAATTGATGTCTTTGTGGCCCATTTCCCTTTAATTTGAGGTGAATTTCTTCTAGACAATCATATAAATGATTGTTTAGAGGAAATTCATCTCAAATTAGAGAAAAAGTCTCAAAAAGTTCCAAAAATTTAGGCATTTGAAGTGGATTTTCTTAGTAAACAAAAGGACCAGAATTGCCCTAAACTGCTCACTTAAACTTTATTGGTCCAGTGGATATCATCCTAGTAATTTTCTGGCAAAGTTTCATTCACATTTGCCTAATTGTTGAAAGGGAGATGTTATCTCAAGAATTTAAAGTGAAAATAGACCATGCCCAAACATTCATTACTGAGGAGACTCAAAATAAGCCTTGCCTTGCCACGCCCATACTTATGGGATAATCATTATTTCCTGAACAATTTTTGAAAAAGGTCACATAGGAACATACTGGTAAAGTTTCCTTGAAATCAGCCCAACGAATCAGGGAGAGATGTTGTTCAAAGATTTCAGGCTCAAAAAAAGCCACGCCTATATTTATGGGCAAATCAAAATTTTGTGAACAATTTTTGAAAAGGGTCACCCAAGGAACATTCTTGTAAAATTTCATTAACACCGGCCCAGTGGTTCAAGAGATGTCCTTCAAAGATTTTAGGCTCAAATAAGCCCCACCATGCCACGCATGTATTTATGGGCCAATCAAAATTTCATGAACAATTTTTGGAAAGGGTCACCCATGGAACATTCTGGTAAAGTTTCATTGAAATCAGCCCAGTGGTTCTGGAGGAGATGTTGTTCAAAGATTTAAAAGTGAGAAAATGCCACACCCTGCCACCCCCATGGTTCAGGAGATGTTGTTCTAAGATTTCGGGCTCAAAATAAGCCCTGCCCTGCCGCGACCATACCTATCAAAATTTTGCAAACAATTTTTTAAAAGGGTCATCCAAGGAACATTCTGGTAAAGTTTCATTAAAATTAGCCCGGTGGTTTAAGAGATGCTTCCCCCCCCCCTGCCACACCCATATTTATGGACAAATTGTTGAAGTCGGATGACGCATGACAGACTCAGAGTGATCCTAAGAGCTCCACTTGAGCCTGTTGTTCTAAGGTGAGCTAAAAATGTAGGGGCGCTACTATTAGGGAGGGCATTATACACTGGCTGCCAATTAAGAATTGCAAATACTGTTTTGACGATGAACAATCAAATCCATTTGGAAGGGTCCACATTTTGTACACTCTAGGTTAAGAGTTGAGCTGACCTCTGGGGTATGATAAAAGTGGACAATGGGAAGTTTTACCTTAGATCACAAGTACAGATAATCACATACAATGAGATGATCCTAATGAACCCATGTGACATTCACTCCCTCGGATGTTGACACTTTAGACCATTATCTAGTGACAACAATATAGACTCATCCCCCATCCACCCTCCACCCCCACCCCGCTGTGTTCTGCATGACTAAATGGTGCAAACTTTTTGCGAATTATACCCTGCTTTGCATGTGCATTTATGTGCAAAGCTAGGGTATAATTCGCAAACACTTGGCACTGTTTTGTTGACCTGAACATAGGGCAGGTATTGGAGGAATAGATGTTTACAAAAATATTGTCTTTATTATCCCTATTACTAAAGTCTTTAAAACCTGGGGGAATGTATGAGTTTGTCTTTTAGAAAAGGAGGGGGGCAATGTTGTAAAAACGCAGCCTTGTCATATCTCTGCACACCAATGCGAAGTGTTGACCTTTACCCTTTTTATTTTCTCAACTTTAATGCTTTGTCATACTACGAAGCATGAAATGAGGTATAATTAGATTTGCAGCACATTAAATTACAGTTTCAGTCCATAATGGGATGACCACCCCTCTAATTTTACAGATGACAATTTGGACCCCGGGGCAAATCTCGTCAGGTTGTGTGGTACACAGTCACACATTAACCCAGCTCCAGATACATTCGGACCATTGACTGTTGGTTCCAATTCACTAACCTCAGCTGCTGGCAAGTTTACCTAAAAACAGAACTTTATTTGTATGACCTGAATTTTGGCGCTTACTAATCCCTTGTTACTTAAATTTTGATAATTACAGTAAACCTTGTATTAAGCAACCAGTAACGGGGCCACAAAAAGGGTTGGTTATAGAAAATAGTCGCTTAGTAAACATTTGTTTTCTAATAAGAAACATACTTTTATATTGAATATGCATTGAGACGATTCTGGTGAGTATTAACAACATAGGATTCATTTTCAATAATTCTTTAACCAACAACACCTACTTTTAATCATAATTTGATTAAAAGAAGGGGATTTTTGATAACGGTTGCTTAATAATAATGGTCGCTGAATAGCCGTGGTCGCTTCAGCAAGATTAACTGTATTTTTTTCTTTTCTCTTAGTTCAAGGCTATCGAGAAAGAAATATTGAGTACAATATTCCTTATTTATTCTTCTTCAAAACAGATTATCTTCAAGAGGTTTGCTAATGAGCTAAAAATGACAGTTGGAGCATATCAGTTGAGACAAATGCTTCCTATTTTTATGTTTTTCTCATTAAACTGTATCTAAACCGTTTCCATATTTCACGATAATTCACAGGAATTCTGATAACAACGTAGATTCCACACACTAATGGATTGATATTCTGTATTAACCAGGTGCCAGGTACACTTCAAAGAACATTTAAGGGCCAACATAGATTGGGTGATTATAATTTGAAAAATTTAAAATTCATTATTCTTCCCTCAAATCCTACATTGTGGGTACTCAATGGAATGGTCTCATCAAGACGATTCCAATGAGTACCCACAATATAGGGATTGGATGAAAATTAAGAGAATTATATAGCCATCATACATTCCCATTCGGAGCCATGATAATCTAGTATACAAATGGTTCATTATCATGCATGTGCCTTTCACTTTGATTTTTTTATCTGAATGGGGTTTTATACTACTTTAAACAATCTTTCAGTTATATCCTGGTGGCTGATTTCCTGGTATTTCCCACACCAGTACTACCATTACATCCTTTGATTTTTTTACTTTTTTTCCAACAAAACTTCTCTTTATGAATTCATTTATATGCTTATATCAAGCCCCAGAATGTTATTGGGACTCATGAATTTGAGGAGTCAGTACAAAATTAATGTTAGTGTCTAAACATTATTCAGGCACTTACATTCATTTTGTACTAACCCCTCAAATTGTCTTCACTTTTGAGAGTCCTGGCAAATTGTATGTGAGTCCCTAACTCAAAAAATCTTGCATCCTTTCCAGCACTCATCCTTTCTGATTATTTATCTCCCACCAATGGGTTGATAATTGTAGACCTATGTGGGATTAGCAGCTGGCTAGGAAAGGATATGATGTTGGTACTGGTGTGAGAAATACCAGGAATCAATTGTTAGGTGCTCTAGCTGTCACCACATAACTGAACAAAAAAGCCATGAATGGCTTGAGTCGCTCCACAGGCTTGAAATTCTTGAAAAAGCCAATCTAAGGTTTTACTAGATTTAAGATGTTTTGGGTTCTACTGATGTTGAAATGATTTTCAAAGTTTCCAATACTTAACACATAGAGAAATGACCTCTGCCCATAAAAGACATATTTTTCATCCAATGACAATAATTGTTGGCTGCATGATAAAGATTCACTCAAGGATCATTCTAGTGAAATTTGGTTGATATCCATCAATTACATTCTGAGAAAATGATTTTAAAAGTTTCCACTATATATCATATAGAAAAATGACCTCCGCTCATAAAATGCATATTTTTCATCCGATCACAATGACTTTTTGTAGACTGATAAAACTTTACTCAAGGATCATTCATGTAAAATTTAATTGGTATCCATCAATTAGAATCTGGATAAACTCACTTTTTACCATATTTTGAAATTAGCCACGCCCATTAAATCCATGTTTTTCATTGGATCTTAATTTCTTGAACAACTTTCAAAAAGGGTCGGTCACCCAAGAATCATTCCTGTGAAGTTTGGTTGAAATTCATCCTGTAGTTTCTGAGGAGCAGATTTTTAAAGAAAAAGTTTACGACCGGACGCACATACGGACGGACGCACGACAGACACAACGCCATGACAATAGCCCCAGTGGCTTTCAGCCAGTGGAGCTAAAAATCGTTAAAAGCCGCCTAAAACCACATTTAGATGAACAAACAAAATCAAGATCAAGTTCTTGTGTCATGTGATGCCTCTTTTAATTTTAATCTCCTAATTTGAATATTTGAATCAACAACCTTGGATTTCCCTTGCATTGTGAGTAAGCTCCACTAGTGGCTGAGCAACAATTCCATATGCAGGCATGCAAGAGCATGACTGAGACAGAAAAGAACCTTGACTTAATTCTTTAAAAGCCCCCTAAATGGGACTAGAAAAGTAAGAGTAAAATAGGTCTAAAATCTTTGTTTCTCAATAAAACCCTGTCTGCAGCTTCTAAAGTGTGAAACAGTTGTAACTGCCTATATGTTTATAGGCAGTTACAACTGTTTTGCAGTGAGCCATTGATGTTGTGGGTACTCATTTGAATCTTATCAACAAGATGGTCCTCATAAACACCCAAAACCCAGGATTAGCCCAAGTCGGGTTTTCAAGGATTTGAAATAAACATTCTGTCCGAATTGAACTCAGGAGTCAGGACAGTACATTAACCCTTGTCCTGCTGAACCCTGAATATCCCTGCTTTGGTATGAGCTATAGACAAACATCAGCCTTCACATATAAGTGCAGTCTGATGTTAGTCTACACCACCTGTTCCTCACTTTCAAACCAGAATTATCAAAAGATTTCGTTTTTCAAATAAAAAATGACTTACAGTGCTTTTTGCCCCTTTGATTTTGATGAAAATTTCTAGCCAAAATTTATTCAGCAGGACAGTACATTAAATACCAGTTAACTGATGATATTCTAGATCTGTCAGGTTGTCACTCATCCATATTTAAATGTCAACATTCATCAGATAGTTGAACTTTTATGCATAGATTTCAAAATTTAATGTATACAATTTTAAACCAATTTTGAGCTATTGAGGCTTTATCTATTTTTATCTAAAATAAGCATATTAAAGGGATGGCAAGGTCTAAGGATACAAATTATGGGGTCAAAGCACAACTAGTGTAAATGCCTATATTTACAGACATTCACAATAGTTTTGCATTGATCCCTTAAAATGAAGGAGCCCTTAATCCTGTAGGGATGGATCTTCAAATTTTCAAGTAAGGATTCCCATGAATTGCCATTGTAAAACAATTATAGTCCGTTTGACTTCTATATGGACCAACCTTTTCATCAATTACATAGAATTGCGTTTGATTAAAGGATTTGTATGTAGTAAAATCTTAATTTCAGCTTAATACCATTCCCAAAAATATTTTTTGAAAATAAAATGATTTCAAAATAATGATTGTGTCTATCTAGTTAATGTTAATATTTTCGCATTATCCGTTCTTAAACACGAGGGGTGATGAAATGTCCATTATTCCTTATTTGGACATGCTAATTTGCATATCGACGGTCATGTCATCTTAAACTTAAATAGCACGTGATTTTTACCGTTATTACTCGCCTTTTCATCAAGTTTTCCTCGTGAAATTCCCAACTACAGTAAAACTTGTGTTAAGCGACCACTTAAGGGACCACCAAAGAGCGGTCGTTTATGGGAATGGTCGCTTAATACGAAATACTATAATAGATGTTACAGTTCATTTTGATACCATTTATAGATTGTCGGTCAAGTCGTACTGAATCTTATGATGTTCGAACCCATTAGAATCGTCTTATTGAGACGATTCTAATGGGTTCCAACTACATAATATTCAACAATAACCAATTTTTCGTTAAGAATCTCCTCTTTTTCAGAGATCTTGCTTACGGTGGAGGGACATTTTATGGTGGTCGCTTAATAAAATTGGTCGCTTAATAGACGTGGTCGCTCGAGCAATATCTACTGTACTTTGTTTAATAATGCTTTTTGATTGGTCTTAACATGTAAATATAGGGTTCATCTCAGAATGAATAAAATCAATTATCTGGTCAAACAGTTTCTGGAGAAAGAGAGAATATACACAGATTTGATATCCAACGGTAGCAAAAATCTTAGACAAACTTAATTATATTGAAAAACTCGATTTTATAGTAATACAATTCACTTAAAATCTTACTCTTTTGCCTCGGCCCCTATGCAAATCAGTACTATTTTTGGTTATACAATTCGCTGTTCCTTTTAATACAGTAACAAGTAGGTATGAAATGCTGAAAGTTAACATGTAGACGGACGGACAAAATCATTATTTTACATTCAAAAAATCTGAAAAACAAAATTCGTCATGGTATTAGCTGGAAAAAATGATATGACAAGATAAATATGCGTTTCATTGATTAATTTCTGAGATTTTCGGCGAAATGTTGGTCCATATAGAAGTCAAACGGACTATACATTCAATCAACAATATTGGGTTCAATAACTACAATGAGTCATAGTCTCTCTATCACTCACTCTGGTCTTGTGATGACCTTCTTAGGGAAAGCACCCCCACCCAAACAAGATATCCCCACCTAAGTTGAATCAAATAAATGTACCCACAATAACTGATTGTAACAAAACCATGGAGTCTACTTAAGATTCCTTTAATCTAACAAATATGGCCTGAGTAATCCCATTGAGACAAGCCTACTGCACAGACTTTCAATGAGTTTTGACTTCAAAGATGACCGGACTGATAATATGACCACAAAATTTAACCCTTGTCATGCTGAATAAATTTTGGCTAAAAATTTTCACCAAAATCAAAGGGCAAAAAGCACTGAAAGTACCATACCAACTGTAGGTCTTTATTTGAAAAACTAAAACTATTGACAATTCCGGTTTGAAAGTGAGAAACATGTGGTGTAGACTAACATCAGACTGCCCATTTTGTGCAGGCTGATGTTTGTCTATAGCTCCTGACAAAGCAGGAATATTCTGGGTTCAGCATGACAAGGGTTAAGGTAGCAGGGCTTGAAAATTCTTGGAGTTTCTACTTGTCCTGCTGTATAAGAAAATATAGTGATACATAAATTTCATAAGTGAAATTTTGCAAAATCCACTCATCCTGCTTAATTAGACAAAGAAGGAAAAAATCATGCAGGACGAGTGGACGAGTAGAATTTTCAAGCCCCTGGGTAGTTGACCTATAATAGTTCTGCAATGTTTTGGGAATCATAAACGTTAACAGAGTTAACTGAGGTTTCCTAATGATTTCAATACGAAGCCTCTGTTAACATTGTGAATTATCCTGAGTTCCGAAAAAGTTGAAAATAAATTTCATGCAAGCTTGATCTATGATCATTGATAAATAGATAGGTAAAGGATATTCTTATTTTGCAATCAAATCACCCAATTTCTTTATAATTCATTTACATTTTGCCTTTGAGTAGAAAAGGTTAAGGATTTTTGTCAAATTGTGTCAATCTAGTATATGATGGTGCTTTATAACTTAATTGCTTTTCTGTTGGTCTACAAATCCAGTTTTATCAGTTGAAGAGGGGTCATAAACCCTTAAATTGGGTAAACCCCTGGTCTGTCTATTTACATAAACTAGAATGACCTAACAGTGATTGTTTTGTAGTGTAAAACTGGACTTACATTGATCAAAGTGAATCAGAATTCAAAATGAGATCATTTTTTTTTTCTGTTCCAAATGTCAGAGATTCGATAAAAGTAAAGTATAGATAAAATATAAATTGATTCTCAGTGATTGCTCAGCGTGAAATAGTTGTAACTGTGTATATCTATGGTATGTTAATAGGAAGAATTCTGAATTAGCCACAACTGTTTTGTACTGAACCATCTTAGTGTTATCATGGAAAACATAATCAAGGGAAAATGACTTGCATCCATTTATATTTTTTCTTGCCCTTTCAAAAGTTTCTTTTGCATATTGTCTTCAGAGCATCCAAAGGCAGGATTGCTCTCTTATATAATAGGACTGTCTGGTTAAAGCAGGGATTGAACGACAACTCTGAAATTCAAGTCATTGACCTTTTGGCTTTCTTATTCCAGTCAAACTGTGTTTGAAGGGGTCAAAAATGCAAATTATTATCTTTTTAACCAAGGGCGTAGCTCCTTTTACACACAATACATAATTGCGTAATACAAATAAACCTCTTTCGAAAAATCTTGTTGATGAATGATCATAACATCGAAACTACAGCTTATTCACCAAAGCTCAAATCATATTAACAGGGAGCGGGTGGAGTGCATTAGTCTTTAGTCACACTCAACATATCCTATTCTTTGGTGGTCACCTTCGAAATGCGTAAAAAAATCAAAATCCTAGCTACGCCTATGTTAACCTTATATTGTTGGGACTTATATAAATTGTCTAGAGACAAATGAAATGAGTACCCTAAAAATAGACTTAAATCTGAACAAGATGTGTTTGTTAAACACCAAATGCCCCAGCCACTACCATTTTCAGAAATTTCCAACATATTTGACCTTGAAAAATGACCTTCACCTTGGTTTAAATAAAATGGTCTTGTCGCAAGTGATACTCTTGTGTTATATAAAGGCTCCATCTCTTACCAATAAAAAGGCCATTGTTTAAGATTTGGGGGAAATGGGGGAACAGACAGAAGATTCAGTTTTTGAATTCATGCAAAATATTATTTTAGCTGGACAGATCACACCATTTCATTAATTGGCATTTCTTCGATAATACATTTCATTGATAGTTTGTAATGTGGCAGAAAATGCCAAAATGGATTGAAATTGAAGAAATGTCACATGACAAAAAGTCATGCACTAAATCTTACACTGAAGCTACAGAAAAAAAATTGACAGTGATCCATTTTTTCAAACAGATGATTATTAAATAATGGTGTCAGAGCGTCTGCAGCTACTGCAAGAGGAAAAATTTATTTGTGACATAGTCACATTAACCAATGTCATGCTGAATAAATTTTGCCTAAAAATTTTCATCAAAATCAAAAGGCAAAGAGCACTGAAAGTACAAACTGTAGGTCTTTTTTGAAAAACTTAATCTATTGGCAAATCTGGTTTGAAATTGAGATCTAGGTGGTGTAGACTAACATCAAACTGAACATAGTGTGCAGACTGACGTTTGTCTATAGCTCCTGCCAAAGCAGGAATATTCCAGGTTCAGCATGACAAGGGTTAACCCTTTCCTGTTTTACAAAATTTTGGACCTGTCCAAATTCAAAGGTTTTGCAGACAAAAAATTAAAGTGGATTTAATTTGAAAAATAACCATTCTGTAGGGTAGAAAATGATGTGGAAAAAGAAGAAATTGCTTGTCAGAAGCAATTTCTTCTTTTTTTACAATGTTTTCTCAATTATAAAATCAAAGGCACGTAAAAAGCAGGGATTAAACAGCAAAGGGTTAAACAGCTGACAGGGTGATGTCTAATTTCTGTTTATGCAGTATATGCGCTGCCAGAGTTACTGTATTGACATGTTAATACTGACACCCTAACAAAATCTTGGTCAGCAGTTTCTGATTTCTTACATAAATGAGAAGGCTAGAAAAATGTTTCAAAATGTGTTTGTATTACCGGTATAACACTCATGCCCCTGAAACAGCTTTTTTTTTTAAATTTGCCCTTGATAATTGAGCTTGACTTTGACTCATGACAATGATGTATATTGATGAGAGGAAACTTAATGTTGAATAAGAGCTCTATTACTCAGCGTTAAATGGGAAAAAGTTTAGTTTGCAGGTTAACAGAAAGACAGACAAAGGTAAAACAACAAGCCTCGATCTTATTGATGCAAGGTCAAGGACATGCAACATGTTTTCAATGTTTTGAAATCAGCCAAAGTCTGCAATGCAAAAACTTCTTCATCATTAAATACATAAGTTGCAGAAGGGCTATTAAGTTTTAGCTTGGAAGTAAAAGTCAGAGCTACAGATAGGTGTTTTTTATATTAAGATCAATGTATTTCAATATTAATAGGACAAACTCTTTATTGTTGGTACTCATTGGAAATGTATTGTCGAAGGGATTCAAATGAATACCTACAACATAGGGTTTCAATGAGAACTAAAGATACTGGCTTTACCCACTCTTCTACTTCTACTTGATACTGCTTTTTAATTGACCAGATACCTAACAGGGTTTGACACTTACTTTTGTGGGTAAGGAGTCCAGTGGACTCCCACCATAAGAAATTGTGGAGTCCAAACTCAAAGTAAGGAGTAAGAATTTTCATATTTTGAAGAACATTGGGAACAAGAGCTGTCACTGTAAGATGACAATGCCCCCGACACCGCTTTGATTTAGAAGTTATGGCCAATGTTAAAGTTTTTGGACGGAATGACGGACGGACGGACAGACGGACGGACGGACAAGTCAAATTTATGATGTCTCCCTATCGGGGGCATAAAAAGAAGAAATTGCTTGCTAAAAGCAATTTATTCTTTTTCAAATGTTCTCTTATTGTAAATAGAGCCAAAAAAAATAATTGATAGTTATTTTGCTTTTGAATTGTTCTCCCATGACCAAATGAGTCTATTGGACTCCTGGCCTTCAAAATGAAGAAGTCCCACCTTGAAAATAATGAGTATCGGACTCCTGGACTCCCCTTAGTGTCAGACCTTGCCTAATTCAGTAGTTGGTAAGGCACCACTGACTCGTCTTGATGCATTTGTGTGACAGTATCTTTGAAAAGTTGTCATGAATTTTTGGGTACCTAAACGCTTCAAAGAAATTCAGGGTAGAAATGTGTTCCTAACATGGGACTCAGACCCATGACCCCAACACTAGTAACATTGGTCTTCCAACTGAGCTAACTATGCACCTGGTAGTGATTCTACCCCAGGGAAAATGACAAACAATTTTGACTTAGGTTTTAGCTTGGAGTCCAGACTTCCAAAGTTCAATATTAAACATTACAGGTTACACATTTTCCTAACAAGAGGACCAAGATGGTCCTAGATCGCTCACCTGAGTCTCTATGGCCCCTGGGACATCACATTAATTAGAAAAGCAGATGTCAAAAAGAAGATAATTGCCTAAGATCAATACCCAGGGTTTTCACTAGCATCAAAAAGCTAAGTCTAGAGTCAATGACCCTTGAGTCAAAATTTCCAAGAGTCAAAATGAAATTCTCAAGAGTCAAACTGTGTCTGAAAAGTGAATCAAGCCCCCCCTATCCCCCTTCTCTTCCCTCCCCCCCCCCCACCCCCCAAAAAAGACAAAAAAAAGTATCATATTTGAAATCAGAATAAGATAGTAATAAATGTAGTGAATACTTTTCCATAATTATAGTACTTTTGTCTAAGGGTGCCTTAAAATAAACAGTCAATTTTTCCATAGTCACAGTTCATTAGTTTCTTATCATGGAATAATTACTAAGGTTAGTATTGTCTTAACCTTTGAAAATGCTAGTAAAATTTTCCCAAAAAGAAGTTGAGTTGAACCACGAAAACCAATGACATTTCACAAATGACCCTATTTTTGAATTTATTGACTTTCTTTTTACAATTTCTTTGCATTATCATGAATTTTGTCAGTAATGAGGTGGGATTAGTGAGATCTGAGTTAAAGCAAAGGGGCTTGAGCTGAAATTAACAGGTGTCAACAAACTGTTACCTACAATCGCCGACGCATATCGTTCACCGAAATGTGTTAATTGCCAATCAAGCTAGGTGTTATCAGACCATCAATTAACTGTTTTCCAATAATATGACTCACTTCTTATGACCCTTGACGCATGGTTGCTTATTTTCAAGAGTCAAAATGACTCACAAGCTCAAATTTCCAAGAGTCAAAATTGCATCATTTTGATTTCTCGAGCGTCAAAACCCGGGGTCCCGGGTCAAATGAAAACCCTGTATACCATGGAACATTTTCAGCGAAGAGCAAGACAGATATGCCTTTTTGCTCTTTGATTCTATGTAAAAAGGGATGCACCCAGGTGGACCCCAAAAGTAACCCCAGGGTCTTGATATGAACAAACTTGGAAGAGGTCCATAAAATGATGCTACATTCTAAATATGAAAGCTGTCTGCCTTCTGGTTTCAGAGAAGATTTTTGAAGGTTTTCCCATTTTCACCCATCTTGCTCAGATGAGCTGAAAGGGATGCGCCTGGGTGGAGCCCAAATATGACCCAAGGGTCTTGATATGAACAAACTTGGTACGGGCCCACAAGATGATGCTACATACCAAAGATAAAAGCAGTGTGCCCTCTGGTTTCGATTAAAGAAGACTTAAAAAGATTTTCGCTCTTTGATTCTATGTAAAAAGGGTTGCGCCGGGTGGAGCCCAAATATGATTCTATGATCTTGATATGAACAAACTTGGTAGAGGTCCACTAGATGATGCTACATACCAAATATGAAAGCTGTCTGCCTTCTTGTTTCAGAGAAGAAGATTTTTGAAGACTTTCATTTTTTTACCCTTCGTGCTCATAAGAGATAAAGGGATGCCCCCGTGCAAAGCCCAAATATAACCCAAGGGTCTTGTTATGAACAAACTTGGTAGAGGCCCACTAGGTGATGCTACACACCAAATATTTAAGCTGTCTGCCATCTGGTTACAGAGAAGAAGATTTTTAAAGATTTTAGCTCTTTGATTCTATGTAAAAAGGGTGGGGCCCGGGCAAACCCCAAATATGACCCCAGGGTCTTGATATGAACAAACTTGGTAGAGGTCCACTAGATGATGCTACATACCAAATATGAAAGCTGTCTGCCTTCTGGTTTCAGAGAAGAAGATTTTTAAAGATTTTCATATTTTCACCCTTTTTGTTAAGGGTAAAGGGAAAGTTAAGGGTGGATTTCATTTATTTGAACAACTTTGGTAGAGCTTGACCCAAGGAACATCCCTGCCAAATTTCATCAAGATTGGCCCACTGGTTTAGGAGGAGAAGATGTTTAAAGAAATTGTGGACGACAGACGACGGACGACGGACATTCTACGATCCCAATAGCTCACCTTGAGCACTTCGTGCTCAGGTGAGCTAAAAAGTCTAGGGACCCAGCACCAAATCTAGGGGCCATGGGCAACTGGGCCCCTGCTAATTTTTTCCCTGTACCCGCTGTTGACTACAACATCCTTTACCCTTGTACGTGAAATTCAACTTACTTTTCCAATGGCTTTCTTGTATCGTATTATAGCCTTCTCAATAAGTTCTCTGACCAACAGTTCCCCATCCCCACATGGAACAAGAACTTTTACTTTGTCAAAACAAACTGTCACTTTCATGGGCATATTTCACACATTATCACTACACACATTGCAAGCTGCCTGCACTACTACTAGAGTTTAATGTAACATTACAATCAAACTAACGAAGTGCTATTTCATATTTAGATAACAAACTATTGTAAATTAATAGCAATGAGATATATTTGACAAAATTCCTACATTTGTTTACGTTTGTGATTTATCTAAACGAAAAGAACGGTAACTCCAGGTGAGAACTTTCCGATTTAAACAGGTGAGTCCCTAATCCAACTTTCAACAAAAACCCTAAAAACTCCTAAACGTTGAATACTAAAATATATGTCATTAAATACGAAATTTGTTAAAAACGAAATAACTCCACTGTTTTGAAGCATACATAAACATTGCAAGTTAAATTCCAACAGAATTAGGTCACTACAGTTGTGTCCATAGTTCGATAAAGTCCAAGTTATCCGATGGCAACTTTCAAAGCCTCGTTCTGAAAATTGAAAAATGAAATGGGCTGAACAGGGGCAACAAATAAGGAATCGATTTCATTCATTACATGTACTTTTTTTTTCTTCTGGTGAGCATCCTATCATTTGACTTTAGACCAATATGTGAACATGTCAATTATTAGAATTTTTAGTTCCATACCTTCACGAATGACCGTTAAATTACCTTCATCCAGTATCGATCTATCATCTATCAAGCCAAAAATAAAAGAAAATAACGAAATGCACCTATTTCTTTTGGTGCCATTAGTAAGGGTGTAATCTTGTTAACAGAATAGCTGCCGGTCTACTCAAAAACCCGAAACGTAAATTTTGACATCTTAAAAATCTTTGAAAAAAGAGGTCACATACGTTAATTATTCTTTTAACGCGAGTGACGCATGCATGTATGCCGCATTAATATTTTTGGTGAAGTTTTACAAAGCGCGTATTTGCCTATATGCATAGCATAAAATCAAGAACAAATATCCATAAAAAAGCTACTATATATATAAGACTTTAATATGTCATATCAAAATTAATTTGGGGCACCACAATCCCTACAAATACGTCGCGGAAGACAATTCTAACGAAGAAATCGAGGAATACAAGAATAGAATATTTAGAATAGAATATTTTATTTAACCAATCAAGGACCCTCACGGGCATAATTTGACATATTACAAAACAAAAACAATAACGAATGATTAAAAAACATACAAAATTCACCCAAACATTTGAGTGAACAAAATCATCAACAGGTACCTTTGTACCTATTATGAATAATTGTGTATAATCAAAATGAACATGATGGATGATAGTGGACAATCTTGACGGCCTTACTCTCTGTTAATTCTAATTATTTCTTTTGTGAAAGCACTTATTAATATAAATCCCAAGAGCAGAAAGGATTGCAAGATTTTCTTGGGTCAGCAGCCACAATGCTTTTTCATCATTTCCTAACAACATAAATTGGTGATTGAAATCTTTAACAAGTTTGAATAGATCCAGTCTCTCATCAATATAAAATGGACATTCTGTTAAAAAGTGAAATTCATTTTCAATTTTACCCATATTACAAAATTTACACAATCTTTTTTCTCTTGGCAATTTACTATTTTTGGAATATCTTCCACTTTCTACTAACAGACTATGGGCGCTTATTCTTAATTTGCATATTGATTTTCTGGATATAAAATTCTCTAATTCAAGATATTTTTCCATTCCAAAGTTAGGCTTGAGTAAAAAATATGTATCTAATTTACCTTCTTTTGATTTATCATTACTTTCAATACACCAATAATTCAAAAACCCTTTAATTAAATTAGATTTTACAATACATATGAAACGTGACTCCGAAAGATTCCTACAAGATGTAATATCAAGCTTTAGGTTTTGGAGAATAAATAAAGCGGAAGAATACCAAGATTGAAATCCAGAAAAATGCAAGGTTTTGACAGTTTCATATGATTCTTTCAATAAAGTGTTTGGCGTATTTTTGAAACCTATATAAATATTTAAGAATGTCACTTATAATTGAAAAATACATGGGATATCTTCCCGTTTCTGACATAACTGCCAAGTTAGTTGAGTTTTTATTTACGCCTAAAATGTATTTTAAGTATTTCAATTGTGATTTGTCCGCAATATTGTTTTTGTAAATATCTTCAAATATAAAAGCACCACCTCTATTGCAAGATGCACTGCAAGTTTTAAACGTTCCCCATATCTCAGATCCATACAGTGTTATTGGTTTGATAAGATGGTCATATAAATGTAAACTGGTATTTACAGATGGCTCAGCCTCAATATCAACTTACGAAACAAACCAAAAGGGCCAAAAGAAGCCGAGAGCTTATGTCAACGACATCAAGGCCTCTACAAACTACGTGAACATAAGCGCGCATCACCAGTTTTCATTTACGAACGCCGCCTATTGTCGGAATTATATTCTAGAACGGTAATCGTTTTATGCAGTTTTGTCCTTACTTACGGCTTCCTTTTTCATATGATGAGAATCTTTGAATGGTGACAACTGAGTGACAAACACAATAACTACTGAGCTGTACTTACGATTTTTTGGCCACCCAACCGGCATTTTGCTGATTGCCGCCGGATATGGTTTGTCCCTTTCGCATAATCGTAGGCCGATTTTTCATCAGCCGGTTTGGCGAATCTGAGATGCAAAAATAAGTAGCAATGGGTGCCAGTCAACTCGTTCTTTAGTCACTCTTGGCAATTTTGGTCAACTCGTTCCCCAATCGATTTTTCCTCGGTTAACTCGTTTCCCAAATATTGAGGTAATTTTGTTGAAGGCATTTTCTATCCCTCTTTTTGTTTGAAGATATTATTGATATTCTAAAATATTTGTTTTAATTCTATTTATGTTTTTAATTATGAATAATACTAGCCCTTTAACCGAAATCGAGGAACCGATTTTCCCCAAAAATCACGGTCATTCAAGTCGTCGCTACATTATTTTGGACGTGCATCCGAAAATTCAAATGCTCAAAATTATTCACTCTCGCTCTATGTCATTATGTTGCCTTAATATTCTCGCGGGGATATGATTTTTTAAGTAAGGTATGAACTTATAATAAGAAATAAAAGAAACAATTTCTATAATTGATGTCCTGCGTTTTTTCTCTTTTAAAAATTTCTTTGCCAATAAAACGGGTCACTATACTCCCTGGCAAATTGACGAAAGCTGCGAAAAAACAATAGGGGGGAAAGGGAGAAATGTGTTTCAAACATGTTGCCCCTTAATAAAAAAAAAAGAGAGAACCAAAACACAACGTTAATCAAATAGATAGCTCATTATGCCTTTAAAAATCAAAGTGCACTTAAGATATTATCTGCGATATACTTTTTAGATACGTTGAGTATACATAATCATCTTCATAAAATCTTCCACAAATAGCAAATAAGGAGGAAAGGGGAAGATACGGGTTGTCTATTTCCCATATTTTTATTCAACCTCAGACAAATGTATGCTGTTGCTTGTATTTTGAAGGCTCTTCCAGGAAATATTTGCGTGGTTGATTAGTTGACTGAATATGAGGGTCGTCGTCTGCCGGTAGCAAGATAGTAGGCCTATACAAGGTAATAAAATGAGGTGTGAAATCCATAAAAGGTGTTGGACACACTTTTTCACCTAATTTGTAAGAGCGTCGTAGTAATCTTGATAAGCAGAAGACCGTGATTCCTTTACCTAAGACAGCCGTTTCCGTACAATTTTCAAGTGAAAACAGGAGCATGAAATATATTCAAAAGAGGTTTAAGTTGATCATGTTCCTCAAGATTTAATGGTCTGCTTGAAAAGAAACTACTTTTTTTAAAAGTTTTTGCAAGTGAATCAAAGGTATGGCGTAATCGTTGAAGAATTCAAACACACAATGGTTATTCACTCCCGATCAGCGGATTGACACGCTGATGCCAAACTACGAGAAAGTTTCTTAAATATAACGTTTTCCTGTATTTCAACGTTTTTCCTTAATTTCTTTTTAATTTTTTTTTCTTTCGTCATTTTTACCCTCTGTCAGAATGTACCTCCTGATTTTCAAAATTAATACAACAAAAAACAGAAACATTCATGAAATGACCTTAAAATTATGGTTAACTTGGAAATGGAATTTCTTCTTCTCTAAGTCGGAAAATGGATGTTCTAGTAGTTTTAAAAATGGTTAATAAATCTTCAATATTGTCAAGATAATTCTTTTATTAACATAACATCATCAAATACAATATTGAAGAACAAATCCGTTGAAATATCGATAAAAAAAAAGACGATAAACGAAATGACTGAGAAAAAAATCTATTGGGGAAAGAGAGGAACGTGTTGACCAAAATCGCCACGAATTGACCGTGGAACGAGTTGACCGAGGAACAAGTTGACTGTAAGTCGTTATCACGTGCACAATGAGGCGCTTTATGAAAATTGGTTCTTAAATTTTTCACATTCCAGTCGGTTATAAGCTTAAGATCATGAAACGTGAAATAGCAGCCAGTATTGTTAAACAAGAAAATCACACCCTTTCATCATGAAAAATTCGAAAAGAGTTGACGAGGTTCTCCAAAAATATTGTAGACGGTGAATATTGTATGTCTAGGGCCAGTGAAACCACGTTTCTTCATTCACCAATATCTAAGGAGTCATATTTTCAACGTGATTCTCAAAAAAAAAAAAATATATATATAACTAAATAAATATATAAATAAATAAATAAATGATGATTGCATTGATCTCGGTAAAAGACGTGTTATTTGTTCGGAGCTCAAAATAACGTTGTAAAGCACAATTCATCATCGCCGTAAAAAGATGGCTACTTTCCGTCGAATCAATTAGAGGTTTCAATGGACGTTTCCCTTCATCTCGACCAAACGCACGCTATGTTTATTCAAGAGTAGACTGCCCATTTTTAGAAAGATTACGAGGGTAATTTGAGTGACCAGCAACTGTTAGAACTGCTTATTATTGCAATCTTATTACATAAATCTTAAAAATAAGGGCATTCGACCTAACTGCTAGATACTACAATATAACCATAAAATGAATCAACGACTGCTTGTACATAGCTGAAGTCAATGAGGGGCATGTGTTTGCCAAATTTCTGACAACTGATTCTGTAAACGTTCCGTTTTTCGATGTTATACCAAAAACATGCAATAGCAAAACTCATCAAGTTGTATAATTGTTCAGTTATTATCAATAAACACGTCATATTTTCCAACTATTTATATAAATAACATTTGAGCCTCCGCGTGACATTTCCAACAACTTCACGTGTGCGCAAATCAAAGCTTCTAGCCACCCTGTGCAGCCGTACAGTCTGTCCAGAGTATTCACTATGCGTTATATTGACAAGTAAGGTCTAAATCGCCCCTTAGGCGGTCAGAATATATTCTTATTGCATTGTATCGTTGTCTACACCGCTCAAAGCTTGTACCCCATGCACGTGTGAAATTGTTGGAAATGTCTCGCACAAGCTCATTTAATAACCACTCTTTAACCACAACCAAATTTCAAAGTGTTCTCTAACGTGCGCGCGCGGCGTTTCGTTAGTACTGACGTTGTCAGCTAGAATTCAGATGTGGCTTATGAACGGCTTTGCTTAAAAATATTCATCAGAAATACTGAAAAGTTTGAAAACAACAACAACAATATTTGTTGGAAAGAATTTGCCATTTTTTGTTCTACTAGTTATATAAAGGCATATTTCTTCGCGTTTACAAAATTCTAAAAATGCAGACCGCCGTAACCGATCTGACGGCGTCATTTTCAGTTCAGCAGCGGATTCGGGATTTCTACAAAGAGGTTCGGACGTACAAAAAGGGTGTTCGTTTCCTAGTACACAACCTTGTATCTTTATTACCCACTTTTGTTAATACAAATTTCCTATTTTTGGCCATCACAAAAACTAAGAAGAATGCAGACAGCACAACTGTGCAGGCTGATTTTAGTCTTAACTGCCTGCCAAAGCTTTTTTCATAACGATACCGGGAATATAACTTGAACAGTAGGGGAAGGGTTAGTGTAAATTCTACAGTAAAATGAAGTAATGGGCTTGAGAGGTGGTTCGTTCGAAACCCCCGAACCCCCTCTGGATCCGCAACTGCCGTTCAATCTCGCGTTCTCTGTCATAACTACAGATAGTGTGGATATTTAGGATTTTGGATGAAATATTTGAAGACGATTCAAATGAGTACACACAACATACGGTTTCGTTGAGAAATAATGATTTAAGACGGGCTTTACCCCTCTTGTTTCTGTACCTCTGTCGGTTAACTATAGTACTTAAGGTGAGTAGACCCGCAATAGTTCTGCAACGGTTCGGAAGTCTGAATGAACAGTAACAGTGTTAGCCGAGGTTTTCTAGTGATTTTCATTAGGAAACCTCGGTAAACATTGTGAAAGTTCATACGTGCCAAAATGTTGCGAATCTATAACGGATCTACTACCTTTGTCTCAGGCATTCTAGATCACTTTGAATGAATCACGAAGTACAAGATGGATTCAAAAATTAGGCACAATAAATACATATTTATTCTTATATTTCCAAAATATCTAAAGCTCAATATTTAGCAGTCAATAGTTATCAGTAAATGTTTACGATTTCGGCGTGCTGTGCTACCGCTATTGGGACGAACTTGAATATTAACGTAAATTAAAAAGATATGAATATCTTCTTCGGGTATGAAATCAGTGACAATAAGGGTAGCGATTAACTTGGACCTAATTTTTGAAAAAGGAAAAGAAGAGAATTTAAGGCTGTCTACGAACTTTCCGGACGACACTCTACGGTACATTGTCAAAAAATCATGAATATTTAGTTAAGGTCGTCCGCCCATCTGCTTTTATGGATTTTCCGCCATTAAAAAAAATGTTTGCGTTTGTGTTTTTGGATAGAACCGCATACAAAGTTGACAAAACACGCAAAAAATTGCATAAATTCAACAATTTATTTTTTTAACCAATTTTTAGGAGCATTTTTTTTAAGTTTTAGAGTATTCGGAGAAAACGACAAGCATTTACATGTACTCAGGGACTATTATCCCTCGTCTGTCTTTCGGATAGAAGGCAAATAAAACTTATGAATATGGTAAAAAGAACCGCTACCTCATATCCCCGAACCAAAATATTAACAAATTTGTTATCTCCAATATTGAAAAATGTGTTTTGAAAATTGAACATTTTTTTGTGAATTAACTTCGCCGTTCATGTAATAACAATCATTTAGAAACTGTTGCTTCATACTGCTATCTAGGTATAACTATAAAACATACAGGGAACATCAAAATATCTGGCAAAATATTAATGGAAAAGGCGAGAAAAGCCCTCTTTAAGATAAAAAGACTTATTGGCCTGAATAACCCCTGCAACCTGCTAGAAAAACTCTATGATACCCTAGTCGTCCCAATTTCGCTTTATGGTAGCGAAATTTGGGGATTTTCTACCAACTACAACTACTCAGACCCTTATGAAAAACTGCATTTGAAATTCATAAAAGAAATACTTGGCGTACACTGTAAAGCGTCAAATGCAGCATGCCTTGCGGAAGTCAATAGATTACCATTAAAGACTAGAATAATAATCCAAGCCATCAAATATTATTCTCACATTCTTGACTCTAATGGAAGCCTTGTAAACAGTTTGTATTCTGAGACAAAAGATACAAATTCATGGGTCAAGCTTATCAAAAACACACCTGATGGTCTTGGTTTTTCATACCTTTTCAACAACCCATTCATGTTAAAAACAAACTTACAAAATATTGAAAGGAGAATCAGAGATATCTCTCTTCAAACTTTAGAAAATGAATTAAACAAAAATAATAAACTGGCGTTTTTTAGAAACTTAAACCGTTTAAACACAAGGCCCTCTTACGTTGACCTCTGTAAATTTAAAAATGATCGATCAGCACTTGCCAAAATGAGAATTAGTGCACATGAACTCTCCATTGAAAAGGGTAGACACTTCAACATGCCAAAACAAAACAGGAAATGCCTCTGCTGCAATAACGGAGATATTGAAGATGAAATGCATTTCTTAACAAGATGCAATACCCTCTTGAACATGAGGAAAAAATTTATTGATAAACTTAACACGATATATTCAAAACATATAAAAATTAAAAATCTATCAAGATTTATTATATTTGATCTATTTAACAACAAATCACAGAAAATTTTGAAACTTTTTGCTGCTTTCATATCTGAATGCTTCGAAATTAGGCAAAATATGCTAAAACAGACCCAAAAATAGGTACTCAAGGTACTTAAAGTTTTTTTCATCATAAATCAAGTCCATTTTGAGTCACTTCTACTGTCACTCCATGTCAGAAAAAATGTTTTCATTATCTTTTGAAATGCTTTCTTTGTGTGCCATGTTTGCAATGACCATTTATTGTTAATGAGTTAAGCAAATAAAATATTGTATTGTATTGTATTGTATTGTTAACAAATAAGTCAAGATATGTAAAAAAAAAAAAAAAAAAAAAAAAAAAAAAAAAAAAAAAAAGATTGTAGCCCCCAAATTTTATTCACATCATAATATTCATCATAATGTGACAAATTTATATTGAGTGTATAAATGGAAAAGTTTACTAGTAGATCTATATTTATTTTTCTATGAAGCATGCATTAGAAGCCCTCGAAATTAAGGCTAAAATACTTCTATCAAACTGACCGAATAAAGGTGTGATAAGTTATTCTTTTGCTTCATCAAAATTCCATTTTTTATAATTTAGTTTTTAAACAAAACATAAATCAATGGCCGCCAGAATATTAATTTGTTAAATTAATAACGTCACATCAGGGGTGTACTTTTCAAAGAAATTCAAAGGTATGAACTTCAAGGCACAAAATGTTTTGGTCCCTTCGATTTTCGAAGGGCGCTACAAGATACAAGATACAAAATATTAATTATAGTCGGGTTTGTACAAAACAAATATCATTAGCGCTGAGAAAAAAAGGTTGCATAATGACCAAATTTTTTTCTTTTCAAAATGGAAATGAAACATTTAGATCTATTTAAAAATCAGGTTTAAAGAAAAGTTTAATAGTTAGAAAATGCCGAGCGAGCTACCGATTTCTGAATGTTTAGAAATCAACAGAGGAGTGACTCCTTGTGTGCTTACTTACGAACTTTTCCGTGAAAAAGTCGACGATTCCCGATTGCCAAACTCGGTGATTTGCGTCATTTTCCGAGTTTTACCGATTTCACTCGAAAAATTTAATCTCATCCCAAAAACGCTTGCATTTATAGACTGGTTCCTGGCGCTGAAATCTCTATAAATAAATATTTTGTTGCGCACACCAGGACGGAAATCAACTACACACATTTGTTTGACACAGATGTACCGTTTCTAATTAGAATTTTATTTCCAACATTTGAAGCTGAATTTACAGGAAAAGAAGCATGGATTGGGTCGGAAAGTATCTATGGCACGAGTCCTTTTGGTTTCCAGAGGGCCACACATGGAACCACATGAAAAACAAACCGGGCAGCACGATTTATATTCCACAACGCGAGGACATGCTGTGGTCGGTGTGTGGGGGACTCGTCCTTGTTGCAATCCGATATTTGTATGAATAGTGAGTAGAATTATCATTCATACAAATGGTCAAAAAGTCTGAATAATTGGTTAAGTGCTAAGCATGTTTGACACGATTATTGTTGGTTAGAGGACCACTTGCGGCATTCTTATCATTCTTTCCAAGTATTTGCCTCTCACCAATGGGCTGATTATTTTAGACCTATGTGAGATAGAAGCTTGGGGCTAGGAAAGGATGTGATGGTAGTACTGGTGTGAGAAATACCAGGAATGATCAATCCTTTGTTAGGTGCTCTGCGATATAACTGAAAAAATGTTGAAAGCGGCGACAAACTCCTATCAATTAATCAATCACTCGATGACCACCTGGCCCGTCCTTTGTGGCGATTCAGCCCTGCTTTCAGGATGATATAAGGGTGCCAACTGTTTGCAAATTATACCCTGCATGTACACAAGTGCATGGTGCAAAGCTGGATAATAATTTGCAAACAGTTGGCACGGTTTTGAATTACCGTAACAGGGGTTCAAACTTACAAAAAGGGGGGAGGGGGGTTCTATATCCTAGTTTAAAGCAATTTTCATAAAAAAAATTCTGTATAAACAGCGTTTTTTTTCCTTCTTTGAACGGGTCCGGTAAACAGACCCGTTCCCAATGACGAAAACTACTATTTTTTCCCAAAATGAGACATTGAAATTCCCAATTAAAAGCTAATTCTTGAAGTAAACATAAACTTTGATTATTTCCTATTGGAAAACCTGGAAGTACTTTTAGCAATGAATATCTGTGTTGTTATATGTCAACAAGAGGGGAATTTCCGAAGATCAGTTTATTTTAGTCACATGGTTCTCGATTTCATAGGCATAAACAATAACGAAACAGGAAACCCAGAGTATTTTGGATAACTCGGAAGTTATCGCTTTACAAAACTGCATATTTTAGTGAAGCCAAGATATTGCGATTTTTGGACCTGATTTGCAGTAGACGATCTTTTTGTATTCATTTATCAATTGATGTAAGATGAATTTTAAAGGAAAAAAAAAAACTTTCTAGAATAAAGGACTTTTGGTCATGGTTGAAGCAAATTATTTTCCTGTTATATAACCCAAAATATAATTGTTTATCTTTGTTTTATTTTCGTAAACAAAGTTGACTGTTATTCACGATCTCGGCACCTCTCAGAACCAACCTGAATTGTCTTTCAAACATTCTACAGCAGGTGGAACATCTGAGTATTTGATCTATTTTGAAAATAAGTTTAAAAGTTTCTATGATTTTAGTAGAAATATTCATTTATAGCTGTTTTAAAAACAATAGGATTGAATATGTATTTGTTTTCTGTTGATTTGTACCCAAGAATGTTCGACCCACGAATTTATTATAGAACTTGATTTATCTATATTTTAGGTTCAACCATGATATTTTTTAACAAAAAACTCAGTGACATTTCTAGATTTGTTATAAAACATTTATTCCAGAGCAATCAGACTAATTCTTTGTCATTGTTTTTGTTCAGATTCCTAGTTTAAGGACTATAGTTTGCTTTTCAGTTAAGATATGACTATAAAGGCATAGGAACTTCTATTGTAACATACATATTGTAATGAATACTAATGACATAAATAAAAGTAATGTTTTAAAACAAGTGTCACAATTAAAATTCCCAATTTTTGAGAAAACAACGCATTTTTCCCAATTGGTCCGGTCTCGGACCCTTTCCCAAAGCTAGGAAAAAAACGCTGATAAAAATTAAATAGGCTCAGGGGAGGGTTGCTTGAAACCCCAGACCCCCTCTAAATCTGCCACTGCTGGCTGGTAGTATATATGAAGGACACTTTACATGCTTACAGACAGAGCCTCAGTCCATCAGGCTGTTAAATTGGGTAGCATTGGTTTCATTCTATTGCCACTCTCTCTATTGCATGTGGAAGCATCTGAAATGAGTTAAGACCAAGATGGAAACATGTTAAAATAGCATGTGCAAAAAATGTGACTTTTGGTGAGAAATTTCAACAAAACCCCATGGCTCTGTGTAAAACAGTTATATAGGCAGTTACAATTGTTTGGCGTTTAGCAAACGAAATCATACACTAAATTGAAATTTCTGTGAGATTTTTCTCTCATTAAGCAAGTTTCAAATTTTCAATGAGATTTCTGGCAGAAAAATGAGAGAATCTCTCAATATGTCACCCTGAAATGATCCCTGTGGAAATAAGAGTCTATTGACAATTTATAGTGTATTCCCAAATAAATGAAAGCAATTTAACAAAAAGAGTTGGCATATGTTTTGATTGATTCCACTTTCAAGATAATGCAGGGAACATTTTATAAGTGGACAGGATTCCCTATTTCCCCTAATTTAGGGTGATTTTCTCTCTGATTGAAGCTTGTACCCCAAGCCTATCAAGCTGCTTTCTATATCTATACGGTGAAGGAACATGCATACTATTATATAACAGTTTTTTCTCAGGATTTCAGCAGCTTGCATAAAATGTTTTGTGAGAAAAGAAGGAGTTCCTTGTTACTGCTTTTTCTTTTAAACCCTTACCCACAACAAATCTTTGTTGTTGTATAGAAAGTCAGAAATGTGTATCAAAGGCCGCAGAGCTCGTATTTTACCCTTAACCAGGGTTTTGACTCCCAAAA
Source organism: Fragum whitleyi (assembly GCA_948146395.1). NCBI lineage: Eukaryota > Metazoa > Mollusca > Bivalvia > Cardiida > Cardiidae > Fragum > Fragum whitleyi. Next base: position 30,622,059 of record OX411556.1, on the reverse strand, counting down.
ATCACATTTTGACCCTCAAAAAATTTTCCACAGGGGGTCATTTTGACCCACAGTGAATTCCCCTTGCTGCCACCTATGAAATATAAAAGATTACATACATCAATTATTTTTTTCATACTGTTTCAAAAGATCTATAAAAATGAAACGACTAAATCAATAAAGTGTGTCTACACTTTATTTTTTTTGTTGTTTCAGTTATCTAAGATTACTTTAAAAATTGATAAGTTTGCATGTTTTGCTCCTTTTTCACTCCTTGAAACCAGTTTTAACCCATAGCGTTTTATGGTCAAGGGGTCAAAGATTCCCAAATTTTAAAAGCTAGCACAAGCCATGATTAAGATTTAACAAAATTGAGTAGAGAAATCTGAATGTAGAAAGTCTGCTTGTAATTTGAAACCTCACATGAATATGCGTATCATATACCAACATCCTGCTTTATATATATGTGATCCGACTGATGAAAAGGGACCATCTGCGTAGTGCGTTAAGTGTTGACACTAGTCAGACAGCGCATACTGTGCAGACTGACAAGGGTCATAACTTTGCATTTTTCACTTATTTTCTGAATCTAGAATGACCAATTTACCTTCCTGTAAAAAAAAATGAAATGCAACCTCTTGTTGACCTAAACTTGAATAGATCCTTTTTAAAAAATGTTTTTTGTGGAGTTCCATGTGACAGGTCACTTATATGTGACCCATCAGGCAAAAAGGGACTATCTGGGTAGTGGGTTTAACAATGTCAGACTGCGCAGGCAGAATTTTTCACACTTGGCTGACTTTCTGAGTCTAGATTGAGCATTCTACCTTCCTGTATAGGAATTTTTGAAATGCAACCTCCGGTTGATCTCAACTGGGTCCAATCTTTCTTTGAATTTTTTGTTTTTCAAAGATCTCAGATGGTCCCTTTTCAAGTGGCTTGTCACAAATTCATGTTTAAGAAGAAAATTAGCCAATTTATTCTAATTTGTATTATCTGCAACATATGAAAAAGAAATAGAAGAAGATTAAGAAGAAGAATAAGAAGAATTATATGTGACCCATCACGCAAAAAAGGGACCATCCGGGAACTCTGTAAAATAAATATTTGAAAAAGAGATTGGGTCCAGCATAGATCAACCAGAGGTCATTTTTCAACAATTCTTTCACTGGAAGGTAGATTATTCAATTTAGATTCAGAAAATATGCAAGTGCAAAAAAATTCGACCCTAGTCAGTCCGTGCAATCCGCTCAGTCTGACTGGGTTTGGAACTTTACACACTACCCAGATGGTCTCTTTTCAGGAGACGGGTCACATATCAATGCACATTTGTAACAAAATGGGTTAAAGGCATTCACAAAATACAATGTTATGCATATTTCACATAACATACTATACCACCTGTTCTCCTAAAATTTCAGGGCGCATGCTAGTGTTTGAAACTTAGGAGTTGTTATACCCCCGCAAAACGAATGTTTTCGGGGGTATACTGGAATCAGCCTGTCTGTCCGTCCGTCTGTCCGTCTGTCCATCTGTCTGTCCGTCCGTCTGTCCGTCTGTCTGTCCGTCCGTGGACATTTTTACTAGTAATTTTGTGTCGCGAACTCCTCCTTCAGTTTTCATTCAATAGTAATGAAACTTCATACAAACAATAATCATAAGTTGAAGTTTTGCAAGACACAATTTTCAAGTCTCAACTCCCCCTGGTTCATAAATTATCTCCCCTTGAACTTAGACATTTTTTCTATTTGTAACTATGTACTTATAATTTTGTGTCGCGAACTCCTCCTTTAGTTTTTAGCTCACCTGAGCACGAAGTGCTCAAGGTGAGCTATTGGGATCGTAGAATGTCCGTCGTGCGTCGTCCGTCGTGCGTCGTCCACAATTTCTTTAAACATCTTCTCCTCCTAAACCAGTGGGCCAATCTTGATGAAACTTGGCAGGGATGTTCCTTGGGTCAAGCTCTACCAAAGTTGTTCAAATAAATGAAATCCACCCTTAACTTTCCCTTTACCCTTAACAAAAAGGGTGAAAATATGAAAATCTTTAAAAATCTTCTTCTCTGAAACCAGAAGGCAGACAGCTTTCATATTTGGTATGTAGCATCATCTAGTGGGCCTCTACCAAGTTTGTTCATATCAAGACCCTGGGGTCATATTTGGGCTTTGCCCGGGCGCAACCCTTTTTACATAGAATCAAAGAGCTAAAATCTTTAAAAATCTTCTTCTCTGAAACCAGATGGCAGACAGCATTAATATTTGGTGTGTAGCATCACCTAGTGGGCTTCTACCAGGTTTGTTCATATCAAGACCCTTGGGTCATATTTAGGCTTCGCATGGGTGCATCCCTTTATCCCTAATGAGCACGAAGGGTAAAAAACTGAAAACCTTCAAAAATCTTCTTCTCTGAAACCAGATGGCAGGTCTACAGCTTTCATATTTGGTATGTAGCATCATCTAGTGGACCTCTACCAAGTTTGTTCATATCAAGACCCTAGGATCATATTTGGGCTCCACCCGGGCGCAACCCTTTTTACATAGAATCAAAGAGCGAAAATCTTTTAAAATCTTCTTTAATCAAAACCAGAGGACACACTGCCTTCATTTTTGGTATGTAGCATCATCTAGTGGGCCCCTACCAAGTTTGTTCATATCAAGACCCTTGGGTCATATTTGGGCTCCAACCGGGCGCATCCATTTCAGCTCATCTGAGCACCATGGGTGAAAATAGGAAAACCTTCAAAAATCTTCTTCTCTGAAACCAGAAGGCAGACAGCTTTCATATTTAGTATGTAGTATCATCTTATGGAACTCTGTCAAGTTTGTTCATATCAAGACCCTGGGGTCACATTTGGGGTCCACCCGGGTGCATCCCTTTTTACATAGAATCATAGAGCATATCTGTCTTGCTCTTCACTGAAAACGTTCCATGGTATTGATCTTAGGCAATTATCTTCTTTTTGACATCTTCCTATCTAATTAATGTGATGTCCCAGGGGTCAAAGAGACTCAGGTGAGCGATCTAGGACCATCTTGGTCCTCTTGTTATTCAATAGTGATGAAACTTCATACAAACATTGATCATAAGTTGAAGTTTTGCAAGACGCAATTTTCAAGTCTCAACTCCCCCTGGTTCATGAATTATCTCCCCTTGAACTTAGACTTTTTTTCCTATATATTACCATGTACTTATAATTTTGTGTCGCAAACTCCTCTTTCAGTTTGCATTCATTAGAAATGAATCTTTATACAAACATTTAGCACAAGTTGAAGTTTTGCAAGATACAAATTTCAAGACTCAACTCCCCCTGGTTCATAAATTATCTCCCCTTGAACTTAGACATTTTTTCCTATTTGTTACCATGTACAATTTTGTGTCGCAAACTCCTCCTTCGGTTTTCATTCATTAGTTATGATTTTTAATACAAATATTGATGATAAGTTGAAATTTTGCAAGACTCAATTTTCAAGTCTCAACTCCCCCTGGTGCATGAATTATCTCCCCTTGAACTTACACCTTTTTTTGCCGATTGTTACCGTGTACTCATAATTTTGTGTCGCAAATTCCTCCATGAGTTTTCAATCAATAGTAATGAAACTTAATACAAACATTGAACAAAAGTTGAAGTTTTGCAATACGCAATTTTCAAGTCTCAACTGCCCTGCTTCAAGAATTAGAACTTTAGCTTTTTTGTACACAAGTAAAAATCTTGAGTTGCAAACTCCTCCTTGTTTTCTTCTTCGTTCACATATACTAGTAATTTTGTGTTACAAACACCTCCTTCAGTCTTCCTTCAATAGCTTGAAAACATGTATCACATGTTTAAGTTTTGCAAGACGCAATTTAGAGGTCTCAAATCCAAGAGTTATCTTAATATTTGAAGCATGTTTTGCCTCTTCTGTCAAAGTATCTCATTCTCTGAAAGCACTTGCGGGGGTATTAAGTCACATTCAGTGACAAGCTCTAGTTGACTTAGAAATAATGGGGGTTAAAACTGTTTTTAAAGGGGTCAAAACAACAGTAATTATGAAAAGATTTTTGCAGATTTAAGAGTCAAATTACATTTTCTTGTAAAGATATGAAGTAAGCAATAAATTCGTAAATCTTCAGATACTATTTTCAATACGCCATTGAAAATTTTTAGAGATAAAACCAAGTTTTGATCCTTGGAAAGGTCCCTAAAAGAGGCCAAGAAGGGAATTTTTAAGGGTCAAATTAAGATATTTTCAGACTTTGGGGGGGTTAGTTCAGGGGTCAAACACAAACCCTGAATTTACATGGCTGTCGAAAGACAGGATATATTATGTGATCACCCTTGGCCTCAGGGTGGTTTGATCCCAGACGGCCGCACTCATTCTTTCCAACTTGTTGTCTCTTACCAATGGGTTGATAATCGTAGACCTGTGTGTGATGGCAGCTGGAGGCTAGGAAAGGATGTGATGGTTGTACTGGTGAGAGAAATACCAGGAAACCATTGGTAGGTGCTCCAGCCTCCACGATATAACTGAAAAAATGTTGAAAGTGGCGTTAAACTCCATTTAATCAATCAATTGACCTCAGGGTGTCTTGGCGGGTGGCTTCCACTTCTCTGTAACTGTTTGCCCGATTGACTTGAAACTTGGCAGTTATCTTCCCCTCATGATTATAAAGAACAGTGCACAAAATATGTAACTCTATTAAGCTTAATTTTTTAGTTATTTTCCTTTGTTGTTTTTCATACTTCATACTTTGATATCCAGCAGTGTTATGGACATATCTTGTGACAAGTTTCCACCTTATACTTAATCCTTGTCATGCTGAATAGAAATCTTTGCAAAATAAATGTAAAATCAAAGAGCTTAAAGCACTGGAAGTTACCAAATGTGAGAGAGTATTAATTTCGGAAATTAAATGTTTTACACCTTTCTAGATTAAAAATAAAATTAAGGTGGTATAAACTAAGATTAGACTGCACATATGTGCAGGCTGATCTCTGTATATGCCTCCTGTCAAAGCAGGATTATTCCAGGTTCAGCATGACAAGGGTTAAATAAATGTCAAGCACCAAACAGTGTAGTGTCAGCAACCATATACTGTATTTAATTTCAATTTTGTTGCAGCTTTATTTCATCACCATTGGGGTACAAACTTGGGGTGAAAAGAAAGAAAAGACCAACACTAGCCCCTAATCCTATTTTAGAAGAAGAGTTCAACAAGAATGGTCTTGTGTCAAATAATAACCTAGAGGTAAAGATTGCTTTCCTGTTCTTCATATAAAGTCGATTCCAATACTTCAGCAAAAATTGCTTTTTTCAAGAAAAATGAAGCAAATCTTAACAATTACGAAATACAATATAAAAAAATAAAATGGCTGCATTGATTTACATTATTATGTAGTAGTGTTAAGATTTGTTTCTTTTTTTTTTGAAAAAGGCAATTTTTTCAAAATTATTGATATCAAGTGTTTTTATTGAATGTTTATTTTTCCCTTCAGAATTATTTTGTGATATTGCTTCATAAAGAGTGTTTGGTATTAAAGTGTCAGGGCTCATGCTAGTGATTGAATTGGAGAGTCATTGACTCCTTGAACATAACATTCTTTGGAGCAAAATTTATCCTACAGGGATAAAAAGATAAAAAAAAAAAAAGAAAATCGCGAGTAGAATTTTGCAGGTTTAAGTGTCAATAGACAAATTCTAAACTTGGAGAGATATGATATAAGCCATTGATTTTTGAATTTCAGGTAGTATATGAGATATATCATTGAAAGATTTGAGGGAAAAATATAGTTTTGACTTAAGGAATTTTTCTCAAGGGGGTCAAAATGAATTTCTGAATTATCTCCCCTTGAACTTGTCACTTTCACTAATTAAGATTTGTGGACAAAGTGCATTGTATATTGTTCAGTAACATTCTGTTATTGTTGAATTTTTTATGTTTGGATTTCAACCAAATTTCACTGGAATGACCCATTATCAGATTGCACAAAATTATTGTGATAAGATGAAAAATATGCGTTTAAAAGGCAGAGTTCAATTTTTAATATGTTATTCATTGATCATGATTTTTTCTTTGCAGAAATATTTCAGCATATGACACTTAAAAAAAAACGCTTATTTACTTAAAATAAGCATTCACTCATTCATTCTCTTCAATTCTCATTTAAACAGCCTTATCATCCTCTAATAATCATTATCAGGATATTCAGGCCTGTGGAGCCAATCAGGCGCTCAAGCGCCTCTAGTTTTAATCTTATGTTTTTGGAGCCCATTAGAATCTTCTTAATAAGACGATTCTATTGGGTTCTACATCATAGGATTCGGTGCAACTTGAAGAAAATCTATAAATGCAATCAAATGATCTGTCACATTTATTTTGGTATTTTGGTAAAAGCGACCATTCTCATAAACGACAGCTTTTTGGTGGTCCCCTAAGTGGTCGCTTAACACAAATAAATGTAACCCTACCTATACACCTTTGTTGTAGGCAGTGTCCAAGAGAACTGATATGACAGTGAGAGAGGTTGAGAGGTGGTTACGAGATCGTCAAGCCTTGTCAAAACCTACAGACATTCAGAGATTTAATGAGTGCAGGTAAGAATTACTAAACTCATGCTAGCCTTTCAAATTAGGAGTCATTTACCATAAAAACAATTTTTTGGAGGCGGGGGTCAAAACTGGTTCTGTAGGGGTAAAAAAAAGTGCAAACTGTACAAATTTTTGAGTCTATAGCACTTTAAAGATATGTAATTGAACCAATAAAGTATAAAGTGTCTAAAGACAAAACTGAAGTAAGGTGGACTTCTGAAAATTCGATTACATAAATCCCACTGGAACATTTGTATGGCCAAGATTATCAAATTTGAGAGTTTTGGCCTTGCAAAACTCGAAAAAAACATTTAAGTTTTAGCAAAATGTACTGAAAAAGGAATCCAGATACATTGTATATTCAGTAAACAGATGTACTAGGGGCAGATCACATGACACCCTGAAGCACCTGCTTCCATCTTGGAACAAGTGATGAGATAAAAGCAAAATTTAATGAGTTAGATGTTACTTTAGTCTATGTAAGAAGTTTGAAAGGTCCTAGATAACCAACATGCAATATACACAAAATTATTGATAGGCCCTTGTAACAGTGTAGTTTGTGGTTTGTGTAAGACAGTGGCATTTGGATCAGAAGGTCTCAAGATCAAATTAAAACAGGCCACAGGAATTTTGCCGGGCAAAAGATTTACTCCAGGCTGCTTCTCTCCACTAAAAAACTAGACAATAAGACAAAACTTTATTTTAACCTTTTTTAGCTCACCAGAGCACAAAGTGCTCAAGGTGAGCTTTTGTGGTAGCATGATGTCCGTCATCCGTCATGTGTTGTCCGTCGTCAACATTTACTTTGTAGACACTCTAGAGGCCACATTTTTTGTCGAATCAACCTGAAATTTGGTCAGAATGATTGTCTTGATAAAATCTCAGACGAGTACAAAATTGGGTTAAGTGGGGTCAAAAATGAGGTCAGGGGTCAAATATCGGATAAACTTTGTAGACACTCTAGAAGCCATGTTTTTTGCTTAATCAACCTGAAAATGGATCAGAATGATTGTCTTGAAAAAATATAGGTCAAGTTAAAATATGGGTCAAGTGGGGTCAAAAATGAGGTCACAGGGTCAAATTTTAGATAAACCTTGTAGACACTCTAGAAGCCATATTTTTGACCGGATCAACCTGAAAATTGGTCAGAATGACTGTCTTGATAAAATCTCATATGAATCAAAATTGGGTTAACCGGGGTCAAAAATGAGGTCACATGGTCAAATTCTAGATAAACCTTTAAATCACTTTAGAGGCCATATTTTTTGCTCAATCAACTTGAAAAATTGGTCAGAATGACTATCTTGATAAAATCTAGGTCAAGTTCAAATTAAGGTCAAGTGGAGTAAAAAATGAGGTCACAGGCTCAAATTTTAGAAAAACCTTTAAGACACTCTAGAAGCTATATTTTTAGACCAATCAATTTCGAAATTGGCAAAAATGATTAAGGTTAAGTTTGAAATTGGGTCAAGTGGGGCCAAAATGGGACATTGGGGTCAAATATTGAAAAAACCTTGTAGACACTCAATAAGCCATAATTGTATCTCAATCATCTTGAAAATTGGTCAGCATGACTGTCTTGATGGAATTTAGGGGAACTTTGTGATTTGTTCAAGTGGCGTCAAAATTGGGGTAACAGGATCAAATCTTAGAAAAACCTTGTAGACACTCTAGAGGCCATAATTTTTGCCCAATCATACTGAGAATTAGTCAGTTTGATTGTCTGTATAAAATCTCAGTCTGGTTTGACTTTGGTTCAAGAGTGGTTAAAAACGAGGTTTAGAATTCAGATCTAAAGACTGTTAACTCATGTGAGCGATTTAGGGCCACTTTGGCCCCCTTGTTTTTAAAATCACAGGAATATAAAATCCCGGGGCTGTTCAGGGTAGAGTTAATGTATGTTTTCCCCCCAAAAAAGTCCAGCTTCCTGCTCTCAGGGTTCTTGTCTTCCTTAGTGAAAGCAGAGTTTACCCCTTGGCATGCTGAACAAAATCCTTGTCAAAATTACATAAAAATTAAAGTGCTGAATTCCAAAAGTGCCATGATTTTCGGTCAATATAAAATGTATATTAAATCTTTTTTGAAAAAAATAAATTTTTCAAACATTCCTGGTCTAAAAAGGAAAACCAGGTGGTATAGACTAAGATCAGACTGCACATATGTGCAGACTGATCTTTGCTCATACCTCCTGCCAAAGCAGGAATATTTAGGGTTCAGCATGACTAGGGTTAATTGCTATTCCTATACATTGTTCACCTCAGTAAAAATTTGTGTATCTTATTGTAGAGAACAAAAAAAAAAAATGGAGGATTGTGGTTTCTAATTGTATTCTCCTGCAATCAGCTTCTTTTCTGTCTTAGTTTAACCCTTGTCATGCGAAACCCAGAATATTCCTGCTTTGGCAGGAGGTATAGACAAAGATCAGATTGCACATTTGTGCAGTCTGATCTTGGTCTATAACTCCTGATTCTTTTTTTTAAACCAGAAGAGTTCAGAAATTTAATTTTCAAAATTAAAAAAAAAAAAAAAAAAAAAGACTAATAAATAGTGCTATCAGTGCCTTTGGTAATTTTTCCAAGGATTTTATCCAGCATGATAATAACACAAGTTTTAATTCTGTTTCAGTTGGCACTGTTTGTTCTATTCTACATCTTTTACCTATGGATTGATAGTCCTTTGGGACGTAAGTAGTTTCATTTTGTAAGAGAATTGAATAATTGCTAATGACCTCTTTTGACCATTAATTTGGCAGACTGTCTCAGAAGTTATTTTAAAAAAACACCTTTGGTAAGGGATTATAATGGGTGTTTATAAAAAGAGAAGCAAATCATTGGTCAGGGACCTAAAAGTTGTAACTAAAGCTTAACCTGGCTTCAGTTAAGATGTTCATGTCTTCTGCCGCAATGTGCGTTTAAAAAAAGCCAAAAATGATGAATGTCAAAAGTACATTCCCTGTTTAAATGAAAGATTTGATTGGTCAGTTTATTGTTAGCTTGTCTGTCTTTGGTAAAGATCTGAGGTATTGTTATCACCTTAGTGACATGAGCTGATGTTGGCATAAGCATTGGCCTAACTAACTTTAATTAAAGTCATATCTATATATCTGTTATTGAAGATATATTTATGAAACACACCATGTATGTTCACCATTACAAGATCTATCCAGACTATTACAGGGAATAACTCTGAAAGCATTTTTGTAAGAGTTATTCCCCTTTTTCAACTTAGATTTATTATGTGTTAACCAGCACCTACAGTTTAGCAACAGCACCCGTAGGCAGTGCAGTGCTCTTGTTTCATTGGCTGCAGCAATTATCAATTAGGGATGCAAGTGAATCATTGCAAAGGAACTTGGAGTTTAAACAACCATAAAAAAAATTAAACTATGAATAATGTTGATTTATCTAAATGAGGCTATTAAAAATAAACAATTTCAGAAACCATGGTTGTGGACGACAACATTCTGCTGGAAAAACTGGCCATATTTGGTAAGTAAAGTATTCTTGATCAATATTCTTTGATGCCTTTTAATGAATTATCGAGAAATAAGGGTAGATTGTCAGATAGGCAGAAAAATGCCTAACCAGTGAAATTATCAAAAACTTGTACCCTATTTTTGATCATTTCGCCCAATTTTTGTTGTCTAAACTGGGCTAAAAAGGGATGTCATCCTTAACGCAACATAGCAATCACATGCAAAATGACGCGCTTTAGGAAAATTTGTTGTAAAATTTTAACATTTGTCTAATTTTTGCATTCAAGAAATAGAATAATTGATTATTTTTTTTATAGTAAAATGTTTAATTTCTTGACAACTGAAGCTATATTGTCACTCTTGGCTCTTCCTATTGTGGCAATATATCTTTTGTTGTTCATTCACTGAAATAAACCATTATCCTCTAATTCTAAGTTTGCCAAGTTAAGTCTGATACAGACAAGAAAAATGAGCCTGTGCGTGACATTTCCAACAGTTTGAAATGTTTGTGAGGTACAAACATAAGCCAGCGTAGACAGCCACATACTGTAGATATAAAGTTACCTGATAGTCTACAAATAGTTTGAGACCTTATCTATGTACTATACGCATAGTGAAGACTCTGGTCAGACTGTGTGGATGCAAAGGCTGTTCAGAGTCTTTGCTTTGTGCATTTTTGAAATTGTTGGAAATCTCATGCACAGGCTCAAATTATGAAGCATTCCAAAATGCAGAGGTGCATATAAGAGGGGGTAAAGCTAGTCTAAAATGTTTATTTTTCAATGAAGCCCTATGCTATGGGTTCCCATTTGAATTGGCTGAATGAGACAATTCCAATGAGTACCAAACAACTTGGGATTTATGCTGCTATTATTTAAAAAAAAAAATCAAAAATATCCCCCTTATCTGTTGCTCTGGTCTTTGTTATTTGTGTAAGTCCATTTTTCAGGACATAACTCCAGATATTTACTGGTTCTGTATGGTAGAAGTGTCTTTCTACTGGTGTTTGATGTTATCCATACATTAGTTAAGTCAAATGTGATCCATGGCCCAAATAGGCCTCCATATTTGATTGTATGGACAAGGTCTTTATTATTGTTACATGTATATGTTATTGATCCATGGTTCTTATTGGCCTTCATGGTTGATTGAAATGATTTGATCTTTATAATAATTTATGTTTGACCAATTTCAGGGTGTAACTCCCGATATTTACTGGTTTTATATGGTAGAACTGTCCTTCTACTGGTGTTTGATGTTTACCATGCTAACAGACCATAAGAGGAAGGTCAGTACAGTAAACCTTGTATTAAGCGACCAGGAATGGGACCACCAAAAATTGATCGCTAAAGAAAATGGTTGCTTAATACACGTTTTTTATTACAATTAAGAAATAGAATATGTATATAATTGCGAAATTCTCAAGAATCCTTTGCTGGAAAAACTCAACAGAATCGTCTTATTGAGACGATTCTGATGAGTTTTAACAGCATATGATTCACTTACAATATTTTTTATACCAGTGATATCTATTCTTCCAGACATTTCAATTTAAAGAAGGGGATTTTGAAAGCGGTCGTTTAATAAAAATGGTGGCTTAATAGACATGGTCACTTGGGCATGATTGACTGTAACTTATTTGTTTGAAATTATCTCTTAAATAACTCCATAAATAACCCCATACAAAAAATTGATGTTTCATTTGACAGCATTTAGGTAGTGGACTGGTAATAGTTCCACAACATTTCAGACCACATATTTTTTTACAATGTTAACCAAGGTTTCCTAATGAAAATCATTAGGAAACCTTGGTAACCACTGTTAAAGTTCATTACTTCTGAGATGGTGCAAAGCTATTACAAGTCCACTACCTTAAGCCATTATCAAGTGAATGAAATGTTTCTATTTAAGAATTTTTACCAAATGATAATTTCATGGGTGAAAGTTTTCCGTATTATTACAGAATTCCGTATTTTGGTCAGCCGCCGGGACCATTTTTTCCAAATCGCATAAATCCGATGAGAAATGTTTGGAGGGGGGGTGAGGGGGGTTAACATTATATTTTTGTGATCAGATTGGAAAATTCTCGGAGATCTCTCCTGTTTTTAGCTCCACTGGCTGAAAGCCACTGGGGCTATTGTGATGGCGTTGTGTCCGTCGTGCGTCCGTCCGTCCGTCCGTGCGTGCGGTCGTAAACTTTTTCTTTAAAAATCTTCTCCTCAGAAACTACTGGATGAATTTCAACCAAACTTCACAGGAATGATCCTTGGGTGACCCTCTTTCAAAGTTGTTCAAGAAATTTTGATCCAATGAAAAACATGGATTTAATGGGCGTGGCTAATTTCCAAATATGGTAAAAAGTGACTCTTCTCAGATTCTAATTGATGGATACCAATGAAATTTTACATGAATAATCCTTGGGTGACCCTTTATTAGTCTACCAAAAATTATTATGATCGGCTGATAAATATGCATTTTATGAGCGGAGGTCATTTCTCTATATGTTATATTGTGGAATCTTTGAAAATCATTTTCTCAGAATGTTATCGATAGATATCAACCAAATTTCACTGGAATTATCCTTGGGTGACCCTTTATCAGTGTACCAAAAATTGTTGTGATCGGATGATAAATATGCATTTTATGGGCGGAGGTCATTTCTCTATATGTTATATAGTGGAAACTTTGAAAATCATTTTCTCAGAATGTATTTGATGGATATCAACCAAATTTCACTGGAATTATCCTTGAGTGAAGCTTTATCAGTCTACTTAAAAAAATTTGTGATCGGATGAAAAATGTGTATTTTATGGGCGGAGGTCATTTTTCTATATGTTATATAGTGGCATTTTTGAAAATCATTTCAACATCAGTAGAACCCAAAATATCTTAAAATCTAGTCATATCTTCGATTTGCTTTTTCAAGAATTTCAAGCCTGTTGAGCGACTCAAGCCATTCATGGCTTTCTAGTTCATTATGAGATGTCGGAAAGAACAGAACAAAAAAATATAAACGGCGGTTTGATGGGAAATCGTAACAGTTAAGAAATCCGAGCATCGGAAGGCCTCGGGGATTCGGCGAATAGACGAGAAAGTCCGAGCGATGTTCCGATAGAGAAACGAGGTCACCCGAAAAGAAACTTATACGACGATTACCAAATATAGATATTTCCGTTACCTGAAGTTCGGTGTACGAAATGTAATTTGTAAGATCGGCTGTGATTGGTTTACATCCCTTCCATTATCCAATCTAATGTCGCATTACATAAAATAATACAACCTGATAATTGTGTACATTTCCGCTTCATGAAATCGCATGGAAATACAAAATCCGGTTTCGCTATCGAGGGAAACAGCCGAGATTATATGAAAGTGTTTGAGAATGGCGTAAAAAATCAATCGAGATGGGAACGGTTCAACGAAAGAGATGCTTGAGGGGAGAAATTGGTCGATTTGCTTTGGAGGGAAGGTGACCGGTCAACTTGGCCTATTCTCAACTCAGCCCGATGTGAAAAATAAAACGGAAAAATCTCTACCAAAAAAGGTAGTGTAGTATCGTAAAAGCTTTTCTCTGTGGTTTGTAAATGCTATTTCTAAGGAGCTCCCGGGGGCCTCCGGCCCCCTAGACACAAAAACTTAACATTTGCCTTTTCTCCAAAAGTATTTGACATACAAAGCTGTACACCAAAGTCAAGGTCATGTGACAAGGTCAAGGTCATGTGACAAGGTCAAGGTCATCTGTCAAGGTCAAACTTTAAAAAAGAATGCTGTTCCGAGGGCATTTGTGTTTCACAAACACATGTTGTTTATACCTGTAATATCTATTTTTTCAGACATTTTGATTTAAAGAAGGGGATTTTGAACGCAGACGTTTGATAAAATTGGTTGCTTAATAGACGTGGTCACTTGGATAAGATTGACTTTAACTTATTTGTTCAAAGTCATCTCTTAAATAAGTCCATAAATGACCCCATACAAAAAATTGATGTTTCATTTGACAGCATTAAAGTAGTAGACCAGAAATAGTTCCACAACATTTGGAACCACATATTCTTTTACAATGTTAACCACGATTTCCTAATGAAAATCTTTAGGTAACCTCGGTAACCACTGTTAAAGTTCATTACTTCTGAGATGTTGCAAAGCTTTTATGGGTCCACTACCTTAAGCCATTATCAAGTAAATAAAATGTTTCTATTTAAGAATTTTTACCAAATGATAATTTACCACATAGTTACAATACTGTTGATATACTTCTCTATTTATATGATCAATGAAATGTTTCTATTTCAGGATTTTTATCAGATGTTAATTCACCATATAGTCACAATACTGTTGATATACTTCTCTATTTATATGATCAACCAAATGTTACTATTTCATGATTTTTACCAGATGATTATTCACCATATAGTTACAATACTGTTGATATACTTCTCTATTTGTATGATAAACCAAATGTTTCTATTTTAGGATTTTTACCAGATGATAATTCACCATATAGTTACAATGCTGTTGATATATTTCTCTATTTATATGATCAACCAAATGTTTCTATTTTAGGATTTTTACCAGATGATAATTCACCGTATAGTCACAATACTGTTGATATATTTCACTATCTATATGATCAATGAAATGTTCCTATTTCAGGATTTTTACCGGATGATAAATATAAAATACATACTTAGTGTTTTGTATGAGAAAAAATATCTAACAAGGTTGGGAGGATTGATCATTGTCGAGGCTCTGCCGAGACAATTTTCATTTTTGCACAACCGAGTTAGATATTTTTTCATACAATACACTTAGTACGTATTATATTTATCTTATAACCTCTTTTTGTCTTGTTTTCGTCGATGTTTCTAACTGAAATGCAAGTTTCTAAAAATAACTGTATGATATAATTGATCTAAAAATAACTATGTGATATCATAAAAAATATCATATGGGTTGTTATCACACAGATATTTGTATAGTTATAAGATAATTCACCATACACAGAGCTACAGATAGAGGGGGTATTTTGGTTTTCAAATTTAAATATATTTCTATATCCTTCTCAAACCCTATGTTGTTGGTACTCATTTGAAACATCTCATTGAGATGATTCAAATGAGTACCCAGAATATAGAGTTCCATAAGGAAATAAAGATTTCAAACTGCCTTTACCCCCTCTTATCTGGACCCCTGCATACAGTTACAATACTCTTGATATACTTCTCTATTTATATGATCAATTAAATGATTCTATTTCAGGATTTTTACCAGATGATAATTCACCATATAAAATTTACAATACCATTGATTTACTTCTCTATTTATTTGATCAATGAAATGTTCCTTTTTCAGGTTTTTTAACAGATGATAATTCACCATATTGTCACAATATGTTGATATATTTCTCTATCTATTTATGTTATTAATGAAATGTTTCTATTTAAGGATTTTTACCAGATGATAAATCACCATATAGTCACAATACTGTTGATATATTTCTATAATCATATGATCAATAAAATGTTTCTTTTTCAGGATTTTACCAGATGATAATTCACCATATAGTCACAATACTGTTGATATACTTCTGTATTTATTTGATCAATGAAATGTTCCTATTTAAGGATTTTTACCAGATGATAATTCACCATATAGTTACAATACCGTTGATATATTTCTCTATTTATTTGATCAATGAAATGTTTCTATTACAGGACTTTTACCAGATGATAATTCACCATATAGTTACAATACTGTTGATATATTTCTCTATTTATTTGATCAATGAAATGTTTCTGTTTAAGGATTTTTACCAGATGATAATTCACCATATTGTTACAATACTGTTGATATATTTCTCCTGGGCTGTGAACTTTGTGAGGATAGGAACCCTGGTATTGATTGCTCATGATGTGGGAGACATTCCTATGGCTGTAAGTGATAAGGTTTATTATATGAATTATAATTATACCCCCCACAACGAAGTTATGGGGGGTGTACTGGAATCAGGTTGTCTGTCCGTCTGTCTGTCTGTCTGTCTGTCTGTAGACATAATTTTGTGTCCTCTTCTCCTCCCACTGTTTTGGACTAATTTTGCTGAAATTTTATCAGGTTGTTTCCAATCATATAAAGTTTTGCACTTGCAATTTTCATCCTGATCCAGTCATTAGTTTCAGAGTTATGCCATTTTGAACTTTTTAAGGAGGGGGACATAATTTTGTGTCCTCTTCTCCTCCCACAGTTTTGGACTAATTTTGCTGAAATTTTATCAGGTTGGTTCCCATCATATGAAGTTGTACACCTGCAATTTTCATCCTGATCCAGTCATTAGTTTTAGAGTTATGCCACTTTGAACTTTTTAAGGAGGGGGTACATTTTTCTAATTTTGTGTCCCCTTCTCCTCACACAGTTTTGGACCAATTTTGCTGAAATTTTATCAGGTTGTTTCCCATCATATGAAGTTGTGCACCTGCAATTTTTATCCTGATCCAGTCATTTGTTTCAGAGTTATGCCACTTTGAACTTTTAAAGGAGGGGGAGGGGAGTAGTCAAAATTTAAAATTGCAAAACTCTTAAAAAAAAAGGGGGTCAGAAAATGTCCCTTCAAATTCCACTCCTTCATAGAAAAGCCTTTGTGGCGGTGTTGGGGGTATTCTTGTCAGCCTTTGGGGGTGACAGCTCTAGTTTGACCTATGTCGAGAGATTGTAAAAAAGATTGGATATTTTTTGTATTACATGGTATTAATGAGCAGTTTAATTGATTATAATCCGTAATCAGTTGAAATGGCTTTGGCTTGCAATTGTGATAATTGACTAAGATATTTCGTAATCAATTAATCTGATCCTAGTACATGAATGAAAGCCATTAGATATTGTTTTCAAAACTGACATCAGTTTTATGGCTCAGCATGAAACAGTTGTTACTGCCTATATGTTTATAGGCAGTTACAACTGTTTCATGCTGAGCCATGAAGTTGGTAAAATTTCTGCAGAAAGAGCCTTTAGGTCAAGAGTTTTAACTAAACGTTCACATTATATTCTTCAAAGGATGATAGTGCTGTATTTTCTAAGAAAAATATTGTACAATAGATCATTAGTTGATTTACTCATCCAGATGGATGATTCAGAAGTTCAGATAAAAAGCAAATAACTTTCATATTTCTAGCTTGTTCAGTATATATTTTGGTCAATGTGCAGTTAAGTAACTTTTCTTCTTTTCTCCATTTTTGGAGTCCCTGCTTTAGATAAATACTATTTCTTTTAAGCAACGTTTTTGCTTTATGTGAACTAAAAGCTTTTCCCTGGTAGACTAGTGATCCAATCTCAAATTTTGAGACCAGGGAGGCCCGGTTTGTAACGGATGCAGACAATGATATTATGCTTGCCCAATATCTGAGGAACAGCCCTAGGCTTGTCTGCAGACTCACAATCCCTTCTGTGGGTCATTACAGAGGTCAAAGGTCATGGAGTGCAAAACAGTTAAAATTCGTATAAATGCACCTATATTTTATTATATGGTCAAAATAAAACCAGGCTTTTGGTATTTCTAAACTGTAAATATGCAAATAATATTCAAATGATTGTATACTTGAAAAAATGGAAGCAAATAAGTCATAAATAAAAGATCAAAGTACTGAAAGTACTGAGTTACAAACGGAGAATATTTGGGTAAAAGCAACATATAATATAACTTTAGCATACGAATTAATTCACTCGATACATATTACATATTCAACACTTAAATATAAAATTTATATAAGGCTGTCCATTTGGTCTATTGCTCGAACATAACTTTGAACTCTAGGCAGTTGGAAAACAAAATCAACATTTTTGCCATGAATCAAGCAATGGAACAAACCAATTTTGGCGTACTTCAATCTGAAAGATGATTTATCCATAGCACAGATATGAGAATCATTTGTCATTTGTAGATGGCTTCAATGCAACACAGGACAACATCGTAGAATGTGTGGTCGATTTCGTTAAAAGGTTCTGCAATTTGAGACCTATTGAGTTTACAGGTTTTTTTCCAATCGGATCGGTGCGAATTCATGCGCTTGTTGATATGCTGCTAGGTTTTAAAAAAGTTTGTGACGTATCGTACATGTGATGAGGTGCACAGCATTTGAAGTTTTTCAATTGTGTGAACGTCAAAAAGTAGTTACATTGCCAAGATGCGATATGAAAGTCTGCATGCCTTCCATGATAATGCACATTTGACACATTGGTGTTTTACAACATACAGAATTTCTGAGAGAGTCATTGGTAGCAGCAGTCCTTAATTTTGCTTTAACAAGAATGTCTCGAAATGACTTAGAATCCGAAGGTAACGGCTGCAAGGGATTTTCCTTAAACAACGTTTTCTACGAGATTGGATATTATTTTTAAATCAAATCATATAAGCCATTAGAGATGAAATCGTTTGATACCTTTTTCAAGCTTTGTTTAAATTTTGCTCCGTGAACCGATGAGAAAACCTGCGAGCAGGCATAGAAAAAGGGTATTTTCCCCAAATTTAGCGCAAGTTTTTGTACTAAATTTTAAAGATAAATAAAAAAAAATGCTCTAAAGTTTTCTTACAAAATTTCACACACTTTTTAGTGCATTCAAATAAAATCTAGTTCGTATGAAAAAGTATGCGTCATTATGCTTACTTAATAGCATTTCTCCTATTTTTGAGGCAACTGTAAAGATCCAAAACGCTAACAAAAATAGGACAATTGACAATATCGTTTCGTGTTTTTTCGCATCAATAACACTTCGTGCTTAAATATTTCACGTTGGTCACACTTTTTGCAGCTTTGCATGCTATCGCCGTAATAAAATGACCTTTACAGGCCTAAGTGGTTTATTTAAGCAAGGTAATTGTGTTCTTATACTTTTTTAGAAACATTTTAATTTTTTGAAATCCAAACATTCAAAATAAGTTTGTGACACTTTCAATATCTATAGTCACAACCAGGCAAGAGGATATGACTAGAATTAAAAAAAAAGAATGGGTTCTTTCTTGAATTTCAGAAAATAAGTATCGGGTTATTTATGTTAGTTATAGAATGCATATGTGTATAAATATAAGATCAATTTTGTGAGAAGCGCGTAACAATTCTAATTCAATTTATAAGAACAGGAGCACTTTGAACGATAGATACAATACAAATGATTGAAAAAGGCCAATGAAGATCTGGATTTAAGCAAGCTAAACAGGGAAACATAGGTTATTTTGTCACAGGACAACCAAAACATTGGAAATACAGCTTTGGCTGTATTAATTAGTGTTTGACATCAGAAGACGATAAAACAAAATAATTCATTGTGGTAAGCCTATAATATTGTCGACGCAAGGAAAAAGTAATTGTGTGTAGTTCACACACTTTTTCTTAGTTGATGGTTTCGAAAAATTAAAATGGTGATAAAATGATAAAATTAAATGAATAAATCAATAAAGTTTGATCTGTGACTACGCTCTTTTGAAGGCGATTAAGTTGAATATGAACCTTCCATTTAGCCTAGCTTACACTTGCCTTACGTAGTCTGTACGGCGCATCGTGAAATTGACATAAGGAATGATATAGAATTGAAATGAATTAAATGAGCGACTTCTAAATGAATTCAACGTTTTGGGTTGAAATTGGTATATCCTATCTAATGACGTAATCTTACATAAATAGATCTGTGTGGTTTCACATACCAATCAGACTTTTCAAAATTCACGCTGATCAATGAAATCATTAAATGAATTGAGTGCTTATAATTTCGAATTGATTGCGAGTAATGCCGGAACGTTGGGAATGATTTCGAAGTGTTTTTTATTGAGATGGTTTGGAACACCAAGAACGAAGCACTGAGAAAGTGATTCAGAATGAATTTGAGTGGGGTCAATTTCACCATGTCCTTAATGACAGTACGATGTCAATGCGGTCATCGCGTGGTTTTACGGGAATCGCAAACATAACGATTCGTCTTGCATAAGATTTTCAAATATATATGTAAGCATCAAACCTGCAATGCTTTAGATTGACTTTCTTTTCTTCATATTCAATTAACATAAACCGTTTACTCATTGAATGATTGATTAAAAGTCTATTTCAAGAAATAATCAGCATGGAGGCCTTATTTCAGCAGCATTTACTTCTAAAAGACTCTGTCATATTATTCAACTCTTCCTTAAGCTGTAAAAGTGCGCCTTTTACCAAGCAATGTTCCGATGTTGTGTAGCAACTACATGTATTATGACGTCAAGCTGGCGGGAAATTATCAGTAAAGTTTCACAATAATTTCAGTCAATTTTCGAACAATCTGAGTTACGTTCCTTGATTTGAAATAATTGCAATCCAACACAATCAAGAATTTTGATTGGTTTAAATCGCATCACTTTGTGAATTCCGTTGCACTTTTTCTGTATAAATTGCAATAGCTATTTCGGGAAAACTCTGACCATCGATCTGCAAGTCCAGTGATGAAGGAACTCGAAAATCCCTCGTTCCGCTTTCATAAGACCTCATCGCTATTTTATCAGTTTAGAATTGAAAAATTTGCAAAATAATCTTTCACTTCTGATTTACAGCGAGTCGACGAAGATCATCAGGCAACGTTTTCAACCTCGCTCGGTCGAGTTGATTTTGTTTCATAATGAAGCATTAATAGGCAGAAAAAAAATCTGATATCTGATAATAGATACCTTTAGAAACATAAAAATTATCGTCTATTTGTGTCAAATTTGTAAATCTTTATGCCAGCAAACTACGATAGCAATAAACGTTCCATATACGACTTGAAAATAGATCTTGTGATATATAAACGCACAGAATTTAGACTTTCGAGCCATTTATTATTTGGCTGAGTATTTCTTACATGTAAATTAAATGGATGCAATTATATGGGCCGTGTGTAAAATTCACTGCTTTTATTGAAGTATAAAGTTAAATTGCCTCAGCAAATGGCTAAACATAATGCCTTATGTGCGTTATTCACCATGTGCTAAGGCAATTGCACTTTATACTCCAATAAACGCAGTGAAAAATACACCCACCCTTATGATTTATCGCTATGTGGTGCATCCCTTAAGTGCGTTTGCCTTTAAGGATAAGTGTTAAAAGTGTCTGTTGGCAAATCCTTGACACCCCTTCCACTTCAAACTTCTTTGCATGCTGCAATGGAAACTTTGTATGGTAAATTGATGTTGAGTGATGTCACGTCCATGGAGACCAATAACGTAGCCTTTGGAATCGGTTTTGATTCAATTTTACGGAGGTAGACAGGGGTACCTATTACAAATGAATGTATATTTACAACATGAGGCTTTTTTGATGAAAAAATATTAAATTTCGAAAGTGCTCAGGTCATTCAAACAATAATCTAAACTACTCACTGTTTGCGTACAATTGATGTTTATATTTAATGTGTCGTAATAAAAAAACACAGATTATGATGTGTGACCCTTCATGTGTAAAGGGTCCATCTAGGAAGTGCGTAAAATGTTAAACCTTTTTAAACTGCGCAGACTGACTAGGATAGAAAGTTTTCGCATTCTAATTATTTTCTGAATCTAGAATGATCACTCTACCTTCCCGTGAAAGAATTTTTGAAATCTAAGCTCTGGTTGACCTGTAATATATTCAATCTCTTTTTCAAATGAGTATTATACACAATTCCCAGATGTCCCCTTTGCGCGTGAAGGGTCACATGTATATGTTGTTTTTTTTAAATAATCTTACTAAACATGTTTCAAAAATATTTTCAGGGTGATATTCTGACGTCGTCGGAATCAAGGTCAATAGTTATATATATAAGGACTTTTACATATACATTTATGCATAAGTATGAACTAAATACGATCAAAGTTATTATAACAAATGATGATAAAAACCAACTCAAATCATCTTTAATACTTTATACTTTCAGTAAACATAATGAATAAATATATTTTGAGTCAGTTTTGCAACACATAGAATGCAAACAAACTTCCATGCCTAAAATGTCAGTACTTCAGTGCTTTGATTTAAAAAGAAAAGGCTTCAAAGTCCTAAGTTTCGTTTGTGTAAACATTTGTTTTATAGAATTGAATCAATTTCAAACCATTTCAGTCAATTATTCATCGAACAAAGCTGCATAACAATCAGTTTAGAATGCTATATTTTCGTAATAGCGTTAATGCACTTGATGACCTTTGACCCTCGTAATTCGCATAATATACATTTCTTGGACTGCAGACAGGGCAGATTTTGTTTCGCAAAGGTTGATGAACAGTTTCTACTATATAACTTTGCGTTACATTTCGGGCCTCCCTAAAGTGATTTCTAGAGGTCTCCTGAAAAATAGTTACCTGTCTATGGTTGAAGGTAAAGAATGTGTCAGATATAATGTACAAATATTTGGGGCTCAAGTTTGGGAAAGAATTGAAGACTGTTTTAAACAGTCTTCAAATCTTTTCTGACGTAAATCCCCAGAGAGTCCATAAGACTCACATAAGACAGTTTGAGGGTCCTGGCTACCTATTTGTTTGCCTCAGACGGGCAAAACCTGCATCCCCTAAAACCCTGACAACCATCTTTTTTTCTATTACAGATTGCCAAAATGATGAAATACTGCGGTCGATCAAAGTTATGTGACTTCTTTCTTGGAATGTTTGTAGTGGTGTGGATATTATCCAGATTAGTCTATTTTCCATTTTTGTAAGTTTTTGATTTTTTTTTGTGTACTTTTTTCAGTGCTCTTTGGTAGATGATCACTTGATAATTTTACCACCAAACCACTGAAATAATCTATAGATTTGATCCTTCTTTGTTCATTCCATCCTAATTGATGGTGTCTAAGCAGAGCCCAATAAAAAAAATGTCATGATTATGCCTAGTATTCATGTTCAAAATGACTCTCTTTAAGATTTTTTTTTTCAATGCTTTTACATTTCACTCAATGAAAGATAGATCAATCTTACAATCAAACTAACAATTATCCTCTATATAACAGATAAGGTGCACAGTAGAATTCTGTAAATTGATTAATTGATGCACTCAATTTGTCATCCCTTTTGTTGTGATTTGTTTCTAAAAAGAGATGTGACATTGTGTTCTTTGAGTATATCAACTCTTTCTTTGCAAGTTGCCTCTTAAAGGTGCTATTTGTTTTTAATATTAAAATGTTCTCAAAGACTGTGAAAGGAGATGAGTTGCATTGTTTGGAAGTTTCTTTTCCGTAAATGAGACGGAGTGAAATGCCAAACATGTCTGATTTCCCTCTATAATTCCCCACGTTTTAGACACATTGTTAGCTCTTTTAGATTTGTCATAGAAAACCAGAGGTATTGCTACAGCCTTGGTGTCATTGTTGTCATTGTTGTCGTGGTCATGCAATAAAACATTTTGTGATATCTCTGGTTCTACTGAAGGCATCTTTTGAAACTTAGCACACATGTTAACCATCAAAAGATCAACCTATGCTATAAAGAGGGATAACTCTTGATGCATTTTGTGCAAATTTTGCCCCTTTTGTTAGCTCACCTGAGCATGAAGTGCTCAAGGTGAGCTATTGTGATCGTAGAATGTCCGTCGTCAGTCGTGCGTCGTCCGTCGTGCATCGTGCGTCGTCCACAATTTCTTTAAACATCTTCTTCTCCTAAACCAGTGGGCCAAGCTTGATGAAACTTGGCAGGGATGTTCCTTGGGTCAAGTTCTACCAAAGTTGTTCAAATGAATGAAATCCACCCTTAACTTTCCCTTTACCCTTAACTAAAGGGGTGAAAATATGAAAATCTTTAAAAATCTTCTTCTCTGAAACCAGAAGGCAGACAGCTTTCATATTTGGTATGTAGCATTATCTAGTGGATCTCTACCAAGTTTGTTCATATCAAGACCCTGGGGTCATATTTGAGCTTTGCCCGGGCCCAACCCTTTTTACATAGAATCAAAGAGCGAAAATCTTTAAAAATCTTCTTCTCTGAAACCAGATGGCACACAGCTTTCATATTTGGTATGTAGCATCACCTAGTGGGCCTCTACCAAGTTTGTTCATATCAAGACCCTTGGGTCATATTTGGGCTTTGCACGGGTGCATCCCTTTATCTCTTATGAGCATGAAGGGTAAAAAAATGAAAATCTTCAAAAATCTTCTTCTATGAAACCAGAAGGCAGACAGCTTTCATATTTGGTATGTAGCATCATCTAGTAGACCTCTACCAAGTTTGTTCATATCAAGACCCTAGGATCATATTTGGGCTCCACCAGGGCGCAACCCTTTTTACATAGAATCAAAGTGCTAAATTTTTTTAAAATCTTCTTTAATCGAAACCAGAGGGCACACTGCTTTCATTTTCGGTATGTAGCATCATCTAGTCTTAAGTTTTCATCCACCATTCAGCAATCAACAGCCGAACATAGGCACCGGTAGGTGGTGTTCTTGTATTATAAACATCATATCAGAGTTGTAGCTAAGACAATATCTCTGTACATCTATCATTAGTGGGTTAAAAATATCAAAATTGATATTGCTATGAGGTGTTTTAAGGTAGTGGACCTGTAATAGTTTCCTAACATTTTGAAAGTCATAATCTTTAACAGTGTTAACCAAGGCTTCCTAATGATTTCATTAGGAAACCTTGTTTAACATTGTAAAAGATACTGTTTAGGAACTACTACAGGTCTGCTACATTAATTGAACATATTTTATCTGTTCTGCAGTGTTTTATACTCGTGTACATTCGAAGTTTACGACAGCATTGACCCATTTCCTGCGTACTATTTCTTCAATGGCCTCCTGTTTGTTCTACAAATTCTCCACATAGTCTGGAGTTATATGATAGCCAGAATTGCCGTCACCAAGATATTTAAGGGAAAGGTATGGATTTCTGTTATTGCACATTGAAGGGTCAGTGCAAAACTATTGTAAGTGATATAAATATTTAGGCACTTACAAAAAATTTACACTGATCCGTCAATTTGCCTACTTTAAATTCTCAGCTTGATTGGTAGGCATAAAAGCTTGAGTTCTATTCTTGCCTTACAAAACCATTGAATACTAATGGCTAATATGTCTGTAAAACCCTGTGCCTTTACTCAAAAATTGTAGTTCAAATCTAGCATCAATCAAATAACATTGAACAACTTGAAGAGCCCTTCAACTCGATTCTAACCCTTGTCATGCTAAACCTGGAATATACCAGCCTTGGCGGGAGCTATAGACAAGCATCAGCCTGCACATTTCTGATTTCACTCGAAGAAGACTAGACTGGAATTATTTGATTGATAATTGAAAATTAGATGATTACCGAGTCCCAGAATGTTGTTTCATTCTGTGTTTTTGAAGATCATAAAATCCCGCGTGTCGCTGCTTTGTCACTAAAAGATTGTAACCGCAGTCGATCACAACTCTTGTTCAGTCTTTATGGCAATCAATCAACAAGTAATGAAAACATAAACTGACGCAAAATAAATCAAGCTCTCTTAACACATTATCAAGAAATCTAACTTGATGCTGCTGAATTATAAAAAAGTTGATGTGAAATTTTAAAATTGTCTGCACATTTTTTGTATTAAGTCCTACCTGCTGTGAAAAAATAAGTAAATTCCGTTTTCCCAAATATAATCAGACAACAGAGTCAAATAAAGCATATCAATTTATCCTCATGATGGAAAGGGTTTGACATCTCACGAGGGTTAAAAAAGCGTGTGTCGCTTGTCAAGTCTAGAAACTGACCCAAAAATAGAGGAAAAGCTGGTGTTCGCACCTTTGATCACCCGTTCTCGCTCCTCGAAAAATAAACTGCCCCTGATGCTTTACCTCATTACGACAGTAAACTGTTTATTTTTTGTGATTCCCTAGATAGCCTCTGGAACTTAATTTCGTATTATTGGAACTAATATTAGCTCTTTCTCTCTCTTTCCCTTTTTCGTTTTTATTAACACAAGAGACCAAGAAAACATTGAAATTCTGTGTTAGTCAGCTTTGATTATTTACTATCAAGACTATCGATATTTGGACAAACTATCATGATAGTTATCGATGTCAGGGAATTGCAATTGATACATTGATATCGTGATTGTCACTATCAGAATTCATCGACCTATCGATCTATCGTTACACCCCTAGTGATAGTTTGGTTATGATCCATTGACTTCTGACAGAGTTATGTTCCTTTAATGGAAAATAGCTTTCGATTATTGACAAGCACTTGAAGGGGGGTATTAGTCCACTTTTGGACAGTCTAGTTTTTATCTGCCTGAAATAAAAATGATCTAGCTTATGAAAATCAAGTTTACAGTTTCATTTAAGGTTATCATTCTACCTAAAGAAATGATGTGATTTGTAAATTGAATTCTTAATTGGTTATCAGTTAACAGATGCTTAATATGCATGAATTTCGTTTCTTTTTAGGCCACAGATGTACGAAGTGATTCCGACAGCGATTAATTTTGTCAAGCATTCTCAAACCTAGTGCTGTTATTCTATCAGAATTCCATATGTGACCTGACTTGGGAAAAGGAACCATCTTGGTAGTAAGAATAATACCTACCCTTATCAGACTGTTAAGATTGACCCAGACTGACCAGGGTTAGAATGTTTTACTTTCTAGGGGCTTTTGCTCACCTTTTACAGAAGGAATTATTGACTCTTTGACTATGAATTATATGGGGTGAAAACTGCTGTTGAAGGGGTAAAAAGATAAAATCTGTGGATAATAAGTAAGTGTTTCTTGGTTATGCTGGTTGTCTTAAGGTGGCAATGGACAGCGGCCTCCCGACTCTGTAAACCAGAAGTGGGTTTTCGTTTATTTTACGGCTATTTTGGGTGTTGTTTAAAAAGACCGGTTTCCGTAAGATTCTGTTTATGGAAATAACGTAGAATAATGATGGTAAAACTACATATTTTAGCTTCTTTTCAACATTTGATATTATTTGTATGACTGGATCATTAAATTTAACAATAAAAATGCGTTAAAACCGTCATTCAATTAGGGGGTAACACTGAAAAATAATGAAAAACTTTCTTATTTGCATGGAAAGGTATGCTGAATTTTTTACCAAATAAAGGAAAAATATGGATTATAAACATATTGGAAAATTAGAAAAATTCATTGGGTAATTTCTTCAAAAAATAGGTTTTTGTGGCATTTTTACCTAGTAAAATTACAAAAATTAGTGCATTTTTAACTTTTGGAAGCAAATTGTGCAAATGCAATTGATCAAAGAGAAATTTTCTTGTCAAAAGCCATCGTGTACATGTATAAGGTCTATCAAAATGTATATGATTTATAGCTATAACTTAGTACGGGGTTTATACTAGACCTAAAACGAATATAACCGTTTTACTGAAAAATGGCCTATACCACTCAAGGGCAGATAACTCTACCATGAAAACGAGCATGGAAAGGTACCTTCAAATTTTGATATAATGACTGCACAATGTTAATCTACAACATAATTATTATGTGACCAAGAAAAAAATTCATTTGGCGGAAAAAAATGACGCCATGTGTCCATTGCTACCTTAATTCATTGTCTCCATATCTTTATAAGAGATTCATATGAAATATGAATCCCTTATAAAGATATGAAGAAGAAGATTAATGATCATATATCTCTTATTTGTAGTAAAACCAAGTTGCAGTACTGAAAATTGAAAGGGTCATAATGACCTCCAGATAAATAACATTAAGGGGTTAAAAATATTGTGTGTTCTTTTTAGATTTGTATGGGTCAAAATTCTGGATTAAGTGTCAAACACCTGCTTCTGCATATTTTTATGCCCCCGATAGGGAGGCATAATAAATTTGACTTGTCCGTCCGTCCGTCCGTCCGCTCTTAGGAACGAGGATTGTGAGGTTATTTTTCTGTCCATTTCATGCTTGCGAGGTTAAAAGTCGCCTGTGGGGTTAACCCCACAGGCGACTTGAGATTTTCTGTTTATTATGCCTTTCTGAGGTTATGCTTCATCTTTTAGAAAAAACCCCACAAGTTTGTCCTTAATTGTGTATATGGACATTTTCTTGGACACGACCGTAAAATTGACTTATTTTGGAAGGGGCGCAACTCCTACAGACTCGTAGCTTTCCCCGAATGGCTAATATCCAATCAAAACATCTGTTTCAATCGCGCGGCCATGACGCCCGATTTGACTGGTTAGCGGAAATGACCGACGATAACCGAGCTGGTTTGCACATGCGCAGCTACGCTCCATACTCGTGGTTAAAGATGGCGAATATCGAAGGAAGTAAAATGGATACAGACAGGTAAATGACCGATTTTGGTCGATTTTGACCTTGTAGGGTTACATTATTATGAACACTTTGTGGTGTTATAATAAATTAACATCCGGGTATTTTATTTTTTTGCGCGCAGCACTTGGAGAAAGGAAAACAAAGGATTTACGTTGAAAATGACACCGACTGTGCTTTTGATTGTTTTGATATTAATTGTTGTCATTTTGTTAGGGATATTGGCAACTATTTTTTTTGTTTATCGAAGATGGACACGTTTTTTCGAGATTTGGTCTCATGATTTACAATGAGGAAAATTATACAAGGCGACAATTTTGTGCCCTATTTGGAACTTTACATTACTGGAGAACCACGTGTGTTTTATTTGAAATTGGTTATGGGACACATTCTTTTAAATGATATTAAGTGTGTTTCCTTCATGTCAAAATTATTTAGAATGAATTGTACACACAAAGAATTTTTCGGATTCAGGATTTACAGTAATCAAGCATTTGAAGATGTGATTTCCTTTTGCAACTGTCATGAAATTAAGATCCGGATAGACAGTGATTCTGGCTATATGTTTTCCAATATCATTAAAGAAGATCAAGACAGGTATTTCCAATAAGGGTTTGTGTTTAGGATTTCTAGACAGGAATATTAAATGTTTATTGGATCAGAAATACTGTTCATCCAAAAAAAAAATCAACCAAACACATACATGTGATATCTCTCCGGGCACTCATAGGGAGATTTTAACATTTTCATAGGGAGATTGGGTCTCAAATAGGGAGATTTTCGGGTAACCTGTGTTTAGGGTGAACAAAGGGATGCCCTGTGTCCTGATCCCCCCCCCCCCAAAAAAAAAAAGAATACATTACTAAAAATTAACCTTTATTTTTGTCTTTTATCACTCTCAAAATGAAATGGGACAAAAAAAAAATCGGAGGATCAAGATGGTCCTATACCACTCACTTGAGTTTGATAGCTAAAGATTTTGGAAAGATTATGTAAAAGATGAATTGTGTTACCCATAACATAGGGCTATATGCAATATTTAAGTATGTTATTATATGATCTGTTAAGGTTGGTATCCAGGCTTCACGAAATATCCATATTTTGTACCGGACAGTGGGTCCGGTAAACTTAAAGTTTTTACCAGACCGAACTAAATTTCACCAGACTGAACAATACAATACATTGTGGATGTGGCTAGATTTTATCGGTCTTTCGGTCCTGTATTCATGTGCAACTTATCGGACCAGCATGATTTTTACCAGAAATGTCAGTGGGACCGGCAGTATTTCGTGAAGTCTGGGTATCTAGCTATAGGGTGGTCATGCATAACTTAACCCTTTTGCACTCATACCGCCCGCAACCGCCTTGATTGTATATCCTCAGACCGGCCGTAACCGCCCTTACCTGTTTTCCTCACAGTACAGTAAAAAAATATATATTTTTTAGTAATAATCTCGTATATTTTGCTCTAGAAACACAGACCTTTTTTTCCCGATTTTGTTTTGAATCGTCGTCATATTTCCATCGTAATTTTCGCTGAACCGTAAAAGATACACTATTTTTGGCATCACTCGTCTCAACTCGGCTGATTCTGGTTACTTTATCAACTAGATCGGAGACTTCGGAGATCACCCGAGAATCGCCGAATATCCCCGCATATCACTGAAATAGTCGTCTATGAACATCTCGAGGGATCAGTGCAGAACTATTGTAAGTGCCAATATTTGTATAGGCATTACAATAGTTTTTTGCTGACTCTTCGAACTATTGTGACACTTTTTTTTTTGTAAACCTGCATTTCGCCGAGTCTAAGGTACGCCGGACACAGCAATTGATAAACTATCATTTGTAAGAGATTATCCCTCTTTCTCTCTCTCTCTCTGTCTCTCTCTCTCTCTCTCTCTCTCTCTCTCTCTCTCTCTCTCTCTCTCTCTCTCTCTCTCTCTCTCACTCTCTCTCTCTCTTTCTTTCTTTCTTTCTCTCTCTAAATCTTGATCGGGACTAGGTATTTATACATTCAAGCTGTAGCTTTAGCACTTCGAAAGTCAGCTGACGAAAATTTTACTATTGCGGATTCCATCAACAGGCCGCCATAATACTGTAACTACAGATAAAATCAGCTAATTTTACTTGATTTTGCTTATGAACTTCCGATATTTGTTTGATCCAGTTAAATATATGCGTTTGTGTGTAGGTGTGTGTTTCTTAACGTCTTCGGAGAAAGCTCTTATGAACAATGGTCTTACCACGATTCCCGGTTCAAAAGATGTCGTACGATTTTAGATAGAAGAAGCCCATACATCAGGGTTCCGCACTGTCGTTACAATAAATGGAAAGTCGTGACGTCGACGGAGATTCAACCTCCTTTCCTATTTTACTCGGACAGACATGTATCCAGTTTAACAGGTTCATTGCTTAGTGAAAAACAGTTTTAATTGCTTACAAAAAATAGGTAGTTTTAGAATGTTTTACTATTCATCCTTTCCTAGCCTTCCGCTGCTATCCCACATAGGTTTGTTACCCAACCACTTGTGAGATCGGAGAAAACCTCGGATAGGATGTGTGCCGCCGTCAACGGTGAACGAGCTGTCTTTTAAAAAGTTTTGTTAGCACAATATCCGTCTGTCTGTCCGTCTACCATATACTGACTTATTCAGAATTTTCCTTATCATGTAACATTTCGTATATGGGGCCATATGGGGGATTTGGTGATATTCTGTATAACTTTCCTGACGCGAACACATTCTGTTTTGTTTCTTTACGTCTTTGGGTGTTTTTTTAACAAATAACAGTAACCAAAATAACACGCCGTCAACATGAAGGTAGTGATGGGAGATATATCGTCGTTCGGTGACCAAAACATTGTAATTACAGCATCCTGTAGCTATGATATTTTGGATAACCGGAGATTGACAATATGGAAATATTCATGAGAAGGGAATAGGAAGAAGAATCCACATCATCATCACTTCACAGAAATATGGAAGAAACAGGGAATAAGGGAAAAAGATTCATTAAAATTTAGCCCGACCAAAAATAAAAATTATGGAACCACTTATTTAATTCATCCTATAGACTATAGTCAACTCATTTATAGTTATTTCGGGATGCAAACGATACATTTGTATGACTTTTTGGTGAAATCTTAAATCCTGGAGTTTTTGGAAAGAAAAGATTGTGGATAATGGAGATATTGCTTGTCACAAGTAATTTCTTCATTTTCCACAAAGTTTTCTAGAGCTTCATAATGAGGGGCGTTAAAAAAGCATCACTGTCTGGGAATGGATTAAATGGCAAATATAAGGACAGTATCTTTTGAAGTGTTGCAATAAATCAAGGGGTAACTAGATATTTGTAAATTCGCGAGCCCTGTGATCTTACCAAAACTAAATAACATCGCGGGACATCGGC
Source organism: Fragum whitleyi (assembly GCA_948146395.1). NCBI lineage: Eukaryota > Metazoa > Mollusca > Bivalvia > Cardiida > Cardiidae > Fragum > Fragum whitleyi. The sequence continues at coordinate 30,590,423 of OX411556.1, read as the reverse complement.
TCGTGCCATCTAGACTTGATTAATTTTTAATGCCCAATTAATTTTTGATATTTTTTCGGAAGCGTTTCTAATCCTTTTAAAAATCGATATCTTTTGTTTCCAACGCGTTGCCAGATGCTGTTTGTGTACGCTATTACGTAATATCGCATATGGATTACGACCGTCCGATATACCACGCGATCACGTGATCTATCTTTCTCGGTGAACTATACGCTGACTCATATTTTTCCGCTCTTTTTAGCGTCATGTAAAATTCTTTTTCTGAAAGCTTCTTTCACTGGCGATAGAAAATTAAATTTCATAATCTAGAAATGTTTCACACAGTTATTTTGAGGGGTCGGCGCGAAACAATTGTAAGTGCATATATAAACACAGGCACTTACAGTAGTTTTGCATTAACCCCTCATTTTATTTTGATTGTGCATTTTTTTCTGTGCATTTTTTTTCTTTTTTTTTTTTTAATCTAAAAGTTTTTAGTTACATTCATTTATCTCACTTTATACTCGTTTTAGCTGACATTTTCCTTAGCTTCTAGGTTTTTTTTAGATCTAGATCTATTACATCATAAATTTTACTTCCTGAATTTTAACAAAAATAGTAAGAAATCTTGAATACAAGGCATCGTATAATCAATAGGAGAAATGATGTGACTACAGCTAAAACAAACTGCAGTTAAAAGGTTTTAACCAGTCCAAACCTTGTATTTTTAGCTAAAACATGCTGAATTTATGGAGTTTTGTCACTCACTTTGACTTTTAATACATATGATTTTACAGTCTGGGTTTATTTATTTATTTATTTTATTTCATAAATAAGTAAAGAAATGTCCTGTAATGTTTCTAATAAGTCTATTTGATAAAAAAAGTGCTTAGGAACAAAAAAATGTGTGATAATACAGCAAGATCACTGGATGTTACGCTGTGTACAACAAAATATGCAAGTATTTATTTCATAAACTAACAATAACTGTTCATTTGTTTTTACTAACACATTGAAGGTGCAGTTTCAAATATAAAGTTTTTTTCAGATAAAGTCATTGTAAATTAAATAGTTGAAAAAGATCAGATTCATTAGAGGTAAACAAGATGTGAAATTCAACATGATTAAATTTCAAATCTTGTCAGATAGCTAAGTCTTTTAAGTCTTAGACTAAGATGGATTTATACTTTTGAAATTTCTGTGTGATTAGTCTAACTCATTCATTCTGCAAAAATCATTTTACAATGTAAACCATAATTTGTGTTTATGGGGATTTTTAATAGAAAAAGATCAAAATTAATATTACTATGAAGTTTATTGACTGCTTGGGCAGCTTTATTATTCTGTTCAACTATGATGTACTTTCTTCACTTTATTCGCCCACCTGCAACAGAAAAAAGAACATTTAGAAATCCATATAAAATAATTCATTACTAAATAAAAAAGATAGCAGTAGAATTATACTACATGTATTCTATGCAAGACAATTTCTTTTACCAATCGGGGTAGCTCTTTTTTTCTATTTCCTCTTTGTAAAAAATAAAATCTAATTTTCTTCAAGCATTTTTTAGAAAATGATAAAATGTAAATGAAAGAGTATATATTTTGGATGTATTTTCTCAAGAAAATCATCTTTATAAGGTAATACATTATGATAAAGCAAAAAAAATTAATATTTTTTTCACTATTGGCTAACTTTAATGAGATGTAAATTAACTACAGCTTAATTATCTTGAATTTTGTTTTTTATCATAAATAGCAGAAACCATTTACCTTCAAAATAAAAAAAAATATTATCAAAATCTATGCATAGATTCCAGAGATATTTGCATTTAAGTTAACATACCCTATAAAAATATGCAGCAGATAGATATTGGGTAAAATTGCATGAGGACAGGTGAATGTAAACCTAGGTATTGGATAGTGGGATAGAGGCTTATCAGCTGAAGGTGCATCAGTGCAGAAGGGTTAACAGCTCTAGGAGTATTATCTAAGAGTAGAGGAAATTTCTATCTTAATCTAAGGTCCTGGCAAGATCCCACATCATAAGCCTAATTTTGAACTAAGAGTAATGATATAAATAACTTTTGTAAGTATGCAACAATGTTGTGTCATTTTTTTTTTAAATATATTTCCTTGTAAAATCAGGTATTCCAAAACATATGGCTTTTTATTAAAAAGAAATCATTTCAACTTCTTTGAAGTATTTGGTAGTTAAGAATTAGGTTATGTACCATGGTAAATATGAAAGCCCCATTTCCTTATTCTTAACCCTTTTTAGCTCACCTGAGCACGAAGTGCTCAAGGTGAGCTTTTGTGGTTAGGTGGATGTCCGTCGTCCGTCGTCAGTCGTCCGTCGTGCGTCGTCCGTCGTCAACATTTGCCTTGTATGCACTCTAGAGGCCACATTTTTTGCCCGATCGACTTAAAATTTGGTCAGAATGATTGTCTTGATAAAATCTCGGACGAGTTCAAAATTGGGTCAACTGGGGTCAAAAACTAGGTCACAGGGTCAAATCATAGAAAAACCTTGTATGCACTCTAGAAGCCACATTTTTTGCCCAATCAAGCTGAATTTTGGTCAGAATGATTGTCTTGATAAAATCTCGGACGAGTTCGAAATTTGGTCAACTGGGGTCAAAAACTAGGTCACAGGGTCAAATCATAGAAAAACCTTGTATGCACTCTAGAAGCCATATTTTTTGCCCAATCAACCTAAATTTTGGTCAGAATGCTTGTCTGGATGAAATCTCGGATGAGTTTGAAATTGGGTCAACTGGGGTCAAAAACTAGGTCACAGGGTCAAATCATAGAAAAACCTTGTATGCACTCTAGAAGCCACATTTTTTGCCCAATCAAGCTGAATTTTGGTCAGAATGATTGTCTTGATAAAATCTCGGACGAGTTCGAAATTGGGTCAACTGGGGTCAAAAACTAGGTCACAGGGTCAAATCATAGAAAAACCGTGTAAGCACTCTAGAAGCCACATTTTTTGCCCAATCAACCTGAAATTTGGTCAGACTGATTGTCTTGATAAAATATCGGACGAGTTCGAAATTGGGTCAACTGGGGTCAAAAACTAGGTAACAGGGTCAAATCTTAGAAAAACCGTGTAAGCACTCAAGAGGCCACATTTTTTGCCCAATCAACCTGAAATTTGGTCAGAATGAATGTCTTGATGAAATCTTTGATGAGTTCAAAATTGGGTCAACTGGGGTCAAAAACTAGGTCACGGGGTCAAATCATAGAAAATCCTTGTATGAACTCTAGAGGCCACATTTTTTGCCCAATCAACCTGAGTTTTGGTCAGAATGATGGTCTTGGTAAAATCATGAATGAGTTTTAAATTGGGTCAACTGGGGTCAAAAACTAGGTCACAGGGTCAAATAATGGAAAAAACCTTGTATGCACTCTAGAGGCCACATATTATGCCCAAAAAACCTGAATTTTGCTCGGAATGATTGTCTTGATGAAATCTCGGACGAGTTCGAAATTGGGTCAACTGGGGTTCTAAAACTAGGTCACAGGGTCAAATAATGGAAAAACCTTGTATGCACTCTAGAGGCCACATTTTTTGCCCAAAAAAACTGAATTTTGCTTGGAATGATTGTCTTGATGAAATCTCGGATTAGTTTGAAATTGGGTCACCTGGGGTCAAAAACTTGGTCACAGGGTCAAATCTTAGAAAAACCTTGTATGCACTCTAGAGGCCATATTTTTTGCCCAATCAAGCCGAATTTTGGTCAGAATGATTGTCTTGATGTAATCTGAGACAATTTCGAAATTGGGTCAACTGGGGTCAAAAACTAGGTCACATGGTCATATCATAGAAAAACCTTATATGCACTCTAGAGGCCACATTTTTTGCTGGATCAAACTGAAATTTGATCAGAATGATTGAATTGATGCAATTTTTGATGAGTATGAGATTGGGTCAACTGGGGTCAAAAACTAGGTCACAGAGTCAAATAATGGAAAATCCTTGTAAGTCAATTGTATGTCAACCTGAACATTGTAAAAAAGGTATTATCAAGAAAAAAATTAGACAGTTCATTCAGGTGAGCGATTAAGGGCCACTATGGCCCTCTTGTTTCACTCTGTTGCCATTGCAAACCGAGACCTTCCAATCCTCATACTTTTTGAGCATAAAAGGCTCATTTCTGTGAAGTTTGGTTGAAATACCAACAGACCAAACATCGTACCTGCAGCTAAATTACCCTATAAACCAATGGATTTGACAGAAAAAACAAGCGTTCTCAATAATGTCAAAATTAGGGATTTTCGTAATTCCAATAAAGGAAATAAATTATGAAAACTCTATGAAAAAATGTTGAATTCCTGCATAGAATCGGACCTCAGAAAGATCGGCAGCAGTTGCGGACGTCCAAATAAATACAGCACTGAATTCAAACTTTAGTTACGATCGGCAAAATGACAAAAATTAGGCGCTAATTATCTTTATTTTTCTGTTTAAAAGGTGATAGAGCACTGGACCTTAGATAGATCAGGCTGTTATAACGTTATTTCAATAAATGATTTTGTGAAATTATTAGTTCCTTGGACATTTTAAATTTACCCCTTTTATTTATTTAATCCCATTTGAAAAAAAAAGTCGCTTAAATTATTCCTTGTTTCATGTATAAATTTGATTTCATGTCGAGAAAGAAAGGTCAGACGACCGTCCTGGGAACGTCCCGCGGAATCACAAAGAAAACCCTCGTGTGTTAACACGTGAATGAGTAAAAAAAGTTGCGACCATTTATTTGAAATCAAATATAATTTTTTTTTATTTCAGCCTTGTCGTATGGTCGAAATATTAAAAGTATAAGACGGGGGATAATCGCACGTCTTCAACATAACATTCACAAAAAATATTCAAAATTGTCTCGAATGAATCAGAAATTTGTCAGACTGTCATTTTTAGATACCACTACAATTTTACCAGACGCTCACTGAAGCGTTTGAGAGATGACGCGCTGTTCATTTTTCCTTCGTCATTCTAAGAAATGGAATGGTCAAATTTGTTTATCATCACAAATATTGAAGATTTTAGAAAGAAAAATATGGACCGACTCTTTTCGGCTTACACAGAGTTTCTCATAAAATTTATCGGGTCGGATTAATTACGCTAGAGAAAGTTCTTTGCTGTATTGAAATTGTAGTTACGATGTCTTGTCAATTGGCGATGTGACGAAAATAAATTAGCTTTGTCTTTTCTGTTCTAAAAAGGATAAAGGGGCCTTGTGTGGAAATTGACTGATTCTCACATCTGAAGTTTATCAAATCTTACATGGAAATATTATTGAAGACACTTGAAAAGTCCGCCATTTGCATCTCCAATCGGGCATGTTTGAAGCTGACAAATTCTTTCGATGACATCATTGGGATTTCCCCACTTTCTTCCAAGATGCCAATAAAAACGAGGAAGGCCGATGTACGAGATGACTATCGCTTTTTTTCCGTAGCATTTTTTTTCTAATTCCACCGATCAGTTTCGCATGAATTACCTTCAAAATCAAAATAACCGCGTAATCAAAATACACTCACGTAATATGAATCCGACTAAGAAAAACTTACGACGGTCGGCAGCCATTAGGCGTCGGTGACTCGTAAGATTATGTAATGCAAATTGAAGTACTAGACTTGTTGTCATGGTGACATTGCATGCGACATTTGTTTTAAACTGATACCTTTAAACCCTTTATTTGATAAATTTGAAAGACGTTTCCCGATTTCGATTTTACACTCACGATTCCATCCTCCGTACCGGCGTTTTCGCATTTTTGACCCTAAATTTTTTTTATGTTCACATTTCTTCAAATCGGGAGAAATGGTCTCCCGATCGGGAGAGCGGGAGGAAGGGTGAAATATGGGGAGAATACGCCGAGATCGGGAGATATCACATGTATGCAAACATTTTTGCAACACTCTCGATTTTGACATTGTGACTAAATTCCGTTTCCAGTATATATTCCATAATGACCTTAGGGTTAAATTGCATTTGAGTGTAATGGGGAAAATTTTATAAATGTATTTCGACAATAAAATCTGAAATTCCTTGATTTGAAATATTTACTGGCATGCAAGTAGATATCGTAGATATCCTGCACTGAGAAAAGTGGAGTGCGCTGTCTCATGACTGCTTTTGTTGTAGTACTTGTATGTCAAGAGTCAGCTGAGCAATTTAGGGCCATTGTGGCCCTCTTGTTAATAACGTATTTTTTCTGTTCCTTTGCAGTTATGAGAAAAGCATAATATGGGCTTCCATACCTGGAATACCTAAATTGATGAGGTGGCCTGTAAAAGTTGTGTCCCTACCACTTGTGTACTGTAAATGTGACAATGCCTGGTAAGATTTTTCATCATTAGTATGATAAGTGCACAATTACACTTAAAACTTGGAATACATATGGGATCCATACCAGCAAGACAGACAACCCTAAGATTATTTTGTGCAGAGTTATGCCCCTTTTTCGACTGAATTTCCTTAAAAAGGACAATTTTCAACATATCTAGGTAACTTTGAAAGGTATCCACATCAAACTCACAATATTTGTTCACTATGGAAAGAGGGAAACATACCAGCAAGGCAGACAACCCTAAAATAATTTTTTGCAGAGTTATGACCCTTTTTCAACTTAGATTTTCATGACAATGACAATTTTTAACATATCTAAGGAAGTATGAAAGGTATCAACTTCAAACTTGTGATACTTGTTCAACATCAAAAGGGGGATGGCAGAACACTCTAAAATATTTTTTGCAGAGTTATGCCCCTTTTTGGACTTAGATTTTCATTGAAAATGACAATTTTCAACATATCCAGGACTAAGGATGAAAAGTATCCACCTTAACCTCAGAATACTTGTTCACTTTCAAAAGGGGAACCTAAACCAGCATGGAAGACAGCCGTAATATTTTTTTATGCAGAGTTATGCCCCTTTTTTTACTTAGATTTTCACTGACAATGACAATTTTGACATCTAAGTAACTATGAAAGGTATCCACCGCAAACTCCAAATACTTTTTCACTAAATGATTTCAGCACTAGAATGATGTGATTGTTTTTTATGTTAATAATTTTCGCAAACTTATTCTTAAGACTTAGATTTACTAGCAAGCAGGAAAAAGTCGAGTGTCCAGCACCCATAGGTAGTGCTCTTGTTTATGCTTTAAGTAGTCTTGACAAAAGAAATTCTAAGAATTAACATATTGGATTGGCTGTTTCGGAGAAAAAAGTCAAGCTATTGTCTTAGCCATGTCGTTCGTCAGCCATTTCCTCTTATTACTTAATGGATTTCATTCATATTTGGAAACAAAATTCACCTTGACAAGACCTTGAAATGCATGTATGATTTTGTTAACTTGACCTTCAGTTGACCTTGTCCTTAGTGGTCAAAATATAAGAAAACTTTAATATTGGACATAACTTTTTTGTTACTTGATGGGTTTCTTTCATATTTGGACACTATACATCTGGACAAAACCTTAAAGTGCATATATAATTTTGGGAACTTGGTCAAAATATAAGAAAAAACTTAGCAAATTAAATTCACACTGGCCTATTCACATATGACCTTGACCTTCATATGATCTTTGCTAAAATTACACATTTATAAGCACTTGCAGCTGAGCATTAGCTCATTTGCTAGATAATAATATTCAGGCATGAAGGTCAGGATCAGGACATATTGTTTGCATATACTTCATGAATATTTTGATTGTGTACTGGTTGGCGACCATCAATTCTGGAAGACCATCAAATTGCGATGTCTCATATTTGGTTGTTTTCTGATTCTCTGTTGTCAATTAATCATTTGCTTAATCATTAATCATTTTGAGCAACAACAGAAAGCAACAGTCTTTGATTGTACGTATTTGTGACAAATAACATTTTTTGTAACATATTTGTGAAAAATAACAGTTTATGTTGATGGAAGTCTCAATTTTGTGTTCATTTTTGTGGGGTGAAACTAAAAAAGTTCAATGTGCTTGCACAGATTTTAAGTAGCAAAAAGCAACTATCAGAGGGAAATCTAGGTAAACCATTATGTATGTGTATATGTATATGTATGTTCTTCTTTTTTTTAATGGAACCTTGCAGGTTAAAATTGAAGGAAATATCTGCTATTGAAAAATTCCCAGACAACATTGATAAGTGGAAATTAGTTGCTGAAAGTAATAATTTCAGAGTTCAGTTGGTTTTTAGCTCGCCTGAGCACAAAGTGCTCAAGCTGAGCTTTTGTGATGGTATGATGTCTGTCGTCCGTAGTCCATGCTTGCGTGCGTGCGTCGTCAACTTTTTAGTAAATCAACATCTCCTCTAATACCACTGGGCCAATTTCATCCAAACTTCACAGGAATGTTCCCTGCCTTGTCCTAAACCAAAGTTGTTCAAAGAATTAAATTCCATGTAGAATTCTGGTTGCCATGGCAACCAAAAGGAAAAACTTTAAAAATCTTCTTCTCAAGAACCAGAAGGCCTACAGCTTAGATATTTTGCATGTAGAATTGTTAATTGGACCTCTACCAAGTTTGTTCAAATCATGACCCCCGGGGTCAAATTGGCCCCACCCTGGGGCTTACTTGATTTTCCATAGAGATATATAGTAAAAACTTTGAAAATTTTCTTCTCCATAACCATAAGGCCTAGATCTTAGATATTTTGCATGTAGCATTGTGTAGTGGACCTTTACCAAGTTTGTTCAAATCATGACCCCTGGGGTCAAATTAGCCTCACCCTTGGGCTTACTTGATTTTCCATTAAGATATATAGTTAAAACTTTGAACATCTCCTCAAGAACCATAAGGCCTAGATCTTAGATATTTTGCATGTAGCATTGTGTAGTGGACCTCTACCGAGTTTGTTCAAATCATGACTCCCGGGGTCAATTTGGACTCACCCTTGGGCTTACTTGATTTTCCATTAAGATATATAGTTAAAACTTTGAACATCTTCTCCTCAAGAACCATAAGGCCTAGATCTTAGATAATTTGCATGTAGCATTGTGTAGTGGACCTTTACCAAGTTTTTTTCAAATCATGACCCCTGGGGTCAATTTGGCCCCACCTTGGGGCTTACTTGATTTTCCATAGAGATATATAGTAAAAACTTTGAAAATCTTTTTCTCGAGAACCAGAAGGCTTAGATCTTAGATATTTTACATGTAGCATTGTGAAGTGTACCTTTACCAAGTTTACTCTAATCATGACCCCAAGGCTCAAATTGGCCCCGCCCTGGGACTTACTTGATTTTATATAGAAATATAGAATAAAAACTTTGAAAATATTCTTTTTAAGAACAAGAAGGCCTAGAGCTTAGATATTTTGCAGGTAGAAATGTGTAGTTGACCTTTACAAAGTTTGTTCAAATCATGACCCTTGGGGTCAAATTGGCCCCATCCTGGGGCTTTCCTTTTGCAGCCCTTTTAATGTCATTAGCTCACATAAACACGAACATTCCTTCACTTCTACATGTTCACATTCCCTGTTTAAAAAACATACTTGAAATTGTCTCCATTTCTATAACATTTGACGACTGTACTCTATGTTCAAGTCAGGTGAGCGTTCCAGGGCCATCATGGCCCTCTTGTTTATTGTTACTGTTAATTCAATGTTATTATTTATTAATTAATTTTTCTCAATCTGTGATTTTGCCATGTAAAAAAGTCATTTTTCAGAGTTCAGATGTGAAAAAATATATATCATGAGGGCACAGCCTAAATGAAATAAATTATAATATTGAGCATCTGAATGATAAATAGTGAATTTATTACATGGCAAAATCACAGATTGAGATATAATATTTTAATTCTAACAGGATTTTAATTTCTGTCTTGAAACAAGTCTTAATAATATAAAACTCTTTCATCTGACTTTCTATGATGTCATTATAATTTATACAGCACTTATTGGACATTAATTGATTGTGATGTCATACATTGACATCATCGGACAATAAGGATGTCATTGATGAGAAATATCGGTGATATGCCAATATATCGATTCATGTACGTGAATGGCTTTGATCACATCACATCACACTGTTTATCTACATCTTGACTTCTGTTATTCCGCACTTATCTGTTAAAACACTGCTTTATTTTCTAAATAACCTGCTAAGTAGAGAAGTGATTAGATGAACATGTAACTAAGGAAACAGTGAACCCTGGGTAAAATTTAGGATTATTTTTCAGTTCAGTTTCATGAGGATTTCTTAAGGCGAGTACATTTATTTGACAGTTGACCTGTTATTCACTATATTTGATATTTCAAAATGCGGATCGATATCGAATTGAAATATATATAATATTGTTGATATATCAAGTTAATCAATGACATCCCTTTCAGACAAACAGCGGTTTTATTGCATGTTTACACAGTTTCGGTCCTATGTTCAATAGGAAAAAAGGGTCTCTTGTTAAAGTGCTTGATAAATTTTAGCTTGTTCCCATTGTTTACATCCAGAAGAGCACATACATGTAATTAGATCACTGCAGACGCACATACATTAAAAATCGACAAATATGAGCAGCGATTTCAAAAGCATAGAAAATAAACTTGTTTAAAGGTCTTGAAAAGAAAAAAAAGTTTATATGCTTATTGTAGGTATTACTCTTATCACTGAAATTTACTGTCTTCTTCAGATAAAAATCCATCAAATGTACTTAATATGTATCTGTGGGTTCTGCCTTTAGAGTAGTTCCAGAAAACTCATCTGTGATATTTTAATTTTATATTGGAATATGAAGCAAAATCAATAGTTTTCTGTATTGTTGTTTTCGTTATTTGTTATATTATAAGTTTTAATGGTTTATGCTTCTATGTTTCTTTGCCAGTCATGTGTTGATTACACTAATTTACTAGTTGAAGGTCTGATTTTAATAATGTAAAATACAGTATAAAAATTTACTGTATACAGCAATATCATGATTACGTAAATCTCACTATCAAAATTAGAAAATAAAAAATGAGGAAACAATCAAATGTCAAATGTAACAGTAAAAATACATTTTGAAACAAGTTCCAATAACCTATCCGGCATGTAAATTGGTTGAAAAAATATTAAACTTCTTTGGGGGATGACTGACCATGTCCTTTTGAGGTTTGATGTCCATATATTGTGAGGTTTCATGTCCATGCATGTTATTGGGTTAAAAGAATATTAATCTTATCTGAGGGTGACTTTTCATGCTCTTTAAAGTTTTAATGTCCATTAATTATGAGGTTTTATGTCCATGCACATATGGGGTCGAAAGAATATTAGACTTCTCTAAGGGTGACTGTCCATGCTCTTTAGAGGTTTTTTGTCCATAAATTATGAGGTTTAATGTCCATGCACATGTGGGGTCGAAAGAATATCAAACTTCTCCTGGAGTGACTGTCCATGTTCTTTAGAGGTTATTACACTAATTTAGAGGTTTTTTGTCCATAAATTATGAGGTTTAATGTCCATGCACATATGGGGTCGAAAGAATATTAAACTTCTCCTGGAGTGACTGTCCATGTTCTATAGAGGTTTTATGTCCATAAAATTATGAGGTTTAATGTCCATGCACATATGGCGTCGAAAGAATATCAAACTTCTCCTGGAGTGACTGTCCATGTTCTTTAGAGGTTATTACACTAATTTACTAGTTGAAGGTCTGATTTTCTTAATGTAAAATACAGTATAATAATTTACTGTATGCAGCAATATCATGATTACGTAAATCTCACTATCAAAATTAGAAAATAGAAAATGAGGAAGCAATCATATGTCAAATGTGACAGTAAAAATACATTTTGAAACAAGTTCCAATAACCTATCCGGAATACCTCTAATTATTGAGAAATACTCAAATAAATTATTGCCAAAAAGAATTTGTAAGAAAATCAAACTAGGGTGACTTTGTCCATGGTCTTGAAGGGTTTGATGTCCATATATTATGAGGTTCCATGTACATGCATGTAAATTGGTTGAAAAAATATTAAACTTCTTTGGGGGATGACTGACCATGTCCTTGAAGGGTTTGATGTCCATATATTATGAGGTTCCATGTACATGCACATATGGGGTCGAAAGAATATTAAACTTCTCTAGGGGTGACTGTCCATGTTCTTTAGAGGTTTTATGTCCATATATTGTGAGGTTTCATGTCCATGCATGTTATTGGGTTAGAAGAATATTAATCTTATCTGAGGGTGACTTTTCATGCTCTTTAGAGTTTTAATGTCCATTAATTATGAGGTTTTATGTCCATGCACATATGGGGTCGAAAGAATATTAGACTTCTCTAAGGGTGACTGTCCATGCTCTTTAGAGGTTTTTTGTCCATAAATTATGAGGTTTAATGTCCATGCACATGTGGGGTCGAAAGAATATTTAACTCTCTAGGGGTGACTGTCAATGCTCTTTAGAGATTTTTTGTCCATAAATTATGAGGTTTAATGTCCATGCACATATGGGGTCGAAAGAATATTTAACTCTCTAGGGGTGACTGTCCATGTTCTATAGAGGTTTTTTGTCCATAAATTATGAGGTTTAATGTCCATGCACATATGGGGTCAAAAGAATATAAGACTTCTCTAAGGGTGACTGTCCATGCTCTTTAGAGGTTTTTTGTCCAAAAATTATGAGGTTTAATGTCCATGCACATATGGGGTCGAAAATATTTGACTTCTCTTAGGGTGACTGTCCATGCTCTTTAGAGGTTTTTTGTCCATAAATTATGAGGTTTAATGTCCATGCACATATGGGGTCGAAAGAATATTAGACTTCTCTAAGGGTGACTGTCCATGCTCTTTAGAGGTTTTTTGTCCATAAATTATGAGGTTTAATGTCCATGCACATATGGGGTCGAAAGAATATTAGACTTCTCTAAGGGTGACTGTCCATGCTCTTTAGAGGTTTTTTGTCCATAAATTATGAGGTTTAATGTCCATGCACATATGGGGTCGAAAGAATATTACACTTCTCTAAGGGTGACTGTCCATGCTCTTTAGAGGTTTTTTTGTCCATAAATTATGAGGTTTAATGTCCATGCACATATGGGGTCGAAAGAATATTAAACTTCTCTAGGGGTGACTGTCCATGTTCTCTAGAGGTTTAATGTCCATAAATAACGAGGTTATCCAAACATGTTTCACTGATTACAAGAATAGCTTAACATTAAATTAAGTACTAAAGTAGTTTGTTTCTGGCTCATGCAACATCAGTTAACAGAATGTGCTCTATTGAAGATTTTTGATACTTGATAATTTGATTAGAACTCTTGTTGTATCAGTACTTAAATGTTTTTGTACTAGAGTCAGAAATTCTAATATTTTTTACATTTTTTTTTTTAGAGAGCCTAAAAAAGAAGCCTAAAACATTGGCGTCATTCTTTGAGGACATAGAATGGGCTCTGGATTATGTCTCTGAAGCAAAAGTTGAAGGAGAGAAGTCGACGGTGGCTGAAGTATCAGATGAGAATGAAGGCTCAGACGTCAAGGAACTGGTAGAAAAGTCAAGTCAAGAAAATGAAGTATCAGATGAGGATGATGGTTCAGACGCAAAGGACCTGGGAGAAAAGCCAAGCCAGGGAAATGAAGTATCAGATGAAGATGAAGGTTCAGACACAAAGGACCTGGGAGAAAAGCCAAGCCAGGGAAATGAAGTATCAGATGAGGATGAGGGTTCAGACGCAAAGGACCTGAGAGAAAAGCCAAACCAGGGAAATGAAGTATCAGATGAGGATGAGGGTTCAGACACGAAGGACCTGGAAGAAAAGTCAAACAAGGGAAATGAAGTTTCAGATGAGGATGAAGGTTCAGACGCCAAGGACCTGGAAGAAAAGCCAAACCAGGGAAATGAAGTATCAGATGAGGATGAGGGTTCAGACACGAAGGACCTGGAAGAAAAGTCAAACCAGGGAAATGAAGTATCAGATGAGGATGAAGGTTCAGACAACGTGCATGGAGAAGAAAAGTCAAACCAGGGGGATGAAGTCTCAGTTGAGGATGAAGGTTCAGACGCAAAGGACCTGGAAGAAACGTCAAACCAGAGAGATAAAGTATCAGTTGAGGATGAAGGTTCAGACGTGAAGGACCTGGAAGAAAAGTCATACCAGAGAGATAAAGTATCAGGTGAGGATGAAGGTTCAGATGCCAAGGACCTGGAAGAAAAGTCAAACCAGAGAGATAAAGTATCAGTTGAGGATGAAGGTTCAGACACCAAGGACCTGGAAGAAAAGTCAAACCAGAGAGATAAAGTATCAGGTGAGCATGAAGGTTCAGACGCGAAGGACCTGGAAGAAAAGTCAAACCAGAGAGATAAAGTATCAGGTGAGGATGTTTGCTCAGACGCCAAAGACCGAGGAGAAAAGTCAAACCAGGGGACTGAAGTCTCAGATGAGCATGAAAGTTCAGACAACAAGGACCTAGGAGAAAAGTCAAACCAGGGAAATGAACTATTAGGTGAGGATGTTTGCTCTGACGCTAAGGACCTTGGAGAAAAGTCGAACCGGGGGAATGAAGTATCAGATGAGGATGTTTGCCCGGATACCAAGGACCTAGGAGAAAAGCCAAACCATGTGATTGAATTATCAGAGGAGGATGAAGACTCAGATGCCAAGAACCAAGGAGAAAAGTCAAACCAAGCTAAGGACTCCATGTATGAGAAAAAGCAAGAAGTAACAAAACATAAAAAGTATGAGAATGAGGGTGGCAGAAATGAAACTCGTGTGAAAAGGATTCGATCGGAGTCTGAAGGCGATAGTGTTAAAAAAAAGATTAAGTTGACTGAAAACACATGTGTTATTTCTGACTCAGAAGAAGACTCAACTCAGTCAGAAGTGTTTCCATTTCTAAGTGGGAAAGTAGTGAAGGTTCGTAATCAGCCTGATAGTGATACTGATGATGGTGATGAAAATGAGCAAATAAGATTTGTGACCAGAGATATTAACCATAGGGACATATATATTTCTTGTGCTGAAAAAAGCTTGTACACAAAGTCTGGTAAACGTAAGAAAACTGACAGAAAATACAATGCTAGGCATGTTTGTCCTTTCTGTACAGAAAAACAAAGCAATTTTTCCCATCACATCAATTCCAAAAAACATGAAAATACAGAGGAAATGAAAAGAATCAATAGTATCAAAAATAATGAGGAACGAAAGCGTGAAATTGATAGATTACGCTGTAAGGGGGACCATGAAAACAACCTCAAAGTCCTTGCTGAAAAGAAAGGAGAAATTATCCTTATGAGGAGATTAAAGGCTAAAAATGTTGAAATGAATGAATCAGATGACAGCAACTCGGACAGTGAAGTGTTCGATGTATCCCGCTATGGGCCATGCCCAAAATGCTTCGGCTGGGTTGTGAAGAAGTCACTACGAAAACATGCTAACTCATGTTCAGCATTTACTAATGATGTCGAAGAATTTCATTGGAGTAATAGAGCTCTTGAGGTGCAGTCTGATATGATTTGTGGCAAAATTCCATCCCAAGCCTCACAGCTTTTAGTAAATGAAGTCTTTCCAATAATGAGAGGGGATCATGTTTCTGAAATAGCTAAAAATGACAATTTGATTATCAACCTAGGAAACCAGTGGATGATGAGGAATAGAAGAAACAGAATTATGAGAAAGTACTATACTAGTACTGTAATGAGATTGGCCTCCAAACTTAAGCTTGCTTGCCAGAAACTGTCAGGAAAAAACTTGGACATGGAGGGTTTCCTGAGTCCAGTGCATTTTGAAACTGTTATAAAGGCAGCACTATTTTGCTGTCACATTTCTGATGTTGAGGAAGATCTGCAGGCCCCCAGCAATTCTATCAAGTTGGGCTTTGACATAAAACGAATGGTGAATGGGAAACTAAGCAAAGCAATTATTGCAGATGATCACAAACTACAGAAAGAGGCTACAGACTTTCAACGGCTAATGGAAATTGAGTGGTGTTTAAGAGTAACGAAATTGGCCCGAGGAATTCTGGAGGAAAGATCGTATAACAAGACCAACGAGCTACCAAGACCAGCGGACGTCAGGAAACTGTATGAATATCTGCAGGATGAACTCAATCACACTGACCTGAATGACAAGTCATCCAACAATTTCCGCCAAGTAGCAATGTTGACATTGGCAAGGCTGACATTGTACAACCGCAGGCGTTGTCATGAGGTGCAGGCTATGAGGTATGTTTGCTATTGTCTCTTGTCATTTTGAGCTCACCTGTCACGCAGTGACAAGGTAAGGTTTTGTGATCGCCTGATGTCCGTCGTGCGTCTGTGCGTCAACATTTCGGTATGGACACTTTAGAGGCCACAGTTTTCATCTGATCTTTATGAAAATTGATCAGAATGTTTGTCTTGATAAAATCTGGGTTCCTTTTGTATCTGGGTCATGTTGGGTCAAAATCTAAGTCATGAGGTCAAATAATAGATAAACCTTGTGTACGCAGGCCACAGTTTTCATCAGATCCTCATGAAAATTTGACAGAATGTTTGTCTTGATTAATTCTGGGTTCATGTTGTATCAGGGTCATGTTGGGTCAAAAGCTAGGTCACTAGGTCAAATAATAGAAAAACCTTGTGTACGCGATTGAGGCCTCAGTTTTCTTCTGATCTTCATGAAAATTGGTCAGAAAAATTGTCTTTATAAATTCTGGGTTCCTGTTGTATCAGGGTCATGTTTGGTCAAAAACTAGGTTACCAGGTCAAATATTATTTCTAAAATGTGATTATCCAGATTTAAACATACATGTATGTCCCTCTTTAACAAATTCTCTCTTCTTTTTGTGTCTTTGTTGTTGTTTTTGGTCACTCAGGTGAGCGATTTAGGGCCATCATGGCCCTCTTGTTTAAATTGTAGGAGTGCTTGAAAATACTCTAGTTCCTTGGTAGTTTCCTTTTGCAAACTAGGTTTTCAGAGATGAAACAAATTTGACACGCATTTTTAGCTCACCTGAGCACGAAGTGCTCATGTGAGCTACTGTGATCACCTTTCCTCCGGCGTCCGTCCGTCGGTCGTCGGTCGTCTTCCGTCGTCCGTCAACAATTTCTTTAAACGACATCTCCTCCTAAACTACTAGGCCAATTAACACCAAATTTTACAGAAATGTTGCTTAGGTGGTCCCCTTCAAAAATAGCTAAAAGAATTGAAATCCATGAAAAACTCTGGTTGCTATGGCAACAAAAGGTGAGATTTTAAGAAAATCTTTAAAACTCTTCTTCTTCTCAACCAGTAGTCCTACAGACTTAAAACTTGGCATGGATGATCAGTTCATAGACCTGAATAAAAATAGCTAAAATCATATCTTTTGGGCCACCAGGTGCGGAGCACCAGGGGGGAGGGGGTAGTACTCTGGGTAAATTTTGTAATCTTTAAGCCTCTTCTTCTTCGGAACCAGGAGCCCTACAGACCTGAAAATTGTCATGAATGATCAGCTCATAGACCTTAATAAAAATAGCTAAAATCATATCTTTTGGGCTGCCAGGTGCGGAGCACCAGGGGGGAGTACTTTTGTGAAAATTTTGTAATCTTAAACCTTCTTCTTCTTTTGAACCAGGAGCCTGACAGATTTGAATATTGGCATGGATGATCAGCATATGGACCTTTATATAAATAGCTAAAATCATGACTGTAGATTCACCAGGTGCGGAGCACCAGGGGGGAGAGGGTAGTACTTTTGTGAAAATTTTGTAATCTTTAACCTTCTTCTTCTGAACCACTAGCCCTACAGACTTGAAAATTGGCATGGAGGATCAGCTCATAGACTTTAATAAAAATAGCTTAAATCATGACTGTAATGCCACCAGGTGCAGAGGACTAGGGGGGAGGGGATAGTACTTTTGTGAAAAATTTGTAACTTTAACCTTCATCTTCTAATGAACCAGGAGCCCTACAGACTTCAATATTGGCATGGATGATAAGCATATGGATCTAAAATAAAATAGCTAAAATCATGAATGTAGGGCCACCAGATGCGGAGCATTAGGGGGGAGGGGATAGTATTTTGGATCAAATTTGAAATCTTCAACCTTATTCTTCTCATGGATCAGGAACCATACAGACTTGAAAATTGTCATGGGTGATCAATATATTGACATAGCTAAATTAAAATTGCTAAAATCATGACTTTAGGGTCACCAGGTGCTGAGTGTCTTGGGGAGGGGGTAGTACTTTGGATCATTTTTGAAATCTTTAAACTTCTTCTAATGAACCAGGAGTCCTACAGACTTGAAAATTGGTATGGATGATCAGCATAATTATGGACATTAATTGAATTAGCTAAAATCATGACTGTAGATTCACCAGGTGCAGAGCATCTTGGGGGAGGGGGGTGCTTTGTTGAGAATTTTGAGTCCCTTCAGTCTTTATATTTGACATGGATTGATCAACTCATTCAAGAAAACTTTAAAAGTCTCAGACTCAGCCTGTATATCTGGCATAGATTAGCTGTTCACAGACCTTTTATGAAAAAAAGCTTAAACAAATAATGACCAGGGGAGGAGCAGAGGGGGGAAGGATTATTTAAAATGTTATCTGATTGAATAAGTGAAAATCTCTTTTTCTGTGGTTGCATGGACATACCTAGGTAATGAAGCTTTTTTCTCAGGTGAGCGACCCAGGGCCAACGGCCCTCTTGTTCATTTAATATTTGAGATTATAACCTATAATATTTCATGTTTTACTTGTATAGGCCATGGATATTGATTCTCCTATAGATGTAAAAAGGTAAAACTTGAAAACACAAAGAACTTTAGCGATTAAGAACACTGTTACATTTTGTTTTATAACTTCCTTAAATGAACACATGATGTAACCGAAGACTTAAAAATTTTCTTATAATTCATGGACTTTTACTTTCAGATTGGTTTCCTATGCAGCTAGGACAACTGGGGTGGATGAAATCGGTCTAGATATGAGGAAGGAGCTCACTAAGTTTGAACAACATCTTTTGACCACACAAGAAATGGTAGTCATCCGTGGAAAGGTACAGTGAACTTCACATTATATATGTTACAAAAACTTCCACAATATTAGATATATAATACTTTTTTGTTGTCAACTGGTTTCAATTCTCTAGTATTTAACTCTCTGATTCCTCAGATTCTGTTTCTGAGCTGCAAACCTTTAGGCAATGAGGCAAACACACAACCCTTTTGCCATCCGCAAATGCATAAGTTTATAGTATAATTATAGTTTCAAAAAAATGTTTCTACTTGATAGGCAGGTATTTTTGGTTTCAAAACAATAGTTCACATTTTAACTATTTTTCAGACTGGTAAAGGTGTACCTGTTATACTGCCACCAGATGTAACAGAGCCCATGAAGTTCCTGACAGATGCCAATGTCCGTCGCCAGGCTGGCAAAGAGAAAGACAACGAATATGTTTTTGCCAGCAGAGGTAACAGTATTATTGAAATTTTAATTGTATATGATTATGTTCTTACACATCTGCCCTGCATGTGAAAGGAAATACCTCAAGATTACAGTTGAAGAAATTGACACAAAGCTCAGATATACATATATTGCATGTTGAAAATTGAAAATTTAATACAAATTTTAGTCTTTTGAAAATTTTAGAAAAAATTAACTTCTTTATCCTTGCAAGTTAGTTACAGATTGACTGTTGTGAGATAAAAATGTTTTAACTAGCAAAAATGGTCATGGTGAGCTTTTGTGACTGTTCAATGTGCGGTATTAACAATTTTTTAAATGACATCTCCTCATAGTCAAGGGCCGCCGTCATAGCGCAATTGGTAGCGCGTCGGACTGTCAAACTAGAGGTCCCGATTTCGATCCCCGACGGCGGCACATACCCTTTCCGACATTTGTCTCTCACCAATGGGTAGATAATTGTAAACCTATGTGAGATAGCAGCCGGGGACTAGGAAAGGGTATAATGGTAGTACTGGTGTGAGAAATACCAGGAATCCATTGTTAGGTGCTCCGGCCGCCGCGATATAACTGCAATATTGTTGAAAGCGGTGTAAAACCACATTCAAACAAACAAACAAATCTCCTCATAGTCATAAACCACTGGGCCAGAGTTGATAAACCTTGGCAGGGATGTTCCTTGTATGAAATGATGAAGCTCTACTGCACAGGGATAGCGCTGGCTGAAAATTTCTTGTAAATTCCCTAATATTTCAATAATTTTCCAGATATGCACCAAAAGATGCCTAAATTTTACATATTTTATTAGCCATTTGAAATATTTTGAAGCCAAATCTGTAAAATTGTAGCTAATGGCTCATTTGGCTAGTGACAGCGCTAGCCTTGACTGCAATTGCTCAAAAGGTTCCACTCTGCTGAACAATATGGCCTCCATTACTAAAAGTAGAAAAAATCTGCTCCTAAATAGCCCTATGTGCAGTTTTGCTTGCAAATGTGATCTGCTGACCGATTTTTGGCTATCATGGCTTTCATGTCACTTCAATCATATTATAACATACATGCATTTCTTTACTGGCTTTGTTAAAATTATCAAGTTTTTGCATCATTTTACAAGAGTAAATGTCATCTTTGTAAATCCTCAGGTCTTGGAGTCTTCAGAGCATATGAAGCAATCAGGGAAGTGTCGCAGTCACCTAAAGCTGACCTACAAATGCCGGACCTTATAAGAACTAGCAACATGCGCAAATACATGGCAACAATGCTGCA
The DNA here is from genome assembly GCA_948146395.1 of Fragum whitleyi. Taxonomy (NCBI): domain Eukaryota; kingdom Metazoa; phylum Mollusca; class Bivalvia; order Cardiida; family Cardiidae; genus Fragum; species Fragum whitleyi. Next base: position 30,569,817 of record OX411556.1, on the reverse strand, counting down.
GGTATAATTCAGTTGTTTTTTATATGTGCGTTGAAACTGGCCATATTATGGGATCACCCATGTTGGGTGAGAGGCGGCGGGTTTGTGCAGACCATAGCTCTGTTATCTTATGGTGGAATGACTTGAAAGTTGGTATGCATGTGCATTGGCACAAGGGGAAGTGCAGTGTGCAAGAACCGTCTGGCTAGGTCAAGGGTCGAGGTCACAGTTCAAGGTCAAATGTGAAAAATTTGTTTGTCCGGACCATAACTAGTCATCTTAAGGCGGAATGACTTGAAAGTTGATATGCATGTGCTTTGGCATAATGCCAAGTGCAGTGCGCAAGAATCATCCGGCTAGGTCAAAGGTCAAGGTCATTCTTAATTCCAATACTTCACACATGTGTTTGGTGTCAATAATGTAAGTCCAAGACTATGTCCCATAACTCTGTGGGCCATGTCCCGTTTGGACTTAGAAATCCAAGTTTAAGATTCGCATGCAAATTTTGCATTCAATGTCTTGTCTTTATATATTCTCCCTTTCTGCAATTGTTTGAAAAGCTCTTATATTTTACTAACTTCAGGCTTTGAATACCACAGAAGCTGAAAGACAGTGGGTCATGGATCACTTGGGGCATACCATGAATGTTCACCGAATTCATTATCGACAGACGTCTGATGTACTAGAGCGCATAGATGTTGCTAAAATACTTTTGATACAGGATCTTGGATTGGTTTCAAAATACAACGGGAAAACTCTTCAGGACATACAGATTGAAGGTAGGTCTTTTGGTGAAACATTGTCAACCCCTTAAATTGTGACCCGAGTGTGTCTGTTAAGCTTATTTTGTTAGCTCACATGAGCACGAAGTGCTCATGTGAGCTACTGTGATCACCCTGTGTCCGGCTTAATCAGTAGGTAGACCTTTTTGGGAGAAATGTAGTGTTAATTAACTAAACTCCTGCTGTCATTACTTTAATTTTTGAGTTAGGAAATAAAATGTCTTGATGCCAACATTGTTGTTTCAAAAATTCAAGATTCCAATGGAATGAAATATGATACTAGTTGATCTTTAAACAATATTTTATTCAATCATCTTTCACTACAACAATATGATATACATGAATTTAAAAAAAAAAAGAAAAAACAAGACTGAGGAATGAGTTGGAAGCCTATAGCTTTTTTAGATACTCTCTCAGCGAATGTTTATCTCTATTAAATATAGGTCAAGTTTGAAAGTGGGTCCTCTGTGGCCAAAAGCTAGTTAACAAGGTCAAACCATTAAAAAGCTTTATAGATATTTCTTAGGTGAGCTCTTCAGGACCCTCAGGGTCATCTTGTGTTTTTTGGGAGGATACAGAATTTACCTTTTATACTAGGTGCTTTAATCCTTTAGACAATCCTATTATTTAAGATTTAATTTCACAATGAAGTCACCTTGTCTTTTCAGATATATTCCAGGATGACAAGGGGCAAGGAGAATCGTTGGCGAGGCCTGAGGCAGAAGCATCACTTGAGTATCCAGTGCCATCAACTGAAACACAAGAACTTCTGACGCTTATTGAGGCAAACAGAGTGGATGAAAGTGAAGATGAAGTTCTTGAACTTAATCAAGAGGATAGTACTGATGAGGATGAACTGGATTGTAGACGAAAAAGGAAAAAGCCTCGAAACAGTACACGTCAGAAATGGTCAAATGGGGAAGTAGCAGAACTGCACAGTTTATTTGAGGAAGATTTCAGAACAAATACACTTCCTGGCCAGAAAAGGATTGAGAAAATGATGAAGAAAAGTAAAGATAATGGAGGTGGAGGAGTTATTTGGAAAAGAAAGAGAGATACAATAAAAAAAAAGTTAAGTAACATGATGATTCAGAGGAGGAAAGAGGGGAGACTATTAGTGTCTGATTAGTATTTAGAAGGTGAGTATTTAGAAGGTGATGAAGAAAATGTAGGAGTTTTGAGGTGTAGGAGTTAGTTTTGAAAAGAAAGAGATTCTAAATCTAGGTTGTGACAGTCAGTTACCTGTATTTTCGAGTTTTTTTTTTTTTTTTTTGTAATGGTAAAAATAGCTTCATTAACTTTTGGAAGTGTCGTTTTTAATTTCAGTTTAGCAATTTTAATTACTACATAGATGTAACATTTAGTCGTAAATTTTCATAAAGTTGGAACAAATTGGTGTTAGGGTGCATGCAACTTCTGCTAGTAATGTAATGCAAGTTACTGTGCAAAATTTATAAGTAATAAAACTAAACTAAAATGTATGTAAGTGATGTTTACTACAACCGTAACTAATTTTAAGCCAAAGTTAATTTTATTTCTTGTTGGAACTGGTTAACAAAATTTATCCTATTTTCACTGAGAAGATAAGAGTTAAAAATCTCAGTTAAAATTTGTTGTTTCTTTCTTGTTGCTTTTTTGCAAATTTGAGGCGCCCCACGAGAAAACCCAATTACTTATTCTATGCTTTCAGACGTTTCTATTTTAGTTGGTATGATATTTAACAAATAACACATGGCATTGCGGGCGATATACAAGTTTATGGACTGGTCTGTCGGACCTCAGATGTTATATGGACCTCAGCTTCGCTTCGGTCCATATAACATCTGAGGTCCGACAGACCAGTCCATAAACTTGTATATCGCCCGCAATGCCATGTGTTATTTGTTATATTATACCGAATCCAAATTATCCGACTTGAAAAAACTAAGAAACAGACAAAATAAACAAATTTGTTTTGAACAAATCCAATACGTTTTCATGAATATAATTGCATTAAATATGTCGAGATTTAAAAACACACAAGAGAATATTGACATAAATAGTTGTTTGGAAAAGGCTTTTTAACCCATTATCAAACAGCAAAAATTTAGACTGATCCAGTCAGAGATGTTGCAGAGGACAATATCAAATAAATGATATTTAATATTTTTAGCTCGGCTGTTTTCGGAGAAAACCCGAGGTATTGCTATAGCCTCCGTGTCGTTGTCGTCGTCGTTGTCGTCGTCGTGCGAAAACTTTGACATTTTGTTATATCTCTGGTTCTACTGAAGGCATTCACTTGAAACTTGGCACACATGTTCACCATCAAAAGAGCAACCTATAGTATCAAGGGGGATAACTCTAGATGCATTTTGTGCAAATTATGCCCCCTTTTCGACTTAGATTTTTTCCCACCATCCAGCACTTGACAGCCGAGCGTAGGCACCCGTAGGCGGTGCTCTTGTTAGTCTTTCTGGTAGAAAACATTGTGAAAAATGAAGAAACTGTAACAAGCACTTTCTTCATATTCCACAACGTTTTCCAATTATCTTTTAGAGATTTTTCCAGAAAATTGACAAAAACTTATAAACAATTATAACAACAGAAATTAATACTGATTTCTAACAAATACAGGAACAGCACAGTTTGAAAAAGTAGGCCTTTGACTAAGGGAACTGTTCAATTTGTCTTTAAAAATTGAAAGAGACTTATAACATTAATAAGTTACAAGTCTATTTTTAACTCACAAATGACAAATGACGTCATAAGCGTGCGAATTACCTCATGGTAAAAAATACACGACGCGCGCCGGTCAATATACTGATTTATCGGCCTGGAGCTCCGGGCGATATACTGATATATTGACCGGCCGCCGTTACAATGAAAATAGAAGGAATTGGTGTCGATGAGGTATAATATTCTTGTTTATTTACACTTTCTTAAACATTCTACTGTTAGTGTCCCTTGACTTGATGCTGACAATGACGTCTGCTGCTAACAAAATGCTAAGATGAAAGTTGTATAATGTTAATATTTTTACTCACCTGTCAGAGTGATGAGGTGAGCTTTAGTGGAACCGATTTGTCCATCAGTCTGTCATGTTGAATTTTTTCATTCAAACAAAGTGATGCAACTTGGCAGGGGTACCAAAGTTGTTCAAAGAATTTAATTACATGTAGAACTGTGGTTGCCATTTCAACCAGAAGAAAAATATTTAAGAATCTTCTTGTCCAGAACCGTATGACCTAGAGCTTTGATATTTAGCATGCATCATGATAGACTAGAGGTCCTCTTCCAAGATTGTATAAATTAGTCCCCTAGGGTGAAAAACAGCCTCACCCAGGAGTCACCAATTTAACATAAGTTATATAAGGAAAATCTTTTAAAAAATCTCCTGATCAGAATCTGCAAGGTCATTTTTAGACATACAGCATTTAAAGAATTTAATCAGCACCTCAAATGATCTTAACCATGACCTATTGGCCTACTTATTTTTGTTATCCCCCGCCGATTTTGGCGAGGGGATATAGTAATGCTCTCCGTCCATCATTCCGTCCTTCCGAGGTTCCGTCACTAAACTTGTCCGGAGCATATCTCCTAAAGTATAATAGCTATCAACTTGAAACTTTATGGGTAGATAGATCTCATAGAGGAGAAGTGCAGTGCACAAGAACTACAACTCTTGCTTGCATAATTTTGGAGTTATTGCCCTTTGTTATTTTTAAGACTTAAATTTTGTCCGGAGCATATCTCCTAAAGTATAGTAGCTATCAACTTGAAACTTTATGGGTGGATAGATCTCATGGAGGAGAAGTGCAGTGCTTTAGAACTACAACTCTTGCTTGCATAATTTTGGAGTTATTACCCTTTGTTAGTTTTAAGACTTAGATTTTGTCCGGAGCATATCTCCTAAAGTATAGTAGCTATCAACTTGAAACTGTATGGGTGGATAGATCTCATGGAGGAGAAGTGCAGTGCACAAGAACTACAACTTTTGCTTGCATAATTTTGGAGTTATTGCCCTTTGTTATTTTTAAGACTTAGATTTTGTCCGGAGCATATCTCCTAAAGTATAATAGCTATCAACTTGAAACTTTATTGGTGGATAGATCTCACGGAGGAGAAGTGCAGTGCACAAGAACTATAACTCTGGCTTGCATAATTTTGGAGTTATTGTCCTTTGTTATTTTAAAAACTTAATCTATTAGGCTTCAGTTTACTATCAAGCTTTCTTGGCGGGGGATGGCCATGTCCAACATGGCTCTTGTTTTCCTTGTCACTTGGGTGAGCGATTAGGCCATCATGGCCTTCTTGTTTAGTTCATGTTTCTTGTGTAATACCATTTCATTGGTCAAGTTGCAAAGTGAAAATGTTTCATGTTAGTAATATCATTTCATTGATCATGTTGTAAGTTGACATTATTTGTTTGTGAACTGGTAGTAAGTAATACCACTGTCATAAATTCCTTATAGTTGAATGGTGTTTCCATCAACATTTCTGTTGCACTTTGTGACAAATGTCTGTTGGTAAAAATTCCCTTTGTACTGAAGTCTTCAGAAATTCTTTTAATGAGATGCTTTAAATCATGAATACATGAAGAGAGTAATATTCATACTGTCTTGGTCCTTTAACCCTTTCCTGGTTAATCCCTATTTTTAACGTGTCTGTGATTTTCTGATTGAGAAAACAGTGTGGAAAAAGAAGAAATTGCTTGTTATAGCAATTTCTTCTTTTTCCACACTATTTTCTACCCTACTGAATGGTTATTTTACAAATTAAATCCACTTTAAATTTTGATCTACAAAACCATTGAAGTTGGACAGGTCTAAAAATTTGTAAAACAGGAAAGGGTTAAACAACAGTTATTTTTTATAAATGCAACTGAAAATTGCACAAATTCAATGGTAACATGGCCTACAAACTAACCATTCCTAAAGGAAGTTAAATAACTACAATGAATGCTATGTTGAACTTGAGGATTTTGAGTTTTTAGCTCTACTACTCGGAAGAATAGTAGAGCTT